>CM033625.1:10995044-11610044 GCA_019453435.1 Rhinogobius similis | reverse complement strand
ATGGAACTGTAAAATGCCTTCAATCTTTAATTACGGTTTATTATTGTGGATTTACATTTATACTGTCCTGTGAACTGTATGCCAGTGTGGCCCTCTTTGAATGCTCAGAGGTTTATTCCCTGGATGACTCTAATCTAGAAATCTGTTTATGCGCCGCCCTACCTGTGCGCCCTTGTGTAGAGAGCTGAAGGACAGTATGCCCTGCACTCACATGAAATGTATTGCTTGTCTGTCCCTAGAGAATGGACTGATTTGGGGGAAGCAAGCCTTCTGCCATGCTGCTCCCACAGTTTGGAATTCTCCCTAAGCTTAATTGAGGTTGTGTGAGTCGGTATCATTGAGAGGGTTGTGCTCCATTAAAAAAAAAAAAGCGTGTACGTCCGTTGAAAATCGTCTGTGCTTCTATGTATCTATTCAATAAAATTTATTTAAAAAAAAAATTATGATTGTCTGCTGCAAATTTTGCACTTTGAGGTCGCCCTTGAATGGGTCACCAATGGGTTCTTACCTAGGTAAATAAGGGTTAATAAATAAATAAATACATCATTTTTATACACTTTTCACAGTTAGGATATTCAGTAGTTAAACGTGTATAGTTTTGGACTATAAGTTACAATTTAGCATATCTTTCTTTCTCTCACGTGCCTGGTATCAGACAGATACATAGTATAGATACAAGAAAACTTTAAAAAAGTATTTATTTGAATTATGACCGTGCAAACTGCAGGCTCATAATTGTACATAACAAGACCTAATGGACAACAGATGCATAACATGATGAGAAATCTGAGACTTTACAAAGAGAACTGAGTATTTAAATTCAGAAGTTAAAAGAGCCCCCAAAAAGCACACGATCAGGTATAGGTGCATGGCTGCATGGCTGCTGGTTAGTTTACAGCCAATTTTTGGAAACTTTTTTATTTAGTCCTTTGTGGCTGTCTCTAGTTTCCATATTGTCAGGAAAAATGAATTACTGCTTCTGTTCCAGGTTCAACCCAAGTCTTATTTTGTGGACTTGAGACAGTGTACTAATCTAACCCTTTTCATGGGAAATGATGACATTTAATCTTGAAATGGTTATGCAAGCTCATTTATTTATCTGATCACAAGGAAATATTGATGCATTTGATATTGCTAAGATGAATTTTCAGAAAGTTACAAATAAGTAACAATTAGCATGTAGAAGTTGAACTAGACTGAAACATTTTGTTCTGTAATTTGTTTGAACATTGTATTTCTTTAGATTTAGTTTATCTGTGTAACAGAAAATCCACACATATGATTGTTACTGTGGGAACAATTACGTTTTAGTTGTGGGGGGCTGTCTTTCTCAGGGGTATTGAATTTTCTTGTCAGGAATATGTCGTTTGTATCGAACCAACGAGTCTTTACATGTCTGAGATGGTTGTCTGTGTGCGTTTGAAATCAGACTCTTAAAACATTCCTTAATAGAATACCTTTTTATTACATCTACGTTATAATATATTACAATGGATTCTTCAACATTGTAGTCTAGTTGCATGTATGTGGTCTTGATTTGGCATAAAAACATGTTATTTATTGGAAAAAAAAGTTTAAATCCCCACACAGCACACATAAAACACCCTAGAGATACAGTACACAAAGAAATACACACAGCAATAATCAATCAAAGTTTGCCATCACATTGACACATCACTTTTACAACTTTAAAACGATTTAAAGATAGAGTGAAATTGATATAATGGTTGTAGCTAATCCTGAAGCTGAAACAAAATAATTTCTAGTGAAGTGAGTACACCAGTCATATGTATGCATTGTACTCTCAGTGTCCATCAGTGTTTTTAGTATTATCGTTCTGGGGATAATGCAAATTGATAAAAAAAAAAAGTATATATTCTTTAACGCAATAGTATGGTTAAACACCCAGGACGTGTTACTATATTGTGTTGGCTTCAACACACAGGCCTAAGCTATTACTAAACAATTAACTAAACAATTGCAGTTTAGCTACTAATTAGCTAAACTGCAACTGGTTCATAGCATTAGGCGAAAAAGTATTCTTGATTCTCATACATTTAGTTTTATATGTGTGTAAACAATTATACATGCATGCACTGTAGATTTCTCCTTTTTTCAGTCCGTTTTACAATAGTCCATATGCAATTGTTTTCAGTTATATTTTATTATTTTCCCGCTTATAGAAATGGTTGTCAACTCAAGTAATCATTAACTGGTCTATACACAAACTATAAAATATTGTATGTATTCAAAGAAGAGGTTTTATTACTCAGACAGAGCAGCAATGACACAAAAAACACACAGGAAAATGTCACTTGTTTGTTTTTGATTAAAATACTTGTTCATCTATAAATATTTTCCACCAGGATGTTGTCAAACGCCTTCACTTCAGCTTTGTCGGGGTAAAATGTAGTACAATTCTCATATTCAAGGGTCTTTTGCGTTCTAAAAGCTAATCGATGAATCAAAGGAATAACCGCCAGACTGATCGATTACCAAAATAATCGTTAGTTGCAGCCCTAATTGCAGTGGAGCAATGCAGGTATACAGGCAAAGGACTCAGTTTAATCTTCAATCAGATAAGTTAAAGAAATATTTGAAAAATCCACCTCCAATATTTATTTTTAAGAGCGCAAACCAGTTTTGGAGGTTTTGAACATGCCCAACAACCATGACCATCCCTGTCTGTTTGTCCTATCATAAGCCTTTCCTATGCATGTGCCTGTTATAGTTTGGCTGCTGCTGGAACAATAGTATTTACCTCACAGCCCTGTGGAGAATCTCCTCCTCCAGCCAACAGGAAGACACACTTCAGCACTGTTTCGACTTGTATTTTCCTCCCAAAAGCCAAACTCAGATCATTGTTGGCGACTAACCTAAACCATGTGTCCAAAAATATCCATTAATGACAAAAAATGTTTTACCAATCCATTTTGCTTGTCATTGGACAGGTTATGTTGTTCCACAATGGCATAGGGCAGTGCAATTCATTTGATTTTGATTGCGAGCAGGTGATTTGACGAATTTAATATCTGGATGTTTTTTTTTGTATTATGTAAATAACAATATTCAGAAAATGCAAAGTGATGTGCAAAAAGTGTGCCTGTAAATGTCTTGGTTGAGTTTCACACAAAACGTGAATGGACCATAAAATTTACCACAAAAGTGCAGAAATATCACTTACACTCTTGTTTGGATTATGATTTTTGTAATAATTATCAGTTTTAACTATAGATGATATACTCAATATTAAAATTTTGCATATTTCCAAACAATTATAATACTATTTATTTTTGGATATATCTCCAACCTAGTTTAGAGTAGCGTTCTTACTTTGGAGAAGAAGAAATTTGACCATTTGTGGAGTAAGTGTTATTGATTAAAAGTTAATTGTTTTTATTCCGAAAATTAATACTGGTAGACACTTTATTTTACTAAATAAATCAACTTAAATCAGGATTGATCCGTTTGAGGATTTAAATTGTGATAAATGTTTTCATCATATCACCCAGTTCGAGTTATTAATGTTGTCAAACTACATGGAGAAAAGCAGGTAACATTACCAGCTGACCCTGCTGACAGGCAGGATACGTGTTCTTCAAGGCCTTGTTTCACCAAAAAACAAACAAACAAAAAAACATTGAATTAACATGAAAAATATATTGGCTTAATGGCAAAGTGATAACATATGCACCTTTTTAAATGTAGTTCAAATGTTGAGTCAAATACGTCATGGCAAACATGGCACAGAATTGAACCACGTCAAAGTAATTATTAGATTTTAATTACAAGCTGTTGGGTCTTCTTATGTCATTGTTCCACTTGTTTTGCTGCTTTCTTGTCTGTTGGAATTATGCAGCAAACTCTTCAGTATGTCGCTCATGTCGAAACAATAAATGTTCAATATTATAATTGAATACTGCAAGTCTACTCTGGTCTTAGCAAGACCCATGTTTCCCTGATAATGACCTGGAAAGACCGGAAAACCAGCTGAGCTCACTGACGGGGAAGAATTCCTGACATGGATTTATTCTTTCCTGGTTATTTGTATGTGTTTGGCTGTGCAGGACATGGGGCAGAGGTTTATGTTAACTCTCACTAACGTTACAACAATGGGGGCTGGTGTAGCACATGCACAAACGGACCTCGACATTTGATTGGTAAATTGGACATTTTGTGTCCGGTCCACTGGACAGACATAAGAGCAGACATAAAAATCATTGAAGTGGGGGCTGGGGGCATGTTATTGTGGTCCAATCTCACTGTTGAAGTATCGATTTTTAGATGGTTTAAAAGTCTGAGGTTGAAAATAGACTGCACTCACAATTATTGCTAAGCCAAAACTATTGTCGTTTAACAATGGTATTATCTTTGTCGTGTAATGGAATGCTACAGTAAGAATAAAGGACAACAGGCTGTGTGCTATGATGGACAGCGACAGGTTTGGGTTCTCCACACCATTTAAGGCCCCCCCCCCCATTAACCCATTCAGGGTCATGTATGTATCATCAAAGACAATGAAAGACCTATTGAACCTTGTGAAAGTTTGAAATATCATTTATTTTGTTACTCCTTCAGTAATGCATTGCTAATGAAAAGTTTTACATTAAGTGACGATATAGATGACACTTAATGCCACTGACATAAAAGCATGATTCTAGTAAACCATTTTCTAGATTAATCTTATCTGAAATAAACACGAGCTGCAATAAATAAACCACACAATAAAACACTGCACTGTTGCACATCACATCTACAACACTTACTATCTGCCATGGTAAGTGGGGAATCAGCGTTTCAGTTTTATGCAGCTAAAATCTGGAACAGTCTTCCTGAAGATGTGAGACAGGCCTCCACTCTGACAATGTTCAAATCCAGGCAGTTTTGTTTAGACGTGCATATGACTGAAAGATCTGCACTCTTCTCTTTTAAAGCAATTTTTAAATGACTGTATGTCTTTATGTGTTTTGTGCAATTTTTCCTGTTATGTAAAGCACTTTGAATTGCCTTGTGTACAAATTGTGCTCTACAAATGAACTTGCCTTATATAAAATGTTTTGTCTAAGGGTTGTGTAGTTGATTCCTCTTGGCCACGACTCCTGTGTAAAAGAGATCTCCACATCTCAATGGGACTTTCCTGGTTACATTTTTTAAAAAGTCTTTTGTTTTACCTGCTTAATCACAACAGATGGAAAATAGCTATAATTGCTATAATGTGGCATATTCAAAACATGCTGTCTTTATCAAATAAATAAATATAATGTACTTAATCAACCCTCACGTTTACATACTACAAAAAATAAGAACAATTCCTCCACCATGCAAATAAAATGTTTAGATGATGAAAAAACTAAAAAGAGAAATCAATATTGTATGAAGATAATGTTAATTCCTTTCTGTTTTACTTGTTTCTCTCCAGGTTTCAGAAGCACGTCCACACGTACCGAATCCTCCCGGATGAAGAGGGCTTCTTAGCTGTCCAGGTACAAACTTCAGCTGGGTGTATCCTGCTCATGTGTGGGGGAGCAGCAGTGTTGGACCGGTAGTGGTCAGAGACGCTTTTGTTGGCTCACATCTCTAAACACACTTGTACATGTGTGGGACAACAGCAGCCTCTTTGTGTCTCATGCCCAACAGCTGTGAGGTTGTCACCACCACCGCTCCTCGCCACACACTCCAACACAGTACTATCGTTTACTATTTGAAGACTATTTTCTGTGGCACATGAGGCAAATTATAGACCATCCAACTGCCAGATAACACACTGAACCCAAATAGTTTACCACTCAAGGGGTGGAGCAGGTGGTATTAACAATAGTGGTGTTTGTTATTTTTTTTGCTTTTATCTTTGTGGCAATGTGGGTAGCACTCTCTGAACTCAAGCACAAGGTCTGGTAGTTGTACTCAAATTCTTCCACCTATAAGCAGTCCTAGTTGTTATTATTACAGTTAACATGGCCACAGCCACACAGTGTATTCAGTATTCACAAGCTGAAGCAAAAACAGCCAGTGGGAATGTGTCTTGTTATGCCAACAGATAAGCAGGTATTTTTTTCATAGTGGTAAAAGACAAAAATTATGTCAATATTGACAATATTGCAGTTTACAACGAACAAAATGTAAAACAAAATGTAAAACTATTATATTCTGTAATTTAATTTATTTTATGTGATTAAATATGTATAATGTGAGATAGCCGTTTAAAAGGCTATTGTGTTTTCAGTTAAAATCTATGAAGTCTGACTGCCCTCAATAATGTAAATGAATTAATGTGCCTTTCTCAGACGTCTCAGGGTGTGCAGCCAAAACGGTTCAAGACGTTACCAGAATTGGTGTCATTATACCTCCAACCAAGCCAGGGTTTGGTGACCACTCTGCTGTACCCAGTGGACAGAGAGGAAACTGCTGTGAGTGACGACAGGGACTATTCAGGTACATAACTTGACTAAACGCTCCTTCGTCTAGTTAATAAAACACGTTCATCACTGGATACACTTTTGGTAGATGGTGAAGATGAAAAACCACCACTTCCTCCAAGATCCGCCTCAACCTCTACGCCCCCTGGAACAGACGCACCGTCTGAAAGGTACGGGCTGTGATAGCATTACTGCAGTTATTTCTTAAATTTTCTTACAATTTTCTTATTTTCAGCCACCTTTGAAACACTAAGCAAGCTGTCCTTTATACGGACGGTAATATTTGAATGAACATGGATGTTACTCCTCGTCTGCCTATCGCACCTTTTAACTGTGTGAAAGGAAAACCACATCCTGTTGAAAGCCATATTGCACACAGATGATGCTAGGTGCTAAACAGAGAGTTCCCTGATCCACTTTGCTTTTTTTTTAATATAGTAGTTATACATTTTCTGTTTCACTAAAAGGTTTTTATGACTCTGCCCACTGTTTAGAAACCCGTTGACCAAATATGTATATAAAATATATATATAAAATAACACATTCAATCATTGTATTGTCACTGTTGTATGCAAATATTGTGGTTTAATTCATAACACTGCGCATAGATTCAATGCATTATACGCATGAGTTGAATGTGCCTTTGTTAGTCTATTGATAAAATTATGGTCGGGGCAGTCTCACGTGGGGGATGGAGGAGTTGTGCTTGTAAACTCTGTCTGTCTGGGCTATGTTTGTGCCTGTGGGTGGTAGCTTACAGACTTGAGTCAGCTCCCTGGATTAGAGGAAGTATGATTCTAAAAACCCTGACTGTACAGATCTACAAAGGCATGTGAATGTTAATTTCGGACAATGAAACATTAAGGCCATTATAAACAAAGGGGGAATAAACCAATCCTGACTTGATGCTATGTCAATATAAAAGTGGAATCATTTAATGACAGTAGTTTACTTTAAATCACCAATGTACAAATCTGTCTCTTTTGAATTTTAGCACTCCAGCAGCTAACGGCCTGAGCACCATTTCCCACGAGTACCTCAAGGGCAGCTACGCTCTGGACCTGGAGGCGGTGAAACAAGGAGCCTGCTCTCTCCCTTACCTCAACAAGACACTAGTGGCTTCATGTAAACGTCTCAATGGGTACGGAAAGAGAGACAGTGACTGAGTTTGCACACCTAACTTGCAGTATGCCATCTATTTGGGGAGGAAAAAATATATTTCTTTCCAGAGGCATTCGTCACAACTGAGTTAATGTTAATCACCTTCATGGAGTGAGCTAGTGTAGGCATAGTGAACAATAATAGTTTAATTTAATTACATTGAAATCACATAAGATAAGAAACACTTTTGGACAATCTTGGCTCTGGGCAATAGTTAATCATATAAATAAAGGTTCTTACAGTTCCATGTTTTGGTGCAGTCACTGGTATTGAACATTTAAACAATAACATACCAAAAATCTTTCTTTCCTAAACAGGGAGGTAGACAAGGTGTTGTCTGGGCTGGAGATATTGTCTAAAGTCTTTGACCAGCAAAGTGCCTTCATGGTGTCAAAGATGATTCAACAGGTAAGTGATTTTGAATACTGGACATTGAATAATTCTGTCAGAAACAAATTGTTTAAACAGAACTGGTGACATAATGTCCTTAAGTAACCAGTTAGCACGGTTTTTAATCCTCTTTATAGCATAGGGCGCTTGTGTGTGCCTCCGCCAATCAGAACAAGTCCGTTTTATGAAATAATACAGTGTGAGAAAGTTAACCTTAGTACACACTCGGCATGATTATATAGAGTCAGTCAAAGCTTAGGCCAGCACTAGTATGCAGATCACTTACAGTAACAAGAGTAACATTTTAGATAGACCCAAATAGGGATTCTGAAGTGAATATTTTCTGTGTCTTAACAGTCTGTAAATCAGGGTGGTGACCAGGAGTTGGAGAACCTTGTGACCAAGTTGGCCATTCTCAAAGACCTGCTGTCCTCAATAGAGAAGAAGGTAAGCATGTTTTGATAATAGGGGCAAGTAAAAACAATCAATTTATTATTATTTACACAGAGTTGAAACTACAAATTTCTCTTTTTTTGAAATTTCTTAACAGGGCAACAATGTTGGTCAGTGATTACTTAATTGTGTAACACTTGTTTTATAATCCAGCCCTGGCTTTCCTTCGCCAATGTAAGTTAGCAGAGCTGTTTAGGAAGGAAATAGCTACAGCACAATCAAGCCAGAGACAATATCTAGCCTTATATGTTGTCACTCTGCCACAAGTTTGCTGCTGCTGTTGTAGATTCTCCAGGAAATAGGAAGCGGTTTCCTTGTTGACACCAACAATGGGTGTAAAAACAATGCTGTGTCAGTGTGTTTTTGTGTTTGTGACCCTGACCCTAACTCTGTAATGCAACTTATGTTAGGTTTTTGTAGTTATTATTTTTAATTATTATTTTTCTCCACAAGGCTCTTAAAGCTCTCCAGGACATGAGCTTGGCCTCTCCGTGCTCCCCTCCTCCACCATCCATGCGTAACAGTAAATCCATCCCAGTGCAAGCCTTTGAGGTACAAACATACTCACACAGAGACACATGACATCTCTTCTGTCTTTTCAAGTCGTGTTTATGTTTTTGGTGGCCTTGTTAAGTGGTGCCCTTGGCCTTGCCAGATTGAAGATCCTTTATCTGTGCTGATGATTTGGGCAATGGGCCCTACATATATATCTTACCATCATTATGTACATTTAACTTAACAGTATTTATAGCCTTTAAAAGCTGTTTTAGACCTTTAGCAGTTTAGCCATAGCTTGTTTAGTATCCTGATACCAAATGTCATACTTGAAATACAACAGATAATTTAAGCAAACAAGCTAGAAATGCTTGCATTCTGGTTTCCTGTTTGTGAAGAACAGCTTAGGTTACTGTGATTAGATGGTTTCTGAGATATATCTCATGCTAAAATCATGAGTAAAGATTCTGTAGAACTTATACAATTTCCCAAACAGTTTTATTCTTTTTACTTCTATACAGGTAAAGTTAGATGTCTATCTGGCTGAACTGACAAAGATCGGTAAGAGTCAGAAATACACTTTGTCTGTGGATGTGGAGGGAGGAAGACTTGTGGTGATGAAGAAGGTGAAAGACAGTCAAGAAGACTGGACCACATTCACACATGATAAAAGTGAGTCTGTCATTAACATGTTATTTCTCTTTCCCTTTGAGCTCAACATGTCCCTCTGTCTTCCACAGTTCGTCAGCTGATCAAGTCGCAGAGAGTTCAAAATAAACTGGGTATAGTCTTTGAAAAGGAGAAGGACAAAAGCCAAAGGAAAGACTTCATCTTTGCAAGTGCAAAGGTTAGTAAGCACCAACTTTAATGTCTTTTAGTTCATCAATCAACTCTTTCTGTATTTGAACATGTAAAATAAAGGATAAATAAATGTTTTTTATTTTTTTATTTTTGCAATTACAATTGTATGCTTATTATACAAACAGTATATTGTGTTCAGTTAATCCATACTGCCATCTAGTGGTTTTATATTTGTTTGTTTTTTCAACTTCTGTGTCTTGTGTATTTTATAGAAACGAGAAGCTTTTTGTCAACTGCTGCAACTCATGAAAAACAAACATTCCAACCAGGATGAACCTGACATGATTTCCATATTTATTGGCACTTGGAACATGGGTGAGCAGTTATTTTAGTTTTTTTTCATGGGTGATTAGTTTTTATTTTATTTTTTTCCAAGTTGGATCTTTCAACAAAAAAGGAATTTTTTTTTTCTGCACTATGAACCTGGTTTTAATTGTATTTCTCTTTTCTTCCAGGTTCTGTGCCTGGTCCTAAGTCGATTGCGTCTTGGGTGTTGTGTCGTGGCCTTGGGAAAACTCTGGATGAGATGACTGTCACTATTCCTCATGACTTGTATGTTTTTGGTAGCCAAGAAAACTCAGTCTGTGATAGAGAGTGGATTGAATCACTGCGAACCTTATTAAAAGAGCAAACAGAACTGGATTACAAATTGGTAATATGTTTTTATACAAATATCGACACCATGGCGTTGTATACCACTTTTACTAACAAACGTGCTTTAATCTTTTATTAAAGATAGCAATTCAGACATTGTGGAATATAAAACTTGCTGTGCTGGTGAAGCCGGAGCATGAGAATCGTATAAGCCATGTGGGGATGTCCAGTGTAAAAACAGGAATTGCTAACACATTGGGTAACTGTCCAAATTTACACTTCAGCTTCCTGTTAAGTTTATAAAATGCCATATGTTGTTCCACACCACTTATTGAATTTTTCATTGTGTATTTTAGGTAACAAAGGAGCTGTGGGTGTGTCTTTTATGTTTAATGGTACATCTTTTGGCTTTGTAAACTGTCACTTAACATCAGGGAATGAAAAGATTGCCAGGTACATTGATCATCGATATACAATATATGATTATGATGATGAGCAAATTATTCAACAATTACCATATTAATTTCTCCTGCTGTAGGAGGAACCAGAACTACTTGGATATCCTGCGACTGCTGTCTCTAGGAGATAAACAGTTGAGCTCTTTTGACATTTCGTTGCGTTTTACACACCTCTTTTGGCTGGGAGACCTCAATTACAGATTGGATATGGACATTCAGGTAAATTAATTCATTAATTAAATTATTAGTATCATGCTGGTCGTGGGGCAAATGAGATTACTAAGATCTTTATGGATCTCTTGTATGCAGGAGATTTTAAACTACATTAATCGTAAAGAGTTTGAGCCTCTTCTCAAAGTGGACCAGCTTAATTTGGAGAGGGAAAAGAACAAGGTTTTTCTTCGCTTTGGTTAGTGGGACTTTAATCTGAAATAACCTCCTGAAAGTATAATGTATAATTCAATCTGTTATTTACCCCATTACTACAGCTGAAGAAGAAATCTCATTCCCACCAACATATCGTTATGAACGTGGCTCAAGAGACACATATGTGTGGCAGAAGCAGAAGGCCACAGGGGTATGATCTAACTGAAGCTCTCTGTCCATTACTGCTGCTGTGGTTAACAGCAGTTCATTTTCATGTTTATTGTAGATGAGGACCAATGTTCCATCTTGGTGTGACCGAATCCTGTGGAAATCCTATCCAGAAACACATATAGTTTGCAACTCGTATGGTAAATGAAATAACATCATTGTTTAATTAATTAATTTATTCATTAAATCATTCACATTTAAATTGTATTGCTTGTAAATAAGTGGTATAAATAAATATGCTTGTGTTTATCAGGTTGTACAGATGATATTGTGACCAGTGACCATTCCCCTGTGTTTGCAACCTATGAAGTCGGTGTGACCTCCCAGTTTGTTTCAAAAAAAGGTACAATTTACACTATGTTATTATAAAGTGAGCAAAAAACTGTAAATAAACAATGAATGTTTTGAATTAGGTTTGCCCAAATCCTCGGAGCAGGCCTACATAGAGTTTGAGAGCATAGAAGCTATAGTGAAAACCGCAAGTAGAACCAAGTTCTTCATTGAATTCTACTCAACTTGTTTGGAAGGTAAAAACACCATTTCAATATAATAGTAATAATATTTGTTTCCTCATTTTAATCTTTTTAACTGTTAATCACACAATAAACACTGTAAAAATCTTAAGTTGACATAATAGAATCTCTTTCTCTTTTTTGTCCTAATCCCTCCCCACTGTATCAGGCAGTTAGTATATTGCATCTATTTTTGACCTGACTGCACGCTCTTTCCTCACTGTCCATTGCATAATTGTTTTGAATTGCAACAAGAACATACCCCGTCTCTTTGTTCCCTTTTCACCTTACCCCGCTCCCCCTGTTGTTTTAATTGCCCTCCCTCCCCATCAATTTCCCTCTCTCTTCTGTAGAGTTTAAGAAGAGCTACGAGAACGACAGTCAGAGCAGTGATAATGTCAACTTCCTGCGCGTCAGTTGGTCCAACAAGCAGCTCACGACGCTCAAACCACTGCTCTCAGAGGTTGAGTATCTTCAGGACCAACATCTGCTGCTGACCGTCAAATCTCTGGATGGATATGAGTCCTATGGTATGTGCAATTTTCATAATTTTCTTACCTTTATTAACTGGTCTGTTGTTAAGCAAGTGTCTGTAATCACCAGGAGAGTGTGTGTTGGCTCTGAAGTCCATGATTGGCAGCACACCACAACAGTTTCACACCTACTTGTCCCATCGCGGTGAGGAGACTGGGAATATCCGGGGTTTAATGCGAGTGCGAGTTCCCTCTGAAAGAATGGGAACCAGGGAAAGACTCTATGGTAACGTAATATGTTTGGAACATCTTCTGTGCTTTAAAATAGGTAATTTAAGTAGATATAAGATGTGTCATAATTGTACTGCAGAGTGGATTAGCGTGGACAAAGATGAAACTGGAGGACCTAAAGGAAAAACATCTGTCCATCTAAGGGCAGGACATGAATATGTCAAGTTAGTACATTTTTTAGAAATTTCAAATATTTTGTGATTATTGAAATGCAAATTCGAGTTTATTCATTCAGTCATCTTTGCATTTCTTAGGCCTTCTGCAGTTCGCAAACAACTTGGAGAATTGAGTAAGGTCACTGAGGAGGGAGAGCGAAATAGCAAAGAGGAAGCCTCAGCCAGGTAAATAAAGACAAACTAACAAACTAACCACTGAACCAAGGTCTTCGTTAAAGCTTGTTTTGTTTTCCCTACTCAGACCAAAACAGGATTCCTCAGATACTGACCCGCCCGTCAACAACAGCTACAACAATCCTGCCTATTACATCCTGGAAGGTGTCCCCAACCAATCTGCAGCAGCTGTTTCCCCTGAACTTCTCACATCTCCTACCTCTGCCAGTGCCCCAGCAACTAAAGCCCCTTCCTCTGGTGCTCGTGCCAAACCCCCCTGCGCCGCCCTGGGACCCTCCCACTCCCGAGTACTTTTAACAGGACACCCTGTCAGAGCCATCAGTGAGGAGGGCCCGTCTGAGGATGACGCCTGTGGAGCCGCGCTGATGCGTGCCGGGACGACAGGCAGCTCACTCAACCGCCCACCACCGGACTTCCCCCCTCCCCCTCTGCCAAAAGGAGCCCTGGAGATGGTCACTGAAGTGCCTTTTCCTAAACCACGACCCGTGTATCCAGATCTGGCAGAAGTCCGGATTCCCACAGCTGCTCCTGCTGCTCCCCACGGAGAGGGCTTCAGGCGAGGAGGTGGGGCGGCAGCGGTCGCGGCTGGTCTAATGGATGATCAGTCTTGTTCTGTGCTGCAAATGGCAAAGACACTGAGTGAGAGCGAGTTTACAGGACCACCCCCACGAGCCCCCTCCGCACCGCCTCCACTCAGGGGGCAGGCTATGGCTTTTGGACTTGACGCCTGTCGCACATTCCCACCCAGAAATCCAATCCCAGAGAGCATAGCAGAGGACATGCCTGAAGAGGTATGCGTCACAGTGAAGCTGGGAACATTTAACAAGCTACACTAGCGCTCTGCTATTAATGTAATTTAGCATGATTTACATTTACATACATGTTTTTTCCTCATACCAATAATAAACAAAACAATTGTGTCGGTCATTCTGCCTACAGTCTAATCTAGAGTGGCTTGAACACGAGTAAGAAATTACTAATAATAAACATAATCTATAGATCTCGATTTGCTCCGGCTTGTGATATTACATCTTTGAATCATATTGTACAAATGGGTTATCAGTGATATTGGAGGAACAGTATTTGTCCAATATTGAAAAAAATTGCTGATATTCGGCACCAGTTTTTTCTCTGCAATGCCCCAGTCTGTGCTCATGTGTCATTTCCAATTCATCATCAGTGCACCAGATTTTTATTGTTAAATGGACAAGGAGTGAAAATGGCTGTATGTTTACACAATCATGTAACAAATTATTTTGTATCTCAGATAAATACATTTTGTTTGATTTATTTAATTTGTGTTAATTTGTAAACTTTACCGTAACTTAACATTTTGTGGTCCTTGCCATTGATTTTAAAATGTAAATATCAGTATCAGCAAATATCGCTTATCGGCTACAACAGAAAGACAAGTATAAGATATAGTATCGTTAAAAAAAAATCATATAAGATCTTCTCTAGTAAGAGTTTTAGAGTTGAGTTTTAAGACAAACACAGCTGTGCTTAATCATTTTTCAGTTGTTTTATACAAAGTAAAACAAATCAACAATATCAAGTTTATTTTCACCCATCAGACCCTTTTAGATAACCTTTTTTGGGGCATTTTGTAAATTTGTTTTAAGTCCATGTTTGTTTTTCTCCAGGCACTGTGGGGTAGCAGTAGCTCATCATTGTCTGTAGGTGAATCTTCTGTGGGCGAGTGGCTACAGCGTTTGGGACTGGAGCAGTATGAACAGGGCCTTTTGCACAATGGATGGGATGATCTTGAGTTTCTAAGGTACATTTACAATTTACAACTCATTTACAAGCTCCTTACTGGTCACATAATGAGAGTTATGTATGAAAACAACGTGTTGAATACCTGCTTGTGGTCTTCAGTGACATCACAGAGGAGGACCTGGAGGAATCGGGAGTGCTGGACCCTGCGCACAAGCGGATGTTATTGGAAAGCCTCAGACAGCAGCAGCAGCAGAAATAAACTGTGCGACAGAAGCCTGTGAGTGGTCCACACCCGCCTAGTAATGCTCCAAGACTTAAGCGCCAAACCTTATCCCAAATGGACTTCAAAAATCCTTTTTTTAAAAAAACATACTGTATACTTTTTTGTTTATTTGTCACTGTTATACATGTGGCCTTATTTAATATAATCATTTCAATCCTTTGTATCTCAACAAAATATAGCCATCAGCCTTAAACTAAAAGTCTAGCTAGTTTTATTTATATGTATATTTTTGACTGGGAGAAATGGAAATTCTTAGACAAGAATAATGCAAAAATGCAGTTCATTTTTAAGAACTGAAATCTAATTTTAGAGCACTGCTTGTCTCAGGTTTTGTCTTGGACTTATTTTGTACACATTTGAGCTGCTAGTGTCAGAGCCAAGTAGGGAAATTGAGGTAATCCATTAGAATAAAGCTTTGCTTTGTGAAGAAAGTAATATGGACCTAGGCTCGCAGTGAAACAACATGAAATCAGCTTTTGTGTAATGTTGGGGTCATTCGTTGTTTTTTTTAGATCATTTGTGGCAATAAAGGGAATTAGTGTAAACATAGAAATTACAAAATCATTGGGGGTTGTATTAGTTAGCTGCTAAATCATTGTGATATCCTTTATTTGTAAAAGACTGACTTATTTCTTAATTAAGACTGCTAAATGTAGGTTACAAAACATACATTTTCTATGTATATTTAATTGCCCAGAAAAAGGGTAAAAGGCCAAGTAAAATAACACATTATTTTCAATTGATTGTATTTGGCGACTGTATTACAATTTATGTAATATTAAGTATTTTTATCATTCTATTGATGTTACATTTTTTGAAACGCATTGAGTTTTTGTAACAACAGTAAGAAGAGCTAAAAAATGTATGTTGACTTCAATGGTCCTCTTTTACCAGTAGGTGGCGCTGCTACTTCAACCAATGCGGACTTTGGGGATTCAGCCCTAAACTAGTGGTTCATCTTTTGGACGTACTGTTCGTGCATTGTATTGCCACAAGTTCAGTTTTGACCAGAGACACTAATGACTTTATTACCAAACACATCATTGGGCGGGCCAGGTAGTTTTTATAATTTAAGTTCCTTGTTCCGCTAAACCTGAACAACTACAATGTAATTGTGCCATATCTTGTTGCCCATTTTCTGGCAACGTCAATGCAATAAGTGCTGTTCAGATGTTTTAAATATAGCTTTTATGTCTTTTGGCATTTCAGTGTTCTTATGTATGTGTATGTGTTTAAGGAAAATGTGTTAACTTAATCTAAGACTGTTATTCGTGTTTTTTTCAATTAAAATCTTTAACATTCTATGAATAATATATATTTGTCTGATTGTTTACAGTGAGAATGATGGGATGCCATGGTGGTTAAAGTTAAAGGAAAAGACTGAAGACATCACTTAGTGCGTCCATAATGTAGATTTATTTATTAATATTCAGAGTAGTGCTATAACTTCTCATTCACTAGAGCTTCTGTCCATTCATAGTTTCATAGATGTGTTGGTCCTTTGTAGACAGAATCTCAGCACCAAAACAAATCTGCAAAGCAACAAATAAAAAAGAAAGAAAGGCTACCTAACATTTTATATTACTAGTTACAGAGTTTACAGTCACACTTTATATAACAGTCCAAATAAATGTGTGGCTTACTCAGTCAAATAATTAAAATAATAATATTATAATAAATACATTTGTTTTTCCTTTTTCTGTGTCGTGTTCTCAAGGCAGACGTGAGCAGACTGAGCAACTATGAGAGCAAAAAGATAACTTCTTTCGATGTTAGTGTCCACATTGTTGAATCCTTTAACATATGTAAAAATAACTTTATAGTTTGTACAGCCTAGTTGTACTATTACCCCATTATGACTGCCGTTTCAACACTGCTGTGAAAGTTGAGAACAAACCAGACTTGTAGGACACTGAATTTGAATGTGATGAGAATTAGATGGAGAGGAAGCAAGGGAGGTTCCCATCACTGGTAATTGGATTGTGGGGCGGAGATTTGTAAAGTTGTTTTTCTTTGCTATTGTCTAAGAGTCAGGGGCTTAAAGGAGGTTGTGCTTGCTGGCAAATTTGTTTTGTGTCCTCAGCAAAGATTGGGGTTAGTTTTACGATTTACACCCGGACTTGACTTCCATACTGAATAGAGTCTTGTTACAATGAGGCATTTGTGAGGAAAAAAACATGAAACTATAACTTGCGGGTAATACAAAAGTGATCTGTACATGTGGTGATTCATATTAGTCTCACTATAAATTTGATTTGAGAGAAAGGCATCAGTGTAATTGACATTTAGGAGATTTTTGTTGTCATACGATTTTAAAGGTTTGATTTTTGCAGGTACAACACTGTGTGCACAATAGTTTCCGACATACCAAGACATTTGTTCATCTCTAAAATTGTTCTGCCCCAAAACTTGATGTCAAAGCAGGATTAGAGTACAGCTGTTTGCACCAGTAGTGTTCATAGTCTCCTCCATCCGCCTGCATGTTTTGTCCCAGCTCTTTCTCTCTGTGCTTCAGAACAGGTTCGTCTTGATGGCCGCTGGATTGGGTTTTCTGTGGAACGAGGACAGCACTCCGGCGAAGGGCCCGGTCATACTGTCCGGCTGCCAGGCTTTGAGGATCTCTTGCGTCTGGGCGGCAGGCTGAGCCACCGCTGGGTTGGCAGGTCCCAGGTTTGACCAGCTCGGTGCCTTGAGCCCCTGGAGCACAGGTGAGCTGGAGGTGTTGTAGACGGTTCCCGTGGGTGCAGGGCTGGGGCTGAGGCTGGCGGGGCTGCCCAAGTTCCCGTTGCCTGACCCGGGCAGGGAGGCAGTGCTGTCAGGCGTGGGGCTGCAGGTGGACTCTTTAGACTCGTCGTCGTCCGAGGAGGATCTAGGCTCTCCGTTCTTCTTGCCCGCAGAGCTGCTGCCGGTGCTGCCTGTGGTTCCTCCGGTGCTGTTGGCTTTGGCATTGGCTGCTCGCTCCTGCTTACGGAACTTTGCACGCCTGTTCTGGAACCACACCTATTGGATAAAAGAAAGAAATGGTCATTTTTGAAGCGACTTTGGCACTTGAAGTCACTGGGCAAATGTTGTCCTTGTCCTGGTTTAGTATTAGCAATACTTTAGCTGCTTTAGATCATTTTGCACTTGAAAAGCTTAATAATATTTTCTGAGTTGGTGCAAATTATCATTTCTAAAATATCCTTCCCTCTTTCATCCCATTCACCTACACTATCCCATCTAATAAAACCTAAAGGCCAAAAAAATCTATTAAAAAAAACAAAACAGATCTTTGGGTCTTTAAACCTTTGCTCATTTTGCTGTTATAAATGATTTGCTTTTTCAGAATGCACTCGTGAACATTTCTGACCTGCACGCGCGCCTCGGTCAGGTCTATCTTCAGTGCCAGCTCCTCGCGCGTGTAAATGTCCGGGTAGTGCGTCTCTGCGAAAACGCGCTCCAGTTCTTTGAGCTGAGAACTGGTGAACGTGGTCCGGATCCGCCGCTGCTTCCTCTTCTCGTTCAGGCCCGACGGATCCGAAAAAAACTTGTACGGTACTGCAAAAGAGAGACACAGATTAAATGATATAGGCCTACTTAAAAAAAATTTAAAAATTAATAAAGAGCTGCGTTCTTTAGGCCTATTTTCTTTCTTTCTTATTATTGGGTATTATTATAATTCAGCCAATTAGGCGCTTTTGGATGTGAATATATAATTTCGATAGGCCTTTTTTATGATAATTAGTTTGTGCAGGCCTAAGCTTATTTTTTTTATTTATCATGAGAGTGATAAAATTTAGTGACAAATATAGGTTACTGGAATATTAATTTCTAAATGTAATGCAATTTCGTTTTTGCTTAAATTCCATTAGGACTTGAGGACTTGTTCTTTCAGGTGCTTTTTGCTCAGGCTGCAGAGGAGCCCTGGCTGGAGGCATACCTGAAGAGTAGGGTGTGGGCTGGTGCTCCCGCAGTGCTCCCAGGGTACAGCTGGCCGTGCTCAGGGGAGTGCAGCCTGGGTTGGAGAAGGGCCCGCTCCGTATCGGATTGTACTGGAACGAACTGGCCTGGCTGCATGAGCTGAAGTCCGCGTAGGCAGAGGCTTCCATGGCTGCCATGCAGGAGTCATAGGAGTTCAGATATGAGTAATCCATCTTATACATGGATGTGGACCGGCTGTGTGACCGGCGTGTGCACGTGCAAAGGTACCGGAGTGACTCTCAAACCCGCGACAGGCGATGGCAGTACCGGGCTCACAGTGGTGAAAACAATCAGAAGAATGTTCAGTCCTCAGTGGCTCTTGTGACATCCAAATCCTTATCACTAGCGGGCAGCAGATGTTGTGAATAATCCAGCAGAGTTTCTATGGCACAGTTTACCTCCGTCCGTCTTCAGCTCGTGGCTCCAGCTCCGTTTGACAGTCCACTGCAGTTTGCGCACGGTTTATAATAAAGTTGGCAGCGCGCGGAGACAATAGCAAGGCGGTGGTCTAGTTTCCATGACAATACCCTCTGCCTGCAAGGAGCCAATGGCAGAGTCGTGACAGCGCAGGACAGGCACGGCCCCGCCCACAGGCCACGCACCGCCCACGTGCACCTCAGGCACGACGGACCAGTGCAGGTGGGAGCGCGCGCTACCAGACCGACGCAAACACTGGGCGCGTTTGAGCCCAAATATGTTTCAGTTGACTTTAGTTTAATAACTGATAAAGCAGCATAACACTGGAAGTGCACCTCGTGTTTTCTTTGTGCTTGGAGGCCACAACGGAGGCAGTTGTCGCCAGATTCTTTGGCTAAGAACCTTTAGGCCAGCCCTACAAAATACTTTCTACTACTAGTACTACTACTTTAAGTACATTAAAATCACAAATTAAACTGAGTGATTAGTAGGCCTAATGTAGGCCTATCCAAAATAGGCTAAATCTTAACCATTTCATTTTTGTAGCTCGGCCATTTTATTTTTGTAATTAGGTCTATCACACACAAGTGTGCCCGTATCCTAAAGGGCTACTTCTTAAAGGACATATGTCCTCCACATGGCTAAATATTTACCTTCAGCCCACTTGGTGCAACAGAGTTAGTGCGTCTCTGCCGTAAGTCTTTATGTAGTTTAGCGTGTCCAGATGTGACGCTGATTGGTGAGATTAAAAGCTTTCATTCGATTCCGATCACTTTTAGGGAGATGTCACTGGAGTGCGCGTCATTTTGATGTATAGAAGAGAAAGGCAGAGGAGCGAGCAACCACGGCAGGCTAACCATAAACGCATTGACGCGTTAGAAATTGGTTTAAGTTTATTGTTCGGTGTCATACAATGTGATAAGTCATATCCCACATGGCCCCAGCGCACACAGCGCACACAGCGCAAAGAGCCGGGAAAGTGGCGGAAGCGCACTCCCCACACTTTTAGTCAAAGGCCATTTAAGACCAAGCTGTGTGTGGAATTAACAGGCTTTTTATTAGAGGATATATTTCGACAAATATGATCCACAAACCAAAAGGACGTTACAAGCGCGCGACAATAATAATTAACTTTATTCTTGCGTGCGCGCGCACAAAGTGCACTCTTATCTCGGTGTCCGGGGGCGCTGTATGATCCTTAATGCCATTAACCCACAGACTGGGGAGAGCGCACGCTCTGCTCCCGCGCCGCACAGACAATCACAAGAATTTGAGAGTAGTCTATAATTAATCAGATTTGTCACAAGCTTGTTTTGCGACTTGTCTATAGCCTATTAGGATAGTATAGGCACCGCGGTTGCAAATACACACATTTGCAAAAAACAAACAAACAAAAAAAACCAAACAAACCAAGGGAAAAAACGGACACTTATACATAAGTCAAATAACTAGGCTTTGGGCCTAAGGGGTAACACATGTTAAGAAAATATGATTGGCCTACTGTAGTCTAAATAAAAACGTTCTGAGTCTTTTTTTTTTTACCATAATACTGCAGGTCGAGTTCAGTTGACAAATTTCTAAAAAACTTAAACAGTTTCACAGATTCTGTGCGCCTGCTTCTGGCTCCCAAAAGAGCAGCTAGGACCATGAGTGACCCTTCTCCCTCCTAAAACATTTAATCCCTTCAAAGAGGCAGCGGTCTCTTCCAGGATACTAATCCGCCCATAGTGCTCAGGCGCAGGGGGGGACCTTTCCTTTGCGCGTCCTTTAACTTTGGACTTTTACATTCATGGGGCCATTTGACGGAAACAGTAACGGGAGGCTTTGGCATTCATGACGTCTAAGTCAACAGCGGGACGCACAATGGTTCTCCAGAGGCTACTGAGGGACCCTGAGAGAGTAACCTCCACTTTAACTATAACGCTACATGTTATAACTTCAAAAGTTAATTACAGAGAGATTATAAAGTCGATATGTCTCTGCACTAAGAATGAATTGTTGAATTTGGTAGCACATCCCCATTAGTCTGCAACAGGTCATAGGCCTATCATATTTTAATTGCCCAAATAAAGACGGTCTGCGTAAAATTCTGTGTAATCGAATATTGTTTTTTGCTGGCAGATGAAAATCTTTGCTGTGTCATTAATAAAACAAGTTAGAGAAGATGTGGTGTGCAGACCCCATCTACCCCAATTTGTCCAATTACAAAAAGCACATTCTGTAGAAAAATCCTAATCAAATTGCTGGACAGTTCGCCTTGTCCGTGTCTCTAGGGTCCCGCTCCGCTCGGAGAATGCGGAGTGAGGGCAGCAGGAGTGAGATGATGCGGGATGTGGCTGGACCTTGTGATGGATGGAGAGATGGTTTTGATGGAGAGATGGAAGAGTGTATGGACATAGACAGGTCATAAGGGATGAGTAAAAGATGGGCCGGCAGACGCACTGCGTAAAAGAAAAGCCTCGCGGGAGGCCCATGCCGTATACGCCGTGAAACACACGGTGGTGGTCCAAACCAAGTGAGGCTGTCAGTCAGAGCGCGCGCCTGCCAGCTCCATCCATCACTCCGCGCACACACAACTTCATGTCCCGCATGTTTCCCTGGCGAGGAAACGTGTTGCTATTGATTCAACTCTTTATGAATCCACAACAGCGTGAAACAGAAACGTAAGTTTGTGCAGGCCAATTACCATTTAAGTCTGTGAGCAATTGTTAGATTCCCACAACTCCTCAACAATGTATAGGCCTACGCTGTTTTTGTAATATCAATTCACCGTCAACAAAACAGCCATACATTTGTGAAGATTACAACAATATTTTGGAAGAGTAAAAATCGTTGAGAGTGAAGATCACGGTGCACTGCACGGTGTGAACGCTCAGGTGATGGTGCAGTGTGGCCCTCTTTAGTGACTGAACGTGTTGCGTCATCGTCCACCGAGCGCATGGATTAAATTGTGGCTGAAATATAATGTAAACGGTGATGCTGCTGTTAACGCACAGCTTACAATTTTAAAGCAACAGCCACAGTGGCAGAAGCACAGCACATTTGATTTAGCTGATGATGGATGAGAGATAAGGCACGTGGGGGTGGGCCCGGGGCCTGCGTCCCTTCAGCGTGCGCCTGTCCCAGCATTTCACTCTCCAATTACTGAAATATACTGTGACGATTCAGCTCCACGGCTTGTAACCTGTTTAGACAGAGGAGCGCAAGTTTAAACACGGCTTTAGGAGAGGGTGAAGCACAGGGAATTAGAGGGTGAGCGGAACATCCATGTGGACCACAATTTCAGTTTCATGGAGACAATTTGTTTGGCTAGTCGTTTTCAATGTATGCCTATTTGCTATTTTTAAATTCAGATTTAATGACTCGGGCATAAGTAAAGACATTATATGCCATAATATGTTTTAAGTCCGTAGGCCACAATGATTTACAAAAAGATTAAACTCAAAAACATCAATATGTAAATATCCTTAGAAAAAAAACATTGCCACAACAACAGCAACAACAAGATAATAAGTAAAATAAAAAAAAACTCCTGTAAAGTTATGATCTAAATAGTTATCGGGTTATAAATGTACAGTCAGTGTAAGCTCCAGTTGGCGTCGGTAGGCAGCGCATGTCGCTCACATGAGAACTGTAGATGGGGCTCACTGCAGTGAGCCTGCAATATTGTAATGGATGACTGCGTGTTGTTTTAAAAGAAGCTTTTTATAAGAAAAAGGTGGTCCCGCGAGACCACGGCCCATCGTTTGCGCACACCACAGCTGGAGCTGGAGCAGAGGATGGCCGTGCGTACGGGAGCTTCTCCAAACAACGCTAATTAGATCTGCAGCTCTGGCCCCGCGCTCTGAAAGCAGCCCAGCGGCGGGGCGCGCGGAGCTGTGGAAACTTAATTCAATTAAATTCCCTCTAAACTAATTAGGCTGCAATCTGCCACGCGAGCTGTCCCTGAGCAAGGTTCGAATTAGGCGAAATGGATTTGTTCCTTTTCTTTAAAGAATGGCGGACAGACTGTGTGTTTTTGGTGGGTCCTTTATTCGTCTTTTATGCTAATTATCTCAGAGGAAAGGCCTGCAACGACGGGGACATCATCCTGTGAGTTAGCGTAATGCATCCACCTGCGTAACCCTGTCCACGCGTAAAACCCAAACTTACAGAGGTCAGTCCTGTTTCTCTTTTTTTTTGTCTAAAGCCACGGTGAGTATTTAGTGCTGCACCAATGAGTACGAGTTCTTCTTAAACCCTGGATCTGAGTGGAGGACCTTGGTAATGGAGATGCAATCGATTGCTTTCCGGAGGAGCGCACCGAGGGAGCGAGAGATGAGAGGAGTGCAGAGGGACACGGATGAAAATGCCCCGTTAAGAGCAGGACAGATATGATAATGGGGCAGACTGTAGTAGTCATTCATCATTCAGCACCTCCACCTGGCTGCACCTCTGAGCACTGCACCTCTGGGCCACTGTACTGCGCACAGCTAAATCCACTAAGGGGTCACACCAGTCAGAGGACAATGCATACCTGAATGTTCTTGATTCGGACAAGAGCGGGTGAGACAGACAGACAGACAGACGGGTGCGGGCTGCCCGGTAGAGTCAGGAGAAACTAAAGGGAGCGCTTTTGAGTGAGAGTGCAGTGCACAGGGAAAGAGTAGATAGACGCTAGGACGATGGTGGGCCAGGTTCTGTTTCTCCATAATCTAATCAGAGAAATGGCTGCAGTCAGAAATAGCCTGACGGACAGACTAAGAGCCTCTTCGCTTTCTACTCCTCCTCCTTATTCTTGTCTTCCTCCTCAGGGAGGGTAAATGGATATACACACAAACACATGCATGCCAACTCGGCTTCCTAAAACCATAAAGTGTAGAAGTGTTTGAGGGATAGGAGAGATGGGAAAAGCCTCAAGGTATTAGAGCTTAAACTTGATCTACTGTCCAGATGTAGCCACTGCAAGGGAGAGGTTTGGCCAACCACTGTAGCTCTGGTGTCAAAGGCACAGGCATCCAGATGGCATTTGTGATGTGACCAATATCCATAGTTCATTTTGCGGTGAAACCTTTGGTATATTAAAAGTACAGCAATTAATCAAATCTACAACGATAGACCGTGTTCTAAATATTGCCTGTTTTAGTACCATGTAAGAAAAAAGCAAATCATCCTTATCGATTACCATTATTAAAGCCACAAATTCTCTGTCAGTTCTGTGGCATATGTGAATACGACTAGAAGAAAGGTTTTTCGGTGTAATAAAAAGCTGCTGCCATAGGGGAGTGATTTAAAAACAATACAATTACATTGCCTCCACAGGAGACAGACGTGGCTCCTGTGTGGGAGGCAGCTCAGTCTCTGTATGTGTTGTTGGGGAGGTCCAGGTGGAGCACATTTAAAAAGAAAGATTTTGCTACATGCCAATTATGGCCAATATGGGAGACATCCCTGCAGTATGGGGCAGGGATTTCACACAGCATTCCCTCCCAATGTCCCAAAGTGACATTCTATACAAACTCAAATTCCTAACGAATTCCAGTGTCTTGTCATTTCACAAGGTGGACAAGCGTCATTGTGGTAGGAATTCCCACCCAGGGTCTGGAGTCAGGCACACAGACGCATCCATCAGGAGTGTCAGGGCTAAACAAAAAACACACAATTCTCTTTTTGTTGTCATGGCTTTATTTACATGGTTTAGGCTGGGATTCAAGAGTGAAAAATGCCAGTACATGTGCGCCTTATCAGCATGCTCTTTAAACATTTATGACACACAACTTTGAATATTTATAAATAAACACATGTCATGCAGCAAAATTTCTCTTTCAAGCCATTTGCACAAAGCCGGTGACACATCTGAGAAATCTGCAACACTTTTAAACACAGATGCATTAACTATAGCGATGGACAAGGCAGTTTTATGGCCTATCTCTCAACAAAATTGCTATACAATCCTATGTGGTACTATTGTTTCAAATAAACCGAGAACTCTACATTTACATACGTTTATCACTTTGACTATGCTGGTGAATATAATGTGCATCAAAGTGAGTTATCAAGCAGCAACAGTGGAAGCAAATCAGAGACCATCTTTGGTTACTTCATCCACAGACAAGTCAATACATTTCAGCACTATCTTTATTTCTATTAATCGGCATGTCTTTTCCCCAATACTCTTCAAAATGCCCCATTTTGTTGCCCCAGACTCATATATCTACTTGTATTGAGATAAATAAATAAATAAATATTACATTTATGTTAAAATAGTCTTATTTAACTGTGGCAGAAACACTTAACATGTTATGGCTCGTCACATGGCTCTAATGTCATGAGCTTATTACTCCGTTTAATCTACTACTTTTAAGACACAACATTTTTTTAGGCAGCGACGTGCGGTCAGGGGAAGCAGGTCAACTCGGGAAGAAAAAAACGTCTCAATGTCCAAAAGACTAAATACTGTATATATTTAGTTTCTTGCGATTTGTGTTGAGTTTTGTGATTTTAAATCGCGAAATCGCCTAGTATTTGTCGACATAATGTAAAGAGATAGGAGGTGAGACTTGCCACACTCAGTGTGGCCACAAACACATTCAACAGGAACGTTCATTCACTGCGTTCACTCTTCTTCTCTCCATAAAAAGTTGTTATACATATTTATAAATGCACTTCTTTCGAGTGCCCTTTTAGCAAGTTTATCAGTCATTAAACCGTGTTTGTCTGTGGTTTGAACAGACCTGAGACGAGGCCCGCCTCACGCTCTGCCTCTGTCTCTCTGCGGGGCTGTGGCTGCACATTTACTATGACAAATATGGACTAGAAAGTTTAAACCAGATAATGTCAAACCTTTTTACCATACTTTAAAAGAAATAATAAGGCTAAAAGTAAATATTTTACTGATATTAGGCCTAGACTAGTGTTAATTCAGTTCACAGATAAGATGAGGGAGGAGATGATATCGTTAATGTTAAGGCAGTCAGTCAAGTCATTGCGTAGCTCACTTGATTAGACATCCGACTGCACGGCGGGCGGCCCGGCTTCAAAACTTTATCAAATCATTTGTTTTTTTTTGTTTTTTTGAGATTCAATTTTATTTTTATTTTTTGACAAACACAACTCTTACATGTTTTTAAAGAAAATTAAGGCATCTGAGAGCAAATAAGTGATCAACAATAGGCTTATTTGGACCTGCCACACTGTGCCTCACCTGCTGTAAACCTCACCGCACGTCACTGTTTTCAGGCTGAGTACGAGTGACATGAAGATGTAGTGTAATTACTGAGTAAAGCTAATGGCACCTTTTAGAGTTGTCGTACTTGTATAGTGTACTTGTTACACTGTGAGTGAAAGAGAGAGGCAGTGATGTGTTGCTCTACATACTTTTATTGCTAGTCCACAGATCCACAGAGCTAACCTTACATGTTGATGGTGACGGTAGCATATGATGTTAGTGATCCGGACTGAGAGGAGGGCGGATGTCTAATGTCCTGGCAGAGCTGTCCTCTCCTACCACCTCCAGACGCAGACTCGAAGGGCTGCGTTCCTCCTGGCCCTCACTGTGGATAGAAAGGCGCAGAGTGCAACCTTTGGGCAGCAGCTCTTGTTCATAGGCAGCAGCTAACTGGTTGACAACACGTCGCTCAACCTGCGAGTAAAAAAAACAAACTATAAATGTAGAGGCCAAAAGTAGACCTTTTATTGTGACTTAAATGGCTTCTTGTCAGTTTAAAAATGGTTCTGATTATCTATTACTTAACTTACAGAATAAAAGATTATTATTTTCTGCACTGACATTATAATTTACAAATAAATGAAAGTGTGTTGAAAGGTACCTCATGTTTGATAGAACGTGCGCCGTAGTGCACGTTGTATCCTCCCGCCAAAAAATCTAGAACTGGACGCTCCCATTTAAGTGTGATGTCATGGCGCTGTTTAGCCTGAAAAAAAAAAAAAAAGAGTTAAAAATATACTGCATGTACAGTAAATCACTGGCTGGAGGCGGTTTCTGCGTAATTCCACTGAATTGCAAGACCCTTCTTCTTGCTGTACCTTAAAAATTCTTTACAGTATTCTTTAAAGTACATTCATAATTGAGTTGTAAAGTATACAAACGATACTGGCAAAGTGTTATATGAGAAAAGTAAGAGAAAACAGGTGAATGAAAATGCCGACCAAGCTGTCAAACAACATGTTTCTGAGTACTAATCAACAACTCATTAATGTGTTTTAATCAAACACCAGTCAATAGTGTTGAACGCTCATTTAGAATCCAAGGTCAACTTCATTCAATTAGTATCTACTCCGCCTTTTCTCCAGAGATGGAAAATTTATTCTACACAAATGAAAACCATAGATGATGAAACTAAATATTTAACTTTTAAATATTTTAAACATAAATTTATGAAGGACCAAACCACTGGTTAAAGCAGCACTTTGTATGAAAGCAGAGGAACAACACGAGGTTATCATGATAGTTGTCAAGAGACCCAAGTGACTCAGTGCCCAGTGAGTTGTGACTCGTGAGTGTGTTTGTGAAAGGCCCAGAGGAACCCACTGTAATATTAATAATTAAATATTGATGAAGGCTCCACATGTTAAACACTATAATCACATTATATTGAGCAGCAGTGGTCCTATATTGATCTGTGTGTGTTTGTGTTCTGCTCAAAGACTGAGGCGTGTGGTATTCATCCAGCAGAAGGACACACAGATTTGGGATGTTTTAAGGAAGCGTCACAAAATATAGAATACGTGAATGGACAATTACTATTTAGTGGTAAGTGAAAATCCACAAATTGGCATTCTCAGCGTTCTTACAGTGCAGTTGGTGTTGCCTACCTTCTTTGCCCAGAAGTTGAGCTCTTTGCTGACCAGCTGTAAGAGCTCCGAGTGGCAGAATGGGAGGAAGTAAACGATTTCATTGATCCTACCAAGAAACTCATCCCGTCGGAAATGAGCCTTTAGAAAAAAAATGATACGAATACAAACGCATATTGTACAATGAATATGTTTTGAAAAACACAATATCGTGTTGCATAATTACCTTAAGAATTGGTCGAATTACTGATTCTTTGAACTGACGGGAGATTTGGATGTCATTGCCTTTCTGTACATCATCTGCAGAGATCACCAGCATGAATCTTCTAATATCATCATATATTTTTGCGCTGTTATTTTCATGTGCTCTTACCCAGACTTTCCACAAGTTTCCTACGGCTGATCTCTTCAGCTTCACGTCTGAGCTGCAAACCATGCTGGGCGATCTCATCACTTGCAACATTTGAAGTCATAATAAAGATGGCATCTTTACATTCTATGGTCTTTCCTTTACCGTCTGTAAGCCGCCCCTAAGCAGATGACAATGGTTATCTGATCTTCTCACACATGAATGTAATGTTCTGGTTTATGCATACTTCGTCAAAGAGCTGCAGCATGATGGTGAGTACATCAGGGTGAGCTTTATCTACTTCGTCAAAGAGGACCACAGCGTTAGGACAGGCTTTCAGCAGTTTGGTCAGCTGACCCCCTTCTTCATGTCCCACATAACCCGGTGGAGATCCAATGAATTTTGCCACCTACAAGCAGGAACAAATGTATGACAATTCATTTGTATTTCAGAGCCTTGGAAACTAGTTTATGAAACTAAACTGCAGTGGAATTCTCCATTAATTGTGACACGTTAGACATGTTTAACATTTTAATAATTAAATGTATTCATCATCAAACATTCAGAGACATAGCACAACTGCAGGAAAACACATAAATTTAGTTTATGAAATACATAAAGTGAATTAATCCAATGCATCATTTCAATGAATGTGCAGCCAAGACATGTGAAACTAATGGATTCTCTTCACAGAGCATTGTTATGCATTGATTGTAGATTAAAAAATAGAACAAAAAACAGTCTGCTATTTTTACTATTTACTATGAAATATTCAAGTTACCTCATGTTTTTCCTGGAACTCAGACATGTCCAAACGTATGAAGCCCTACAATTACAAAACAGTTAGACTGACACAGGGTACAGTATAATCCAACTTTGTGTTTGGGTGTTGCTTTTCAACATGCCTTCTTTATGTCCTTATGCATGTATCGGGCAACTTGTTTGGCCAATTCAGTCTTGCCTGAAACAGAAACCCACAAAATCAAATCATAATCAGCAACATTATTTTAGAGCAAAGTTATCACAACAATCTATAAGATAATAAAAGATCATCAGTATATTTTTAAATAAATGTTACTTCCAACTGGCCTAGACCCCAACCCCCCTGAAATATTTCAATCTCCTTGTGCGCTACCAAAGTGTGCGTTATTTTAGTAAAATCGTCTGCATACAAATGCTCACATGTGATATTGATGCCTGTTGTGCTTGCTATGCATACGCCAGGGTCGACTGTGTGAAGGGAGGCTGTGTGTGCCTTGTTGCTGATGTTTAATATTGATGTTTCATGGACACTATTTGTCGCTGAAGGCACCAGAGAATATGAACACCAGCGCGTTTCCATCTGTCTCTCTGCCCTGTCATCTCACCCTCCCCTGCTGTTTTATCCATTTTTGTGTACTCAAACAACTTCAAGTACACAATTACAAAAGATGTACACTCAATGACAAATGTTTAAGTTTGACTAAAATAATTTAAAAATGATATATAAGACTTGTAAACTATTCAAACTGAATTAAATTAAATTCTGAACGAGACAGTTAGGTTTTAGGTTTGGATTACTCTGGGAAGAGCTCTGAAGCCTTGGTTGAGGAATAGAATTAGTCTATTGATACCTTTCACTTTATGTCAGCATTGTTTGGGGGGTGAGGCTGAACTGGTCCTGCTCTTTCTGAAGCTCTGTTGGTACTTTTATTGTTTTGTAAATTGTCCATAACCTGTCCGTAACTTGTAATGTCCATTGTTTGTTTCTGTGTTTTCTGAGCGTTTTGCACGTTTTCCAATGTGTTTTTTTTTTTAATTACACATTCCAAATAAAGGTAAACTTTAATCTTACCTTTGTACCTTTATTTTAACACAATCCGACCATAAAGAACAGGTGAGCTGATTTCTGCTGTTAAATAAGTCCCTCGCAAATAACATTAAAGTCACAAGCTAGCTGGCAACTAATTTTAGTCACACTTGGTATTGTGTGATGTCACTGCAAAGTATCAATAAGCCCATTGTAAAATATCCACATATATCATCACTGTTACTTTACTGCAATGTTTCTCAACACTACATTATATATATTTCCCAATGTTGCTCTCTTCTGCTCTTTTGGTTCCATGGACTGATGTGTCGTATTTTGAATCTATATAAAGTTAAATAGTACGAGTACCGATTCCTGATGACCCGAGGAAGAGGAATACGAGGGGGTGCTCCTCATCGTACCAGCCATTTTCTTTCCTCCTTATGGCTACAAGACAAAGACAAACAGACTTATGAATTATTGTTAGTTCAAGCCTTGAAGTACTTAGCTGACCTCATGGTACTGGTGGATATCAGAAACCATACTGAAAAGACAATTGAGACGCAGAAAGGGTCAGAGGCATTTGTTGGAGGAAAAGGAGAAAGAGGAGTAGAAAAGCAAGTGAGATGAGAGACCTCCAGAAAGCAAACGCTGATGCCCCCCCTTCTCAGTCAGTGGGGCCATTAGCCAGCAGTAATTGTGTTAGCCTCCCTGGCGCGGCCATGCCCAAATCAGTTTAGCATAGATCGCAGGCTCGCACACACACAAGCACACACGCTCGCTTAAAAGGAGGAGTGCCTACCCAACCCTGCCATCACCCCAGCAACGGCCCTCGCACACATGCACAAAGACAAGATGATGAGGTGGATCGCGGGGACGTACAGAGTGTATTTGGCTATAGTTTCAAGCGCATCACAAAGAAAGCAGACACAATCATGGGCCCACTCAAACTGGAACCTGTTGAAAGATGGAGAGGCTAAAGAGCAGCTCAGAATATCTCAAGGTTCAAGTTTTCCAACCTGTCACTCTACACATAGGGTCTGATTTAGGGCCAGTCCTTGTGCTAAACTGTGAGAGAACAAACAGCATGTGCATGTTATCTACTATCTATTATTTCTTTATTTCTGATAAACTGTAATGTTAGCGAGCAAGTGCAAAAGTGTGTTAAGGGCAGGGTGTTTTTTTCTTGTCACGATTGCCAATTCAACTTTAACTTTCTCCAAACTAAAGGGTTGGTTTACAGAATATCTCGATGAAAAAGCAGCCAATTGATTACATTTTTCTTATTTATCTCACATCAGGATTTCAATGTAAAAGTTGAATGTTTAAAAAGCAGTTTTACTCATTTTCAGTAACCCATTCATTCACCTGCTTATGTTTTTTTTTTTTTTTTAAATCATGTTGTGACGGTACATCCTGACAGCTCCTGGTCAATTTTGGGCTGGCACTGAGCTATAAAGAGTCAAAAACATAAAAAACGTTTAAATTTGAAAAGATAAATAAATGAATATATTGCTTGTTTATTGGTAGGTCTTGTTGTCGTTGTCCATAATGGCTGAAATATATTAAGAAAAATGCAAGAATACGAGTGAAGATGCAAATGTTTCCCAGCAACCACACCACAATGTATGATAAACTGGATGCGAGTGTTAAACTAACTCTTAATAGCTGATAATCATAAAGCGCAGAAGCTTGGCATGAGGAGAGAGTAGACCGAAGGAGGAGGAGATGGACAGATTATACAGTTCGGGAGGAGGATAGAGAGATAACCGGAGGGATGAGGAGCAAGGATGTAAAAGGAGATAAAGAGGGGAAGATTGCAGCGTGAGGAGATAAGGAGACAGAGAAGGAGGAACAGGCAGGTGTGTCAGAGATGGCTTCGGAGATGAGCAGTGACAAGAGGGGTTCCTATGTGTTATCAATGGTTGTGCGAATGACAGCGTAACCTTCTCTGTGTGCGGTATGTGTGTGTGCGCATTTTAGCTGATTGAGAGCGACTTTGACAGAAGGGCACCCTGACATTTCTCAGAGGAGCTTGACAATGACAAGGAAAGCAGCAGACACAAAACAAATGAAGGCTGGCTCTTTCTCTCGCTCACTCTCACATGCATGCACGCACACTCGGCACTGCACACCCCACGCTCTGGGCAGGTCTGCTCGGCTCTAACACGATTACAGCGGGATGATTCTCTTCAATAACTCTTAGCCCTGAGAGCTAAACCTGGATCAATCCAAGCCTCCTTCCTGTGTGTGGAGTTAGTATATTTGGAGCTACAGGGTGGCTGTTCGTCATCAGAGGGAAAGGGAATGGTGACACCTTGGATGCAAAAACTTTTCTTCCTTGTAGCCTGTCTGGTTCTGATTGTCATAGATATATGAATGACAGTGGTTTCTCCGTGTCAAAATAATGCACAATTTTTAAATAAATAGTTATGATTTTTATTTTATTTTTATTGAATTGACAGTATTTGAAAGTGTACATTTATATCTCTGAATTATTCTATCTATTGTAATAAACTATCAGAGAATGTTACCCATGATGATGGTGTGCAAAAGGGATATTTCATGTTTAAAATAAATTATATTTTGTGTGCATATGAGGTAGTTTATGTTTAAAAGCAATGCCAAAAATAGCTTTTTGTATGTTCCTCCATATGCTTATATTTATGACATAGTTAGTTTCACCTACAAATAAATCTTGCAGGCTTCTTTTTGTCCATTTTGTATTATTTTTGATAATTTGTCCAATGAAACCAAAAAGTACACCTCTAACTTTGTTTTTTTTCTTTTTTGTCTGATCAAAGAAAAATAAAATATGATACAGTTTGTACTCTAAAGCTCATGCAATATTTTTCCTCTTCTGTCTTCTTGGTTGCCTCTATAGGGTGTGTGTGTGTGTGTGTGTGTGTCTGCTTGTGCGTGGAGCTATCTGAGAGGATTGTGTGTGATATATTCACTGTAATACTTCTAAGGGATCAATAAGCTGTTCCTTTATCACTGCACAGACGTCTTCTATGGCTTTCAGGACAATTTGCCATGATAACCGCAATCATTCACTGCCTTGCTGAAAGAATCCAACTTCCATAATCCTCCCTCCTTCTACTTTTTTTTTTAAAAGCAGCCATCGACATTGCATAGATTATAAAAAACGTATTAAGTTGAGATGCAAAGGACTTATTAAAATGCTCTGTTTTTTATTAATCTGTAGACAAAAATGACTATTATCGCTTCTGGTTTAGGAAGTTGGTTGATTATTTTCACAAATCTACACTGTCCACGATCATAAAAATAACACACAGCCTCCTGCGTGGCTGGATGGTGGCGCGATCAATACGTGGCCTCCATGGATGCCTGGTGTAATATCAGCTCTTTACTGTCTCCAGGCTTATTGTGCTCTAACTCATCCTGCTGCTCCTCTCCATGCATTACACTTGGTCTCCTTTGTCTGTTTGCCATTGCCTCAGCTTCCTGTTCTGAAGATCCTTCCCCAGAAGCTAAAGTAGTTGGCTTAAAAGGCTTGTTGAATACCCCTGCTGGCTGTGTTTTCCTATCTTATTTGCATGATTGTTCTTCTAATGGATAAAAGGTGGATTAACGTCTACAGAGAACTGCAAGCTTTATATAAGAATCTAAAACAACAATCTTATAATAAAATATAAAAAGTTGCATACGACACTAAAATTTAAAATTTGATTTCAATACCAACCAAGGAATCGCTCCCATTTTCAACACAAAATTATACTACTTTCTTTACGTTATCATGTAGTCTTATAGTTCTGATGAAGCTCATGATCCCTCTACAACTGTTCAGGAAAGTTACATTTTGTCCTGTTAATTATATATTTTTTGTATTATAACTTGCTCAAATTAGTATATTGTTATGATACTAGTTTTAGAATTGATTTGATTAGAAAACCCTATATAATAATGATTTACTTTAAGTGATTAAAAAGATTGGCAAGTCTTTGAGGGAGTTTGATTCTATGAGGTTGTCCACATAACAAGCATGAAAGAAAATTGAGCTTGAAAATTATTTTAGATAATATATTTGCTTATATGCACTACTTCAAATCAAAATTGAGCCTATTTACCATTTTATTTATGTATTTAAAGAGAAAAACATTACGTATTCTTTTGAGTATGGAGCAAATTATTATTGGGGGCCCTGAAGGATGGTTGTGTTGACGCTGCAGACTTTTGGGATGGCAGTGATATAGTGTTTAATGTTACATACTAAAAATAAATGAATAAATAAAAACAACTTACTTCCTTAAAGTGGAAGATGTGAAAAGATAGACTGTGTTTGTGTTGGTTACAGTTGGTAAAGCGCGGAGCTGCAGTAAACCAAAGGCAAACCAAAGATGGGAGAAAGCAGAAGAGGAAAAGCAGCAGACGGAGGAAGAGCGAGGGCCTGGCTCTGTGCTGTGTCTCCTCCCTGTGTAATCGTGTTAACTGGCGGCTCCGGGCCTGGCCTTCTCAGCTGTCACACACAACTACACATACACGCATGTACCAAGCACCTGTGTGCGCCTGACGGACAGCTCATTCATCACAATTAACCAATTAGAGCCTCCGCCGGTCTGTCTGAGCCCGCCTACAGCTACAGCTACAGAGATAAGACATGGAGGGGAAAAGAGTGCATTAAGATACACAGTGTAGACTTTTAGAGTGAGATGCTGTGTTTACCTGAGGCCACAGTATTAATGGCCCCCTCCTGCCCAATGATGTGCTCCTTCAGCCTTCTCTCCAGGGGGAACCTCCTGCGCTCCTCCGCCTCCCGTCGAGCCTGCGCCTCCTGGAACTGCACACCCAAAACAGACGAGACGGGCCATGAATCAGGAGGGAGGAGGCCGGATGACAGCCTCCATGGAACAGGGAGGGGAGCACCAGTGCTTAAGTGTATAATCAACTTAGCATTTATGATACATTGCATCCATGTAACAATTCCACTCTGTATCGCTGTATTTTATATTCAGCAGAGATCTCTTGTCTCTTTTGCTGCACCTTTGAGTAATTTAAGTATGCAAATCCTTTTCAATATTCACTTCTGAAAATGTTTAGAAATAAACAGACAAAAAATGATAATGGAAGGACTTGAGGGATCATGATGCGCTTAGTGGTGATTCTTGAATGGGGTGGCACTTGGGTGTTCAAGTTTCTCTCCAACAGGAAGGCCACGGGGAATAAAATGAGTGAAGGAGAACAAAATATACAACATTAAGTAAGCAATTTTAGTCATATCACCACTGTGTCCTTTCCACATTATATCACATTTTCATTATTCCAAAGGATCACTTACCAACACAACACAAGTTTATGTTTGATTAAATCACAAGTAATTAGACCCACAGAGTGAAGGATTGCTATAAATTTACAACACAATGCAGTTTTCCGGATGTTTTTAACCCCAGTTAACCTTAACCAGCTTTCATATTTTGGATCCTCAAAAGCACCTGTCAGTCAATGAGCAGACATACAGACCTCCTGAAGAGAGGGTGTCTATCTACAACCCCAGCTGGCATGCATTCAGAGGTTTGCAATAATACAGGTTGGGAAGAATTACTATAATCAGGCTGAGTATGCCATACCTTGCCCTCCCATTCCTGCAGAAGAGTGCCCACGTCTCCGTCTTTAGCGTACGCCCGTGGTGTGTGTCCCAGTCCGTTGGTCTGCAGAGGGTTAGCACCTGCACACAAGGGGTCCACACTCAAAATAGAGACTTCGATCACAGAAGGAGGAAAAGTGTTTGCATGAAGAAATACTTTCAAATACTTCACAAACGAAACAACATATAATGCACAATACACACACTTCATCTCAGCAGGAGGGGCAACGCGTCGATCCGGAGTGTACTGTTAGGGGTTACACAGGTCTAGGGGTCATGAGTCTAACTGCAGAGAGGAGGCTGGTCAAAGAAATGACTCTGTGGGGGGCTTCAAATGTGCAACGTGTGCCAATAATGCACAGTTTGACCCCTGAACTCTGCAGCCATCATCCGGCCTTATTGTACAGCCGTAGTGAGAGGCCACTGCAGCAAATGCTTCTTAACAGAAGGAGGAAATTGTGTTGAGCACTTTTGAAAGGGTCAGGGATTTTGGTGATGGAGGAACAAAAAGCATAGCGCAACTGGATTTGACAGAAAGGATGCTTAGCAGTGCCTTCTGCCCTGACCGGGTCACAGAAAACACATGCCTTACATGAAGGTGAAGACAGTAGCGATAACTGGATTAACGATTGCAACTTATGCTTTACAGGGGGCATTTCATTTTAAAGGAATCTCAAACAGTTAGACACATTTATTTTGATAAATAGCTAGCTTTTTACATATTTTTTTTTTAAGTAGCTAGAAATGATTTTATTAAACTGTTTTAACATGACTCATAAAAAAGTAAGAATGTAAAAAATCTTTTACAAATACCTTTTAAATACACTGCCTCCGATTAATATAGGTTTTGTCTTCCTTTACCCATTCCTTTGAGCCACAGACTAATAATCACAGCGATTATTATTGATAAGCCCCTAAATTTTGTGACCTGCTCATGAGGCTATCGATCCTGACAACAATACACCACCTTCCTCCAAACACTGGGGAGGAGCGCAATAAAGCACCCACACAGTCGCAGACACACTGGACATAATAAATAGCATCATTTAGGGCTTTAATATCAGGCCAACCCTCTGGGCCATAGCACTTTATAACAGGATCAACCCTAACGACTGTCACACGGGCCCTCGGACACATACGCCGCAGCTGAACATCGGAACACACTTGCATACACAGGAGCCTTTCATTAGGAGTGCTTTAGTTATGCCTATTAGGAATCCCCTCCTCTTCCCCATTTCCTCCTCCTCTCCTTTCACCGCAGCTGGTGGGAGAGAGCTCCTGCTGCTCTTTGTCTGTCCACGTATCTGTATTGTGTGCATCTGTGTCTCCTCTGGCCCACCACCTCCTACAGAGCTGTCCATTACCGGGCGCCTCTGGCCAGCAGCCTGATGTGCAGCCCAGGGACAGACTGTGAACTGGGGCAGGTAGGGTTAGGGACGACGGGGCCAAGCATGAGCCCGAGGGTGGGCCTGGAGACTGTGATGGATGGAGATGTGAGCACGGAGCGGGCGGAGGCCAAAAGTGCCGACCCGTGGCCACTAGAGTTAACATGGACACTTTGAAACACAAGGGAAATAAAATCTAATGCTCCGTACTAAGATCATGCTCATACATACATAGCTCAAACATACGATGTATTAGAATCCACAGCAACCGATGGCCAACAAGTTCTGCTGATATTTTTGACACAATATGTAGGGCTGATTTTGATAATTTCCCCCAAAATATATTTGAACTGAAATGGCTAGTTACTTACTGTCTATATATCTCACTGCTCTACAAAATGAAAGTAAGAGAAAACAAATCTATAGACAATTTCTGTAAACATCCACAACCTGGTTTTACTACTAACCCATAAGGGAGCCGTGTAGGCATACAGTATTTTGTGCTGTGCCAATCGTCCCATTTAAGTGTTAAAATATAGCTTTATGTCTTTCATTTAGGAAGTTGGTCAGCCAAAAGAAAATATCATGGAATGCTGGTTTTAAGGCCAATAGCTATGCAGAAATGTGCAAATATCACTGTGATAAAAAGATCAGAAACTTGAACAGAATTCAAACAAAACAAGCGTAAAGAAAGTTATGGCACTTTAATTTAATTTATTTTGAATAAAAATGGCCCGTAGGCTTTATTAGACAGGACAGTGTAACGTAAAAAGGGGGTGAGAGCGCGGAGGACATTCAGTAAATTGTCGGAGCTGGGAATCAATTTCACGACGCTGGAAGCGGACGAACATAGCCTGGCATAAGTGCTGCTGCTTAAACTACTCGGCACTTGTTTTGGTTTTGTCTGTTTTTTTCATTTTGAAGTCCATTCTCATTTGGGCATAACCTGAATCTGAACCAAGACATTTTATAGCCCCATTTTAGCACATTTCTGATGGAGTGCAAAAATATTATCTGATAATAATCATTATTGAGAGAATACAATTTTTTTGGTAAACATATGCAAGATGAGCTCACACTGATGGTTGGCTCTTTTGCAAAATGTATTACACGAAAACATACATCAGGCATATTTGCAAAAGCGCTGTGAAGATTAATGGACGCACATCTATAAATTGTGTCGCTCACTTGGACGCGGTGTTAGGCAAAGTGTAGTGACGTCATGATGGTTATTGAATGTGAAAGTGGCGCCAACCCAAGCTACGACCCAGCCGGGCAAGCAACAACCTGCTCCGCCTTTAATCTGATTTGCCTGAAACAAATGTCCCTGCTTTGTGAAATTTCTTACCTTTTTAATTCAAAAATGTGCGTGGAGAACATTTGATCGAGTTAGATGGGGGCGATTTGTTTAAGCGTACAGAGTGCTTACGAATGCAAGGGTGAGATGAGGGATGGGCAACGCTTTGAAACACACCATCCATCATAAACATAAACAAGACATTAATACATGTATGGGTGTAAGACAAACTCACTGCACTATATTTAATTTCAAAATGAATGTAAAAGACCACGCCATTACATGACCACAAGGTTTTGTCCAAAATGTTACTGAAAACTATACGTAAAGGATTTATACAGATATGAATATTATAATGGGCGCTTCAGTACCATAACACACTCATTGTGCTCAGTGAAGCTACCCCTGGGGCATATTCTGAGCGCAGGTCAGAGTTCAACTAGGCCGAGCTTGTTTAAGAACTGCCCGCTTGAAAACTGGGGGGATATTGTGCCCCAGGCTCTGTGTGCGCTGGTGGAGCTGAGTCAACGACAGGTGCGACTCTAATGTGACGAAACTGGGGGCACGAACAAGTGATCAATTTCAAATGAGCTTTGTAATACTCTATATCACCAGGGGGTAGATGTGTTGATGGGATAATACATGGAGACGCTTCAAGAAGTCAAATAGGTGTACAACCCAGAAGATGGATTAAAATTGATTAACTAGATTTTTGTTTCTGTGAATTTACTGTGAGAAGGTTAAACAATTTTCTAAAATAATATCTAACCTCTATTTTTCAGAGAGGCATTGCGATTTTATGTTTTAATTAAGGTCAGTATCCTGTTGATCTCAATCTAAACTCTTTTCGAGAGAGCAGATAAACTGTTAAACAAATATAAGAATAACACAGATTTCAGAACATGTTTGTAGAAGTCTAAACCAGTGTTTCCCAACCGGGGTTATGGGGACCCCAATTGGTACGTGAGGAATTACCGGGAGGTACTTGGAATGGTTTCAGGTTTCAAATGAAGATGAAATGTACTTTTTTCTGAATAAAAAAAGTGTAGTGAGTTGTAAATTTAGCATTTTTTTAGTATCTTGGACCATAAATATACTTAAAACAAGAAATAAAATTGACTATACTCGACTAGTAACACCATTTATTTGCTAAAACTCAAGTTCAGGGGTACTTCTGAGTGAGACAAAGCTTAGGGGGTACTCGACACAAACAAGGTTGGGAACCACTGATCTAAACTATAGCGTTAGCAGTTTTATTTTACATAAGACATATTTTGTTGGCAAAAATGTCTTTATTCTCTCAACTGGACAAACGTTTTAAGTGTGAATATGTTTCGCCACTCATCCAAGTAGCTTCTTCAGTTCCTGTTACAGAGAACTGGAGAGTCACTGGCTTATATCTGTCAGAAGGGAGGATCTAACTACACTGAAAAACACCCGTAAGAAGTATTTGTTGTATATATGGTTTCTTCTAGTCAGACAACTTTTTGTGAGTGAGATGTATTTACCTTGACATATTTCGACTGCTATCTGTGAGTCTATTTGTAACTATTTGTTGTTAGTCAAGTATATTGACTATAAGGTGTGAACTTAGTCATATTTAGCATAATAAGCGTTCTTGCCCCCAATGGATTATCTAACTCATATAAGCACTCTGATTATCTCTAAAGCGTTCTTTGTTTTGGTTTAGGACAAAGAATTAAGTTGCAAATGGGTGAAAGGTTGTACCATAGACCTCCATTTCTGTTCAGAGATGGATTTTCTTTCCTGACAAATACACAAAGACATCTTTCTGGCAAATTTTATTGTTTGCTGATCGTGACCACACCAATTGCAATTTTTGTCCTAGTATGACTCCTCTTACAGTCCTAATTTATGAATTACTGCGTCTTCTCTATTCAAAGTTAATTTATTTTCTAAAACAAAACCAGCGCGTTGAAAGACCAATCCAAAAACGATCTTAAACAGTGGCTGAGGAGCATACATACCGGCCTCTAACAGCATTTGAACAGTGCGTGGGTCGTCGGCCAGTGTAGCATAGTGCAGCGCTGTGCAACCACGGAATCCCGCCCTGCTGCTGAGTCTGCTGCTGAACTCATCCTCTCTGGAAACCAAAACTGTCGACATAAGAAACAGAATGAAGATATAAAGAGATTAAGTTGCAGTACAGAGCTATATTCTTTACTTATGGTTAATATATGTTAAATTTCACTATCTAAGCCAGCAGAAGTTTGGTTTCAGGTTTTTTACGCTTTACAAAGCTCTAATTCTCGCTTTACAGTACTTTTTTTTTATAAGAGCACTCATTTGGTGCCACTCCATCATGTCTATCATCCTGCCTCCTTCCCCTTCTGCTAAGAATCCATCAATTCCTTTCATCACTTGTACCCACTTCCTCCCTCGCCACTAACTTTGTCTCCTCCAATTCTTGACTTCCTTTCTTCATTGGCTCCCATCATTCGAGCCGATCTCCTTCCAGGCATGGCACCCTTCGATCTGCAGCTCCTATCATTTCTCTGTTCATGCCCACTTTACTTCTCCACTTTCTTTTGCTGTGTCTCCCCATTCTTCTCCCCTTTCTTCATCAGTCTTTTCCCTCCTCCATCCATCCTACTCTCCTTCCTCATCTTCATGACAGTCTTTCTGCAGTGCGAGTGTGTATGAGGGAGGGAGAGAGAGGCCGGGATAATCATAGCTAACCCAATAAAGCGTCGCACAGGCCCCCCTAGCCCATCCATCAGCGCGTGTCTGGCAACCGCTTCCCCACGCTAGGCCGGCCCCACGTGGACCCAAACCTGACAGCCATATAAATGTCTGCAATATACATATCCCATATAAATATGTCTGCCCAAACCCAGCACAGACTGAGAAGGCACGGTGAGGGGAGGGGTAAAGTGCGCGTGCTTCCTGCCATGTGGGTCTGCAACTCATAAGAAAAACAAATAAAATACTACATGGAAAATAAATAATGCAGGGAGGAAAAATGAAGCTTGTACATATGCACATTTTTATGCAAATGATAATGTCTCATAATATCTGGTTCTACACTTGCTGAAAAATACACCAATATCACGCACACATGATTGCATTCACAAAGTGTTTTTTATACCCTCCAAGGAGTGGATGCCTTTCTCTCGGGAGGTGTCGTAGACGTTGTTAAAGTGGTCTCCAGCATTTGGGTCCGCACCTGCCTCGAGCAGTACCTTGACAACACTGAAACAACAAAAAGACATGTATATGTATGCTGTATCTGGTGGAAAAAATATAATGTATCTTTAAAATATTCCAGTGTTTCCCATTAATAGCCAGATGGCTCTCCCTAAAATCCATCCCCCACAATCTAAAAACTCCCTGGCATTCAATGGCATAATAAAGAGTCATACTTTTTGTTCCTTGAAATACCTATTACACATAATATTAATATTTACAATATTAAGCAATTACAATACTAAGCATTAGATCAATGGTTCTCCAAATTTTCACACCAAGTACCACCTAATTTGGCTCTCTGAGTACCACTAGATCTAAACCAGGACTTTATCAGGCTCAAATTAGGGCTAAACCATAGTTTTAGAGAATTATTAACTTTTTGACAAAAACATACATAGGTAAACTACATGAGGCCAACCAATCGTACAAAAACGACAGCTGGGGAAATGCGGTATTATATCATAGGGGTCACCTTTATAGGTTTTGTAGTTATTATACAGTAAATGTGGTATAAACTGGACCTAGCATGTGTGTCTAACTAATGACACAGATTTTTTGACAATTAGGACACAACACAAATTAAATCTGAATCAAAACTGAATTATTACTATGCTAAACTATTACTGACAACGCTTCCCATTTCCTGCAGGACCATTCATTTTGTTGTAACCAATGCCAGTCACAGTTGACGACCCCCGCTCTTCCTGCTCCTTACACTTGTCCTCCTTGTTACATGTATGTACATATATGACCAGTGAAAGGCTGTGAATCGGCCCCGTTTCCGGCGCCGTTGGGGGGTCTGCATGTTAGACTGGCTATGTTTGTGTAGTTTGTCATTGGAGCGTAGACCTCCTTTTAGAGCAAACAGCGAGTACCTCGGCAACACCAGCCACTGTGACCCGACAGACATTCCAGGTACTGTCGCTCAGTCTACAGACTCCAGCTTCAGACCGTGAACATGAACTGAGCTTTGACATTGAGACAACTCCAATTACACAAAAAAAAAAAAAAGGAAGATAATGGCCGACAGAGCGACAAAGATTTGTTTACGTTGAAGTTTGATTGTATTTAATGTTACAATATTGGACTAATGCTTTAAATACAAGAAACACAATTTTTTCAATTGAAAAAAATTGCACTTAAATATCTCTCCTTGTAATTTTCTTTTACTTTATTTGGACATTTTGACACATTCTGTCTCTGCATCTGTCATCTGGTGTAATTTGTCTGGACTTTAGGAACATGTGTGCAGCTGTGAGAACAGCCTGACCAGGTCTTTGTGTGTGACCTTGCTAAATGGACTAAAAAGGGCTATCGGGGGGTCCTCTTTTGTTACTGTATCGCAGAGGTAGGGGGCAGCAGGGGGGGCATGACCCATAGAGGCCTCTTCTCTAACCCTTCCAAGCACTTCTACAAACAGCTCCAAGCATCCTCAGCCACGTTAAGAGACGCACACACAAAGTTCCACTGCCACTGGTCACACGAGGCTGGGCACGGCTGTGTGAAGAGACAAGATGCTGTGAAATGGGTTAATGGCATCAGAAACGTAAACACGGCAGAATAAAGGAGGGAAAACCAGAGGGAAGAGGGAGGGACAACCATGAAAGACGGGAAGTACAGCCAAAGATGAAAGTAGATTTAATTAGGAAGAGTTGCTAAAACTAATGAGCTTGTGAAAACAGTGTGAAGTTTAACTAATCAACCTTTTATCAAGTGACTAACTTTATTTGGCCATTTAGAAAAAGTGCTACAGACCTAATTTGCTGTTAAACTGAAGGAATGCAAAGGTCAATTGTGTAAAATCTGGAGGACAAGGCGAAAATCAAATTTACCCTTTCTGTGTTTAAACTACTGTATCAATAGCAACCATCAACAGCAAGTTGATTGATTTAAGTCTTTTAGTCCAACTTTATTGGACTAAAAGCAAAATCATTCAAGTATGTAAGTAGGGCATTAGATTTTTTGAACAGAGATTTTTATTTTTTAACTTAGATAAAAATTACAATATGCATGAATACACAAACTCAGAGGCTGATAGACCATTTGTTATTAGTAGGGCTAGTTTCCCATCAGCCCCTGAGGGGAGACAGGAAGCAGACGCTTCCGATGCAGTGATACAAAGACACCTGAGCTGAACTGACCATCCATGTCTCTGACCACCTGGCCCAGACGTGGACCTCACTTGACCCTAGTTCACCAGCACCTGAGGTCAACCGGACAACGTCAACCTTCAAACAAGTGTGCAATGACTGCTATGCATAAAAATATATACATATACATATATCTAACATTTTTCACAATTATAGAGTTAAAATAATCTCTGGCTTTGCGCTCAGAATTATAGTCAACAAAATTATAAGAGCCCTCTACAGAGTTTCATTGATTTGCTACTTTTTATTGGGACTTATTTAAGTGCGAGCCCGTAATCCCACTCCATGACTCGCTCTGCCCGCTCAAACTATTCACATTTTGTCTTTCTGCCTCACGTTTCTTTTCCTCTTTTATTCTCTCCCACCCAACAAGTTAGTCGGCCGACAGGTCGGAACGGTCAACAGTGTTACACTCGGCTGAGTGCTCTTTGTACACGTGAATACTGCGCGGGAGGCATGAAGCAGAAAAAGAGAGTTGGAGATAGGTATTGTGTGTTAAAGAGTGCAAACATTAGGCCAGGCCCTGCGCCTCCCAGATCCATGATTGAGCCCTTCTTCAAAGCTAAACAAATACACACCCCTGATTTCTCAGCCCTCCTTGTAATGCAGAGTCTTTACTCAGCACCACTTTACCCAGGAAATGAGCAGGATGCTGCGCTCCCCACGCACTTGTAAAAGCATAAAATCCCAACATGTATTCACCATTCACAAGTTCTCTTAAAAGTCGGGTTGTGTGTGTGAGTAATTGACAATTAGATATTTGGTCTAAACTCCTAGAGAGTTTGTGGATGAGGTAGAGACAGAGGGAGGTTGAGTGATGCTATGGAGCTGAAGCTGATGCTTCCCCGCAGCACTGAGGGCTCACTGGGGGCTGGAGACAGGATTAAACACTGAGGGGTGTCATGGCCGCCTGAGTTATAGCACTCATAATACACACACAGGACACTTTTGTGACACACATACCATCACTGCCACACGCAAACATCATCTGTGGCAAAAAGACTCACATCCAAACTGACACAGCCAACACGATTAACATGCATTAATTTGAGCTTAGTAAGTAGTGATAAAATAAATATTATTATACTGTATACTGACTATATATTTTATATTATACTGACTATGTTAGGACAAGAATGTCTTATGATTAAACGTATTTAAGCATATCATTTAAATGCCATTTACTAAATTTAATATGTAAGTTAAATGTGTCAATAAAAAAACAAGCAGAGTTTACTTTAGTTAAGCTTTTTAAAGATTTAAAGCCAATTATACATTTAAATGTCACACTAGGCTTTTTGCATCCGTACAATGCCATAAAGAAAAAGCGAACACTGACTAGAGAATTCATTCTCCCCCAAAAAGTCCTGGTAAATTGGATTTGGCCCGGCCTTAACCTCAAACCCTGTCTGTGGCGTTTTGTGTTCTGGGGGCCAGCAGGCTAATTTAATTTGGTGGTCACTGAGATGGGGGACGTGCAGTGGCCGTCTGTCAGCCTGCAAGTAGCCCTGGAACAGCCTACTGTAACAGCCAAAGGGAACATTTTTACATGAAATGGGCATAAATCGTAAGAGGCATCTGCCTAAGAAGGACAAACCTTATCTCCGAGTGTACACACCTGTGCTGTCGGTTCATGGCTGCCACCATAAGAGCAGTCCAGCCAAGGCGGTGACGATGATTTGGATCCACTCCCTCCTTTACCAGTCTGAGGACAAAATTGAAGTCACATTACGTTGTTGGTTAGTAGGTTTCTGTGGGTGAATACAACACTCTGGTCCAGCTGTCAATGCTGTTGTATAAAAGTTTAGTCTGTCTCATAAACACAGACGGTGACAGCCAGGCCTTATCTGCAGAGCTGCATGAGCCTGAGCCAGGTGTCAGCGCTGTGCCCGGGGCTACAGCTCCACAGCACTGCACTAAATGTAAGTGATCTGACTGTCGTACGCTGAGCAGGCGCACATCCAGTGTTTAGAAAACACATGGCTTTGTCACACCTGCACTTCACGACAGAGTTTCCAACTGGAGTGTGATGAGAAGGACTGGCTCAATACAAATGATTTGTACAGTAAACCTCACCGAAAACTTTACTCTGCCCTAGTCTTATCAAATATTATAAAGAGACATAAAGAGAATTTGGATTTATCACATTGAGACAGTAAATCAAGGAGAAATGTACACAGGAATACAATAAATGAGAGAAATTGATTTGATGTTATGGCTAAACCAAATGATGATACACACTTCAGTACAACACTTAAATTATATTTCTCTTTTTTTTAGACAACTGGTAATTACACTTGAAAGATGTTGAGTGGTTTGTCCTTTTGGCTGTCTCTCAAGAAGACAGCCACTCTCCTACAAACACAAAATAAACCAAAGCACTTAACACATTGATGACCTGTCTCACCTACACCATCTGCTGCAGAGAAGGTAATCTAAGAAGGTCTAACCCAAGTGTGGGCAGCCTGGGCACACACCGAAAACAGCCATTAGTGCACCTTAAGAGTGACAGTGGGCTTGCCAGTATTTTCTTAGTTTTCGGTTTAACGCATGCTTTATGGATGTTATAGATCGTGGGTCAAACAACAATACAAAAATAGAAGCTGAAAAGTCAAAGATTTCAATTCCCAGTCAATACTATATCAGTTTATTGTAAAACAAAACATGACCTGTAACAGTATGTGTATGAAGTGTGTGTTTTGGTAGTGTATGAATTCATTCAATGGTCTCAGAACTCACAAGCCGTCCTTGGGTTCCACCTAGTGGCGTGTATCAGCACAACAACCAAATATTGAAATTTTACCTTTTTCTACACAGTAAACTAGGCCTGTATTTTTGCTTATTTATACATATAAATAGTCAGTTGTTTTTTGCAACATATTGGCTTGTCTAACATACCAGGACACAAGCTACAATTTGACAAATTGCATAACAAAATTCATAGCAGGGCTGGGTATTGCTAAGAATCTCACAATACAACACATATTGTATAGTGAGTTCAATATACAATAAGAGTCTTAAGAGTTTACTAAATTTATATTTTCTTTAAGTTATATTACGTTATGTTGTTGTGTTATGTATAAAATTCATGGGAAATTAGCATTTACAATGCCCTAAATATCACAATACAATTGAAAAATGAATAGCTCACTTTTTCCGCTCAACAGGTTCAGCCTAAATGGTGTAGGTGACAGATAGTTAAGTGCATAACTCAGCTATTTATAATACAGTCCTGATCAAAAGTTTATGACCAGTTGAATAAATGGCAACATTTTGTATGGTTGGATCTTAAGAAGGTTCCAGTAGAGCGTCAATATGCAAGAACAAGAAATGGAAGTGAGACAAAAAAAAGTAAACATACTACTGAAAACAACAGTTAAACTGAAATAGGCTATTCTACAGCTGATCAAAACAACCCCGAAACCACCTCAAAACAGAAATCAAAGCCCCAAACATCAACTCAGTAATGAGCCACCGTTATTGTTGATCACTTTAAAAATTAGCTGCGGCGTGCAAGGCTTTCCAGGAGGTGAGTGGGAACATTTCTTCAAGTGGTGAAAACGGCCTCACGAAGGGCATCTACTGTCTAGAACTGTTGTCCATTCTTGTAAACTTCCCCTGCCATCCATCACCAAAGGTCCTAATTGGATTTAGATCAGGGGAACGCACAGGATGGTCCAAAAGAGTTATGTTATTCTCCTGGATGAAGTCCTTTGTCCTGGGCCTTTGTGAACTGTAGTGTTGTCCTGTTGAAAAACCCAGTGGTTCCACAGACGAGGCCCCTTAGTCATGAGGGATGCTCTCTGCAACATCTGCACAGAGCGTTTGACGCCCTGCACCACCTGGAGCTCCATTGTTACACTGTAGGAAAAAGCACCTCAGATCATTATGGCGCCCCCTCCCTGTGCTGCGTGGAAAACATCTCAGGTGGATCTGCTTGTCGTGCCAGTAACGTTAAAAACCATCAGGAACATCAAAGTTAAATTTTTTCTCATCAGAGAATAAAACTTTCCTGACCCATGTTTGGTGTCTCTTGTAAAGTCCACGCAGCAGTTCTGTGGCGTTCAAGGAGACGAGGCCTATGAAGACTTTTTTTTAAAATCACAGATGGTCTGATGGTTATAGGGCTGCAGTCGGCACCAGTAACAGCCTTAATTTGGATCGACGGTGTCGACGGACAGCCAACTGGATCCTCTGGCTCAGTGTTGTTGTCATTTGGGTCCTCCACTTGACTTTATTGCTCCATAACCCTATTCGTTTAAGAAATTCAAAATTACTGTCTTCCTGCGTCCCACCTCAGCAGCGATGGCGTGCTGCCAGAGGCCCTTATGCAGCTCAACAACCTGACCTTGTTTAAAAAGAGAACTTTTTTTGCCTTTGCCATCAGAGCATCATGACAGTGTGAATACGTGACAGAAAATAACACTGAATCCGCATTTTTGGGCTTTTAAAGGCATGTGGTCTTAAACGTTTGATCAGCTGCAAAACAGTCTATTTCTGTTTAATTGTTGTTTTCAATAAAATGTTAACTCAAACTTTCACTGTCTGTCTCACTCCCATTTCTTGTTTTATATTGAAGCTCTACGTGAAACCTTGTTAAGATCCAACTAACTTATGTAAAATGTGACTTTTGCCATTTATTTAACTGGTCTTAAACTTTTGATTGGGGTTGTAACATTGTTAACATAAGCATCATAATATGCATTATGATAAACTGCTTTATCAATATTTTGAGTACAGTCCTACTTGGTATAATAGACTTGTTAATAGTTTGATGTGTAACTGAAAAACAAGCGTTGTCCCAACGAGTCTTAGGGTTGTAAGGAGAGGCAGGAGACTCTGGATGTCTGAGGCAGGAGAAGTTTATTTACCATCAGTCCAGACCCAGCGACTTGAGTACTCAACACATTGTGCTAGTATTGGCCATTCAAGCCTGACTATACTTCCACACACAGAGGTTTAAATAGTAGCTAAGAAGGCCAGCTGGCTGAGATAAAATGAGAAGTGCATAGCATACCACTTCTGGGAGACAAGTTGACCAAGGAAACTGATAATCTTAGAGAAGGACAAATTCTGTAACAGTGGCCCGTCGCAGATACTCAGAAATGTCAACAATGGTAGAAATGGAGGTGCCCTTGTTAAGACTATGCATGAGATAGAAAATTCTACAACAGTAACTATAACAGCTGTTCTCAATTTTAAGATGTCTATGTGTGCACTAATAATTGCTGAACGTGTCCTACCTCACAACATCTTCACTATTATTGGTCCTTGCCGCCTCCAGCAAGGCATCACCTGCAAACAGAAGAGCTGTTTTAGTGTTCACATTCAGGTGTTTTAAACCAGGTGAAACAACATTCTGAGCGTACCTTTGTTGTCAGAGTCTTTCCTCAGGCAGAAGGCTACGGCAGCGGCAGACAGAACCCCGGCCGAGGCCAGTCCTGCCCGGCTGCCCCCTGCACCTGTCCCCTGGCCCTCACCTCGGCCATGACCGCTCTCCTCCCAGTACTGGTTGTTATTGCGCCCTCTGCTGGCCAGGGCCGCCCATGAACTGCGGCGGTTTTGCAGGTGAGAGATCCACCTGGGGGCGAGATGGTGGTACTGCACGGAGGGGTTCACGTTGCCCTGGCTCTCCTCCGCCAGAATGCCACGGCGGGACACTCGGGACGTGGACACTACGGGGTTCCGGTTGATTTCGGAGGGAGTCTCGCGGATGCTCTGACACGCCGCTCCGCCTGCGCTGGTTTGGAGCACGCGACTGCACGGTGACAGGCTGCGCGACCTTCGGGCGATCAATCTGGTGGGAACCGAGGATAACATGGCTGTAACTCACCGATCAGGAGCTGCTCCGAGCCCTCGGGTTTACGGTTCACTTAATGTATCTTTGGGATGCAGCGACTGTGGCTGTAATTCCGGTGTAACGGCTGTATAACCACAGAACGTTGGACAGCTAAAGGAAAACACGACTGCTTCCCCTCATCACACAGTGGATGTCACCAGAAGGCGCGCAATGCACCCTGGGAAATGTTGTTTTCAATGGCACGTTGAGAAAAGAGAAACAAATGATGTAACCTGTGGCTGTAAACATTAGCTATACTTTTACGTGCTATATTCCTAAGAAAGCCCAATTAATCTAAACTATTACATTTTGAGTAGACTTAACCTTTGTCCACAAAAATATTATTTTTTTTTGCTCTTTTATTTTTTCAAGGCGACTATTGCGCCCTATATAATAATTGTAAAATCAATATTCTGGTTTATAAGCGTATTAAATGGACCTTTTGGCTGCCAATAGCTCATAAAACCGCTAACCTAGCACTTGATTTATATACGAGTTGGCCGTGAGATGGCGCAAGAGAGTCACGATTAATTTTTGTTTAGCTTTTCTCTTCATATAGTCTATTTTTATTAGGTCTAATGACACCTTTACATATGGTGGTAAAAAATAAATTGCTTTTGATTTTAAAAATATCTTGAAATGGCTATGCAGGGGGTTCAGCTTCCTGTCATTTGCAACATTCTGAGGACTTTTTTCACATTCAAATTCCTATTTTTTGCGTCATTCTGAAACCTTTAGACATTAGCTTGCAGTCCACCCTGGATTCAACCACTCAAATTACCAAACAAATATACCAAGTTCCAACCCATCCTCTTCCACCACTTTGTTATGATGAACTGAAATGATGGCAGTAGAGCATTAGTAGCACTTTTGTTTTAACATTTGAACTGATGCTACTAATCTGGGGTAGTTCTGTCTCATATCTCAACACTAGTGCATAAAAATATTGCTGATAAACTAATATAAATCATTTAGCACTGGGCCCTTCTGTTGTAGCTTACTGGAAAAGGCTGTAATGGTAATTTATTTCTACCTGTAGACATTTTGCACAGTGCAGACATTAATCATAGAAGACGTCAGACCATAAATCTGCTTGCAGGTAGCTGGCATGTCAACTGAGGTTAAAGTAGAATATCTTTGTTGCCATTTAAATATACTCAAATATTTTAAACTACAAGACAGCGAAGTAAGTGAAAATAGTATTTTAATCTGTGTCCACTTATTTATTATAGGCCTAAAACCAGTGATCTGTTTTTTTGTTTTTGTTTTTTTGTCTGGACAGTTTTCTTTTTCTGTTAGTATTAACAGATTTCTCTTCCTCACTCAGTATGCAAATATAGTGGTTGACGGATGCTTACATTATTTGCAAAACGGTCAGGCAGATCTCAAATCAACTGAGGATATAAACATCCTGTGTAATTAATTTCTTATTTCTGCCACTTGTTGAGGCACGTTCTACTATTACATACATTAGTGAATTAGTTAAGCTTTGGCCCTTGTTTACAATATGGGTCCCAGTCAACCAGGAAGTAAAATGAGACTATTTGCTAAATTGTAATTATAATTATGTGAACTAAACTTGAGTCAGATTAGTCTGTCCTGCAATTTTCTTCTCTTTACCTGCAAAGAGTGGCTAATTTCATTCTAGAACACTCACTGAACACCTTGCACACATTGTCTTTATTAAGATGCCAGCCAGTCCATTGATAGGTGTTGGCTGCTGCGGTTAATTTCTCACTGAACAAGCTCTAAATTCACCTCCAGCTATAATTGACAGTTTGACTACTCATTTGCACCAGCTGTTTTGCAGCTCCACAGTCTGACAAACTGAGAGATAGACGTATTACTGGTTGTATCACATTACAATGGCTTTATTGTCTCGAGAAGCCGAATGCAGAGTGGAAAGTTGAATAAGGCGTTAACAGATAAGAAGCACACCCCAATGACAAACTGAACAATGACAAACTGCTGTTATTGTGGGGCCTCAAAAAGCTGTTTATGTGAATGAAGGTCACAAGTTAGGTTGAATTAAATTATGTAACGTCACTACAAGACTAAAGAAGTGTTCAGTGATGCTAAGACTAGTGTTCTGTATTCATATTTTAGCTCATGGCAAATCTGTAATAGTATAGGTTTTCTATGCTACATTCATTTATGGGTGCGTTCACAGATATCCCGTCACTGAGAAGAACCAAACCAGGAACTAAATCAGGTCGACGTCAGGACTTAACTCAAACCAGGACCAAACTAAATATGGACGCATCTCTAAATTCTAGTTTAGTCCTTATATGTCCTGGTTTATTGGCCTTTATTCAGATTGACAACTTGATTCATTTTGTGATTAAAATATAAATACAACATTCAGTTTGCAGATGTCCAAGTTATTATTCACATCTATAGAAAACAGATCATTTGCAATCTGTTTGCTTCAACTTTTCTGTGTTTTGTCTTTGCATCTTCACCTCAACTATAATCATTTCGGTTACTGTTGAGATAAGCATATTATTAAGTTATGGAACAATGAAAGCCTATTATTTTCTGAGATGGCATGGTGAAGAAATCTATCACTCCTCTGAGATAGGCCATGCTAAGTGAATTTATTACAGGGCTCTGATCTGATCATGCCAATGCCACTTCAAAGGTTAGTAGTTCAAAGCTTGTCTGCTATTCTTTTGTTTAATGAGCACATGATTTCTTTGCGCACAAATTAAGTTAAGTGTTTGAACATTTCGGAAAACATACATGTTGGACAATTCTTGCAACGTGGTCACACTCCAGACACCAAAACAGCTTCAAGACTGTGTGCACCATGAAGTTTTACGAGGGTCACGTGAATGCAGCAGTGGGGGGCGTTTCTATTGTAGCCAAGTCAACGGTGCCTGTCTGCCTGCTCTGCACGCCCTGCCTCTTCTCCCTCCTCCTCCTCCTCTTCCTCCTATTTGTCACCGCATCTTCTGTGCCACCTGCCACAGCCGCGACGCAGCGAGGATGGAGAAGAGCTGCCGCAAATGAGGCGAGAAACCCGTGCAAAAAGCCCACCACGATCAGCCAGAGAAGGAAGGAAACGCCGGATGAGAACGGGCAAAGAACCGTGGAGTGAGGTGAGGAGCGCCGAGTCACAAACATATGGTTAGTGTGAGGAGGAGGAGGAAGAAGAGTGGTGGATTCATCTGCACCGGGGCTTCAAACTTAAACTCCGCCGCCGAAAGACGCACGAGCACGTCCTAGTTTGTTGCGCCGGGCTTTTTTTGTGGCTTGCCGGTGCTGATTTTGCCCGTTCCACCTGTGAGAGCGCAGGCACACGTATTGTTTGGTTAGTTTTTGCGCGGCTGACTGCGGTGCTTACTGTTCCCGAGCCTTGGACGCGCGCACACGCACACACCTTCATCACAAGACCGCCTACAAAACCAACTCGCAGGGAGGAAATTAAATTAGACAAGTTTTTTTTTCCCCTTGCGAAGAGAAGAGACGTCAATAGACTCCATTTGCTTTGTAAGTGTTTTTCTTTTCGTGTTTTACCCCCACCACCTCCTCCCATCATCACGATCAATAGTTACAGCAAAGAAAGAAGATCTTCTCCCCGTTTTTAAGAGCCATGTCCGGACAAGCTGTGACCATCCCAGACGACCGGGCCTTTGCCAGCTTCAAGTCTGAGTGTCTGCGTGAGGACGGCTGGAGCGTGACCCACAACAAGGGGGGCATCACGGTGTGGGCGCAGGGTCTGGAGGAGGGCAGGACAATCCACAAAATTAAGGTAAGTTGGGCATTATAAGGAAAGTTATGTGACTCAGAGTTTAGAAGGCTATAGTCTGTTGTGTAATGTTCAAAAACACTAAGATGAACCAATGTTAAGTCACTACAAACATCATTTGGAATGGACCATATGGTTAAAAAAAAACAATGGGGTAGGTTTGTCAAAAGTGTGGATAATTACTGTGTCAAAACTAGATACTCATGAAAAAAAAGATTACTTAAACAGAGCAAAACTGGACCTAAACAGTTTCAGAATGATCTTGAGCTTTTTTTTTTTTTTAGAACTAATAAAAGACCACACAGTAACATTGTTTTTTTGTTGAAATTTGCCTTTCATTGGCAACGCTCCAATGGTTTCAGTGTGGGTGAAGTGTTTGGGACACAGTGGCAATTTGTTCAAAGTTCAAACCACTGATCCTCCAGTTATTGGGCAAATGATTGATTTTTGATTTTTATCAAAATTGGTATTTAGTATCAGACCTTTTCCGTAATATCGAAATGTTACTCTTGTTGTTAAAGCGCATTAGCCAGAGAGAGTTTTTATGATTTTCTAATTTTGACTTTATTTCAAGGTCAAGGGTCAAGTTTATTTACATAGCACATTTACCACAACAAAGTGGTGCCCAAAGTGCTTCACAGGTGAGGTCATTTAGTGTAATAATACCTCTTGTAAATATAAATTATAGTTTTACACCAATCAGGTCACGGTTTGTTGAGAAAAGAATAGAAAACTCTGTTGAAAATTACAGGAAGTAAACATATTGATGACATCACACTAGGAAGCCAAAGGTTATGCATAATTTACACAATTACACATAATTTCTTCTGTGACATTTGAGGAGTTTTGGTGCACTGTACAGGAGGGTTTCTTGGTAATTTCCCAGTGTGATGTCATCATTTACAACCAGGAAGTAAAATGAAAAACCTAATAAAATAGCGAAAGTAGGGTAAAGATTTTAGCAGAATTTGAAATCTATTTATCTTGATTGCATTTTAGTCAAATGAGTAGTCCAACCTGTCAGATGCACTTGAACTCTTTTACAAGACCCATTGGACACTTTGAAATTAGCCCAGTGAATCTGAGACGTATTGCGATTGTGATTCGATTGTGAAATGTATGTTTAAAAGTAGGATTCCATTCAGAGTGCACATTGTAAATAACTCCAGTAGCATTAACATTTGAGAGAAGACTTTTCATGTTTCATCGTTTCATGTTTGTAGAGGTCTATACTACAGGAACAACAAGATTTTTCTATAAAAAGTCAGTGTATTTTCTTTTTTGCCATTTTGAAAAGGCTCTGATCATTAATGGTACCTTTTCATAGTTTGTTGGTGAGCCAGATGTCGCCTGCACCATTAGTTATCCAGATGGCAGGGACGAGCTCTATTTACATTCCCATAACGATTGAACTGCTGAGTCGTGATATTTCTGTGTTGCACTGCATACTGTTAAAGCACTGCATTGAAGCATGCATGGCCTGTAATTAATCATCCAAACTTTTTTTTTTTTCTTTTAACTCAGCCGTTACAAGAATGAAGAGAGGATCAACAGACACATTAACTGTACCATGGGTCTAGTTCCACAACCCTAATTTAGGGAGATGAAGTGATATGACTTATGTACACGTCATCCAATATTTTCACTTCTACGTTTATGCACAAAGTTAATCTCTGTTGGCATATGCTTCTGGTTTCTTTGCTGCAGTGTGACAGTACGACCGATCTAGTTGTATTCTTAAAACCCTAGATAATAATGAATTAAAGCGGTCGATGATGTGGCTGCACAGTGAAGAATGTGCTGCTTATCACTGCTTAATGTCAGTGTAATTTGAATACCACTTGTTCCTCTGGGGCCATTGTTTGTTCAGAGTTGGGCTGCAGTGTTGGTGTCTATTCAGCTATAACTTTGTTGAATTATTTAGGTATCGATTGCAAGCAGGACATTTGTAGAGTTGTGCAAAAATATCCAGTGCTCTAGCGGCAAAGTAGTCAGTAATAGAAAGAGCTGGGTGAGTAGACTTTGTTATCTAGGCAAATAGCAGTTGTGGCAGTTTTGAGCAGTGTTGTTTGTCTTGGGAGGCAATGTGAAAGTGAACAGCTATCAAAGTTTTGCTGTGGTTTGTGCATTTTAGTTATTTGTTTGTGATGACTTCTATCAAAAGGGTAGGAGTGGGAGACGTATGAAAACATGGGAATAAGCAAACTTGTTGCAGTGTCAAGCATAGCAACGTCTAATCAATTAGCAGAAAAACAGAAAGTTACAAAAAGCAGATTAAAAAATGCTGTCTAATCTTTATGCTTTCTGGTTAATTACATTAATTATATTGTCCATTCACTTCTTGTATGATACTTGAACCACCGTTTCCAAGCGCATTTTAGCACCTTTCTGATTGACTGACTGCAAAATGTTGTGATTATTGTCATAAAACGCTCGCCCTTACATCAAGGAGAAAGCTTATCTAACCCTTTTGTGAGACAACAATGTTAATGATAGCCTCTAACCATATAACAGAAGCCCATTTGTTTGTCAATTACATTACCGCTACAACTAGAATTGGCATACATTGGAACCAGAGATGTACTGTATCTAGATTCAACAATCAATTGATTCAAACTTTTTCACCTAAACTTAAAGTGGACTACTTCGTCAGGACTTGATCCATATCTTAAATGTTTTTACTAGAACCGTTGGAAGGCCACACAAATGTTTACTTGACAAATAATGGCGTTCTTGTGTGTTTAGTTTTCCTAACCAGTGGATGTAATAGATCCGGTTTCTGCTTGTTACTGTGTCAGTTTCAAGCTAACAAAGTGTGCTCTTTGAACACGTTTTCATTTTTGTGTGGTGTGTCTTGCATCTGCTCCCGGGCAATGAGCAAAACCCAGTGTTTCTGCTGCTAGCATGCAGGTCTGTTTTAGGAGTAGACAGGTGTGGGTCTTCATGACAGCTCTGCAAACAAGCCAGAAGTGAAGAGAGTTCACAGGATGACATGGGTGTGGCCAGTGCAAACTGTAAATAAGCCGATGAACAGGATCTGTGGATGTCACGGAAATGACTGCATCCTAGTTTTGGTATCTACTCTTAATCCAAACGTAACTTGAGTGTTTTAGTGATCATACCATTCATGGCTAGGGGTCTCATTAATGTATGCTAGATAAATGTTTCTAAAATCAATAAATTATAGATTTGGTTTAATTTTAAGTTTGGAAGTATGCTCTACTTAAAGTATAGACCATGTGAGCATGTATCAACTTGTTATAAATCACAGTGGTGGTGAACATCATTCGGTCCCCCAGCTGAATTTCTATGGATGTTTTTAAATAAAACACAAAATCGTTTTGTGATAGTAGTTCACTGGCACATGTTTGTAGGTGCTGTTGTGTGAGTGTGGAAGTGATGCTGCAGATAGCTGTACTATTTATAGATAAAATAAAAGCATGCATCTCTGCTGATGCATGTCAAATGAATAACGTTCGGAGTTGACAGCTTCCCTTTACTTCCTGTTGAATGCAAATGAGAAATGAACATTATCATTAGTGGGCTCATAATCTCTTGTCATTAAGTTGCTACGTTCATCAGTACTAAAATGATATCACCCTGCATCGGTGCAGTCATTATATACCAGGAACCATGAGATTATAGGCAGGTAGAACAACAGAATGTTACACACCTACTGTCATATTATTAGAGCTGTAGTCGACTTAAGAAATTCTTGATCAATTAAAGACCCTGTGCAATGATTAGAGAGAAGTACTTGTAGCAGCATCTTCATAAATGAAAGACATATTAAACTGTCCAGTCCCGAAACTCTAACAAACTCACTCTGTATCTTCTCCTTTCTGCTGTACTGTTTATTAATCCTGAATCCTTATTAATCCAAATAACCTAATCAACTAGTAGACCAATAAAATGGTCGACTAAGACACCACCAACGGAGTAATGGACTAACATCTAACTAACTAATTATGATTGCATTGGAATTGACTTCTATGGCCCCAGACATTTCCTATTTTTCTCAGAAAGAATACTTTGACACTGTAGTTTCTTGCCAAACATTTCCCATTTACAGTCCCTCGAATCAAACCTCCTCAAAATGTAGCAGTTGTTTTCCTGGACAGGATATGGTTCAATGATCCAACTAAAATATTACAGATATACACACATGCTGATTTGCCATATATTGTGCTTCTTTAGTCACCTTTAATAATATCACTCTGCAACTAACACACTAACGCAATTTTCACAATTCGCCATCCAATATGTTGTTATTGTGTAGGCAGCAGATTGTTACAGTTTCTTCTACTCCAAACAGCGGAGAATCTTGGGTTTGCTGCTGACACAGAGGGAAGCCCCGCTCTGAATCACACACACCCACTGCTTTTTCTTTTTCATAATCATCTTCCAGCATCTCGTATCAGCCCCCAAAGGAGTCAGTGATGAAAGCTGACAGGTGGAGAGGCGGAGGAGAGACGTGCAGTGGCAGGCGAGAACTAAGAACAGAGGGAGAGAGAGAGTTAAGAGGGTGGGCGGGCGGGAGGCACCGGTCACAAGTCATGGCTCATTTGGAGTGGGCATGCTGAGGTTCAGAAACACTAGGGCAATACTCTTCCAAGATGGTAAAGTTTTTGTCATATAAAGTAACTTGACACATTATTAGTTTTTAGTCTGTGGATAACTGGTGTCTGTATCACTGCGGGACGGGATCTGAGCTCAGACAATATTAAAGCTGGGAATGACAGGGTACCTCAAACTTTACATGACACAGTACAAGACACACAACCATAATAGTGGTAGTACTCCTAGTAGTAGTGGATGAACTTTTCCTGTGGGGTGAACTGCCAACTTGTCTCAATGGAAATGTTTTATCACAATAAAAAGAGTAGACAATAATTGTTTATAGTTGTTTTAATCGCCAACAAAGAGAATCACTATTATACCAACAGATTGAGCAGAAAAAAGCATGTGTCCATGATGTTCTCTTCTAGATCAGTGGTATTTCACACAAAGTACATTAATATTGTGGTCATTTAAACATGGAATTTATAATCTTCATAACATTTTAAAATTGTTAGAAATTGTAATAATCATTGTGATATTATCGTTAATCACACTTACTTTGGCCATGATAATTGTGACACAAAATTTCAATATTGTCCCATGCCTACTCCACAGATCTGACCTGTAAGGTCACTTTCTTGTCTCATTTGATTATTTTAATACCATACTGTGAAACATTCCAGGCGATAAAAATCCCCAAAGAGACTAGAAGGTGGTGCCTTTTCAATTTTTTTTTTTTCCCCATTTCTTTTCAAAAATCACTGCATACTCCATCTTTCTGAAAAAGGTACTTAATGAATCCTTGAATGTTCAAACTAAACTTTACTTTTGTGTAACAATAATGAGAATTTGGTAAATCACAATAAATTAAGACAAAAGGCTAAAGAGCCTATGGAATTTTTTGATTTTTTTTAACATAACATTTTGTAAATACAGTCAATAAATAGGCCACTGTCTTTTGAGTTGAGGCCCAGTTACTGAAATGGATGCCTTGGTGAAGTCTTTCTATTGATATCTGTTCTTCTCCACCCTGCTTATCTAGAGTCTTTATATTCATCAGCACATTTTACTTCTAGCTGCTTTCACCTTGTTCCTTTTTCCTCACACGTTTGCACGTGAATCTCTTTTTGTTCCTGGAACTCCCCTGCCACACAAACCTGGACAATGCACACGATGCACTTCTGTAACGAGTATCAGTCAGGAAATAGAACAGTTTCTGATGCATGTATCACAAAAAACCTAGTCATGAAAAATAATGGGTTAACTATTGCAAATATCAAATTACCTTGTCTCAGTCCTGCTGATACAGCTAATGATAAGTATAAAACTATGGGATATGGTTTCCCTTCTCCTGCAATCTTACTAGTTTGTTGTGCATTAACTATCAGTAGCAGTAGTTTGTTTGTCACTCTTTTAAATGTAGACAAATTAAATAGTGCACATTTGGTCTTCGTTTTGGACAACCAAACTGCATCCTACCTGTAGAACTCCCTTACCAAACAGGGGTAATAATCTAAAATCTAAAAGTCTAAGAATAGACACGTAATTAATTTGGGACAAGTAATTAAAAGTGAGATGAAACTACCTTTTAGTCTAAACCATTTGTGATAGAAGGTTATCACTGGTACTTTTTCATTATTTAACTCTTCTTCTGTTCCCCTCTGCCCTGTCTCTTGTCTTACTGGCTGTGACTGAACATTGTCCCTCTTGTTTTTACTATGACTAATCCCCTCTGGGCTGTTGTAGCTGGAGCAACAGCTTTACCCTGCAGACCCCTCGTACTCATCTGCTTTTAAATAGACTTAAGCAGGATTCCCCAATGGTGCCTTTGTTATAAATGGTGACATACGTACATATCTTCCTAACATTTAAACAAAGCAAACAGGATCAATTTTCTTTTAAGAAATATTTGTACATGTTAACAGCACTATTGATTTAAATGAGTGCAAACAACAAACTACAACTTCTAATGTATTTTTCTTTTCCCTCCAGTGCCGGATGGTGTGCAAGGATGTGCCTGCAGACACCATGTACGATGTGCTCCATGATATTGAATATAGAAGAAAATGGGACACAAACGTCATAGAGACCTTTGACATCGGGAAACTCACGGTCAACGCAGATGTTGGCTACTACTCATGTATGTTACACTTACACAACCGTGAGGAAATCATTTCTCCTTTCATGAGTGGGATTCATTCAACATGAATGAGCCATGTGCACAAGCCTTGATCCGCTCTGATGTGTTCACTGAATTATCCTTCTGCTGTTAACAGGGAAATGTCCGAAGCCCCTTCGAAATCGTGATGTCATCACACTGCGCTCTTGGCTGCCAATAGGGAGAGATTACATCATCATGAACTACTCCGTCAAACACTCTGTGAGTACAGTGTGGTTCTGTTTGCTTTGTCTAATATCAATCTAGGAACAGAACATCCATTAAAGATCTATAGAAGAGGTAAAAAAAAAGAAGATATCAGGGATACCAACAAAGAGCCTCTCGGGAAAGGCCACTGCAACAGAAAACATAAATATTTGAAATCCATAAAGCTGGCCAGAATGCAATATTTATAATATCACTAATTTATGACCACCCAGGAAGCGATGCCTGCCTTTATTTTTTCCCCTTACTACCATATATAGATGGCATTTCATGCTCACAGTAGTAGATACTTTTTGTTCTCGGTGTCCCACTGTACTCTTTTTAGAAAATGGAGTGAGCCAAGAGCTAAAACAAGCAGAATGATCAGACAACAGTGAGAACAGTGAGAACAGTGAGAACAGTGAGAACAGTGAGAACAGTGAGAACAGTGAGAACAGTGAGAACAGTGAGAACAGTGAGAACAGTGAGAACAGTGAGAACAGTGAGAACAGTGAGAACAGTGAGAACAGTGAGAACAGTGAGAACAACTTTGATTAGCTCACAATGGATTTCAGCCCAATCTCTGTAGTTTGGCTCATGGTTTGTTTTTAGTTTCCAAGTAGAACAAGAGGAAATTCTCTCTAATCTGAAATTTGTAATGAACCTGTTTATTACTCTGATAACATTTTTAAAATGTATCTCTTCCAGGCATTTACAATATCCAGACTATGAAATCCAAGCCAATTTGACCATTTCATTTGTGATACCATGTCTTTCATGCCTTAGTTTCCCTCAATAATATAATGTTTGCAGTAGGATAAGGTCCCTCATGTGACTGTTGACTCCCATCTTGCCTTCCGCATTCCTGCATCAATAAGTAGTCGCTAACATAACAGTGTGTGCTCCTGTGCGCCTGGGTTTGTGTGATTAGCCAAGGTCACTTTTGATTTGAACAAGAATTCGACTTGAGGTCTATCTATATGGTTCTGACTTTTAATCTAATTGCCAGAAGCCATTTTATTCATATGCAGTTTGTGCAATATGTGGGCCAGCAACATTAGATGAAGTAGTTTCAAAAGATCTGACTGTTGCAGTGCACTGTCCTCTGCAGCGTGCCGCCTCTAATTAGCTCGGCTAACCAGCTCTGCACATTATCATCATGAATAATGACCTTAGATGGATAGTCAAAGGAGGCAGCAGTGAAAGTGTGAGCTCGGTGGGGTGAGTTTTTATTTGAAATAGAGTAAGTGGTAATGATTGTGAATTAATTGGAATGCGTGGAAAATGTTAACATTAAAGAGAAGACATTCATTAAAAACATCTGCAGTTAAAATCAATCAATACCATCAATATGGAACTCTAAAATTCATCAGAAATATTTTTGATATACAGGCAGTAAATAATAACCTTATGTTTTAAATTGAATCAAACAGTCTATCATTTTTGCTGTACCGTCTGATGTGTCATTTAGACTGCAAATCCTCAATTTGATCCAGACAATTCATCTGAATTCTGCTTGTGAGATTATTTGCGTCATGACTGCCTTTCACTGACCGTATGACTTTCTGACAGTTGCAAGACTTGAAGAAGTTCCCTGCTCCACTCAAGGACTGCTTTACAAGACACACTGCTGCTATTACCCGCAGTGAATCATAATGAGTGTCATTTTGGGCCATTGTGTATCTCTCTGCAGAAATACCCTCCTAAAAAGGAGATGGTTCGAGCTGTTTCCCTTCAAACTGGCTACATGATCCAGAGTCAAGGGCCCACCACCTGCATCCTGACGTACATGGCCCAGGTTGATCCGCGAGGTAACCAAAGCACACTCAATTGTTAGGGACAAACAAAAAATAACTGATCCACTCTCCAAGATAAAGGCTTTAGCACACATTTACACGTGCACTCACTGACCCAGGTGCTAATCGCAGGTTCATACTTCTTATGAATGATTCATTCTCCTTCCTTTATGTCAAAATGGGTCACCATAGAAACCATATGAAGGACACAGTCGGTTTTGTGCTCCCGTCTCTTGCTGTGCTCCATCTTTTTACTCTCTTGCTGCTAAAGTGTGAGGAGAATCTAATTGTGCAAAATAAGGCTAGATAACGGTGCATGTAATGGTACTAACAGCCGGAGCTAAGCCTTATTTTCTAATTGTATTTCTCTGTTGTTTACCATAACAGTGTTTTTTTTTTTTTTTTGCAGGTTCATTACCCAAGTGGGTTGTCAACAGATCTTCCCACTTCCTCGCTCCTGGTGTAAGTAGTTTGAAGAATAAAAATAACATGTTATTATCTTCGTGTGGGTGTCAGTGAACATGTTCTAATTCGCATGAGCTCATCGGAATCCAAAGAGGAATAGATTTTTTTGGTTTCTCTGGTGTGGCAGAATGAGTGTTTGAAATTCTTAAGAAAGCATTAGTAATTTTAAGTAGGGTTGTCAAAAGTGTCAAAAATCAGTTACTAATTGATACTAGCCCATGGCTAATTCTGGTGTTGCATGTTTGTTAACATGTACCGTCCTGACCAAATAAACAAATAAATGAAATCAAATGTTAAAACTAGTATTGAAACTATATACTATTTTGTGCAAGTATCGATGCAAAACAAAGTCACATAATTGGCACAAAATCTGACCTTTCCTGGAAATTTTTAGAGTGATCTTGTCCACATGGTAACATAAAGAAAGTGATTTTTATTCTTTTTTGAAAATAACAGAAGACTGTAAAAAAACAAACAAAAACTGTATTATCAGTGTGGTATTAAAATTGGTATGGAGTATCAGCCGATTCCTTATCAAAATCTAATATGAAATGTCAGTATTGTGACAACAGTCATTCGAACTACAACAGAAATCACATAGTTTACAATAATTGTATCTCCATTATTGATATTTGGAAGACAACTTGAAATTAAAATGTTAACCTTGTGACCTTAATATACTTGTATTATTCTTTCAGGCAATGAAGAAGATCAACAAAGCCTGTTTGAAGTATCCAGACTGGAAACAGAGACACAACCCTGGCTTCAAACCCTGGCTCTACCCTGAACAGACTACATTACCCAGCATTCCCTTGTCGGAACTTAGCATCCAGCGTGCCGAGAGCCTGGAGAATATTGATGAGAGCGGCTTGGAAGAGACCCAAGAGAGAGAAGACATCGACTAACTTTAACATCCAGTACATGTACTCAGTGTAATGCAGGGATACAAGCATGTCTGACACGCATACCGTCATTTACGGGTATGAGGTTCTGCATTAGAGTCGGCATGAAAATACTTGCATACGTACATGAAAATGCAGGTTTTATGCTGAGAGACTAAAACATATTTGACATATTTTCCTGGTATACATAATTTATACATGATAAACATCAACAGATAATGCACTCACACACAACCTCTTAGGCTGCAGGAAGACTTTTTACTCACGACATATTGTATATTTCCTGTGCCTGATACAGTTACGTTTGTAATTGGAGGCTATCCAGAAGAACATGGAAAAATATACTGTATTTTCAGTAGTTTACAGCATCTGTTTACAGACTTACCTTATGTGTAAGTTAGCATAGTCCACTTCCTTTACCTGAGAGGTAAATCTCTAAGTTTAGTTGCCTCAGTATAGATTCCAGGTATAATAGGTCTATATAATTAAAAATATTTAGATTTATTTATTCTTAAATACACTGGTGTGCCCCTGCCCTTGTTCTATGATTAGTTTCCATCATGTTTAATGATCACAAACAGGCAGCTGTTATCCCGTCAAGTTTTGTCACACACACATTTTGTGCATACTGTCAGCTCCTCAGTTTGAGAGATGTATGAATGTATGTAGACTTTAACATGAAATTCTATAAAGATTTTTGAATTTCACAACAGAAATGCGTCTTTTTCATATGTTCATGCATGAATGAGCTAAAATCACAGTCACTGACCCGACTAACTCATTGAACTGTTCACATTGATCCATTGGTTCCGCACTGCCTAAACAGACAACTTTATTGATTATTATAATGTGCTGCCATGATTAAACCTCAACTGGCCTACTACATACGACCTATTGACTAACTGTTTTTCAGTTATTGGCATGTGACTAACTTATCTCAAAATGCACAGTCAAGGGGGAGAAGACTGCACACAGAAAACTGGTTAATACAGGAAGTTCACTAGTTTTACTTTGTCATGATGTATCTCAGACATGCAATCAAACTGGCTCGAGTTGACTTCCTCTTTAGCGACAATAGTGACATAAAAAAAATAAATTAATAAATTACCTAAACTTATTCGTACAAGTTGGGAGTTATATCCTGGTCAAATCTTGCCTTAAAAGAGGCGTGGTTTGCTATTTTTTCAGGTTCTTGGTATTGAACTATAACACAAGTAGATCATATTTTTTACATTTTGTACATTGTAAACCACAATATTTAGAAACAGGTCTATTGGTTTCCTGCAAAGCCAACTGCAAAACTGATAAGCCCTGCCTCATCATAGTGGCATTTCACTAACAAGCAGCGAATTGTCATTTACATGTTTTTACTTTTGAAAGTGGCAATTTTAGAACCTACATGTATCACTTTTAAATGTTTGAAATAATCACAGCTAAGTAAAGGGATGTGGGTGGAGTTAGGGAGTAGATGAAAACAGGAATTTTCGGAGCACTCAGGATTAACTCAAACATGCATGAATCAATCAATCAAACAACAACTTCGAGTCAACTAATGATGAGGAAACACCGCTGTAACAAATGAATGATTGTTAATGATTTATAACATATTAACACTGATTTTGCATAACATGTCCCCTTTAAATGTGTTACATGGGACTGTGGTTACTTATCGCAGAATATGGCTGAAACATAACTAAAAAAAAAGTCACACAATCAGAGATGAACAATTTATGTCGCACCATGTCTCCGGATACTGTACTGATGGTAAATAAACTTCTCCAGCCTCTCTTTACTCATCAATCCCCTAAATATGCTGTATTTTGGCTGGAATGGTGTTTTATCTGATGCATGCAGACCCATGCAGAACCACAGCAACCCTGGGAATGCATACACGACATTACATTTTTCACATTTCTGTTGAACCAAGGGATCAAACCCACAACCTCCTACCACTTAACTTCGTGCTGCATAATATAGGGGCATTGCAGAAAACAAAAAATAGTGTAAAAGATCCAAGCCTGTCTCTACCTAAAAAAAAAAATATCACGGTAAAGTAATATACCGTAGAGCTGTTTTTCCTTGTCCATACTGCTGTATTGATTCTCCTGGTGCACAAAGCCACCCCCTCTTTAGCAGCTTAATGGCCCTTTCGTTCACTCATCATCATTACACGCACAGGGGACAGGAGAGGCTTGCTGCTGTACCTCATGCATGAAAGTCCCAGGCTGCCCTTTGGTGTTTTTGGGCGGTTCTCTGCACACCAGGAGCAGACATGAGCAGTGTGTGTGCCTTTGTGTATGTGTCAGAGTGCCACCCCCACAGCACGGGCCCACCAGTGATGCTAGACTGCTGATGACTCACCACGGCGGCCCCACCTACTCCTCTCTCCCTTCATCCCGTTTTAGCCCATATTCTATCCTCTCTACATCATGCTCTCCTCAGTCTGCACACTCTCGATCCTTTTTTTTTGTTGTTACATTTTTGTGACTCATAACTTCAAGAGCTTTTGATTGATTCATGCTACTTGGAAGCTTTGTGTTTCTAGCATTGCTACAAAATTCAGAGTAACCAATTACTTGAAAAGCAAGAAACCCACTGTGCCAGACCCAAACGCTGACAAGTGTTTGTAAGGAAATCATGACTCACTGAATGGCAGAAGAATATAATTGTTTTTGAGCTATGTAAGAACTGTTGAAGGTGCACTATGTACTCATGTTATTGTTATTGGTTTTGCCAGAAATGTACCTCAGTATGGCATTAAATGAATCGGTCTCCATACAGACAAACAGGTTACAAGTCAGTGACCCGTTCACAGAAAGAATGCTGGTTTTTCAAGGCGTTTTTGAGCAATAAAACCACTTATAATTGAATCAACGCAAGATAAATACGTTTAATGCCATACTGTGGAAAATTCCAGGTGACCCAATTACAATACCAGTGCACCTTTAATGTTCTGGAGTAGTTGTCTGTAAATAAACAAATGTAAACTCACGATCAATGTCAACAGGCTCAAGCTGTCTATAAAAACACACATTACATTGCATTCTACTTTCTGCAATGACATCTGGAACTAGTGGAGAAGGTGGGGCTATGTCTTTATCCAATCTTCTCACCGTTGCCCCAGGCCAGCAGTAAAAAGCGCTACACACTGTCAAGTCATTGATTTGTCATAGAGCAGGCCTATTGTTTCATTCAGGCTCATTGCACTGCTGGGAACTGGAGTCTGTGGCAGAAACCGAGCGCATTACACACTGGGGAACACACCAAACCACACTCAAACATTCACACACTCCATTATACACATACATCTCATTTGTCTGCTTCACTTTGTTGTATTTGAAGTATGTGTCCTGCACAAACTTGGGCTATATCTTTATTTCAGTCAGAAAAGACTAAAATATCATGTAGCCTTTTTGAAGTGAGACATTTTTTTTAATCAATGAACTGCCCTCATTGTGATCAGTGAACATATCTTCTTTAACATGCCTTGTTGATCAATTTTGTATATGAATGTATATTACTTTGTCTGCAACTGTAAAAGTTTGTGCAGGGTAATTTGCAAATCAATTTACGAAATGAAAATTGAATGAAATGAATGAACAAGTCACATCTAAAAGCTACTAAACCAACAGAATATCACAGTATAATTTAGCATCTGTGTAGTTTACAAAATATGCACCTTGATTTGAGTCTCTCTAAAAATATCTTTAGTGGTAAATCTAAACAGTGACTTGATGCCCCCTACTGGTTCCCATGGAGTGTTGCAGTCACTTAAGGTTATAATGAAAAGATTTTGGAGTATTTGACTGCCACATCACCATCTGTACAAATTTAATAGTTATTACGCACAGCCTGCCAGTGTATGGTTAACATGCCCAAGAAAGACTTCTATATTTACACGGTTTGGTTGGTAATATTAGAATAATTGTGAGACTTCTGGATGTGTTGTTTACAAGTTTGTTTGCATGGAAACTGACGGGGCAGTCCACCAGTCCACTTCAGTTCTTTTTTGTGGTCACATGAGGGCCTGACGGAAGTTTTCACAATTAGGCTCAATCTTTGCACTCGAACGCTCCCTAAAGAAACGGCGCAACGAGGTTTTCTCACGCTCAAAATAAAACCCGCAAGCGCAGAAAACGCCTCCACGCGTTTGATTTTGAAAGAATCAAACCGGAATCGACTTGTTGCTTTTTTAGACGCTTCTTTACCTCGATGTTGCTGCTGGTTCATTCGTGAGAAAAATGTTATCCGCTATTTGGGGTTGATGTTGATGCGTAAAGACCAATTCTAACCAGACGCACACCGCAGATCTTTCACTGGAAACATTAAAGCAGGCGCAGACGCAAAGGTAAGCCAAACCAGGCACGCCAAACTTTACGCGTGAAACTTAACTTCCTAGACGAGGACAGAGTCTACAAGTGGATACAAACAACTCATGGATGGATGGTTTGCTGTGGATATGTGTTGTCCGGGTAGCCACTGACCCTTTCCCTAATTGGCTTTAAATGAATCTGCAACAACAGGCTTTTATTCTTTAATGATACTTTAAGCGACTGACCTGTTCTCCTTTTTTTATTTATCAGATCACTATTTAATCAAAAGGAGGAAATGGTTGCAGTTTGGACATAGATGATTGGGTTTTGCTCACCTTTTGAAGTTTCCATTTTGGCTCCCAGTTACCAATAATAAAGCACTGTAATTGTAAGTTGTTTATCCCCTTTGGAATCTTGTGCTGTTAATCTGGCTGATATGGCAACAGGAAAGGGATGAGGAGCAATTGGATTTACACAAAAGTTACAAAGAATAGAAGAGAGTGAACTAATCAACAAAATAGCCTAGACCCATTTGAAAATTATTTGAAAATATTAGACTATGTTCTGAAAGAATGGAAAATGATTGCGCTCAAGTTAATTTCTCAACTAAGGGAGGTTTTTACTTCCTCTTAAGTACACACACTAGTCTACCTTAATGTCTTGTGTTTGTTTCAAAATATCTTACATCATGCGTACATTATAGCACGCATCACATTAGAAATATTAGATAACTTGTTTGATACTTTGGTTTGTGTGTAGCATGATGCGGTGTTTGTCCACTGAGGTAAAAGGGTGGGCAATATTAACAAATCTTCATATTTTCAAGATATCAATATTCAGGCAATATATTAATAATGTATCAGGAATGTGATAAAATCTAAAAGTTAATGTCTTGGTTGAAGTATTCAAGTATGAAGGTTCAAGTATTTGTTAAAAATTAACCTCAAAAGTGCAGAAAAAATCATTTTATACCCTTGTTTGGAAGATTACACTTGACATTTTAGTCTCTTTTTAGGTCATTTTTAGCAGTTTTAGTTTAATTTTAATAAAAAGTTATTAGCATATCTTCTAGGCCTGTCTTTTTATAATTTTTTATTAACCTATATTTAATCAGGTAAGAACCTGATTTTGAAACCTCTTTTTCAAGAGTGACCTGTGGCAAAGTGAAGACTATAACAGCAACACAAAGTAAAAAAAAACATAGTTGCATTTTAAGAGAGAATTTAAGAAATTAAGAAGAAAATGTACACTTAAAGGCACCGACAATTTTTAAAAGATTCACGCTCTTTGTTTTTCAACATTTTGTGGAAACACCTCTCCACTCCTTCTCCACTCCGATTTATCATTCTTTATGATAAAAAGAACAATACATTGTATTTAGGTCTCAATGTTTGTTGTGTACATTTTCTTTGCAATTTGGGAAACTTTTGCTTTGTATTTTGATACAATTAGAACTTTAAAGTAAAGTAAAGTAACTTTTATGACTCATTATTGACCCCAACTAAGTGTGGTGTTTCATTGTGCTATTTAGTTATTGCAGCTCATGTTTTTTTAATGAAAATGCAGTTTTTGGGAGGATTCTCCTACTGTTGGTGGCAAAAAGTTCTTTCAATATTATCTTTTCTTTTGATATTTTCTGTGGCAGACCTAATAGCTTCATAATAAAACCATTTGTGATATTATCCATTTTTAAATAAATCTTCCTCCTATAATGTATGTATTAGTAATTTGAAAACATTAATAGGTGTACTACTTCATGTCTTTGCGACTCTTTATCGTTTGTACACATCATAATGTCTTAATTTGACATAAACATATGATGATCAGTGCCGTGAATGAATGAATTGTTCTGTATACAGGACAAACTAATGCAGCGTTCCATGCAGTGCAAAGGCGGTGAGAGGCTCCCTGAACCGTGAAAATGATTATGCTGAGCCATCACATTATTCTGCTGCATAAGTTCTAACGTACCCTGCAAAAGTAACACCACACATCTGAGCGGGAACTATCAGCACTAAGAGCTTATTCACATGCTTCACATTCAGTTATTTACTTCTATCAGCCACCGCTATAAAACCAAACTGATTTGTGAAGTCGGCAAGTTTCTGTATCCTCTCAAATCTGCTGTGTCCATTACATTCTTGGTCTTCCTGTGTCTCAGATCCACTTGATAACTTGTTCTGAGAGTCAGTTCGTAATGAGTTTTAGCTCAAGAAAGTTCTGAGCGAAACATATTGTCGTTATGAACACAGTGCAATCAGGGACAAGACCTTTACTTATAGACGCAATAACATGGATTTTAGATTGTTTGTTTGATAAAAAGCCTTGAAGAAATGATAAGATGTTTTAATCCAGATTTCTGAGTCAACCCTACATTTCTGAAATATAAGAGATGAAAACTTTGATGAAAAAATATTTTTTGGTAGACTTTGTTATAAAGTGGTCAACTATTGGTCAACTGGTCAAATATTACTCCAATACAAGTAAAATTTAGTCAAATTCTTGCTTAACTTAACAAACTGAAGTATTTGCTGCAGAACTTACCTATCTGTAATTATATTTTTGCTAATTATATTAAATAAGTAAAACTATGAAATTCAAAAATAATAAAATGCAGTTGGGAACTTCTAAAGACAAGATGATATTGTTCATTTCATCAAGTAAAGTCAGTATACATTACATAATAAATTAGATTAAGACATATTTGGTTATATTGCTTACATCGGTAAAAGGAAATCAATATTTTGTATGCTTATTTCAAAAACAAATGCAAGCATAAGCCAACTCCTGACACTTGTCAAAACTACAGACGTTGTTAATCCCAAAATAAATGAACGATGAGTTAACAAATTGTGTAATCAGTGACACTGCACCCAATGTAATCATAACGCAACAAAATATGACTCTTGTAAAGTAAAGATCCATCCAAGTGTACTTAGTTACTGACCACCTCTGAATTTAGATAATATTGTGAATCTATATCCACAGAATTTATGTTTATTTTTGTTGTTGCAAGGTCTGTGTATATGCTTTTCATTTTTATATTTAACTGTGTGTCATTTTAGGCAAAGGAAATGAAAAACTACCCATATCGAAATGAGTGGAACTATGTAGGCAGCTCAAGAAGAGTGTAATAAATAACCTCCATCCTGGCTGAATGTCTTTTGCCATTAATACTGTTTGTTTTGCTGGTGAAGGCAAAGATGGTTGCTATGGGAAACGTAAAGAAATGTTCGGTGAGACTTTGGAGGACATAGCTCAAATACATTTCTTTACTGGCAGGACTGAGTCACTCTGAGGTCTCTAATTGAAAGTTGGCTGAACAGAGCGGTGTGTCAGTTGCAGGCGATATGAGTCATGCTCCTAGTGGGCCTTTTGTTAATACCTTCAGAGGAACATGCAGGGGTCTGAGAGGTCGAACTGGAAAAAATACACAGAAAGGTGTCACTAGTATGTTCACAGCTTTAAAGTGCAACAACTTCTGTAAGTGTTGATGTGCCTCGTGGCTAATATATTACTCAGACAGGAGTGTGCTAAAAGGTGACTCTGAATTTGGTTGAGCTCCACGTATCGCATAAAAGTGACTGAACTGTGAAAGGGCTGCAAGATTAATCGCAATCGAAACAAAATCAGGCCCTCCAAGGGTTATGATCCGGCCCTCAACCCAACTTCCAAAAATATAGAAAATGTTTTGTTGTTCTTGTTGTTGGTTTGGAACTGGTTTAGTTCTGGTTTAGTCGTGGTTTAGACCTGGTTTAGTTCTGGTTTAGTCCTGGTTTAGTCCTGGTTTAGACCTGGTTTAGTCCTGGTTTAGTCTTGATTTAGTCTCGATTTGGTCTTGGTTTAGTCCTGGTTTAATCCTGGTATAGTCCTGGTTTTAGTCCTGGTTTAGTCTTGTTTTAGTCTCGATTTGGTCCTGGTTTAGTCCTGGTTTAATCCTGGTTTTGTCCTGGTTTTAGTCCTGGTTTAATCCTGCTTTAGACCTGGTTTTAGTCCTGGTTTAATCCTGGTTTAGACCTGGTTTAATCCTGCTTTAGACCTGGTTTTAGTCCTGGTTTAATCCTGGTTTAGACCTGGTTTAATCCTGCTTTAGACCTGGTTTTAGTCCTGGTTTAATCCTGGTTTTAGTCCTGGTTTAATCCTGGTTTAGACCTGGTTTAATCCTGGTTTAGAGCTGGTTTAGTCTTGGTTTAGTAAATTCTGGTTCAGTGCTGGTTTGACATTTCTGCAGATGTTGTTAAAGCCTTTTGTGTTATATTTTTTTGTATTTCAAATGTGTTGTCGCGTTGAACCACATTTCCAGCCCCGAGGACAAAACCATCTTTAAATATGGCCCTTGGTAAAATAACGTTGAATAGCCCTGCTGTAGCATAATTTCCTACATAAATATCAAAATATCCTACTTATCCGCTATAAAAACTGCTAATCATGTAGTTTATATCTGTACAAAATGCATGTGACTGTTTTTATTAGTTTGTCAATTCATGTAGTCCTATTTCAGTCTTTTTGTCAAATATCCTGGATGTGTTTAAAATGTCAAATTTAGTATACTATAACTGAAACACAAATCGCAAATCTAATTTCAATCGCAATACCAAAAATCAATCGCAAATAGATATTTTTCCAAATTGTGCAGACCTAAACTGTAATTTTAATCACAAAAGCACTGAAATGTCACTTTATATCCTTATTTATAAGATTGCACTGTAAATTTGTTTTATGTGTACTTCTCTAAAAACATTTCTATCCATTTTTATAGGAATTTCTCCCACCTATAAAATGATAAAGTCCATCTTGACACTAAATTACATGTTTTGTGAGTAAATACCTAAAAACTGTGAGTCTTGTATTAAGAAATAAAAAATGCATATTTTTTGATAACATCAGAGTAAATTTATGAAGTATACAGCCAACGTACAATATTTTCATGTTCATTTGGAAGAGAGTGGCCATAGTCTAGGTCTGCATTAAGCATAAGCTCTTTGTTTGATCACCTTTTGTATAAATAGTAAGAGAAGTATCCTTTAACATGTATCCTTTTGAGGAAGTTGGCTTTCTCTTATTATTTTTGTTGCACATTGTGATGCAAAACGTTTTGTATCTTGAGTAGAAGTGGGTTGATATTTACATATAGGGCATTATGCTTCATTGCATTTCTAAACTATTCTTGATCACATACATTTGGGACAAAATTGTGCATACACCGTTTTAGTTTTAGTGCATTTGCCATATGAAATGTAAATATAGTTTGATAAAGACATGAGCCCAGCCTGGACTTAAAGGGCTTTCTGATTGGTTTGTGCTTCCTGGAGTAGGAGGGGATAGACTCCGTAAGCGATGAAAAGAAGAGCGAAGCGTTTACATCCTTCAGAAAAAAGTACATCACAGATTAAACAATTACCCTCTGTAAAATGCATGAATAAAACAAAACACTGCATTCTACGTACCAACACAATCTGTAATTTGAAGCTTGCAGAGATACTAATCAACTTTGTTTTTGCTCCTGAAAAGGTTTGCCAATGCAGATGAACGGAAGGAGGACTGGAGGCGACAAACAAGTCCTTCCAAGACGTCAACAAAATAATTAGGTGAGCACTTGTTTCAAAGAGTGTTATTTGAACAGTGGGCCCCACAATGCGTTTTCCCCTGCTCTTGTCACAGAGTACGTGAGTGTGTGCTTGTCTAGAGCCATACAGAACACTCCATTGTAAAGGCCACACAGAGACCTTGTTATTGGCAGATTTGTGAGTGGGAGGGAGGCAGAGAAAGAGAGTGCCGTGAGGGATCAGCAGAAAGGGAAAGTGGGGACAGCCAGTGGTGTTTCGGAGGTGATGTATAATTTAAATTGCAGCTTCTCTTTGAAAAACAAAACATCCTCTTCTTAAACAGTTTGTGTAAGCTTCACCTTTTAAGATATCTAAGGAAGTGCATTGGCTTGCTTTTTTACTGTCAGTTGAAAAGATCAATATCACAGTTTTTATCTTGTACACAGATGAGTTTTGCTTGAACACCAAAAGTAAGAATTATGTTCGAAGACAGCAAGTTTAATTGAATTAAATCAAAATTGCAATTTGAATGGTTGCAATTTTTAAATTCCAAAGGCTGCAATTAAATAGCATGATGATCTCTGCAAACAACAAAATGTCCCATCTTACAAGCTACTAACCCTGCACTTTAGACGTCTACAAACATGTTAACATTAAAAAAACTATTGTTATATATGTATAAAATGTACAGTATTTTATATTTGAACGACTAGACACTCTTATTAACCAACCTCACACTTATTGTCTGCGCTTCCTCATTTTGCTTCCTTTTTCACAAATGACCAAAACTAGTGACAGAGTATTTACAGTTACCACAGAACATCATTTTTGATGAGAAAACAGTTTTAAATGAATATCTTTAGACTAGAAAAGGCACTTGTCTGCGTAATATGGGTGACAGGCTTATAAACTACTTCCTTGTTTTAAAAATAGGAACTGTGTTTGATCAATGAGATTCTGGGATTCTCTTTGTCCCCAGGGCCCTGTGTGGCCAGCGATTTGAGCAATGGTTGGAAATAGTTGACAGGAAATGTGTGGCGTTAATTACATGCTCACCATTGGAAATATGTGGTTACATAGCCGTGTGTTGAACAGCGACAACAATCAGACTTGTTGTTGCTGCAGATTCAGATTTTAGACTTTAGGTTTTATTGTCTTTCAGATTTCAGAAGTGTAAACAGAACACAATTGTTGCATTTGTGCTCCGTTCAGTGAAGCTTTCTTGTTTTTATTTTGAAATTGATATCCCAAAAATCGTATGGGTATATTTTGTGTTGAGGTTCATTTAAGGCTGCTGTTTTATCAAATCAGTTTTATTTATGAAGCGCTTTTCACACAGATTGTTTCATATCTAACTTCTGCCACAAGGGGGTAGCAGAAAAGCACATAGACAGTTTTGTAAACGTTAATGCTTTGTGGTTCAGGACAACGCATTTCCCTTTCTTCTAATAAACCCTAGTCTGAGATAGTGTTTATTCTACCTTTGTGTCACTTTCTACGAGTTCTCCATCTGGATTACTCTGGGTACTGTTCACTATAAATGATTTCAAAATGACTACTCTGTTGTGAACTTTGTTTACAACTTTAATACTATGTGTGTCTCATTTGCAGATGAAAGGGCAGTGTGAAGAGTGAAACCGAAGTGTGAATGGACTAGACTACAGTTCCTGCGAACAGAGGAAGAAAAGTGACTCGACCAAGCACTTTTTCTATTAGATGTGTTTGAGACAAAAAGGTCAGACTTCTTAAAATGTACCTGTGATCATGGGTAGTGTAGATGTATTGTCCTATGTTATGGGGCTGCTTGATTATTGAAATTAATCATAAAACAATGATCATAGCTTTGTGCTATTTGTTAATTTAATGTCAATAATGTGAATCAACCCGTAGAAGAAGAATATTATTTATTGTCATAATTTGTTTATAATATTTTGTAATTTTATAATGTAGTGTGTAGTGTTTTTCTAGGTTTTGTAGGGCAGGACATCCATGTTGTTCATAAAAGAATTTTATCAAAATTCCATCAAAGATGGAAGTCTTTATAAGTCTTTATAACAGGTTCAATGACACATTTCACTAAAACCTAGTGAATATTATTACATTTAAAATTTTACTGAACATTTTGCCCATTTGTCTCAAGTTTATAATGTTACTTCCCGCGTTGAACATGAGCAGCAAATAATACATAGGTAGAGGTAATTCCACAACTGTTACCTAGCAACCATTTTGAAAACAACGGCCAAAATCCACATAAATTACCAAATTAGTTATGATTTGAGAAATAATAATACTTGATAATAACTTTATTTTGTTGAAAGACCGTTTAAACTGTCAGAAAATTATGTCTTGCAATTTTAAACTTTTTGTATATTCCTTATGAAACTGCAACTTCACAAATGTAAAACTATAATCAGTAATTGCCACAGGTACCATCCCATCAGTCTTAGTTAGAACATTTTGAGAACCTGTCAAATAGACTTTAAGTTGTGGCTACGGCCTATCAAGAGAATTACTAAATCAACTTATTTTTGAAATTTGAAATTATAGATGAAACAGTCATTTTTTGCTCAATTTTTATTGTGGGTACTATTTCTTTGTATTAGTGCGGGGACTTTTACATTTTTTTTCTGTACTACGAGAACATTTTGAGCTGTAGACGGTTGAATAAATAACTTACATGACTCATTATAGATACTAACTACTGTTTTTCATCCTGTTATTTATTTATTGCAGATCATGGTTGTTAACATTATTGTACATTTAGAACATAAATCATTGAAAAGAATTAAAAATAAATAAATTCCTTTTTTTTCCTGCTTTAGGGTTATTGTGTCAGTGGCATAAATCAGTCTCCATATTATCATTTGTTTTCTTCTGCAGTATATCGCACTTCAAAATGTTAAGGCCTAGTTGTGGCACTGCATTGAGAAATTTGTAAAATGCACTTTTACAGTATGTAGTAAATCATATTTATTTGTAGAAGCATTCTGAGTGAAATTGTTCCTAATGTAGAAGTTGAAGACACACATTTAACTGTGAACTACTTTTACAGCGATGCATGTGGTGTCACTTACACTTCCCTTGCACTCTGTTGTGTTATGTGATGGTGCTACTGATAGTGTTACTGTGTCTTAAGTGAAGAACAACTGCTCTTCACTAAACTTTGGCACATGAAACTAGCTACCTGTAACTAATATCAAATTTCATTCAAAAACCTTTTAATATGACTTTCATATAAGTGGACTATTGAGAAAACAAGCATTTCCCCATCCTTGTGTCATCATCCAATGAGATTTGTTGTCAATCCATTAGAATTGTTCTAAACTGTACTTGTAAACGGGCTGCGCAATTAATATATATTTAAAATGTGTGATTGAACTCTTGCAGTGGTTTGGAGATTAAGAGGTTAAAAGTCACTTTTTTTTTTCTAGCCCAAAATTAAAGAAATGAAAGAGGATCAGAGAATGTACAGAAGCCACTGTAAATGCCCTGATTGACTTGTGTGATATTTATTACACACCTCAAATCTAATACAGTGTAACGTCCAGCACGTTTGCTCAAAACTAAAAGTGGAAGAAAAGGGGAACCAAAAGTAACCTAGTCTTTTTTAAATATCAAAGAGTGTAAATCCTTGAAAGCATTGCCCAAGCATGACGGAGTGTTGGTGTCATTTTCTATAATTGTAATTCTGTATTTCCCTTTCTCTCTTTTTCAACAGTGGTATGTGAACCATGAAATGAAGTGATGTGCCAGCTGTAATTTCCCAAACATGACGTCTCAGTCTGATTCCTGTATAACTCTGCCAGACTGGTTGAACGTGCTCCATCTTGAGCAATACAAGGAGGTTTTTCTCGGTGCTGGCCTGACAACACTGCAAGAATGTCGCACACTGACGCAAGAGCGACTGGAGCAAATGGGCATCAACCTGCCAGGACACCAGCGGCGCATCCTGTCCAGCCTCAGCAAAACTCTTGTCTACTGTAACACAACGACACCGTTACATCCAGACGCACACTTTACATCTGTGGGGGAGAAAAGAGACAGACGAGATGAGGAGATGATGGATAAACCGGTGCCGAAGCAGAGGGAAGGTCTTGAGAGAAAGCCAGTTTTGCAGCAAAGTTCAGCGACAGAGGACATCGTAAAGGAGCGCCCGGTGCCAAAACAGAGGACTAAGTTTCGCTCAGTGACTCCAGTAGCTGCGGTTATATCTGAGGTGTCATTGCCCCCCGTCCCGCCTCGGAGTACCCCCAACTGCCCCCCACAGCCGTTTACGTCCCCTGAAACGCCACCCCTGGTCTGTCCACGCAGAGATAAGCAGCAAACGAAGCCAGCGGTGCCCAATAGAGCTCGGGGATCATCCAAAAGTCCTGTCAATAGTTTGGACCAATCGCTTGCCCAGCTATCCCAGCCCACGGCCCACCTGCGCCAACCCAGGCCCCAGAGTCTGCAGTTATTGCCGCAGAACTATGGAAACTCAAACGGTGATGGGAAAATGAGGAGCTCACCCGTGCCACTCATAGCTGCCCCCAATGAAGACACAGTTGCTCCTCCTCTGCCTCCCAAAACTGGATCAGGACCCAAAGGCCCTCCTCCTCGGCCCCAGAGGAATCCTGCATCTTCTAAAGCTCATAGGTAAGCTCTTTTCTGGCTGATTAATGTTTACCAAATGGTTTGCATGGTATGGTAATACTGATTTTGCTGTACGATTTGGGCAAAATATCAAATTTATTTTACTGACAAACATTGGGATTGCGATTAGATTTGTGATTTATATTTTAATAGCTGGATTCTGGTCAAAGTTCACATTGTCTAGGAGCATTAACATTTGAAAGGAGACTGAAATGTGAAGTACTGGGCTATTACAAGAATCACATATATTTTAGAACATAGAGGTCTAAACTACAAGGTTTTATACAAAGTAAGACACAATAGTATTTTGTTGTTTGCAAAGAACCTGACGTGCATATGAGATATAGTGCATAACGATCATTATTCTATTTTAGATTTTATTAAAAATGTTGCCTTGTTTTTCCCACTTCGATCATTTTGGTGAAGTTTATAATGTTACTTACTGATTGGACAGGAGCAGCAGATGTGACATTGGAACCCTGTTACCTAGCAACTATACTTTAAACTAGGGCCAAAATCCATATAAATTACACAATAGTTATGAAATGAAAAATAAAAATACCTGATGACACCTTTATTCTGTCGAATTGTTATTTAAACTGTAAGAAAAATGTGTCAATTGCTTAAATTGTTCCTGCATTTTGGTTGAAATGTCGATATGAATGGCTACAGAGTGATTCTGTTTTAGAACTAAGCACTATTTCTTGTAATTTTTGTTTTTCATTTTTTTCATTACAAACTGCCACTTGACTGAAAACCATGATAAATCTTTAAAGGTACGATCCTAACTAAGTATTAATCATACAACTTTGAGAACCTATCCTATGCACTTAAAATAATTGCAGTTTTTAGGATTTGCTTATTTGCTTTATTTGCTTACTTGTGATTTTGATTCGGTTGTGAAATATCTTACTACCCTGAAGACTATCATCAATTATATATATATATATATATATATATATATAGATTGCTGTTTGGCTGCCTAATTTTATATTTATAAATATATATATATATATATATATATATATATATATATATATATATATATATATATATATATATATATATATGTCTCCTTCCTTTGCAGCACTACCATCTATTGGCCAAAATGGTGAATTGCATTAAAAGTTTTGTTTGTACAGGCTCTCACTCAGCTAGTTTGATTGAATATATTTTTACTGAAATATGAACTGCTAAACTAATACTACTGGTGATATGATTGTATTAATCAATCTGAGAACTGGTTTGAATGAATATATATATGTGTGTGTATATATATGTATATATATATATATATATATATATATATATATATATATATATATATATATATATATATATATATATATATATATATATATATATATATATATATACATATATATATGTATATATATATATATATATATATATATATATATATGTGTGTGTGTGTGTGTGTGTGTGTGTGTGTATATATACACACATACATGTATATATATGTATATATATACATGTACATACATGTATATGTATATATGTAAATGTGTAGGAATGCACAAGGAGCTTAAAATTAACAGAGAAGTACAGAGTGGCTGAACCCCTGTGTCATCTCTTCTGACAGGAAATTCAGTGAAGAAATAATCACAATCAAAACTGCTTAGTTAAAAGGAACTAACTTTCAACTTGAGAGCTGCATCTTGACTGGCACACATGGTATTTGGAGTTAGTCGAGTTAAGTCTGTCCTGCTTTGGGCTGTTTGTCTCCTCCCATGTTGTGTTAAGCTGCCTGTTTCCTTGTCACCTTTTACCCGTCACTATCGTGGGTTTGTGTGCTGCTGAGCTATGGAGAGAGCTCTGCTTGTGAACTCTCCGCGGCAGGTAATGCATGGGAATTATTTTATGACTTCTAATCTGTTGTTTGACTCAGCACAGCAGCACAGCAGCACTGCACTTATCATTTATATTTTATGTTGGTCATCCCTTTTTTCACTGCGGCCTAAGTCAGTTCAAATAAGGAAGTGTTTCATTGTTTATGTTAACTGACTGTCAATTATGTTGTTAAAGAAACGATTCACTTTCCATATTTACCGTAGGTCTGCTAGAATGAGGTAACCTATTGAGTGATGGTAGGATCCCTGTGTTTCAAAATGCTTTGACAGTTTTATACACAATTGTTTTATATTTGTTAAATTGTAGTTTCATGGTGTTTTTATTTTTTACTGTATTAGTTGTTCTGCTAATGCTTTTAGTGGCCCATTGTGTCAGGAGTCTCTTTGTGTACAGAAATAGTCCATGTTCTTATGTTAATGGTTAAATACAACATGTAGCCTTGAACACTCTTCCTCTGAGTAAAAGCAGGAACTCTGTCAGTAGGTTAGTTTCCTGTCATTGTGGGACTTTATTTTGTACCTAATTAAAACCCGTTCTAAAGTCTACAGTGGCGTATCAACCTTCACATTACCTTCTGTTATGTCAGCTTTCTTCAGCATGGGATATAGCCTGACAATAGTGAATAATATTATCTTTTGAAAAGTGTTTTTAATGATGAAGCTACTGACACAATAACCATAAAGCAGGATAATAAGAGGAAACATCTAAATATACAATATTGTTTTTAAAAGTTTTAAAAAATCTAATTTTAAACACTTACAGATGCAGATACAAGTTAGTATCTGTAATGAGTCATTGTAGTTTTCAAATTCTATGTTAGTTAGAGGTTTCTTTTGGTCACAGATATATTTGGACATTGTTTCAGACCAAAAAGGTATTGGCTGAAGCTTCTACTTATGAGACCTGTCCTTCATACTTGTGGTCATAATACGAGTGTAAAACCCTTCATAATTCACAGAAAGCAAAAGGAAACTGTACAATAAGAGATGCATACTATAAGTTGTCACAAACTAAGACTCAGAATGTATATATCTACTGAGAGGTATGCATGTAAAACTTCTCTTTAAAAGAACAAAAATGTCTCGAATAGTACAAAGAACTGTGCACACAATAAATATTGGGCCCAAAAAAGATACTTAAACATATTGTTATTGTTTAATGATCAATATGTTTGATTTAGTAGCTTAATTATTGTGACAGGCTTATGAACATAGCGCAATGTTCAGTGCTCAGACTTTCAAAATGGATTGAATGTTTTCAACTGTAAATCATTGGTATTAGCACAGAAATACAGATAACGTAAGAGGAACTTTCACAATAGGGGCAGAGAAGGAATGACTTCTGTGTTGTCATCCTGAAATTTCCCAGCAGTTTGGTCACTTTTTTTAAACTGCTGCTGTTGTGATTAATGCGGTGGACAAACATAAATGGGGATCTGGATTAGCAAATAATTACTTGCTTCTTTGAATTTTTGCACAGTTGTTAAAGGATTATTATTTATTTATACTGTGTCATATTGGGATTACAAAAAAAAAAGAAAAAGTCAGGAATGCAACCAATACAGGACTTTGAAAAGCAGTACCCATTTCTATTTTGTCTTAAAATATTAAGTCGTCTGCTGCAGAATTCCCATAGTTAACCTTGTGGAACAAACAGGTTGACGAGGAGGTCATACTTTGTTTACATGTGATATGAGAGCGCTTCCAGAGGTATGCAGGGGTTGCAGTGCCTCATTTAGTGGCTCCAGGAGGTAGACAGGTTTAAACATGCTGCTCATTACAGAGGCAGTGACAAAAGACCCAACAATCAGGAAGAAACCAGCTGCTAGGACTAAACCGTATCCCACAGGACAAGCAAAACTGTCTGAAATGTGAATTTTAAGGTCGCTTTCCAGGAACCGAGGATGTATAGAATCAGCCGCCTGCTTTGGATTTTTCGGTCAAGCGTTAACATGGAGACTGAGCATGTTTGCCCTGATCTACCGAGCGCAGATGTTTTAACTTCTTCAACTTTGTCCGACAGCCTGCCAACAAATATCACGTCTCCTGATGCCACAGAAATGGCCCAAACGCCACAGGTCCCACCGCGAATCAGGACATCTCAAAGTCAAGATAACATACAGCAAGTGGAACGGCCAACTCCGCCCGAGAATCCGCCTGCACCGCCAGTAAGGAGGGTCCCACCACCACCGAGGGAAACCAGTGAGTTAAACAGATATTAATCAACCTGTAAATGGTTATTCACTTTCTGTGTTATGAAGTAATGATGGAATGTTTTCATATTGACTGGAGTTTAAATAATAACATGTGCTCAAACTTCTTCCCAATCCAAAAATCTGCCACTCATTTTTGGTCCGTATTACGTCATCTTAAATGCGTAGGGCAAATTCTGACACTGATGAGTTAAACCTCAAGTTGCAACACGACACTAACAGTGAACCAAAAATAGGAAAAATTATGCAATTTTTCCCTGTGATTTCATTTTGTGTTCATGACCTGATCTAAAATTAAAATGAAAATGATAAGGGCTGTTACAGCATTTAATTGGTCAATTATTGATAATTCTTATTGTTATCCAGGGTTATCCAGGTTATAGAGGCTCTAAAACAAGTGCCAAAAGACCTTTCATAACAAAGACAGGGACATTATTAAATCAAAATGTCAAAAGAGAATCAAATAATAGCCTACACAAGTATTCTTTATCCTTTAGTCACCATATTTCAACTCTATTTGGTCAAAATGTGTTTAAAATCTTACTGCACAATAATACAATAAAATAAAAAAAACTACTCAAAAAGTCAATAATTGTAACCCTAAAAATGATACACCAGTATAATGGGCCATCTAACAGTGGTTAAATTGTTAATTCCTCTTTAAATTTTTACTGACTAAGTGTTTGACATTAATTGTGGTCTTTTTATATCTTTGCTCACAATAAAATTACCTTAATGCCTGAAAAGATACTACGACCATAACTACATTTCTGTCCCTCTGTGACCTATGATTATGACTTATGAGTATTTGATTCTTTTCTAGGATTAGAGTCTGTTGACGACAATTCAGATGATTACGAAGACCCAGATATGTTTTACACCGGTGCCCAACAGGTGAAAATGCCAATAAGAGTAAGACTGTCCACAACAAGCAAATACCAGAGCTCTCTTTTTCTTTAACTGTTTACATCGATGTCGTTCAACAGGACAGATCCCTGCTAATGGCCAATCAAGAGAAGCAGCGCTACAGTCTTTTGTGCAGCGACGACGAACTACTGGATGACGATGAGTGAGTCACATCAAAACAAAAATGGAACGCAAAGCAACTGCAACCGCACTTATTTCTTTATTGCACAAATCCAGATCGGCTCTTGTGAAGCTATTCTGACCACATTAATTCTAGACATCTATAATTGCTTGTTCCAAATATTTAGTCCATCAAAATGTATTTATAGAGTACTTTACAACAACAGAACGAAAGACTAAAGTGTTAAACCAAAAAATGACAATATTAAGTACTAGTTATTTGCTTATAAGCACTTAAGACAATTATTAGCAATTGTAGATATTGCCATCAACCATATATAAATGTTTCTAAGAGCATTAATAAGCTGCTTGTTAAACTGTTTTCAGTTATACTAATAATTAATAACCTTATTTCAAAATATTACAAACATTTTACGGTGAGACACTACAGGTGAATAGGAAAAAAATCTTAGATTTAAAGATATCAATTCGAAACTTCTCCTGTAGTTTACTCACATAAATGTAAGAAAAAAATATGTAACAAGTTTTTCATCATGTTATGTTTATAGAAATATATAGAAATATAGAAATTAAGCATTGTATGTATAAAAAAAAAAAAAAAAAAAAAAAAAAATTTATGATATTTGGGACATATAAATCTGAAAAATGGACAGAACCAGGTTTAAATTTCTTGGTTCATTTTGTACACATATTAGTTGGGAAAAAATGTGCATAGGGGATTTTGGATTTCTTATTTTTTAGAATTAGATATAAAAAGAAAATCCTTGTGTCCATTTTGTCAAAATCTTGTTAAGTCCAAGATTGTACAGTTTGGTGTGGGATCTACTTTAAGTGGTGATCCTTATGTCCCGAGGGGAGAAAGGTGCATTTTAAGAAAACGACCTTTGAAGTTACAATGTCCCAGAGAAATCTATGGATGAAGTGGATTAAATGAAGTAATAAAAAAAATGTTTTTACCTGTAGTGTCTCGCCTTAAAACATACAAAAAAAAATCTTGCAACCTAAAAGTGACTCCGTGCTATACGTCACCACTGAACCACCACTCCACTGTTTATATTTTACAACTGCAGATAATTAATAATTCAGCCATTTTCTAATTATGTAAGGTTACATCTGCTACCATTGTATAGACTTTAATAATAATAATTTCCAATCTCTATTTTCAATATATGGTGGTTATTGACACGTTTCTAAATGTTTCTGTTATTACCTTGTCAAAGTATTCAAATAAGTCCTTTTATTGTTTGTGTCTAAGTTCATCCGTGTGGTTAGAGAGCAACAGCCCACAAGGAAGTATCTACCTACCTCCAAACAGAGGTCGGTTACCCTCCTCCGCCTCTCGGGACGACATCACTCAGGAATCAACCATCATTAAAATGGGCTGGCTGGACAAAAACCCACCACAAGGGTAAGCCTCCAATCAAATGTGAATATTCTCCGTCACGCTGCCACTCTTGTACTCATTAGCATTTGTACACAGTGCACTTTATTACCAGAGACGATGGGTGAAGCTCGACGCCGACTACCTAAAATACTTTGACAATGAAAAGGTAATACAAGCTCTGAGTACGCAATTCAGCTGGTGCTTCAAGGTCAAACGCAGGTCAAATGGAATGCTTCAGTAAATATTTTTGTTCTCCTTAAGGGGGTCTATTCTAAAGGGCTCATTTCAACAGCATTCATCACTAATGTGTCAAGTGTGGGGGAGCTGAAGTTTGAAGTGGTAACAAATAACAGAACGTTTATCTTCAGGGCTGAAAGTGAAGGTAAGTTTGCGCATGATTATAACAGACACAAACAGGTATTTATCATGTATAATTTGTTCACTTTTATGATGCGATTTGATCTTCTGTTAGCTGAGAGGGATGACTGGGTGGCAGTGGTCAAAGACTGCTCGGGAGGACGCCAGTACCGCAACACCATCAACCCCGGTTCTCCTTTGGCTCCAGACTTTCATGGTTTTTTGGCTCTAAGAGGAATCCGCTCCAGACTTTATACTGTTGTTGCGTTGGATAAGGTCTATCTCTACAAAAGTGTGGAGGTAAGGACCGGTGCAAAGCAAATAAGGAAGTTAATTATGTATTAAATTTGTTTTTGAATATCAGGACTATCGCATCGGTGTGGGCATCACCTCCATTGATATGAATGTTGGCAATGTGAAAGTTACGGATCAGCGTACATTTGACCTCACTACACCCTATCGTACTTTCAGGTATTGAACACCTTTAATGAATGATCCAAGTCTAAGTGGTTATCTAATATTTATCTTTCTTTAGAGTTGTCCAGTTTGTATTTAGTAGATCAACAGCCAGCACAAACATCTTTTATTTCTCTTGCTTTGATGATATTCCGAAACTCCCGTCAACGTGCATTTTGAATTGTCTTTTTTACAGCTTCATCGCAGAGTCGGAGCAGCTGAAGGATCAGTGGGTTGAGGCCATGCACAACGCCATAGATGAAGCGTTGTCCAATAGTGAAGTGGCACAGCAGATCTGGGCGGAGCCTGCTAACAGCCTGTGCGCCGACTGTGGAGCCCCCAAGCCAGAATGGGCAGCTATCAATTTGTGTGTGGTGGTCTGTAAACGGTGTGCAGGTTAGTGTCGCTGTTTTTGTGTCTTATATATTATTATATTATTCACAACTCAAATAAATGCAATTATTTCAGGGGAGCACCGTGGTCTGGGTCCGAGCATTTCGAAAGTACGGAGTCTGAAGATGGACAAGAAGGTGTGGACAGACGAACTAATTCAGGTAGACACACCTATAATGAAAGTGAAAAACAGAATGGTGTTGTTTACAGTACACTATATTTAAAATGTTGTCTGTCTCCATTCTTGTTGCAGGTGTTTCTCTCAATAGGCAATGAACGGGTCAACAGTTTTTGGGCGGCTAACGTTCCTCCAAGCGAAGCTCTGACACCGTCCAGCTGCAGTGAAGACAGGCGGCGCTACATCACGAACAAATATCGCCAAGGAAAATACAGGAACTACCACCCACTGTTTGGAAATCAGAAAGAGCTGAACAATGTAAGTACGATGTGACTGAGTACGTCTTACAACGCCAAGTGTGAGATAAGCATTGTGAGCATTTTGATTTTAATCTTGGTTGGAAGAGCACTGACATGATTTTGTGGCGGAAGTTTGATAAGCGGGAAGGTTTACATAGTTTTGAAATGCTGAATACTCATTGTGCACATTACAGTATTTTAGTGGTCCAATGTGTTGTCAAAGAGTTTTAGTAAGTAGACTTGCAGTTTGGATTGATGTATTTGACTCTCAGACCTTGATGTTTAGTAATTTATTTAGTATTTCGAGGTTCGTTTGTTTATTGTGACATTGGTAAATTGTGTCTAGTGCACAGGAATACGGCTACCTGCTTTAACCTGGATCTTTAAAATGTAATATTATATCAGTAATCATGCTGGTGAAAGTGAAGACGGATATTTGACAGTTGTACTTTTAGGAAGTACTAACAGTAGTAATTGTTGCCATGTTATGCTGGAGTGTTGGTTCACTCATTTGCAGCTTAACCTAGTTAACCTCTTACAATAAGGATTACTCATAAATGCTTGGCTGTGCGTGAATCACATTTAACATTTCACTACTATCTCTTCTCTTAATTCCTATCATGCCATTGAATCACTGTTTGGGACGGACCAGACTGAGATACACTGCCTGATTTCTCTGATAGACACAGTTTAAAATTATTCTTCATAGATAAACGTTGCGTTGCACTTTCCAGTTAATCTCATTTAGTTTCAAACCCAACTTTCCAGAAACACACTTAGCCTGCTCTTTTGTCTTGGGTGTGTCTGTAGAATGCAGTGTGTTTCCATTCAGTGTGTAAAAAGTCACACAGTAAGATACAGTATACAGCCTTTATGGTCACACTAGTAGCCTGTTTGGATTTTTTACAACGCTTTTTTCTCAGGTGACCCAGTCTCTTTATCTGTCTCTTTGTTTTTGCATTTTTTCTGGTTGTGACATCACTTCTCACAGAGAGCTGGAATGTGCTTGACTCCACCTCCGCTCTCCTCCTTCTCTCCCTCTGCTGTTCTTCTCATTGTTTGGCTGCCACTCTGAAAGAGAGCTGGTCTCTAGTTTCTATCTGTCCTTCTCTACTGTCAGTGCTTGCTGTTTGCCTGACCCTTTTGTAGATCTTATTTAGCCTTTGCATTCTGTTGCTTAGACAGCTGACGTTGGAAACAGGAGTGGATTTAATCAAAGTGAAATCTACAGGTGAGTGTGTTTTACTATGAGGAAATGGAAGTTGTTAGCCTGCATCACAGTGAAGAATGTAGTTTTGAAACTGTTTTAGATCAAGCTTTTAGTGCAACCTACAATGGAATGTGTGTCAGTAGACTTTGGTTGAGCAGGCTGCAGCTATTTGCCACAATGGCCGTTGTGTTGTTGAGATTTCCAACATAAAGCTTTTGTGTGTATTACACTTGCAAGTGGGCTGAACTATATCAGATGAATATGGATATACAGATATGTGGAGGAAGTTTGGTGGCTATGTGCATGTCATTTCAGCACGTCCAGGCCTCAATTACTGTGTGTGTCCATGCGTGTAGAGTTAGAGGGTTACCTTACTCAATGGACATTATTGTTTTTGTTAAATCTCCTCCTTTTCACCCACCTACACTAGTTCCTGTTCAAACTAAGCTCTTAGATTGTACCAGAATGCAGACTTAAACTTGTTTTAAACTTTTCTATTGATATAAATGAGGGTGAACTATGACTTAAAGTGTTTGTGCTTGGAATCGCTCTCACCAACACCTTAATAATCTGCCAAGTCATATCAAAAAGGTGATTTACTATTGACAGTAGTTATAACATAAACTCATAAAGCAATTACAGTTATGGTTTCACGAGCGGCTGTAAAGTCTATCACTCTTATCCTCATACAGTATGTAACTTTTACCAACATTTTTAAAAAACATCTCTCCAAAACCCCCGAAATGAAGCAAGTTACTTTTCGCATACTGTGGCAGTGTGCTGTGCATGTGATTGGTTACAAATAAGTAGCTATTAAACCTTTACAAGCATGCTTATAGTTCATCAATTTATTCTGCTTACTTGATCTCGTTCTAACAATTTTACCAGCATAACATATTGACTTTATTTGTTTTGTTGTTGTTGTTTTTTTTTGTATTTTTGCTTACTTCATTGTCCTCCTCCTATGTGTAGTTTCACCCCCATCTTTTCTAAACTGGTCTGGGTGAGGTAATGATGGAACAACCTTTCCCTCATCTGGATCTAATATATGGACTTGTGTGCACATAAACGTGGGTGGGTCTTCAGTCGATGTTTAAATGGCCTGAGTGCAGCGGCTCTGTTTGGACATTTCCACTGCACAATCAAACTGCAGTAATTGCAACAGCTTTCATCTTCTCTTCTCAATATTTTCCTTTCTTCTGTTTGTCTTTCCTCTCTTTCCTGTCCTATAGGGTTACAGATGCCAGATGGAGTAGGGATTTTTTCCTCTTTTTTTTGTGTGACACACCCCGATCAAATCTTTCGCTCGCTCTCTGGGGAAGTTGGTTGAGATTCTTGAATTCCCCCTTCGTTCACATGTGTGCATGTGGGATTAGTCTTCGCTGCTTCTGTCTCACTGGCTGCAGATGTTGGTTCTTCAAATGTTAACGTCCTACTTCCTTATTTCGCTTTTGTTTTGATTAGTGCTCTTTATCTGATAGCGTTGATATGGTTTCCTTGATTCCCAGCACATGCGGTTGGTTCAAAGTGTATTATATTAGCTATTTTACTAATTCTAATGCTGTTTAGTGTGAAACTGGGGGGTTTGCTTGAACAAAGGAGTGGTAGATAATGCATACACAATCTGGATTTGAACAATAAGTGAAAACATAGGAGTATTTATCATGTTTCATAACTTTTCCACAAATATATATATATACAATATATACAAAATATACAAAACTGTCAGTAGAATGTCTAGTACAATTTAGCATTTATTTATTTATGTTCATAAATATGTTTGTGAATGAGCTGTGGAGAGGGACTGTGTGATGCTCTTTATACTGCAGAGAGGATTGGATGTTAATGATGCAACGTTTATGATGGACTGATCATCGTAGTGCCATTTTCCTTCAAAGTTTGATTTGATGACCTTTGGAACTACAACTGTTAAGGTTAATGTATATTGTGCACTGTCCCTGTCTCTTTAACCCTCGTGCTTTCTTCATTTGAACAATGCACATTTGGTCAAAGAGCAATATAGGTTTTCATATCAGGAAAAATATACTTCTTTTATTAAAAAAAATCTGCAGAAATTGTATGTTAGGTGAGGAGGACACCTCATGAAAGTTTCATAGCAATGAAATAAAAAATAAAACTAAAATCTCAATGGGGTCAAATGGACCTGAAGATAGCGAAAGGTTTAAATAAATAAATTTGCCTGAAAAAAAAAAAAAAAAATCAGGGTTGAAATAAGTGAATCAGTTAATTGCTACTAATATATTATGTGGAATTTGGATAAAGTAATTGTTATTTGGATTATAAACAGACTTCAAAACATACCATGTGCTGAAAGAAAAGCGTTTGTGACTCTGTGACTTGGAAAAAACAAAACAACAAAAAAAGCAATATTGTTTTTTTTGTAATGTAATATTGTAAATATACTCCATCAGGATGACCTCAAGTGGCATTTTTTAAGCTTCATCGATTTTAAATTTTGTAAAGATCTTATAATCATAGACCTTTCGCAAACAACTTATTGATTAATCAAAAATAATAATTACTATACTAATCAATTCATAAAATAACTATTTGTTGCATCCATAAATGTATTAGTTGCTTGTAAAGGAAGTCTTTGTTTTTGCCAGTAATATTAATATTTTTCATGGTAACCAAATACATTGGAACAAAAAATGTTATTCTTCTTTCGAAATAATAATTTAGTGTGCATCTGGGAGACGAACATGTTTTCTTATTCATTTTTTGGATGAGGTATTAGTTTAACCCAATTAATAAAGTATTGAGCCCCGTCCCATGAACTAAAGAAGATTACTTGGCTATTGCAGGATTTAACTATGAGTAACTACTCCAAAGTTATATCCAACCTCATTTCCAGTCACTTAAACCTCATTTAAAACCGCAAACATATGTGATTCATACGAGAGTGACATGAATACAGTTAGACATGAGGACCTTGAACCGTCTTTATCATTCATTTGGTTTCCTCATGGCTTATGCTTATGAAAGAGGGAGTGTCTTCAAGTAGGTTGTGAAATTTTAAATCTATATTAATTGACTTGTTTGTGTGTGTGTGTGTATGTATGTGTGTGTTGAGGCTCAATAGTGATTAAATAAAGGAGGGGCTGTCTATAAGTGTGACATGGTGCTGTGGAATTTCCCAATCAGGTCCAAAAGAGCTTATTGGTTTGAACAAAGTGCCGAGTCTGAGAGTGGAGTCGTTTGCGGCTTGTGTGGTTAACTTGAGATCTTCAGCTGTAAAAACACTGCATCCTCCTTTTCCCATCGCAACATATTTCCACTCCTCTGAGCCCACTTCCCTGTTCTTTTAATAATATGACTAAAGTCTAAGTCAGATAGTTGTCTAGCACTTGTGGCTTATAACTAAGGCTGTGCAATTGATCAAGATTCAGTCGTTTCTAATTGTCAATAATATGCTTTGAGCTTTTAAGTGTGAGGTTTACAGCCAATCTGTCAATAAAAGCATGTGGTTTAGAATTAAGTTCAGGCTTAAAAACAAGAAATTTAACATTGTTTATGATCAAGAAATTAATAATGAAAGACAAAATAAGACAAAATATAATTGAAACACAAATGTTCAATATGAGGAAGAATATTCATATTTTTAACATATTGCCCAGCCCTACTGTTGTCGATGTCGATGTTAATGCTTAGAAAAATATGTGCACTAATCAGAATTGTTTTTTTTTTTGTTATGGGCATACAGCCAACTAGCAGAAGAAATAAAAAAATTAATTTACTAAACTAAAATGTTTAAACTGTAAGAGAATAAAATACATAAATCTTTCCTTTATCAGCAAAACCCCCAATGAAATTAAATAAACATACATTATGACTTATAAAATACCCTTTCAACATATCTACATGTTTATGTACAAGTGGACTGAATATTGCACATTTATTTTACAAACTTTACAGCACAGAGGTCTTGAGTTCGATGGCAACAGCAGGAATGATTTTCTGTGTCTCTCAGTGAAGCAGCGAGGCACTAACAGTCTAATGCTGAACAAGCTTTTTTCATATTGGGCCAAAAAAATGACACACATTGGCTAGACATAAGAGCTAGATATTATCCATCCCAAGTCTTGATATTATACTTCAGTGTGATCCAACATTTTCTCCTAAACAAATACGGCCTTTTTTAACACTAGGTGCTGCTAGAATGTTTCTCCATTCAATGATTTTATCCCATATCGAATATTGCATAACAAGTTGGTCTCTAACCACTGTCACCAATTTGAAAACAATTGAATCATTGTATAAAAAATCTCTTAATTAATTTGACCAAAAACTTAATTCATTTCATGTATGTAATATTTTAAACAAGTATAATCTTTTAAATTTTGAAAATTTTATCAATTTTAAGTATGTATGTTTAATCTACAAAGTGCTACATGGACTAGCCCCACCTCCCTTGTCTGTCTTTTTCAAACCTAAGATTTCAGGAGGTCTGAGAACCAGAGCCTCCTCCAGAGGAGACTGTGAGGTTCCCTACAGAAGAACAACCTTCGGACAGAACACTCTCTCTGTGAGGGCCACTAACCTCTGGAACAGTCTTCCTCTGCAAACACGGGAGAGTCCTACACTGAACAGCTTTAAAACTCAACAAAAACGATGGCTGAAAACAAACCAGTCATGTGACCATTAGACTCATTAGACCCATTAGACAACTTTTCCTTGTATTTGTGTTGCATGTTGTAATTTTTTATGTATTTGCCTGCCTAGGGACTACGGATGAAAACTAGCTCTGTAACTATAATCCGGCATATTTACATCTGTTTTATACTGATGTTCATTAATGTGCATTGTCCCTATCAAATAAATAAATTAAAAAAAACATTTTCTCCTCATTGTTTGCATATTTGTTAAATATCTCCCCAAATGCTCATTAGAATTCTGCTCCGGTGCTAAAGAAGCTCTCCAAATGTCCCCACAGTGCTTTCATTGAAATGGCAGAATCACTTGAGTTTGTCCTCATCTGTCTCACATACAAAAAGCTGACAGAGCATCACATGACGCTAAGGTCCGGTCAGCAGGACAAGAGTCACCAGAATGCATTCATTATTGTGTCCCCTGTCTCTGCTTTCTCACATCTCAAATCTGCTCTCTGTCCTTTGTCTGTTTTGTGCTATTTTTTCCTGCTAACCTGTGTCACTTGTTATTGACATTCAGTGCATTCTATCAGAATTGTACAAAAAATGTCTTTGTTAGCGCTGCATAAACATGAATGAACTGTAAAACTCACCAGAAAGTTCAGAAATATCAAATTATAATTAAAGATTACACTGCTTCTTTATATTCCAGCCTTATTTAACTGTTTTTATTATAGATGATATACTTGATATTCAAATATTGCAAATCTCCCAAACAACAATTTATCGATATACCTCCCACGTCTTGTTCATATAATGTTTTGGACTGTTTTACTTTGAATCAAACTATTCTATTTCTAATGAGAGCAACTCAATCCTGTATCAGACAAAAGCACTGGATACTCGCTATTTTTTCTGGTATTTTTCCAAGGATGGGTGTTTCTAATCCACCAGGGAGCAGATTTATTGTGTAAACATTTGCTTCTGGAGAGGCTGTGCAGTCCAGTGAATTTAGGCAAAGCCCCCACACCCTGCACTTTGGCACAGAAGTGTTCTTTTTTCTGTTCTATTTGCGTCTTGATTTATCGTATTGCACTGGAAATAAAAAATGCGTTGCCTCTTTTGTTTTTGTTCCTGTTGTTGTCACAGTAGTGTAGTGCATGTTATGGTAATGGATTAAAAATATCATAATTGTCAATTGAAATATCATGTATTTCTCTTTTTCTCTTTTTGTTACTGTCCAGGCGCTGTGCATAAACGTGCAGGGCAGTGATGTCCTGGAGACGCTGCGCCTGATCTTCTGTGGGGCAGATGTCAATTGTTCGACTGGTGTGCCCGAATGTCCTTCCCCTGTGACACTGGCCCAAGCAAGAGCACAGCCTCTACAAGCGGAGTTAATAAGCCACAATCTCAACACAGGTCGGTATAAAAGTCAGGAATACACCATCACCTTGTCTTTACCTTTTTTTAAATGTGAAAAGCTTGTTATCTTACAAAACACACTAAAACGAATAAAGGACAAAAACGAGTATATTTTTTATTATTTGGCAGAATTTTTTATAAATTTTGAATTAATTAAAGATGGCATTCAGTATTATCATATAGGGCTGCAACTAATGACTATTTCAGTAATCAGTTAGTCTAGCGATTATTCCTTCAATTAATCGATTAGTTGTTTAGAATGCAAAAGACCCTTGAACATGAGTATTTTACTCAATTTTACCCCGACAAAGTTGAAGTGAAGGCGTTTGATGACATCCCGGTGGAAAATATTGACAGATGAACAAGTATTTAAATCAAAAACACATAATTGACATTTTCTTGTTTGTTTTTTGTGTCATTCCTGCTCTGTCTGAGTAATAAAACCTCCTCTTTTTGTGTATAGATCAGTTAACGATTACTTGAATATTTAATTAGTTGACAACCATTTCTGTAATCGATTAGTTGCGATAAATTGGTAAACTTATTGCAGTCCTAATATCATAGTAACTTGAAAGATCTGCTTCAAGCTGCTTATCACTTTCTAGATAAACTCATCTTTCAAAGTATTGGCCTCATCTTAACCTGTCAAACTTTGTGCTGTTGTTTTTACAGAGTTGCCCCGATCAGAAGTGGGCGACGTCACTGACACAATGCCGTACTCAGCCCCATCCACCGTGTGCCTTAATGGCTTTCTGTTTAAGACGGCTTCAATGACTCGGGTGATCACTGATCGCAAAGCAAAGGAAGGTTTGTAGAGATGTATTTTTTTGTTTAATTATCAGTATCAGGTATAAAACAACAATAAACCTTAGAACAATTGCTCCAAGCTTTACCATAGTCTCACTGTTTGACACCATTGACATATTTACATCAGTATTTAGGCTTCAAATAAGATGACCCAGCTTTAAAGAATTATTATTGTTTTATGCATATAGATGTATACATTTTAATTTTCTCTAGAGTTTAGCCGGCGCTGGTGCACACTGAACGATGGAACCTTCAGCTATTATGAAAGTGACAAGAACTCGAACCCGAACGGATCTCTAAAGGCCTCAGAGATTGTGTGTTTGGCAGTTGGCACCATCAGTCATGGGTAAATGCTGCTTAACCAAAGTTGTTAATATATTGTACATAGTTTGTCATGTTTTATGTTGAATAAATGCATAAATTCATACATGTTTTTTCTTCTGTACAGGTATAACCACACATTTGAACTGTACACAGAAGCAGAGCGGCTGTATTTGTTTGGCACAGACGACGCCGACAACCACAAGGAATGGATCAAGTCCATCGCAAAGGTGTGATTTTGAGACACTCAGATCAGACCAACTTTCCCTTAGGTCTTTAGGGAAGAATGAAAATGACAGTGTGTGTGGGCAGGAACATTTCTTATGGTTAGGGTAAACAGATCAACATATTCAGCTTGGAGTCTTTTGGAGATATGCAAATGTCATCATTCAAATTAGTTCATTCCGCTATGTATTTTGATTTAGTCCCAAAATGGAAATGACTGTTTGAGGAAGAGATCTAAAGTAAAACCAAAACCAAAACACTGTATTTAGAGTCATGCCATTCGCTGTGGCTAGCTTAAGAAGCTATAACCAGAGACAAATGAAGATACAAGCAACTGTCTATTCTGTTCATAAAATCTGAATGTATGTGTTACATGTTGTGTAAATTTCCATAGTATCAGAGCTATGAGTTCTGTTTTTAGTTGCCTCTGATTATTCCATTGTCAATATCTTCTTCTGTAGAGCATTATTCCACCCAGTGCAGAGTCTCTGCTGCGGTTAGATTTTGTTCGAATCGGGAGGCTGAAGTGTAAAGGTGGCTTGAATCTGGAAACCTCCAAAGTGGGCTGGTTTGCGTTGGAGGGCTCAACTTTGCACACGTACATGGAGAAAGGCCAGATGGAGGAAATAAATCTACGCAAACTAACAGAACTATGTAAGTAAATCACATTTTATAGGCCCATAAATATTACATGTGCTGTGCATTCAAAGCATACTTTATATAAGGCCATCTGCTAATATCAAAGCTTTTACATTTTGTTCCAGCAGCCCAGTCAGATGTGCTAGTTCTGGTGGAAAAGGGCAGGTATGGTTTTCTTAACACTGTAACACTTTCTTTCCCACTCAAGTTTAATACTAAATTGTCTCAGATTGTTCTTATAGTAATGTTATCAAACGTCTCTTTTTCTCAGGACCCTGTACATTGAGGCAGAGAGGAAGCTGGATTTCGCCGGCTGGTGTGAGGCCATCACAAACGCAGCACAGAGTGGAGCTGACACTCTGAGCGAACAGCAGCTCACAGAGACAGACATCCCCGTCATAGTGCACAGCTGCATCGGCTTCATCACACAATATGGTGAAAAACGAAACTTTATTCTCGTTTTTCAGATAGCCCAGTGTGTTTAGATCAAACTCTCCAATCATTGTAATTGTAAATAATTTGGCATACATCATGACCACACACATTTTTGACGGGAGGTCAGAGAGCGTTTTACATACTTTATGTTCAAGTGTCTACATTTAGTTTAAATAGGTTTCCCTTATCTGCTTTTCTCCATGGAGATTTTATTGCTTTGCCGAGGATGTTTCACTGTTTCAGTATGGAATTAAACTTCTCTCTTCTGCCACCAGGCCAAGTTACAGTTTTGTTTTTTTGTTTGTTTGTTTTTTTGTTATTTTTGTATTAAAGTTAACAAGCAGAACAGACAGAACAAGACTAGAGACAGAAACACAAAATAAAAAAGAAATTGAGTAAGTTAAAGGATAAACCAAAAAGCAGAAAAGTCAGTTATCGTTCCCATCTGTCCCAATGTCTGGCAAATGTGTCAGTCCATTTTTCAAGTTCAAAGTAAAAGTCAATTTTATCCATTTTATAATGACCTAATGTTATTTCAGTCCAGTTCAGTTGACAGTCTCTGTCATCCATTTCCCTCTGATTGCTTTTTTTTTGTTGCAGCCAGAAGTATATCCCAGCGGTATCCATCTATTGTTTCTATTCTTGGTGTTATGTCCTATAGATAAATTGTTTTACATTAAAATGGAATTTCAATGTTGAAGACAGTTCATAGTGCTGCAGTGCCTTGTTGATCTCAGTCCGGTATTTATGAATAATAGTCCACAGTTACAGTGAGCAAAAAAGTACATGTTTTTCTGGCTGTTTTTGTCAGTTAATTGAATAAATGCAAGATAGTAATGCTGCATTGTGGAACACTGAAGTTAAAGCAGACATTCCCATAAAGTCAAGCAGGTGCCAGACCATCCCTTCCAGAAAAGTGACATTGTGCGCCTTAAATAATGGATTGAACATGTATTGAATTTACTGAATATTTGTTCCATGTGTTCTTTGTATGTGTGCAGGTCTTACATCTGAGGGCATCTATCGAAAAAGCGGGGTAAACTCTCGGGTCACAGCACTTTTAGAGAAATTTCGTGCAAACGCGCGTGGAATTTGTCTGAGGGAAGACGACAACGTGGTGGACGATGTCTCCAATACGCTCAAACGATTCTTCAGGGAATTAGAAGAAGGGCTGTTCACCCAAGAGGAGGGCATGAACTGGCTCCAAACATCCGGTAAGTTTATTATACTAACTACATTTAATAATCCATGCAAAAACTGAACATTTATTTATAATTCTTTCAATTCTCTATTTCAAATTTGATTTTTTTTCCCGTCATTTCTTTTTATCTTCCACCTTAAACATGTTATTAAAGTTTACTTAAAAGTTTTTGTCATACCTTCCCTTTAAGTTCCTCTTATCCTCATTCAGCCATTCAGGACAAAGATGCAAAAATCTCTCGATATCAGCAGCTGGTTGACAAACTTCCTCGTGTCAATAAGGCCACACTAGAGGCTCTCGTAAACCACCTATATTGGTATGAAACAGACACATAGTTAATTCGTTTTTTGCCACATGCTGTGTATAAAATTGAATTTTTATTTTTTGACAGTGTTAAGTGTCATTCACATGTCAACCAGATGAACATCCATAACTTGGCCATAGTGTTTGGCCCCACACTTTTCCAAACAGATGGAAAAGACTACGCCGCAGGTCAAGTAATAGAGGACCTAATAGAACACTACACTACCATCTTTGAGGTAAGAGTCCAAGGCAACGTCATGTGAACATTTATGGTCATCTACAGAGTTGTCCGAACAGATATTGAGCATGTGAATAAATGATCCATGTTGAGAGAGTCCTACCCAGAAATACTGAAGACTGTAATCAAATCAAAAGATCCAACAGAGTTTTAAGCATTGTTCCGATAGATTGGTCAGTAGATGTTTGATTTTTTTTTTGACACTATACGTACATCCTGTAAACTTCTTCAGAAGGCGTACTTTTTAACATCTTGTTGCTATTTTTGTCTGTTTAGATTTCTAATGTGACACACACCCAGTTTTCTTTTGAGTTGATAACAGTTTTAATAGAAGACCACCCAAGAACAGGCTTTCTGCAGACAGTGAACTGTGATGTTTGTGTGTGTGAGATACCTTGTTTGGTCTTTACATCAAGCTGATACAATAGATTTAAACTTCAAAAGCTTTGGAATATAAACAACGACTTATGGTAATTATAGAACTATGTCAAATAATTATTATCATGTTTCCAGGTAAATCAGATGCAGCTAGCCAAACAGCTACAGGAAATTGAGGTGATTATCCGGCTGCGGGAAAAACTGAATAACAAGTTTACGGTACGTGCAGCGTGTTACTAAAAATGCAGTTTTTCTTGAATTGTTGTGTTATATTTCACCAATTCTGACTTTATACATATCAGACCAACTCTCAAGGAGGACACATCATCTGTACAGTATATCTTGAAGAAAGGAGTCTCACAGAGCATCACGTCAAGGTACTGTACCGGTGTTTATACAAAAAAAAGAAATGCACTGAAGTCGTCCTAATGTAATGTAATTATTGTTTCCCTAGATCCCTGGCTCGATGACAGCAGCAGAGCTGACCTGGGAAGTTTTAGATATACGTAAAATCCCAGCGAAGGACAAAGATTACTGGAGCTGCTGGGAGATCAATGAAAAGGAGGAAATGGGTGAGACAGATTACTGTGCAATAACTTAATTAGTAATTAGAGCCTGGATTTGTTGGAACTCTATTTCTGAATTATTAGTCTGTGTGCGTTCCTACATTTATTGTATTATGAAAAACATGGTTACAAGATAATGGCATTTAATCAAAATATATACATTAATCCTTTTTTCAAAGGCAAAACATAACATTTGATGAGCTCTGTATAGCTTGACTTCTTATAGTCTAACTTGATTTATGATGTTTTCACAAAATTTGATGTATGTGTACTTTTTTCAAATTTGAACATGTCCATTTAAATGAATATAACATAGATGGTCATAAACATAGACTCTGTGAAGAATATGAATAGAGATCTATTCAGCTATTAATGACACCCGGACTTTGGGGTTAGCTGTGGGCTGTGAGCTCATGTTTGAGGCCTGCTATGTGGGCCATCTGGTTCCTCCACGCGGGAACTGGAGGTGGCCTGTCAGCTGCCGGTAAACCTCCTGATATGGCACATTTCCATTGCTTATGAAACGATGAGCAGCGGAAATTTTAGGGGAATGTTGTCCGTTTGGTTTATGATAAGCATAAGCAGTTTATGATTAGTGAGGTTACGAAAATACCTCATAAAACAATTGGCAACAACATCTTAAAAAGACACCAAGCAACATTTTTTTATGTGTGTTTTAATGTTGGAACTGTGCCACAGATTAAATGCAAAACAAACCATGTCATTTCTTGCAATATGAAGTTTGTTTTGCTGTTTGACAGAACGCCCTCTACACTACAGGGAGCGTGTTTTACCCATCCTTCATTCCTTTGGCACTGACTCCAAACTTCTCATCAAGAAACACCCGGGCATGGAAGCAATGCTGTCCTATCTGGGTAAACACAAATACTAGTTCTAAATATTCGAAGCATGTTTAATATTCAAGATTTCAAGATTATTATTCTGCTCTTCAGCCAGTAAACCAGATACCTCCAAACACGGAAAGATGAAGTTCAAGGACGGGAGAAACATTCCGGGACTTGGGCGCTTCGGTCCAGGATTTCACGAAAAATATTTCACTCTCACAGGCAACTCTCTGAGAATGTACAAGGAAGTTACGGTAAGTTAACTGATTTACACTGTGTAATGCGGATGTTGTTACTTAATATAGCTGTGCTTGACAGAGTAACCGGCCAGAACATGACTGGTCTGTCAAAAACCTCATGGTGTACCTTGGCATTAAGAAGAAACTCCGTCCTGCTACTTGGTAAGGACAGGCACCTGGACAGTGTTTCAGTGCTCCAAATAACCTTTTAAATTCGGCATAAAGTATTGCCTATGCAAGCTCCAATAAACATCTAGTTATTCAAATTGTATCCACTAGATGGCACTTTTAGACCAAAAATGTGCCGTCTGGCCTTTGCAACAGATAGTCAAGGGGCTCTGTGAAATGATGTTTTCTCTGTCTTTTTTTTAGTTGGGGGTTCACATTGGTTTGTGAAAGTAAAAAACAAGACAAGCATGAAAAACAGCAGTGGTAAGTGCCTCTTTATGAACTTTTCCTGGCAATAGCAGACATTTAATTGTTTATCCACATCGAGAAGGAAATGGGATTGTCATTATAGATCCATTTGCATTAATCTTCTGTCACTGTGTGCAAGGGGGCTGTCCTCTCATAATACGGCTAATGAGATTGTTCATTTGTTTGTGCCTTGTGTTGTGCTTCATGTAGCATTTAACCAGTACATGAGCCGGTGCAGTAGAGTAGTGGTAAACCATCGTCTATCTATCAAATTTGTTTTTAAAGCATCTTTTAAAACAACCTCAGGTGACCAAAGTACTGTATACATTATAATAGTAAACAAGAAAAATGTGAAAAAACACAGGTTTAATAAGAGTTATTGAATTAAAAGCCAAAGTGTGTTTTGAGTTTCTGAGTGTTTTGAGTTTGTTTTTAAAATCTTCTATAGACTGAAGGGGCATACATTTAAACCACAATTAAACACATATAGGGACAATCACATGGCAGTTTTATGGTGAGCATTTGTCATTTACTTCATAATCATTTACTTTATACAAGTATTGACAGTCCCTTGTTGTAAAAGAACAAATGATGCTACAGAAGAGGTGATGTAGTTATGGTGTTTGCTCACCAATCACAGCTTGAACTAATCAGTATATACTGTCATTGTACTGAGGGGAAAGACACTTCACCTATTGCCCATGTATGAATGTGGCACAAGTGGGTGAATAGTGGTGGTTGTTGGTCAATGGTAAAGATTGGTAGCATTGAGTCAGTATGTCCAAGAGCTATGAAAAAAGCGCACAATTCAAAGCTTTAGTTGCTTAGTTTTAATTCTTAGAGATTACTTGAAACCACCTGTAAATCATCCTTATCCTTCATTTGGTTGTTCTTAGTTTTTAAACCAAATTTGACTGGAGAAATTCAAAATATGAAGTTGTTTTTATGGTGGTGAATCTAATATCCATTAACAGTATGTGGAGATGGTCTGTGCACATTTGTGGTTGTGTTTCTTGGAGACTTTGCTCTGTCAACAACAGTCTGCATCAGTGCCGGAGCTGTGGTAGTGCTGTTCTCGTCACGCTGCGGGCGGTATATCATCTTTTGGTTACGCTCCATCACAATGTCCCTCTCAGCTCCAAAACACACCTGAGAGGAAGAAAGCAAGGGGGGAGGCAAGTCTGGAGGATAGATAAAAAGAGAGGGAAAAAGGGAGCAAAAGACGCTTTGGAGAGGTGCTTTGTCTGACGAAAACCAGGGCCAACATCTGCTGCAGGTGAAGAAATTGGAAATAGGAAAAGTAAAGTTGGGGAATGGGTAAAAAGGTTGAATAGTGACCTGTAATTGAAAGTCTGATTGTTGGTTAGATGTGTTGTTCTGATGCAGATGTGAAACACAAACATTGCACTATATTCTAATGAGCTCTGGTGGCCCAAATGAACTGGTCCTGAAAGTGTGCTGTGAGCAGAATGTGTGGTGTACATGTGCCATACACTAAACCGACTGTGTTAGTGAAGCCTTAAGTGCTACATATTGTTTTGTATGGATTGATGTTTTGTTGTCTCTCTGGTGAATCGTTGCAAAAATGTTTAATCTCAATGTGTGTTCATCACAATAATCATTGTTTAAATATAGCCTGTTTGTTCAGCATCAGAGCATAACTGATGACTCAGAGGGCTCTACGATTGAAGGCTGAGTGTCATAAAATATGCACAAACACAAGCAGACACTACAGAGACTCCCTCCATGGGTCCAGACCTTAAAAATGATAAAGGTCTCAATCAGTCTGCCGCCTCCAGGAGTTTCAATCAGGATTTTTGCACACCATTAGGGCCAAGAAAGAAGTGTCTGCTTTCATCCTGTAAACCTTTGTTGTGTTTTGTATGTGCAGGTATGTGTGCTGTGAAACTCAGTCAGACCTGAGGGAGTGGTTTGCTACTTTTCTCAGTATACAGGTTGGTTTTGTCCATATAAGTTAGTTCACTATTTCTTGTGCAAATATATACTTTAGTTTATGCTTCACAAATTATACTTTCATGAGTTCATAGCATCAAAGGCCAGCGGGTGTCCTAACCTGCTGTCTCTTATTTGTCATGTATGACCCCTGCTGTCTGTGCCTGTCTCATTACAGAATGATGGGGACATGTGGCCTGAGGATGGACAGAAGCACACCAGGGTGAGCCGCGTGCTCCCGGACATGCACCATGGTAACGTGTCACTGATTCCTCTGCGTGGCAGTGAAAACGAGATGCGGAATAGTGTTGCAGCTTTCAGCCAAGACCCGCTTGGTGTGAGTCAACAATCACTGGGGCTAATCAAGGGGAAGCAGGCCGCTCCGAGAGGAGCTGCCGGCTGTGCAGAGAGACTGAGCAGGTGGTACGTGCCCTTTGCCTTTGTCTGTCAAAGGCTAATGTGGACTAATTTGTACATTAGGATATTTTTGGGGGAATTAAATTTCAATTTGTGCCACATGTGAGAAAAAAAATAGACATTTATGCATGTGAAGTGCCTGTGCAGTCTCTCTGTTGTGTGATTTTATATAATTAAACACTGACTTTAACCAATATGTAAACAACATATCTCAAGAGTAACTTACTAATAATTATAACCCCAATGGACTAACATTGTGTGAAATGGATAAGGAATCCAAAAAGGGGTTTCTTTGGACCAACAAAATAAAGTAGTTTTTTTTATTTTTTATCTTAGTATTCAACTTACATCAAATTTGGTCAGAATGTGACAAACCTAATCACTGGCTGTATGTTATCTGGTTTTGCATATAGTCAGGCCTACCCAGCAATACCCATTTTTTCCATCAATTCTCTTTTCATCTCAAAATTGTGTGCAGCCATCCAAAATAATTCACTCTGCTGCGAATCTGGCTGCTCAGGGACCAAATGTCCGTAATATGATGATGCAGTTGTCCCCTCCGTCTTGCAATCACACAGCTCTTATTATGTTTTTCAAGTCTCCAGCAGCACTTAAGTATTCCCTTCAGTGTTGCCGTTCCCATCAACTATAAGGAGAAGTCGGGGCCAGTTTGTTGTGGCCTTGCAGATAGTTTGTATTGATTCCCAGCCTCTTGGCACATAACATTTTTGTGGAGGTGTGATTGCTTTGGTGGCGGTGCTGTGCGGGAGCATAGATTTGATGCTGGAGTCCGTGTGAGTGAGTGGTCTGGTTCACTGCATATTTATGTCCAGTTTTCTGCGTCAAGTGAAAGAGGGAATCTATGGAACACAAGTCGAGTGTGTCAGAGTGTTGGGTTGTTTGTCTCAGACGCACTGACAGTTCATATATACAAGAGTACACCTATTTTCTCTATGTGTGTGTGTGCATGTGTGTGTATGAGAGAAGGAAACAGATGAGATGACTGGGTGACTCTGTTTATGGCTCTCAAGGTGAATGCAATGATGGCTGGCAGCACTTGTGAATGTTAATGCCTCCAGACCAGACCACTCCATATCTGTCTTACTTTTGAACACACTGCATGTTAAGCATGTTTTTTTTTTTCTATGTGGATTTCTTTCTGCTCTTGTCTTAACATGTTTTTGACTTATATTTCAGATTTTTAGAGATGTTCGATAGTGGTGTAACTTTAAAACAAAGGTAAGATAGTTCCACAAAGTTTGTTTTATACTCCATTTTGTCAATTATCAATTCAACCAAGTACTGTCTATGAAATTACACAGCTTTCTGAGTACTACTAGTCATATCAGATTGTTGTATATTGAAAAATTATTGCATGATTTAATAACAATTACTGTTACTGGCTGATCCATTGTTACGTCCATGGCTGAAAAATCCATAGCTCGCTGAGACCACTTTTGGCGTCTCATTTGATTGCCATGCTTCTGAACAGCCGTAGTTGAGTTGAATATTTTGAGTGTGACTCCTCTATCAGGTTTGAAACTGCTGTGAAATTGTCTTTGGAGTTGGAAGTGAAAGAGCCATGCTGACTTCTCCATGGCTGGTCCACTGTGAAAGATTGATACTCCGTCTAGCATCTTAGAGCTCTGTGTGTTTTCTTCACAGGATGGAAGGAGCTCCCCTCGCCACACACTATAGCCGTAAGAAAACTGAGACCTATTCAAAAGTCTGGACCCAGAACTAAAAACATCCTTAGACTTTTCATCGCTTTGAGCAGCTACAGTGGAAGGACTTGTACACAGTTGCTTCATGGACCACAGTCACAGTTACTAAACAGCTCAAATTTCAGCCTTTGCTCAGCTGTTCTTTGGGCTTTGTCTCATCTATGTCGCATCATTTATAGATGCATGAAGGACATTTTATTTTTAGTTTTCAGAAAACATTTACTGCCTAATGTACTATTTAGTATAAAATATTATGTTTAATTGTTGACGTCTGTTTAGCTCTATGTGCTGTTGTGAGCCAAGCTGATGTCATAGAGGCAGCAGTATGATTTTTTTGCAGTGTTGATGTATTTGGACAAAAGCTTGGTGCGATTGAAGGATGATTTTTTTTGTTACTCACAAGGACTATTGGCAGAATATTGTAATTTTTGACTAAAAGTTGCATATACTGTAAAGGTGGGGAAAGGCATGGAGACTCAAAGAGATCTAAAATCCCAAATGCCTTCACTTGTTCTGGCCAGAGCCGTTTGAAAAGAGTTACGCCGAGGAATGTTAAATGTAAGAAAAGTCAATTTCTCAGCTAATATAAACGTCGATACTTTATGTGGCTTGATACTTACCAAGCTCTACAAGAAACGTATTAGCCGGTAACTTAAAAAGTAAACCGTTATCCATGAATTTTCAACTCTCTCAACGGTTCTGGTTTGGACGAGACTGCATTCCTTGCCGTCGTCTTTCACTCACCTGCATTGCTTAAAGTATATTGTATTATAGCTTTATTTAAATCAAATGTTTAGCTGCAAATATGACAAATACTCAGACCACTTTCTAATGAAAATATTAGTCATGATGTATTAACTTCTTTGTATCATATCAAAACCTGTACCTATTGTTATTGCTGTACCACTGTCCATAGGTAAACGTAAAGACACTTATTTATTTTAACAAACACATGCTACTGTTGGATGTGGTAGATCGGACATGTTCCATCTTTGGTACAGATGTCATGGCGTCTACTTTTTTCATTTTCAGCTTGGGCTCACATTAGGTATAGTACAACAATTCTACCACTATAACATCATATTGCATTGTGAAACAGACCTTAAATAAATGTCCCAAGCCTTATTTAAGGTACGGAGCTCTGTCAAGGCCTTGTAAAATGCACCCGTCTGAATGACTCACTGTATAGACCACCGGCATGTGTCCCTCCGTTTAAATACTCTTCAACATGCCGCCCTCTGTGACCCTATAGTAGTAGTAGTGCCTGTACAGATTGCCTTTGTTGTATAGTTTTATAGCTGTTCTAACCTCACCAGTCATGTACATACAAATACAGTATATTAAATCTCAAAATATGTTTCTTTTATATGTCTATCTGTACTTGTTATGTTGTTCTCATTCCAACCGGTGGATACTTGTAGCAGCATTATAAAGTGATGGCGAATGAACTGGCCAGTGTTGTTTTGCTGTGTGGATTCTACACCGTCTAGGTCTGTTTTTATTAAGGGCTTGAGCAGACTCTTATATTGACTGCGCACCCTTTCCATTGCCACAATGTTGACTAATGGGCTGTCCAGCTTTCTGGATTTACCGCTGTGATTCAGGCCAACAATTTTGGTTTCATTATTATGCTATTTTTATGCCTATTTAAAGCAATATTGGCCACATATTCATGGGTTTCAGGCATAGGATTCCTTCCTGGTTTGAGGGATTTTGTGAGGATCTTTCCCCCATTCAAAATATATTTTGTTTTTATTTGAATTGGTCTATTGCTATAACAACAACATCCAATAAATACTTCAAACAAACTAGGAATAATCCTTATGCCTGTAACCCATGAATACAACAAGATGATCTGACTTAACACATTTTGACAGCATGATTAAACCAGTTGAGGGCAGTAGAGTGCAGCTCTCTTGTGCCCTTTTTTTTTTTTTAAACAGAAACGCAAACAAATCTGTTAACTCATTGTATTATGAAAATGAGTAACTGCTTTGAAAAATCGATGGAAAGAGCGGCACATCACATGCACACACCAATCCAAAACTGTTAATACGTTTGAACTAAACCAGGGCTGAACCAAGCCTACATCAGTGCCGAAATCGAACTCTGATTGAAGTGAGAATGCATCCTAAAATTTTATAGAAAGCCTGGTAATTTTACCATAACTAAGCCTAACCCCGTTGAATTATCTGCCTTCTGTTGTTTGGCCACTGCTATTAAATTATGTATAGGATATAAATAGTTTTACTCTCACTTCTTATGCAATGTAAATGGTCTTTGTTTCCCTGTTTTTACACTTCTGAAACTCTAATAAACACATCTCCTTGTCGTCTGAAGTGTCGTTGCAGCTCTGGCGTTATTACAATGCATATCCATCCCCCAAGTAAATATTTTCTCTCAAACATATTTTTCAAAAGGTTGGCTTCCTCCAGCTCTGCTTTGCCCTCTCTTGATAATCCTCTTGTTTTTTCATTGCTTTTTATGAAATGAGTTTCCAAACAAATTCTAATCTGGCCTGCAGGGGAACTGTGCCGAATGTGTGGAGTTGTTGTATAAGCAAGAGGCAATGGATCTGCAATAATGGGGCAAGTTCCAGTGGTGGAAGAAGTACTATATGTTTTACTCAAGTGAAAGTTTAGATACAGAAGCATAAAAATTACTGAGGTAAGAGCAGTAAGTAGCTCATGCAAAAATATACTAATGTAAGAGTTTAAAATGTACTTTAAGAGTACAAAGTAAATGTTTTTCACAGATTTTGAGAAACATTAAAGTGTTACATTTTGTGACTTGGGTGAAGAATTGTTTGTATATATTTTTGTTTACTCACAGCCAAGGCTTGAACTTAAAACCTTTCCGCAGGCTAAAACTCTTTAAACCGTATGAAAAGTTCTTTATACTTTTCAAACCTTTTCATAATTTTAGCAGAGTAGTAAGGACAGATACCTGCGCTCAAGTGTAGTGAAGCCAAAGTAAAAACTATCTGATTTAAAAACCAGTGGGACCTCAGACTTTTTCTTAACCATCTTTTTGTTCACCATCTGATAAAAGGACACTATCAAGCTGCTGGCCATGTTAAATATGAAAAGCTGTAACCCTCTTATTTTCACTCAAATCAAGCATTTTGAGATGAATCAGGAACAGCTTGTACTCAAAAACAAGAAATAAAAAAATACCCTGAAAAAAATAAATAAATGTGTGAAACTTGTATATGGATTCCGCATGGACTATTTTTTTTTTTTTACTTTACAAGTCCCTAAAACAAATTAGTTTGTGTTTTGAAAGAGCAATTGTCAAAACCCAACAAATGTCCAAACCTCTGTCAATCACCAGCTTTACTCGTGCCTGTACACGTTAAGTGTTAAGTACAGGTACACTAATTATGTAAATTAAACAGTACTTTTACTTTTGAATTTTGTTACTTTCCACTGAGTAGTACACCGCCTCTGGTTGATATCTGATTACCAAATAGTGTGGATCAAATAAAAAATCAAACCACTATTGACCAACTTGACCTTTTGACCTTCAAGTTTTTATTGGAGTTAGGGAGAGTGGAGAACCCTGAGTAAACCTTACCAGACTCCACGCAGTAAAGACAGGCTTTTAAATATCAATGTAAACACTTTTGACATAGCCAGTCTGATCCATCAGATTAAATATTTTCCTCAGTAATTTTCCAATGACCTGTGCCCTTTAGAACATGTCGAGTTTGCATCTTGGATCATGTCATGCCACACAGCAGCAGCGCGACCTATAGGAGCGCTGTGAGTCAAAACGTGAGGGGGGGAGTGCTGGTGGTATAGAGGGCTGGTGGTGGGAGCCCTGCAGAGCTCCTGGTGCGTGCGTTAGTCACCGTGGTCCACCAGTCCTCATAAGTCGAGCTGACACAACAGGGCTGCAGAGCACCCCGAGACACACACCGCCAACACCCCCAGAAGGCTGTGGGACACATGAGACCTTCACTGTCCCATCCAGCACACGGGACAGGAGCGCCACAGGGAGGAGCATGCCTGAGTGTACACGCTAGAGTGGCATTTACTATATAGGTCGCAGAGGGCTGGCATGAAGGCGTGCAGACTAATGTGTTTGAGCTTTGAGGTATGATTACGTATGTCATGGCTTGTAAAGAAAACTTGACGCAAATAAAAAAAATATTCTATGTAAGATACTTTATTGTTGCTGTAGGCAACAATGTGTGTCCTTTGCATTTGAGCCACGCTCCAGTGTCTTTGAACAGTGCTTGAGCTAGCGTTGTTAATGATGACCTTGCTGGAGAGTTAGTGCAGGTAAATTAGCCATGTTGTGCAAAGCCCAAAATCAATCATCACTTCTATCAACATATTTCCTTAGAGGCCTACATTCCCCCTGTGGGCATCAGCAGTGGTACTCTTCTCAAGGTAAGTCAGTGGTAAGGTAAGGCAGTGGTACTCTTCTCAAGGTAAAAATACTTGTACCAGTTGAAAAAATGTTCTTTTAGAGTAAAAAAGTATTTCACACAGATTTTGAGAACCGTTAAATGGTCAAATGTAGAGATCTTCATGAACAATTGTGCTGATTTTTGGAACAAAGCGAATTCTCAACTCATTTATGTAGTCATATTTTTAATGTATTTTTGTCAAGACCCGATCATTTACTCAAAATCTTTAGGCAGAATGTCAGCAAGGTCATTTAAGGCGTCTCAAACCCTACACTGTTCAATTCATAGTAATCAAATAGTTTATTAAGAGAGAGAGAGATTCAGGCTTAGGAACTACTTAACTAATACTCGAACCCTAATTCTAACCCGAACCTTAAGTAAGTAAACTATATGTTCATTGCGGTTTAAGTTATTATAAAGTGGTACCATACAGTGAAGTAAAAGTGAAAAGTATCCAATGTAAAATGTACAGAACTGTTACTTTTGTACTTTGTTTCCACTACTGGATAATTTTTATAATTGTAATGATGTGCAAATAAAGGTTTGTACATTTTGTTGCCAATCAAAAGCCAAAGTGATATAACTGATGATGATAGAATTGCAAAACAAATCATAAGCGCAAAAACGTCAGTCAATTGTCTTTCCCAGCACAGCACATTTTGCAGTATTTCCGTTAATATGCGCAGAAAATACTGTCAGATGTCCCATTTGTCATGATGGGGGAGCTGAAAACAAGGTGAGCAATTTTCAAATGGCACAACAACCATACATTAAAGGCAGAGGCAGAATATTTTTATTTGAACATTTGGTCAGTTCAATTACTTCACCTGAGCCTTTTCTCCCAGTCTGATGTGACTCTAGGCTCTATAGGCAGAAGGAGACGGCGATAACGTCACCTCACAGACGGACTCCAGGCGAGCCAGCACCTGTCTGCCAGCCTGCCCACCTGCCGGCTTCCCAAAATAAAAATGTAAATTCCTCTGTCATAACTCCCTCTATTGGAAAACAATGGGAAGGACAACCGCAGTGCGCCTCATCCCCTGAAGCCTGCACATGTCTCCACCTGTGAGAGCCAATTTCTCTCATTTCCACCTCAACAGCGTGAGGCAGACACACAAACACAGACTGAACACCAGTGCCGGGCCGACAAAGAACCCATCAAAGCCATGGTAAATAACCTGCATGAGTGAGGCACAACTGAATGCCAATCGTGTGCCAACGGGTGCCCTTCACATTTAAGACGTCAAACATTTTAACAACGTGGCATTGGGTTAGCATAATAGCACATGGGAAACTTTTCATCTCGGAAGAATCTGTGAGCCAGGAAATGTTTCACATAAACAAGGCTAAAGTGTTAGTATTTACAATATATCGAGTCTTATAACGGTGGCAGCAAGGCTTGAATGCAGTAAGTTAGAAACCTATAATGAATAAACCATTATCCTTTTAATGTTGCATAAAGTTAGGCATCTAAAGTTTACATTAAGTACAAAGTTTACAATGCGGTGTGTGATGAATCAAATTTTAATTATGCTCCTATCTCCAGAACTACAGATTAGAGACCCTTCTTTTAGGATGAGCAGTCTGGAATAAGCATGCTTTAATGACTAAATGGTGAGTAAGTCTGTGGACGTAGCCCGACATGTTTTTTCTATACAAAGACATGCGGTCTTTTACATGTAGTCTTTGCATATCTCTCAGTGTTCTGGGCATGATTAATAAACCAATCAGAGAAACACATGGTCTGTTTGTGTCAAAACAACATAGAACTTGATTGCACGGCTGTGTCTATAGAGCTAAAGCTATAACACGGAAAAATGCTCTTTTATAGCTAATGCAGCATTGTTGCCTTAAAGGAATGTATCCCTGCATCTTCAGACATGAGTTTAAGATCAGTTTAAGCTGTGTTCTGCTTATTATTGTACTGTATTGCAAGTGCGTTGTACGTTTGTTAACACGTGCTTAAAATCAATTTCCTTTTAGGACAGCAATAAAGTTGAAGTTGAAACTGTTTGAGTTTGGTATGAGATGTGGGAAAGAGAGCTGTGACTCAGATCCTCAGAATCAGAGAAGACACCTGTCTGGTACCCAGGATACTCTGTGAGAGCTTTGCATCAAAGAAGGTCAAATCAAGAAAGCAAATTTAACTCAAGGGTCACACTTTCTTGTCTCTTCATCTATATGTCATGCATCTTTGAGTTATGATGAAATTTACAACATCTTGGAAAGCAGACTCTTGTCAAATAATGAGATTCCCTTGTGAAAGCAAAGCCTGCTGCATCGCTCAGCACCTCGTGAGAGATTTGTAAATGAAGTGAAATGGTGCTCATGTCCCCCTTGGAGCTGCGGGGGTTACTCACCTGAGACCAGAGCGGAACATGGCAACTGTCCAAATGGAGCTAATGACTCTGTTCTCTCCCTGTGACAGTCCTGACCACTGCTTTTGTGTTGATGCTAATCAGCTTTCAGAAAAAACACAACACTAAAATGTATGCTTATTGCATTATGAACATGAGAAAAACAAAACAAAATGTGAACTGAATCTATTACTAATAATGAAACCTAACATATATAAGCTACACAACATATTGCGTTTAGCCTTTTTTTTTAACATTTTATTTAATTCTTCTTTTATTGTGTGTTTGTCTCGGGGTTAATACAATGGTTTGCTTAATCTCATGTACATTTCCATTTGTTGCATCACAAAAACAACACTTCCTGGTTTGTTGTCTTGGTAACTCACCAAATCTGTGCTGCTCACTTTGCCTGAAAGCCACGGACACAAAAATTGCAGAGGTCGTTGTGTACATTGAGATCAGAAGGCAAAGGGCTCAGGTCAAATTCGGATAAAAAGTGCAAGAAGAATTGAGTTGTCTTTTTTCTCCCTCTCTTTCTTTTGTCATTTCAGTGCCATATGCACTCAGAGAGATGTGAGAATCCACGCTGAGGTGACAGACAGCTGACGCATGACAAGCTGACCTGCCCTGTCATTTCCTGGATCTCTGAATGTGTCATGTAGGTTAACAATAACAAAATTTGCAAGAACAAAGAGCCCAGTGCCCTTGTGGTAACAGCCCTGCTTGACAAGTATTCTTTGATTAATTCCATTTATCTTTACCGTGAAGCGTCTGCCTATTATTCTGCCACAAAAAAAGCATTTAAAGACAGACAGGAAGTCATTAGTGTCGACACAGAGGCATAAAAGCACCAAGTTTGAAAGAATGTGCTCAGCCAGGAAACCACAGGGAATATATGTCCCAAGAGAGTTGTGTTGAAGAGGAACTAAAGATTGTTCCAAAGATGAAGTAGAAGGCTTTTGGGGAAATTAAGACGGAGTAGTGTCACTTAATAATGTATAACTTTTTGAAAAGATGTACAATTTTCTTAAATCATTTGTGGATATTTTAGTTCAGATGTGGTGCAAAAATGTCTTGGAAAATCGTTTGAAAATGGCACTTAATAGCCTGTTGTTTGGTTCATAAATTGATGATGATTTTTTTAAATTCTGAGCAATAAATCAATCTTGTGATGTAGATAAGGACATTCATTAAACGTAACAAGAATAATTTATTGCATGCAGAAACAAAGCATTGTGGGCCTCTGGTTTGAGGCATAAATACACCAAAGGGACATATTATGCAAAATCGACTTTTATGAGCTTTTAAACATGTTATATGAAAATTCCTATTTTCACCTACACCATATCCCCGCCCACATGAAAAATTTAGATTTGAAGTTTTAAAATGTTCAGTTGCCATTCTTTTAAAACACAAATACATAAATGACAATCCACTGCTTGCTATAATGAATTGCCACAATGTGGGGGCGGAGCCTGTTAGATCAGTCCGTTTTGAACAGGAAGTCAATGGTTCAATTCATAAGCTGATCAACATTACATTTTAAAATGAGCAAACTGCAAAATGGTGCTCAACTTATTAATATTATATTCCAGAAAAAAGCATAATTTGCGTCCTTTAAATATTATAAGAAAGTATTTTAATTTCAGTGTTAATTTCAATTTTATTGTCAAATTAATCATCTGAAAATAATTATACAAAAGGTCTGTGGGACCCTCTGCACACTCAAAAATCACTTAAATCTTGAAACACCTCAGATTATGACTTCATGTTTGCTCAGTTAAACAACTAAACTAAATTGTAATTATATAAACGTTTAAACTGCATTTGCAAATCGTGTCTCCAATCATCTCCAGATTGGTCCCAAGGCTTATGGAACAGGACAGTTGTAGCTTGAAATGAAAGAGAAAGGGTAGAGACATTGTACATGTGCAGCGCCTTAAACCACTACACCACTGGTGAGCACAAGCTTGATCTAATCATGTGGACTTCATGGACACTCTGTCTGCAGTCACCTCCAGCTGACGCGCTTCACTGACACTTCTGTCTAAGGACTCACGCTGCTCCTCTCCCAAGTCCTTTTACTGCATCTGATTAGCCTCCTCCAGCCCCTCCCTCCAAGTTTATCATCAATTACTGGCCCTCAGAAATATAAGGGGCGCAGGTCCTTCTCCCATTCCCATGGCAACCATTTCTTGTCGGCTTTCAACACAATCAATCAGAGTGCGGCAAATGGGGAGCCGGCCTTCTCCACCCCATTTAAAAGGGAACTAATCTTGACTTAAAGATGTCTAAATATATTTTAGTGATTATCTTGATCACCATAATTTTAACCTATTTTAATGCAAAGTGTTGCTGAGAGCACGAGGTGAGCTAAAGATGTTGATGTTTTCATGATGAGAATGCATCAAAGGACCATTAAGTGCATAGAGGAACAGCATTTTTACTGAAAAGTCACATGAGTCTGAATGGGATGAGTTGGACAGGTCTGTGAGAGTGATACTGGAGTACAAAGTAGAAACAATAACAATGAAAGAGCTCTTCAGTTGAATCCATCAAACTTTCATGCTATTGCTTCTTTTGTCTGCTATGGGCAGAAGAATGACGTGAGTCAGCCAGATCTATCAGTGCTCTTGAGTCTGTGCCACCTCTGCAGGTGCAGGTATTGCCTCACTTCTGATTCCACCAGAATGGGAAACTAGTGAAAAATCTGTCTGAAAAGAAACGGTCAGCAACGTCCTCCATGTGTTTTAGTTTTTGTCTCACTGTTGCCCCTCTCCTGATAGCTGCATTGAAATTTAACAAAATGGACTTTTTCATATGTGGCCAATTTTCAAGGATTAATAGAAACCAAAGGTGGATTATATATACTAATATTTTGGAAGCCAAAAAAAGTGCACATACATCGTAGCACATACATAAGAAATAAAACAATGACCTTGTACTTACATGTAGACACCCACAGCCCTGTTTCACCATTAACCCAAGAGAGCAGTTTTGTGTAGTGCCGTCTTGGAACTACAGTTTTCGGACGAATTGTCACGTCTTTCCTTTAGTCAGGCGGTCGATCCTTGAATAAGTCTATTCTGTAGCTTAATGCTACAGATAAAATACTAAATAATACTAAAAATGCACTTGTCAGCCTATCTCTGATCCACATCCCTCACAGCTACTGAACTGACCATCAAAGTTTAACTGACTTGGTCCGTTTAATTAAAAATGACCTTAATTATTTGGAGAAGTATTAGTCCAAACTTTAAAATTAATTTGTTTTTTTGAATCCACTGAAACATAATAATTCTTTGTAAAGTCATAAATAAATTATTTGGTTGGCAATGCACAGTGTAAGTGCAGTGTCGTTCCTCATGCATAAGCAAACCTATTTGTGTTATATCATATTTATTTTGTGATTTAAGGCTGCAAATCCACTAATAACCCCAAAGCCAGAAAGAATTTATTCCACTCTTTGCCTGCATACTACCACTCACTTTGACTTCCTCCTGTCCTCCCCTGGAGCAGACACCCCGAAATTGAGGAACATTTTGTGCCTTATCTCTCAGATGTAATCAGCAGGAGGCAGCCTGGCAGCAGCAGGAGGAAGAGGAGGAAGAGGAGACAGAAGGAAAGAGACTCAAACGGGCTGAGGATGTGCGGAGCTGATGGACCGGCAGGAGAGCGGGACAAGAGATAGCAAATAGCATCTGATGGAACCAATCATGAAGGACTGAGCACAATTATGGAGAAAAGGAAGTAAAGTATCTTACACATTACAGGTTTGATGCCACGTTGGGCAATTTGTTTCTAAAATGTAAAACAGGCAAACAAAACTGGAGCGTAATTTTAAGGTTGCCATGGTCACACAATGCACACATCAGCAATCACAGCAGATATGTTTTTAGATGGGCCGAAAGAACACAAAATGGTCTTGAACAACACATTTCAGCAGAGTGTTCGTGTTCCTTTTTAAGTGATTTTCTTTTTTTTCTCTCTCTTTTCAAAATATAACACATAACAAGAAACATAACAAAAACACACACAAAAAAATGACAAAAACCAGACATAGAACAGTAACTAAAATAAAAAATAAAAAAGTGCAAAAAAGACATCCAAAGAAAATTAGGGTATTTCAAATTTGTCAATTTTTAAATCAAGTCAGATTTTTTTGTTTTTGTTTTTACCCATTTTCATACTATCTCTCTATTCCTTAATGTTTGGTGCAGTTTGTGTCATCCATCTTAAAGTCTATATGACAGGTTAGACGTCACATTGCACTAAAACGTAGTGAACAGGATTATATTGAAGATTTTACTAAACATTTTGCAGTATATCTCCAATTTGACAATTTTCGTAATATTTATAATGTGACTTCCTGGTTAGTCATGGGCAGAAGGGCCATAGAAATTACACAATAGTTATAATTTGACATATAATTACACGTTTATTTTGTTGAATGACTGTTTAAACTGTCACAAAGATGTATCAATTGAGTGTTAACTGTCTCTTTATTTTCAATGGTCCCTTTTTGATGAAATCACAGAGGGATTCCAGTTTAGAACTCAGCACTACTTCCTGTCATTTTAAACTTTATTTTTCAAATTTCTTCACAAACTGCACTTCATGGATGTAAAACTATGATAGATATTTACCGTGGGTGCCCTCCCACCAAACTCTCTGACCATGAATCTGTCATATAGACTTTGAGTGACTGATTTTCAACAAAAAAGGTGAGTGTAACTAACTGAAAAACAGTCAAAGCAGAACTAAGTAACATCAGAGACAGGTGAAGGTCTGCAGGTCTCTTGTGAAAATACACTACCAGTAAAAAGATGCCAAAAGCTTCTTTTTTTTTCTTTTTCCCCCTTCCTTTTTATTGAAATAAGGAAGTACAATCCCTTACAAAAACATTTCATGTTGTCAAATGTAAAAAAGAGAGAGTTGTCTTCGGGTCGACGTCAGGAAATGTTGCAAGACTAGTTTACCGCACAGAGACAGCAGGGGGAGACGGGCCTTCAAAAACCCCGAAAATACATTTGCAACCACCACACAGACTTACAAAGACGTTTAATAAGGTAAAATTGTTACTTAGTTCTACTTTAAAGCTAGCTTGTCACTGTGAGGTTATTTGAAAAAGACTTGTTTAACAGCTCTAAGCCCTTTATGGTCAGATTGTGTTAAAATAACGCCCAGATTAAAGTCTAACTTGAGGAACAGAGCTTCAGACAGAGCCGTGTCTTACCTGGTGAATGCTTGGATTGCCCCATAGAGACAAAGCCAGTGATTTGTATTGATTGAAAAGTGCCTCCAGTTAGCGTAACACCATTAATATTGATGACATGTCCTGAAAGGTATCAATATAGCTTTTACTTTCACTACTGCACTCTTAAAATCTTTGCAAATATAATACTAAATCCCCCCTAAAAAAGTCAAAATGTATTAAACAATGTTAATACTTTCCAACACACTTCGGACAACAAATACCGCAGGGCATTCTGACTACATTTCGGGTGCTGTTTACTGGAAACAGCTGCCCCGGAGAGATCTACTGTGCAAATCTGACAGAACCATCTATTTATTATTCACATCCAAACCCAATATCTGGAGATTTTACTATTTCATATTTTGCCAAATGACAGTAGTTTAGTGAGTTGATTTGCATGACCTTATTCTTTTAAGTTTGTTTTATGCAATGATGTGTAGAGACATTTGCTGTGCATTGTTTATGAATAAAACAATAGTAAAATGTAGAGCTGTGAGGTGCATAATTTAGCTGTATTTCTTTCATCCACACAAGCCAAGACTCTTGAATATAGTGCTTTAACCATGGCCATAGCATTTGTATAAAAAAAACAAACCCAACAACATAGACAATGTGCAAATAGACAAGCTTGATTCTGAAAGTGAGATGAAATTACTAATCTTAGGACAAGCAAATAAAACTCTTGACACATTTCTAGAACAACAATCTTGAAATAAGCTTAAAATGCTTGAAATAAATGATGATTCTCTTGATTAGAGTTCATTTTGACGATAGTCTTGGAGCGTTTTGTTCAAGCAGCTCCAGAGTTGTAAAGAGAGGGAGGAGACTCTGGATGCCTAAGTTTATTTACCATCAGTACAGGACCCAGAGACATTCAACACATTGTGGTGGCATTGTCCATTCAAGTCTGGCTCATGCTTCCATTACGTCTGTATTACGTCAATATCAGGCAAATGTCAAGGACTGAGCTGGAGGTGTTCTTGATAGTTGTACTGCACTAGTGATATTATTGCATAATTTTTGCACAACAATTAAAATTACATTGAAACTAAACTGTCCAAGCCTAATTTACTTGTGAACATTGACAAACCAAGATTAAATCAAAGCTACTCAAGGACTGCAAGAAAATATTAAATAAAATAATTGTTTATTTTATTTAAACAAACATTTTTATTTGGAATTTATATATATATATATCTTTTTATACAATGCACACAGATCAATATCTTCTCTGGACATCAGAACATCCCATCACACACAAACTATCAGTGGTAAGAACATTGTTTGAACGGATCAACACCATCACAGAAGACAAGGACAAGATCAGGGAAAAACACATCACACATGCACAACAGGTAGAAAACAAACAAAAACCACAAAAACAAAAAAGAAAACAACAAGAAATGAAAGGGACTGAACATAGAGAAACAGCAATATTCCTACATATACGGGGGGGCACAGAACAAGTACAAAGAGCACTAGGAAAACACAACATAAACGCAGTAATAAAACCTCCCACCAAGCTAATAAAACTATTAGGGCTGTATGCAACCAGAAAAGAAGACTGGGAGAACATTCAACACAACACCAAAAAGACTGTGAGAAGGAAATACAAGAAAAGGCAACACAGGAAAATCAAAAATCTACAATATCGGACCACTGCTGTAACTGCAAAAGAGAAAACCACATCATGGACTGGGACAGCGCAAAAATAGTAGAAAGTGAGGAACATAAGTACAAAAGAGGGATCCGAGAGGCTGTTGAAATCAGGAAGCGGGGCACACAGACCATTAGCAGAGATGAGGGAGGTTTGACTTTGGTTCACACATGGGACTCACTTGACCTGAGAGAGAGAGAGAGAGATCTATCAAACTGAAAACAATATCTGACAAGACACAAAGGTGGAAGTCCTGCCGCCGAAACATGTCATTTAAATGAGCTCATCAGTAAGTCATAATTTGCATAACATAAAACAAATAAAAACAGAACCTGTCACATTAAGTAATTCTACCACCTCAATAACATCACATGTACTGTAATGAAAACCTAAAGTGTTCTTAAAGGGTCCAGTGGCTCAGTCGAAGCTCTGTTAAACGCAACCATCTTAATGACTCACTCGACTGCGGCCCTCCGCTTCGATTATATTTCAAAACGCGGCATCCTGCAGCTAACCACTTTGCCAACATCTAGTTTTCTTAGAACGACACACAAATATTTAGGAAACGCCGCGAGCAAATTGTGACGCAGAAAAACAGGAGAAGGAGTTGTCAAAGCTGCGTGAAAGGAAGGACTGTCGAGCGTTCACAGAGGCTTCTTCAGTGTCGATATAAAGGCCGCTGTGTGTGTGTTGGGATTTGTCCAAGCCCTCGACTCGGAGAATGATTGTCTGTGGGCCTTAATGACTGTACACTTTGATTAATCCTGATTCCGTCATGGGTCACGCGCACGTACACACACGCACACACACTTTCAGACAGATGGAGAGCGCTGCGGGCTGATGATGTCACTTGTGTGTGCCGTAACAAGAAGTCACCCATACAGGCCGGGCCGACTCCTCTCCTGACACACTGGCATAAATATAAAACATCGATTCCCTCATTCTGACAAGCCACTCTATTTGTTGCGGCTGTGATTATATCCTTTGTCATCCCGGGGCACTGTATTTGTGCATTTTGTTGATGTCTGAATTCCCCTGACGGCTCTCCGTATTCTTGAAGAACAGCCTTGATAAAACAGCATGTAAAAGTCTCAAGGCTTGATGTTAGCAATTGCATAATTTGATCTGAAATGATATTGCGACAGTGTGAGGTTTGCGTTGGTTTGGCGCGAGTGTTTATGGGGGTTCCTTTGTAGATTACATTTGCTGTCTGGGTTTTATAACGCAATCATTCACAAATTTTTAGCTCACAATCGAGTGCAGTAACAAGCAGTGACAACCAGCCACTGGGATAAACCTGTTAGAGTTTGCATTAGTCAGCCTTTTAAACAACTTTGGGATTGGCATTTAATTTCAAATAATGCACCTGAAGGCCTTGAAAACTGTCTGTACAAAACAAAGCTGTGTGTGGTTGTGACTGTAAAAAGACAGAGGAGCTTAAAGTGCGTATGACAGGTTTTTATGATTTTCTAATTTATACTTTATTAAGTGTATTAATACCTCTTGTAAATATAAATTATAGTTTTACTCCAATCAAGTAGATGTTTGTGGAGAAAAGTTAAAAAAAATCTGTTGAAAATTACATTGATGACATCACACTGGGAAGACAAAGGTTATGCATAATTTACACAAAATAAACTTTTTTGACCCTTGATTCAACAAAACAGGTGTTCACATGTATTTTTATTTGTCAAATAAAAAAAATCTGTGGCATTAGAGAGTTTTGTTGCACTGTACAGGATGTTTTCTTGGTCATTTCCTTGTGTGATATCACAATTTACAACCAGGAAGTAAAATGAAAAACATAAAAAAAAAAAAATAGCTTAACTAGGGTATAATGTGTAAAGATTTAAGCAGAATTTATTTATCATAACTGCCTTTTAGTGAAATGAGTCCAACCTGTCATAGACATTTTAAAGATGCTCTGCTTAAAGAGGGTTCAACTATTCAACTACAGGTGTTTTTACTGCCAAACATACTTGGTTTGGTGGAGTTGCCTTCTTGTTTCCATGGAGATTGTTAGGTTTCATACCGTTTGGCAGAACAAGCGAGGTCAAATAACAACATCTTCAGGGAGAAAAGAAGGTTTCAGCCCTCACCTAAAAACTTTCATGTGCCCCTGTAATGGAGAGCGTGAAAAGCAGAAACATGCATAATTGAAACATCTTCACAACTCCACGGGTTTTGGAGGATGATACAAAATGTGTTTCATCGAGCAAGTGCATTACAACCATAAATTAGTCTTCTTCAAACATCACTGATTGCACAGGACAGAACAGTCCCTGATTTTCAAGTCTGAGGGTCACCCAATTGGCAAATACAGTATCAAAAGTCAAATATTGAGCACACTGCCAATTGTAGCCTTTTTGACAAAATCTTTGAGCAAATGGATCCTGTTGCAGCTGAAACTACACAACGATAATATCAGCTGAAAGCATGAAATGAAATAAAACTATAGCCATATAAATAATTATCAGAGGGTATATATACTTTAGCTGTTTTCTCATCAAAAGTTGCTTCTCCAGACGTAAACTTCTTGTTTTGAGTTGATCCAGTGAAAAAAGTTGCTGCTGACCTGCTGTTGTTTCCAGTGTCTGCCCCTCCCTCACCATGTCATGTGACCTGTGTCATTAGCATATCCACATCTTACAATTGATAAACGTGTTCCAGCCAATCAGGCCTCTCAGAAACATTTGATATGTTATTTACAGTGGACAGGAGATTGTGGTCACAGGAGTCTGCTCATTTATATCATCTTTATCTCATGTTTATCTGTATTATGTGTATAAAGACCACATAGTTTTGAACATCTTCAATTAGAACCAGAGATTGCATTTTTTTTTTGTGTCTGAAGTTAATATCTTCTCCATCATTGATTTTTTGCTGATAAATCTGCTGATGCCACCCAATGCCAGTTGGCACAGACAGGCATCAAATTGGCTCAATTGTCTTCTTAAAGTACAGTTGAATGGACCCATTTTGTTGTTCCTGAAAACTACTCTGCAAAAGTGAACACCAGACATTGTTTTTACCATTTCACATGTCCAGAAGGTTCAGGAGGTCATTTTCAATTTTGCCCATGTATTTTTTGTCAGGCGAAATTGGAAAGGTTGTGTTTGACACTCGTTTAGACCTTGGTATATATCTGCATAATGTCACCTGAAAGACTTCCCACAAGGCTGCTTTCAGACACCCTGATTTCCCATGTAGACCACTCACAGGCTGAATGAAACTGCATTTTTATGTCCTTTTTATGCAAGGACCTGTCAAAAAAGGCCTTCAGGGCTCAAAAGGTTAATAAGCCGCGGCAACATGTGTCTGTCATGTTGCGCGCACGCCTCATTTCTCCCATTCATTTCCATCACTCATTTCATTAAACCCCCAGGCGTCCAACTCATCGTACTAAATAGATTACTTGGGATCAAAAATGGCTCACGTACAAGGCGATACTGTTTGTCTAATGTAGGGCCATGTTGAAGATGGACTGAAAAGATGGACAAAGCACAGTATGGGGGCAGAACTGGGAACGGGGAGAGGGGAGCGGAGACGGTGTGCAGATGAGATCGCCACGGGGTTCTTCTGTGTATACGTGTATGAGTGCACGCAGTCCCAGGTTATGCTCTGCGAGTTATGTAAGCTGTTTGGGCTAAACTGTGCACAGTAGGAGCGGGAAGAAGGGCTGCAAAATTGCTATTTACAGCGGACAAAATTTGTATCGCAAATTGCACGGAGCGAGACACATGGGTTTACGAGTGAGACCCACATTTCCGCCAACTTGTTCCAGGCAGATTTAGTTGTTTTTTGTTTATTTATTGTGGCTCACAACTTTTGACGTTGCAGCTTAATCCTCTTTTCTCCCCTCATTTCTCTAAATCGCAGCCCTCATCGCTCCTATTGCAGTCATTATTCGCACGCACGTCTCTGGGGTGGGGACGCCAAAGCATGACGCACCAATCTGCTGCTGAAAGCTTAAAAAAGGACAGTGTTTTCAACAGCTCCATCTGTGAAGGTCTGTCGCAGCAGTGTCAGTTTTGTGTGCGCGCAAAAATAGGATAATCCCTACTTGCATTGTCTGACAAATATAGGGATTAATGACGAGTAAAATGCAGAAAAGCTTGAATTAGTCATTGTTATGATTTGTAGTTTTTTTCCTTGAAAGCGCAGAATGGCCAGACAGGGCTCAAGTGAGACTAAATTTAGAAATGTTACTTCTAGTTGAGTATATCGTCAGAGCGGTTTATGGACTGCAAAGGCAATGACAATTTAAAGTGGTAGTTGGTAGTGTTTTTTATTTTTTCGAGGTACACGTCACCACCCAAGAATCAATACATATTTATCAAAGGACAAAGGATTGTTAAGATTTTTACTTTTCATTTTTGAGTCCCAGATCCTCTTTTCTTGCTTTATGTATTCACTTTTTTAAAATTCCAATGAGGATTAGAAAAAAAGAAACCCTCCCGTGTCCACAAAAGAACCCTAATAGATCAAAGTATCATACTAAAGCGAAGGAATGAGTTGGGCCGGACAAACAAAAAACAAAAACACTACCACAATCCCCAAATAAAACTAACCAAACAGAAAACATCCGATTCCACAGGTCAAAACAAGGCCAAGCTAACGGAAAGCCACAACACAGAAAGCCTGGAGCCTCGAGCAGCTTGGACAAAGGAGCATTCGGACCAATAGTATTTGTTGATTTATTTACTGACCTTTATTTAAGCGGGAAAGCTGGAAAAAGATATGTGTTAGTGTACTTATTAATTAGTACTTATTAATGTTTTATTCTGTATGAATGAATTTAAACAACTAGCCATTTTTCTCATAAATGCTTTTAATAAAAAAAAAGTTATTATTATTATCTTACTATGCATTAGAAAACAAATATTATGCATTATTTGTGTTGTTATTGGCCTTTAAAGCTTCTTTTGAGTGTCTTCAGTTTGTCATGTTTTAGAAATAAAAATAAAATGCTTTTACAAAGAAAAATTTAACTTTCTCACTGCGGTGGCAGATGGCATTTTAACTTAGCTGTGGCTCCATCTACTGGCTGTAGATGCAATTACACACATGTAAACATATACCCATAATGCATTGCATTGCATTGCAGTAAGCAGTGGATCTGACTAAGCTGCAGTTATCGCGATTAGATGGAAGAAATGTTGAGAGCGAGTCTGGCCATGATTTAAGGCCTTAAAACAGCAAAAGATTCTGGGGTAAGTGACGTCAGCGTCATCTACATCACATCGAAGGAGTTCAGAACACAGTGTTGGAGAGAGAGGATTTTCAAACGAGCATCATCAAACAAACGTGACTCAAAATGAATGCTACTCCAGGTATGTTTTTGATAACGGAACAATGTTAGAACATGGCTAAAATCTTATATTATATTTGACCTTTACTAAGTGCTTTAAACCTGTATAACCTCTAACTAGCACTCCAATTACAATTCATTTATATGTGGTCCCTAAAACTTAAGTGTTACCAAATGCAAAAATAAACAAAAGGCAGGAATAGACATGCAAAAGTCATGTGAAATATATCAAATATCAAATAAAACACCAATAGAACTTGTCTAGACTTGTCTTGACTCTAGTCTATTGGTCTAGTCTATACTCAAATAGTGAAAGCAGAAAATTGAACAGTTGTTGAGTATGTCTCCCTCTATCATTACAGCAATAATAAAAACATTACACTTTCAAAATACTAAATTGCAATATTCATTCATTCCTCACTCCATGGTCACCTAAGTCCATAGACACAGCTGCCCTGGGGCTGACTGAAGGTGAAAATGCTGTTACCAATCTGCGCCATTGTCCTCCCGACCACCACAATCACAGACATGCCACATCACTGCGTTCATGATGGCTACTTCAGTGTGAGCGATGTTGGTTGTTGGCACATGAAAGTGACATTTTTATTGAAGGATTTAACTTGCACCAGCTGCAAAAATCATCAAATGTTAAAAACTATCGCTTTTTAATATAAACCAAGTGTCGACTATAACGATGAAGCCAAGTCGTCATGAGCACAAACTTATGATCTACGTGTATCAGTATGTCTGCGTGTCTGATTGCCCCGTTTGAACTTGATTTAAAATGAGTATTAAAACCCCCAGCAGGATCGTAGTCTATATACCCCGCCTGAAGTGTATTAGCTCTGGGAGGGGATGGTGCTCAAGTGGCATTAGCTTGTTTACTAAGCAATGCAGTCAAACGTTCCTTCAAGCCATGGGTGAACCTTTCAAGCAAACATCTGCAGGGCATGTTTTATAATAAAGATGATTATCACATGAGGATCTGAAATAGCCGAGATATTTACAGCACAACTTGAAAAGAGCAACGTGAGAGTACAACTGCACCAAGGCGTTTGTCCTCCGTCTGCACTGTGGCAAATGCTCATATTTTGACCAAACTTACACAATTATGTATGTGATCATTTTCGTATGACGTTGGTTTTGTTGACAACCAATCAAGTCTTCAGTATTTTCTCTTGTTATATTATTTTCCCAGTCCAGAATTGACTAAATAATTTCAGATATTGTATAAGAGAAGCTCAGTGCTCTATACTACTGGCAGTCATTTCTGAATTTGTTGAAAATAATGTGCCTTTTGAGTGACAGCTGCTGTGACAGACTGAGGTTGTGCGATGCCACTGGCTAATGCCGAGTTTATGATTGAGGCGTTTAAGCCAAAGTTTTTGTTTGGCTTAAAAACACCATATTTATAAAGCCACAGACCATTTAAATGTTTGCACATAAAAGACAGAAGGAGCCAAGCAGTTTTACAGCTAATATGATGTCCAGTGAATGCCATTTTTACAGTAAATGCCAAACTTTTCTGTCATGACTCTAGGTTTTTGGATCAGATGCAAGCATAATATCCTTGCTATGCTAAGCTAAATGCAAATCATAAATCATTGCTGCGAAAAGACACAAACCTCTGCCAAGGCATCGAGCAAATATCGCAATGCATACATTTCCCTTGCCAAATCAGTGATCTTCTATAGCTAATGCCGCCAACAATGTGGGTTTGCCAAAACAAACTAAATGCTCTTTACTGAACCATTATTACATTACCAATATTCTTTTGAAGAGTAGGAGTACAAAAATCCAAACTAAAAACAGCTTTTTCTCAGCATTTGACTACAACATTTTATCAGCAGCAACTGGCAATTGAAGGGAACATATTATGCTAAATCAACTTAATTCTCCTGAGGGCCTCTTTTGGCGCACCATGGCCTCTGGGCTGGAGGGGTACAACAAGTCACCGCTTTAATAATTTTGGGTTGAACAAAATATTCCCAAAACTAGATCTGTTTGAATAAATTAATTACTGCTATATTTTCTTTAGAAAAGGAAATACAAAATGCATTACAAACATTGTTTTGCAAAATTGCCAATCCAGTACTGACCCAGAATTAAACTAAGACTAGACCAACTGACCAAAACTCGCCCAGAATCAAACCAGGTCTAAAGTAGACTTAAACAAGGACTGAACTAAGACCCAACCAAGTCTAAACTAAGACCAAAAAGACATAGATATTTTAATGACAGATGGGTATGGAAGAAGCTGTTGCTGTGCAAATGGATTTGCATCAGTCCCGGTCCATTTGCAGTCTGTCCGTCCGTGACAGTAGGATCTCTCCTTCACTGTGGTTCTTCCCAAGGTTTATACTTTTTCCCACAGGGTTTTTTCCAGTTTTTTCCTGTCGAGAAGAAGGGTCAAGGACAAGGGATGCTCTGGGAAAGTTATCCATTTGCTAAATTCTCTTGAACATTGTTTATTTAAACTGCATACCTGTGGCCCATCGAGGCAACTGTTGTTATTTTGGGCATTAAAAAAATAAATAGAATTTAATTGAAGATGCTACATGCTACTTTCTGCAGTTTTGAACAGGAAGTCAATGTACCTGTGTCTATTACTAAGCAGCTTTAGATCTACATTGTGGTTTACAATTAACAAAATGTAAAAAGATTATCTATGTATGGTGTAGTTGAATACTGCCTACCTAATAAAAAGCATAACATGTCTCCTTTAAAATGACCCTCCACACTAAATGCTAATCTGAACTGACACAGCCCCCCTCCATGTGGGCTGGGATAAACCGTCCCTGGTGTCACTTGTTGGCGGAGGGTGAACTGTCAAGGTGGGAGCCAACGAGCCAATGTATTTGATGATGGAGGGCCCCAGACTTTCCAAAATTAGTTGGCAAAAACTGTAGAAGACTTACAGCCTAATCCGCATCGACAACTCCAGATGCTGCTTTGGCCTGATGGGACGTGAACTTTGAAAGTACTAAACTAATAGAAGGTAGCTAGTTTTATTTTTAGTTTGTTTAATTGATCAAAAGTGCTAGATTAGTTATGGATGACTTCAAATGCATGGTGCTAATGGTGCTCTTGGTACGCTGCCTGTCAATTTGTTTCCATAGTGATTGGCTTTAAATTGGCCATAGGTAATGAATGGATGGTTGTCTTACTCTAAATGTCAAACCTGCTAATATTCAACAACTGCTCTGGAGTTACACTGTAGAAAAAGAGTGAAAGAATAGAAATCTTACTTAAAAAATACAGTTTGATTAAAAAATGTTGAATAATTATTAGAGTTTTTACACTTAAATTATATTAGATTAGTGGTCATAATAATATAACTTCAATAATCCAACATCAGTTACGGTTTGTTAAACAATATTAACACTCGTATGGTTTTATTCTTGGCTCGAGGGGAGATACTATGCCATTGAGTTCTCACTGAAGAAAGATGTTCCACTCAAATCAACTGTAAACTACAATGTGTTGTGTACATGTGTGTGCATCAGGCCATTTAAGTGCATTAAAGGGGGGATAAGAGCCACTGTCTCATTGAATTTTCTTTCATTTAGTCTGTGTAAGTCAGCTGCCTACCATCTGGGCCCCCCGGACACTACATTCACATACAGAGCACAATCAAACCTCCATCGTATGACATGACGCGTGATATAAATAGCTACAGTGTGGCAGCAAGAAATCAGATATTATGGAAAAGGTGGGTTTATATTCTATTATCTTTTACTTTATTATCGCATGCCATTTACATAGTGTTGCTGTGTCCCTGGAAAAGACCATCTTTTCTATAAGTACAGTGTGAAACATAGTGTGTGGATTGGGTTGAAAATGTGAATCATATCTGACAATATGGAGTTGATAAAAAAGTAGTTATCTTTTTTTCTCAGAGCTTGACACGGCATCATAGCATGGTTCAGCAATCTAACAGTTATGTAAACTCAACTCACAAATCCTATAAATTTGACTAGTGAAGATTATTGGTTTGCCTTTCCCAGGAAATGTTTGAAGAGACGGTCATGAAGCAAGGTCAGAAGCTGGCAGCTGACCCAACTCATATCCTACAAAACCGTAGTTCAACAGATAAACATGTCAATCTCTCTTCTGAATTGTGAGAAACTGTCTTGAATATTTTAGTGCTCATATTAATAACTGATGTGGATTAATTGTTGAATACTACAGCACTAGTTCAGCTAACTAATTTGAACTTTTTGGGTGATTTAATGTGTAATACTTTTTCAGACATATGTGCCAATGTGCCTCAGTGCAGCATGTGTTTTAGAATGGCACATGGTTTCATGTAAAAAGAAAGTTAAAACCATTATTTCCATTGGAGATACACCAGTTTTATGCCGTGCTTTGAAATATTATAGCCAAGAAAGGCTTAAATGTCTTGCCCAAGGAAACAATGGCAGTATTCACATGCAGGAGCTGGAATCACCCACTGGATCTAACCACCACTAACATTTCCAAAGTGCTGCACAGAAAACATTTAAAAATCAAACAAACAAACACATTACAATTCTTCTACCAGTCCTCATAAAAATAATAATAAAACCCTAAAATAGTACATAACTATGCCTTACCAGTTATATTTGTCAGGAGTGGGATTTGAACTGTCAACCTTTGGATCAGAAGATGAATACTAAGCTACTGCTTTCTTGTCCAACAGGACTTAAACACACATATTCTGTTACAGTGACTTTTTTGAGCTTTTAACCATGTTCTAACAATGTTCCGTCATCAAAAACATACCTGGAGTTGCATTTAGCTTCATTCATGCCATTTTGAGGAACGCGAGTTAGAAACCCCTCTCCTCTCCGAGCATCCAAAACACTTCCTGCTGAACTCCCTCAATCTGTGACATTGTGTGTCATATTCACCTTATTCCGGAAGTTGCTGTGGGCGCCGCCGTCTTTTTCCGTTGTATTAATTTACATAGAGCTGGCGAGCTCAACAGAAAATAAGTTCTACACGGACTAAAAAGCTGCTTTCAGACTGCCCAGGAAATCGATGCGCTGCTGATTTGTATATATTTTATATAATGCTTTAGCGAGAGACTTTTCTCTCGTTCACCATTTGCGCAAACGGTGTTCTTGTCAAACCGGAGGTCCCTTTACTACAAGAGTGCAAATCATAGACATTAAAAGATGCAAAAGTATGAATAAGGTGAATACGTCACTCATCCTAGAATCTTCTGCTGTTTTAAGTCCTTAAATCATCAGCAGATTCGTTCTGAGCATTTCTGCCGTCTAAACACGATAACTGCTACTCCTAGGCTGCTAACATAATTAAATGGCGTAAGCGCTTAGGCGCCATCTACTGACTGCATACACTCAGTAAGTGTCAGGCCAGACAGCAGAGAAACTTGTTCATTTAGTGCATAATACACTTTTTTGTTTTTGTTACAAAATATGAGATGGCAACTTTAAGGTAATCAAGAGGATGTTTAAAGGCTAATAACAATATGAAAAATGCATAATATTTTCCTTTAAAGGGTGAGCTGATCTGATCTAATTAAAGTGGTTGTGGAACATTCTAGGCAATATCATGTTCATAGTGTGCATTTAATTATACTTACTATAAATTTCAATACCAAGGTAACACTAGAGCAACATGGCAACATCTAGTTTTTGTTTTGTTATTTCCTCCACAAGTGTATTTGAATTTGATAGACTCAAGTTCATGTCCTGTCCTAAGAGCCTCTCTAATCTTATTCTCAATACCATCTTTGTTTGGCCAGACTTACTCAATCAATACTCCAGCAAAGCAAATCTCTGCTAAAATATAGACTAATGAAATAAGCAAAGTTCCTCGAGAATTCATTTTTCCCGTCCCATTTTCCGCACTCTTTTTTGACATTTATAAAATCATCCGCGGAGCCCGTCGAGGACAATGCCCAAATGAAATTCAATAAACTCAAGAAGAACATGGCGTATCTTCTCAGTGATGTGCGGCCCTCTGTTCCTCTCCCCCCTGCAGGGTTCAAAAGATTTCACCAATAATATGTGAAAGGCCAACTCAATATGTGGCTCTGTGCGCTCCCGTCACACACTCACTGTTTATCTGTCCTACACACAATAAAAGGATGCTTTCTTGTGCTTTAAAAATGAATGTAAACGCCCACCACTTACATTACCGTGGCAATGGACTTGGAGCGTGACTAACTGAAGTCTGCTGACATTAAAGTAAGAACAGTGCGGGTTTTGTTGACTAATGCTGGCAATATTTCCACTACATGCACTAGATGAAGTTTCCATTTTGAAACAAAGTAGTGCACACTCCAGCGCCCGCAAAGTGACAGTCTCACAAACCCACCCGGCCCAAGGGTTACATCAGCAAAGTCACATTCAATTTCAGTTCAATTCACGACTATATATGTACACTAAGAAAACAAAACCATGCAAAGTTTACCATAAACCAATTTTATTTGGCTTTTGGAACTGCCACAGTACATCGATTGTCCACTTGTTGCATTTATTCGCATATTGAGTTTACTTCATATGTTTATTTCTTAGAGAATGGCCATGGATAAAGTTTGTTAATGTAATTGTTATACTGTATTATTCATGATATATTGAGAGCAGAAGAACTGAAGAAGCTAATTTGATGAGTGGCTAAAACCTTTATAATATAAGTTCACTTATTTTTTGCTATGAAACATAATTGGACGACTGAGGGACAACACAAACATCTGATCTAATGATGTTAATAATGATGCTAAGGAGCAACGCCAGACATTTTTTGTGGGTGGGGCTAAGGGGGTGCAAAGGTCAAATGGGGGTGCTCACCGAACATATCAAGCCCCTACTCCCACCCCTTCCATGTTTGTCTCATTGTTCTAAACCTGTTTAAATATAGTTTGACCCTGTAAGGTAAAAAACAATCATGTGGAATACCTTGTGTTACTGTCACCTCAGCGTGAACACTGTGTGGTTTCTTTATTTTAAATTTTTTTGTCGAAATGGGATATGTTCTGAAAAAATGGGCAAACATCTTGTCTCATGTGGGTGTGGGGGTGCCATGGGGGTGTGTTGGTCATTCTAGTCCATGCCCTTCTTCATTCATATTCTAAAAGGTGGGTTAAGTGACAAAACATCTCTAATGGATGTACTTTATACTACCTCTAGGTGCTCTGTACGACAAACTAAACTCAAGGATATAAAACTTCATATATAATCTTTTTTGTATTTTAAAGTATGTTAAATTTTTTTACATAATATGTCGCTCAAATACTGTTCACAAATTTGTCAATATCTGCATTACTGACCAATTAATATCAATATTAATTATCCATTCCTCCTCCAGACAGATCCAGAACATCCCAAACATGCTAAAAATTTACAATTTCATGTACATTTCAAAACGTGTCAATTTCAACATTCACATTTGTTTGTTTAATGTCGTACTCAGGCACCCGCCCTGTGTGCATGTACCTGTGAGTGAATGTACAGTGAGTGTACAATGAGCTTATGCTATTGAATTATGTTTGCATAACACTCATACCCAGGCACATACACAACATACGGTCTGCGTTGTGTCAAATGCTTGTTTCCATGGAGATAAGTTTAATACCATACAGCGAAGTATTAAGTGGCAAGACCTCCACCAGAAGTTAATCAGAGCACCTTTAACCATTGTTAAGCTGTGCACAAAAAATCCCTCCACTTTATGTGATTTCAGCTTCATTTGTCTTTCACATGCGGCCTCCACTTTTCTGTTGTTTAAAGAAGAGTCTGCAGCAGTAAACGTGGCAAACGTATTTAAACATGCACACCGCACTTCACAGATCTCATCAGGGTGTAGTGTCCATGCTTCGCTCCTCTCACTGATTGTATCCTGATAAAGAATAATTGGAGTAATGTGGTTAACCCCATGTTGTCCAGCGTGGTCCCAGGCTGCAGAGACGTCGTCAGCACTCAGCGCACTCGAACATCACTCCCAAGGACGAAGGGAACAGCATGATGAACTGTGTGAGAAGCTTGTGAGCGAGCAAAAACAGGAGATGGGGTTAACATCAAGAGAGGAGCTGAGCAGGGGGTCGCAAGATATTATCCAAACATTAATGAAACCACATTTTTTCTGAAAAAGTTATTTTGTTGCTTGAAATTATTACATGAGCCAATCAAAATTTACGGCAGGGGGTCTTGAGTTGTTGGAATGGTTATTTTTGCAGTAACACAGAATGTAAAAAAGGTAGTGTTGGGATTATTATATTAAGACACATTTTTCTTGAAGGTTTGAAGTATTTTATGTTATATGAATGTATCCATTTTAGTACCTTAGCTTAAAATACAACTTATTTACTTACAAAAATTAAATTACAAAATAATAAAACAGAAAGGTGACTTCATACAATTATTTTTAGGCACCGAATGTTTTTCTTCTTTTTTTTGTACTAAAAATGTATAAAAACTGTGTCCTTACTGAGAGTGGGCTTGACTCTCCACTAAATTAACTCTTAAACGGCCTGGAATAGCCTCATCCCACTTTTAACATGGAAAAGTTGTTCTTTTAGCTATAACATTTGACAGTATGGCATTAAACTTATCCAACTGCATACAAAATGTTCTGAAATATAGTTTTAACTCACTTCCGTAGAATTCTGCAGGTTACTAACTGTGCCTTTAATTTAAAAAAAATGGATTCTTATCTGTCCAAGGGTATTCATTTTACTTCATTTAGGCCATATTTTTCACACGGTCTCATTTTGAATTTGAATGGAGACAACGCAAATGAAGAAAGCTGTAACTGTGCAAAAGGATAGCAGTTGGTGTGAGGGACTGATCTTCCGAATGTGTCCCTGCTCTCCTACTGTGATTTTCAGAACAGAACGATCTGTTAGCGTTTCAAAATAATGACTGCAGACGTGCAAGTAGGTTACCCCAACACTTCATACATGCTTACAATGGGGTTTATTCTGCTAACATGCACGCAAAGCAACTCATTATAGTCGCTGATGTAATATGTTTCAACTGTAAGATCATACAACACAGGACCAGAGCAAACCAGCATTTTCCACAGTGTTATGAGCTGTGAGCGCACACCAGGAACTGCAAGGTAATCCAGATGAACACTGTGAGATGAGACTTAATTAGTTTTGAGAAAAATTCTGCTCGGGGTCCAAGATAACAGTGGCCCATACGACTGGCTGTGAGAGAGAAAAAAAGCTGCAAAAGATCAAGTGAAAATTGCAGTAGCCCTGAGCATTCCAGTTAAAGCCATGTTTGGATGAAGCTTACATGGAGAGAGGAAAAGGAGCAAGGAAGGACACATTGGAGGCGAGGATGGAAGGATGAAGGAGACGGAGAAGACTGAGATTGCGACTTGCGGGGCTGTATTAGACGGGAGAGGAGGGGTGGCGACGGCACTGAAAGCTGAAGGATTAAGATGTGGAGAGATAGATAGGAGGAGTGAGAAATGTCTGTGGACTCAACAGGAGACAGTTTTTTTGCCGATAGCGGTCCAATTTCTTCCCAACAAGTCTGCGAACAACAATGCCAACGCCGGCCGCCAAAATAACACTTAGAACGGTTCCAAGAAACTTAAAACAGACTTATTTACCTCAAACTGCAGTTTATTCTTGGCTGAATTAGATGGTAATAATAGGTTCTTGTAACTGCCAATATGCCAAAGTTATTCATGTTTTTGCAGGATTTATTTTGGGCTTTTCCCATGTGTGGTCATGAATGTGCAGACGTACATATTTGCCTGACCAACCAGTCCCTACAATCTGTTTGGATGCAGAAAAGTGTGGAATCGGACCATGAACGGTGTCAAAATTTGTAGCACGTTTCTCTCAAATGTGGAAGACATCTCCTCTCACATATCCTCGTGACATTCAGAACAATTTATGTAACATTTTCCACCTCAGATTTACAGTTTAGTTTAGTGCTTCGCTTGTTAATACTGCAAAAATCCACTCTGTTTCTTGGTTGTGTATGTTGTTTTAATTTCTTTTTTTCTTGTAAGCCATCATGTTTGTTTGGACAACGGACGATGCGTTTCTCTGATTGGTTAATCAATCAAGCTCGTTTGAACGTCTTTGCAAGGTCTTCTCAAAGTGTGTGGTCCTGGCTGTTTAGGCAAGATGCACATATTGACTCGACAATATGTGTGACTCGGCTTATTGGAATGCACTTCTTTTTACAATCCATATGCATTAAACGCTGTCCCGAATGAGTTACATTCAGACCCTCTTTAATTTCCACAAGTGCACCGTCTAAATTATATGAAGAAATGATACATGTAACTTTTATAATTAAAAATATAGACCTACATTTGTAGAAATTATGCAAAAATATTAAGGAAAAACAAAAAAGTCAAAACAGTATTCTTTTCCAATCAGTGTCACTGAATTTACTTTTCTGAGGAAGCAGAGCCATTGAGAGAAACTGGAGGGTGCCACTGTAAATCTTAAGAAGTTTTAGTGAAGAAGTTAAGAAGTGGTGGTGCTTCCATAATCCTTTGTACTTAGCTTTCACTACAATCACTACAAGCATTTATCATTTGGTTATTAAATTTGTTTACTAAGCAGCTTTTTAATGCACATTTTGGACATGTTTTATTAATGCACGTTTTGTTAATGGCTTGTTAACACTTTCAAGGTATCTACAAGATATATTTTAAGGTATTTGTGCACTCTTTTAAGTGCACAAACAAATAACGTGTATTAATGTCTTGTAAAGAACAAAATCTAGTATTTTTATTTTCTGCTGCAGGGTATTGAGTGTAGCATTCCATGATTTAAAATTAATTTAATCAGATTTAGATTTTGGCCATACCATAATGAAGGAATTACAGTTTTTCTTCAATCAATTTAGCACATTTCTTAAATTCAAATTGACATTTGTAAAACAGCTAGTACAGAACCCATAACAGAGTTTTAGTTTACCTAAACTAAGATTTTGCCCAGCAAAATGCAGCGTTACATTTTAAACTGACAAATTGTCTTTCAAAAGCAAGTTTTACCATCAAAACTCTTAAACTCCGGTCATGTGTTTCATGTGCTCTTTCGTCTGAGTCCTACTCTGAGTGAACAATGTGACCATTGGTTTAGTGCAGTCTGTGACTGGAGTTTACACTTGACACATGTGGATTTATGGCTGGAGAAGTTTTGATTATCTTTATTTTTTGGGGACAATGTAATTTAAATAAATGCATATATTTTGTAACCTAGCTCACGCCAGACTGATATGTGATTCTCATGAGTTTGTGAACTCAGAAGTAATGTGGGAATTCATCTGGCAGGGCCAGGTTATATGTTTTGAATTTATGCTGAAAACTTGAGTGTTGTCAGAAAAGTATATGTTCTTATAAATCAAACGAGACATTTACACCAACATCACACTGCTGTAGGATGTTTCTATTCATAGAGTCTGTACTCTCTGTTGAGGCCATTGGCCCTGTTTGATTTATGTGTGAAAACCTTGTCTGATTTTGGGTGTTAACAGATAGTTTTTTGCTGTTGTGCTTGAGTTTATTCACGGAAAGAGACTCTGTTTGGGCAAATGTCCTGCAGTTTTAAGGAACAAGTTAAATCCAATGATCAGGCGTGTTTCAATGAGTGCTGTGTGTTCTGTTCTGAGAACCCAGAACTGATGAGAAATGTTTCAAACAATTTGACCACCTAAGCTCCTGTTCAGATAAATCAAATGAGCAAACCAAACCAAATTTTAAAAATGTGTCAAAACAATGGAGAAAAACTGTAAAGGGAAGCAGGCTAATCATCCACTGTACTAAAATAAACAAATAACAAAATATGTGTTTGTTCAGCACCACAAATGGAATCCCACCTCTCAGCCCTGGCAGTGAGAGCCGTGCTTGTCATGCGCCGCCTGTTACCTCCTGACATCCTGTGAACAGACCACGGCCCGTCGGAGAAGAGGCTGTCTGGACCAGGAGCAAATGTGGCTAGCATTCCGGAATTATGTTTTTTTTTATTCTGTGCACTGAGCTGTGAATGGAGATAGTGATGTTCCTGTTGTTAAGAAGGGGTATGTGGACTGAATAAACCAAAGTGGGATGACACCAGTATTAAATATAGAGAGAAAAACAGCCACAGAGCCTCCAGCCTTGCCCCGTCTTTGAGAGCAGATACGTGTCTCTATGAAGGACACTCTAATGACAGCGCTGGCTCATCATTGGTTCACTGAATTCTGCAGTGCTTTACATGTAAATTACAATGTAGTGCTGGTAGGTTAGTATATATCAAAATTATATATGTACAGATGAATTGTTAAAAGACTGGCACTGTCTGTGAGCAGAAGGTTCTGGTTTGATTTACAGATTGCTTATTTCTTGGGAGTGGTGACCTGGTTTCTTGTCTCAATCCTGCAGATACTCCTGATCAAGATCCTGGTCCAGAGAGCTTTATACTTCTACTCCATGTTCCACTGCTTCTCAAGGGCATTAATGGATGGGTCAAATGCAAAAGACAACAGAGCAAGCTTTGAAGGCCCTTGATCGTTAATTATTCAAGATTGTTATTCATTATATGTTTCACAGATTAAAAGAGGTATTGAGAAAAACAAGTGACAGTAAGTACAGCCTGGATTTCTGATGAACACAAACTCAGATTTCTAGCAGAGAACACAAAGGCTTACCCTCTGATAATTAATTGCCAGCATTGATGAGTGAAGCAAATGGGGTTTAAAACTTAGCTGTTTGATTAAAAGTTGAAATGCATCTTATGACGACACACATTGAAACAGTGCATTTTAGGGTCTGGAGTGGATTGTGTTCTAACAACATATAATTCTGAGAATGTTTGATGAAAAAACAAACAATTATCACAATATGGGATAAAAATAAATAGAATAAAGATAATGGTAAATAAAGGTTTATTTATCATTACCTATTACCTTAAACCTACGGAACAAAAGATCAAGCAGATACCCACCAAGACGAGTATAAAAGAGCTGTATGTCATTAATACCTCCAGTATGGTTTTATAACGAGAGTGTGAAGTTAAGGAGCTGATATGAGAGCAGCTCTCAGGAGACCTCTGTCAGCTAAAGCTCATTTTGATTTGAGCGTCATATGATCGTCAGGGGAGGAGGGCTGTTGTTCTGACCTTTTAGACTGTGCAAAGGGACTTCCAAGAGTTTAAGCCGTTTTATTGATCACATCAATATCTCATAAAGACAAAGGAATATTACACTCGGTGTTTCTCAAATGGAGGCGCAGGTCCCATTGGTACACAGGCTCCTGTTAGATCAATATCTGATGACATTAATTGGTTTGTTTAGCAGCTAACCAAAAGTCCCACTCCCACGTACCCAGAATAATGATAATAATTTACTTCATCCAATAGTTCAGCTTTTTCTTGATTAGTGTATTTCTAATAGTTATTTCTCATAGATTTTAGACCCTCTACAAAACCTGCACTGTGTTTCTGCTATTGAAGAAATAAATGGAAATAAATATTGGGTTTTCCACGGTCACAGATGCTTCAAAGTAACTGACATTCAAACTGAACTGGCAAAGTACATTCAATTAAAGCTGGGCTAGCCAATATCCAAACTGCGAAAATAGGAAGAAGGTATTGAAATCTATACAATCGGTCCGTAGCTTTCACAAACTCTTTGTGTTCGCATTAATTTTCAGTCATGCATATAGCTTCAGAACTGCTTTTTCAGACAGTAAAGTGAAGATGGAGGACCACCCAAGCGCAGCCAATCTGAGGACTGCTTTTGGCTCTTACTTCCTGGTTGACAATTATTATTAGCTACAGACATTTTGACACAATGTGCTGATTTTACAATACAGGTGGATAACACAAATTTCACCGATTTACAACAACAAAAAAAGTCAGGTACCCCAGCTTTAACTTACGTCTGTATATAATTGGTACCTGCTTTACATGTTCACTTTGTTCTTGGTCTTTTTCAAGAATTTTACAACTGCAAAACGTGTATATGAGAAAAAATCAACCCACAATTTAAGGGAGCACCGTGTAACTTTTGAGAGTCCACCAACCTGCTTGTTTCCATGGAGATGTTATTGCTTTGCCTGGAATGTTCAGAATGGTGAAAAATTAGGACCATTGTTATATCAGTTTACAATTTAAATGAAAATATTATATCTTTTGAATGGCAAAAGGGCTTTGAAATGTTGCACAGAACAGTAAGCTGAAACCTATGAAAAGCCCTAAAAAACATCTTTAATTGATTTAATTACTGGTGTTTTTATCAGTACATTCTTCTTTCAGGCCAAAGTTACATAGTGCACCTTTTAAACAGAATGTCAAAGTGCAGATTATTCACAGTGAAATTCTAGCTGTTGGAGATCAAGTGTTTTGGCACTGCCCTTTTATGTGGACTGAGATCAATGAGGCACAGCAGACTTAAACACCTATATTTCATTTTACTTTAAAACAATGTATGTAAAACCCCAAACAATGGAAACAATGGCTGCAGCAAAAATAATAACTAGAAAATGGATGACAGGAACAGAGCCAATAGTTGAGGATTGAATTGTAATGACACTGGGCATTTGTAAAATGGACTGAATGCACTGAATTTGAAAATGGACAAATTTGTCATAAAATGGAACAAATGGGTCAAGAACTAAATGGGACCAGAATGTGCCAGACGGGGCTCTCTGTGTCTTTCTTGTTTTTGTTTTCTATTATATAAAAACAATAAACAGAAAATTTGACGGAAAAACAGCACAGAACTTCCCCTGGAGGCACTACATCACAGTGACCACCTGTCCCTCTTTCGGTTGTCCTGCTCATCTACAGTATTTAGGCACTTGTCCCATTTTAGAGAATGTCCCACTTTTTCATTGATGCCACTTGCTATGAATAAAAAGTAAGATTTAGTCAGGAAAAGAAGCCAATAAATATTCGCCACAAAACAAAATCATTGCTTTTTTCTGTATTAGGCTTGATAAAAACTGAAAATTATTTGGTATAACAGCATTTATTGTCAACAAATGTGTCCCTCAATCCCACTGCTGCATAACTTAATCCAACTTTACAACCGTTTCAAATGGTCAACTTCATTATGCATGGATTATGGTCCATTGTGGCTGTATACACTTCAAATCAAAATATCCCAATTTATGATCAGATCTAAAAGAAGTTGAACTTTATCATTATTTGTTAATGGTTGTGTCTACAAACTTGCCATCTTAATCTTATGGTTTAGTCCTTAAAGACTAAAGTTTATTCCTTTAAACCTAACTGACGAGTCCTTAAATTCCCCAGTCCCTTTTTGGTCCCACTCAGTCCCCCTGGCTTGCATTCACACAGCAACAGTGGCTGAAAGTGGGTCTAATACCTTGAACATAATAGCATCTGTATAACATACTACTTTTCCCCTTTTTCCTACTCCTTTTGATCTCTGTAAACCTACCAATAAAACTGTGATGCACAAAAAAACAATAATTAACAATAAAAGCACAATTATTCACAGCAATTCAAAAAATGTTTTCTAAAATTGAATTTTTGGAGCTACTGTGTTCAAGTTATTTATCTTGTGGATCAATAACATTTGTCTACGTTTGAGAATTAACTAAATGAATGAAACATATTTTCCAACAAAAGTAGTGTAAATGCTGCTGTGTCGCCAAAAAGTTCCTGGTCTGGCTGAAAGTACATGCCTCTGAGCAGGAGCTAAAAAGTCCCAAAGCGTGGCCGCAGTTCCTAGTTCCTACTCTGTCCGAACAAGCAACTACTGTGGATTGGAACCAAAAGAAAGGTTCCTACTGAGCAAAAACACCTTTAACCACATCTTTGGGGTTAAATGTTACCACTTTCTGAAGCAATTGTGTTTATATCCCATTGAACGTTATGTCCATTTTTGTTTAATGTGAATAAACCCAACCACAGATACATGAACCAACAATGAAGTCAATTCAGTCAATTCTAATCAACTAATCTAAAAAAACCAAAACACTTTATTATTAATACTGAACTCTGATACTGAACCTAACCTTCCATTTGTAAAATATCCCATTAAATAACATTTTTCCACCCAACCAAATGCCCAAACCCACAGAAGACTTAACACCTTCCAGGCATCATGTCACTTATGTCTATCCAACTGCAAATCTCAGAAATAGACAGAAACCATCCCAATTCCAGATTTAAAAGCGCCTGCGAGAGTGAACATGCTGTATAACTGCAAAGGGCATGTCGTATATCCCTCTGGCCAAGTGAAGATTTTATTACATTCCATCCAAGGGCTTATTGATCTCTTTTATCGTTATCTCAGCGCTTGTTAACACCCCGAGAACCAATAAACTATAAGTGTACCACAATTACTCCCTTTGTTCCTTTAATATGGTTACCTATTGTTCCAGAGAGCTTAAATAAAGACATAAGGATTTTGTGTGTAGCGAGGAGCTGTGTAAAATGTAAAAATACAGTGGTGGACTTACCATTAGGCAACAGGCGACAATCCTGAAGGGGCCCCCAATAAGATGCCCTTCCCCATCATCATTTGATGCAAGGTTCTGAAAGAGTTGCTTTCCTCTCAATATAACAGTAAAGTAGTGCAGTGTACTTTTAAATAAGAAAAAAAAACAGACAAAATAGTCTACGACTGTAAAGAAATAGAATAGAAAAATTAAATATAACATCAAATTACAAAATGGAAACTGTATTTAAATCAGTTGGAACACCACCAACAAACAGGAAATATGATCTGATTCCCTAAATATTCTTGTACAAGCCCCCTATTAAAAGCTGTTTAGAACATGTAGCTGTTGCACACATGAATTTGAATTTTCCAATAGTTCACTTACCACCCCAAAAAACAACAATAACAAAACAAAAGCTTCCTTTCAAGAAAAATTCAAGCGACGCGGCAGAAAAACCAGAGCTGATGAGGAGGGGCCTGTACTTAATTCAGACTTGGGCCCTCAGTTTTGTAAGTCCACCACTGTAAACATACAGATGTCCCAGCCAGTGACCCATGGCCACATTAGCAGCTTTTAAGAACACACGGGAAACAGCTGTAATGAAACAGCAATGACCGACGCTTGGTGATAAAGTGCAGCCAGCCTTTGACTTTTATGAGAGGGGAAATTCCTGTTCTTCCAGTTTGTACAGAGCTGAGGCCGTAAATAAGACAGGACGGATGAGCAGAGCCACTGGGCCGTAGCCTCTCTGCGTTTTAGCACCGTTCTAATATGTAATAACAGGCCGTAAATGTTCGAGCCAACAGTGGGCGAGCTCGTTAGAGGCTGATTTGTTTGTTACATAAGCTAATATTAAGGACATGCAGTGCCCTGGGTCAGTGGTACACGAACTCGTCAGTTGTCACACCAGCAACAGCAGCCAAAATATTTGGATGGTCAATGAGATTAAATCAAGATTAAATAACCGGGATACACTTTACTTGACTGGATGGCTGGTTCCTTCTGATGAGCCACAGTTAATCATGCTGTAAGCTTCTTAAAATACCGTAACACATTTTTCCAACAACATTCTTTCCAAACATGAGATTTTGCACTTCTCCATTTTATATTCCTCTTCATCAGTTATCAAACAATTTCCTTCTTTTTCCCATTTATGTTCCAAGTAGAATTGTTGTTAAAATCACTAACACACAAGTAGTTTTGAGATAATTCCCCTGGAGAGTTCTGATTTATACGCTTTAATAAAAAATTCAATCAGTGCCAGTGTTGCTTTGTTTAATTTCCTGATTTTAATAACTCCACGTTTGTAAGTATCTACAAAATCTTATTTCGAAGTGGAAGGCTATTCTTTTTTCACTGCTGTTCATTTTTCAATTACAGAATCAACAATTGGCTTTTGTTGTGCATAATATTCTCCTTTCATATCACTGATAGCTTATTCAGTTACAATACAGTTCAAACTACTCTCCGTTGCCATCGGTGGAAGCCTCGGGCCCCAGCGGCGGTCTCCCTAATGGCTTCTCTGACACTTCCCTTAGGCGATGGACCATCACATGAACCCAGCTGAGCAGTGTGTCCAACAGCACACACACACACACACACACACACACACACTGCTCCCTCTTGCTTTCCTTCATTTGCACCACTGTGTTCTTCTCGCTGTTTACGGCCGCTCAGCTCTTGTAATTCTGCCTCTGCCCCTCCTGCTGTCTGCTGTCACAATCACAATGCATCTCCCCACCTCTTTATCTTCTCTGTCTTGTCCTTTCTTGTAATTGACGGCTCCCGCTGCGTGACCCGAGAGGCATCTATTAAAATGGCACGACTCCGGAGACACACCTCGTTTCTCCACCTTTGGAAATTTGTCAGGGCAAGTGTTAGATGGTAGAAAGATGACAATAAAGAGATGAAAATTATAATTAAGATAGAGCTGTAATCCTAGCTGTTTAGTCGATTAATTGGTTGGTTATGTCTTAGTCTACCAACAGTTTTACTAGTCGACTAATTATTTTATTCAAATTAAAGTGATTTATCAGACAAAAACAAGACGATATGGAGTGAGTTAGCTGAAGATTTTGGAGTGAATCATGAGTTTAATCTAATTTATGTACCGCGGACATATAAAATTACACTGCTTTCTAGTTCTGTTCTGTTTAAATAGTTGTTTTTGCGTGAACTCTTGTGCAGTTGTGGTGTCTTGAGTGCAGTTTGGGTCAGATACATAGAGACGCTTGATAGTTTTGATATATTTTTGCCACACCCCTTTTAGTCGACTGATCGGTCAATAGGGCATGTCTTTAGTCAACCAAGAATTTCTTTAATGGAGCACAGCCCTAAAAGATTCAAATTGTCGGATATAGCTTTTGTATTTGACAGTAAACTTAAGTGAATATACTTTTTGACAGCAATTTTTACATTTCATTCAAGTCTTTCGATAAAACTGCTGTGGGTTCTGCTCTACATTATTTAAGTCACGTTGTTTCTCATTATCCTCCATGTTTTTTTCTCCTCACTGACACTCACTAAAAGGCCAAAAGTCAGCGCTATCAGTCACGCGGTGTATGTATAGGCTTATGTGTGTGACGCAAGATGCTGAAGGAGCGAAAAAGCCAAATCGGCGTGTGCTCCAGACAGGTCAGGGCACTGCAGGTCAAGGTGAGCACAACAAAGCAGAGCTGCAGAGAGCACAGGTGTCCGCTATCCGTTTGTCCAGACTGCCCCTCTGAGCTGATCCATTACAACTGTTTTCAAAGGTCTGAGAGATGAAATAGGAAAAGGCAACGCAGTACATAATGTTTATGTTTGGTAATGGTATGGCAGATAGTGAGGACAAGGTCTTTTAACTCAGCAATATTTCATGCACGTGACAGCGATGAACCGAAGGATTTGTCAGAGCGCGATGAATGGGTTAAAACACCAATTTCTCCTTTGATGGTTTGTAAATTAGAGTCTGGGTGGCTTTTACAAGAATTAACAATGTAACTTTTTGTTATTAACATCTTCATATTCCTCAAGTTTTAAAATCCTGTAATAGTAATAATAGACCACATTTGGACTGGCCGTGATGCCAGACACCAGTTCGCTATAAGCTTTAAGTTGTTGGTGGATTCAGTCGGCAATTACTTTTTAATCTTAAAGCTCACTTCTGTGCACCCCTACACTGCATTTAAATTCCCTTAATGTAATGCATTTGGTTTGACTAATATTAGATGCTTTACAATATGTCTTTATGTCAATATTTTCAGTCTTGACCCGAGTGCCATGCGACGATAAACAAGAAACAGCTGTTGCTTAACCCTTGTTTGCTATGTTTTGTTAAAAAAACACGCCAGCTTGACATAGAGGGAAAACCATCACTGGAAATCCGGCGGTTTATCACAAGATCAAGTCAGTGTTTGTTGAGAAATTATTATTATCTGTTTATATCTGCTTTTTGCTGTCTTGAAATTCTCTCTAATCCAATTATCTTGCCGTGGTGTGTAGCTTTTCCTTTGGTAAAGCATTCTGGGAGCAAAAGAACTAAACCCCTTGGGAAACTTGACCTCGCTTGGTACACTTGGATAGCTTAAATGTGCCGTTATGGTTCATTTGAGACAGTGGAGAAAGTTGTGGACCACACCAATCCTCTCTCCAAAATGAACCAGTGGAAACAAGCCTAGTATTAGCTGTAATGTTGATGTACTGGTCCATTATCGTTGTTTTTGTTTAACTTCTACTTATGAGTTGTTCTATTTTATTGAGACTACACCAATTGCACTCTTGAGTGCAGAACTGATGCACTTGTACCTTTGTCTGCTTAGTTGATATGCCAAAAGCAATAAACCTGGTTTAGAAGAATAAGAAAAAGCCGACAGACTCTGCATTCGTGCAGTCCATTCTCCTCAGACTCTGTCCCTCTGAGCGAGCCTGGTTTCAATCAGCTCCTATCTGTTTGGACAGTGACATGGCCATCATCCACAAGACGACACAAACGATAAACAAACAAGAGTTCTTTTGGGGCCCGCCTGAAAAGAGGACACACCGGTCACGTCCTGGTTTTACTGATAACACATCAGTTTCTCTCACTAGAGATTTTTTCTATATAACCACACTTTCACTTGAGACAGAAGCAGAAAGAAATTGAACCAAAATTTGCAACACTATCCAGAAGCACAAGATCCTTTTAACGTGCCATTTTCCAAACACTATAGTTTGCAAAAAGCTATAACAAGTACGCTACATATCCGGCGTTTTGTGATGATAGCTTGTACCTTTAAGCTCAAAGCGACCTCTGAACTTTGCGTAATCGCCTGTCAGTGGTTAAAAGCAGGCTGTGTTTTGATCTTGGATGTAACCATTTTGTTTTGTGAAACAGAAAATGTCAAAGCACGTTATAGTTTTAACAAAGTGACTGAGAAAAGGGAGCTCGTAAAGTTGTTATTATTATTGGTCTGAATTAAAATGTCAAACGAGGCCATGTTGTTTCTAATCAGCGCTGGTCAGTCTTAATTAGGCAGAGCGTCTCTGAAGATTTCAAATTTCACTTCCACATGTCAACATTGTGCAATAATAGCTAATGATAGGAGCAGCTCACCCACGGAGCGCTGTTGTTTCAAATGGAAATCCACCAAGCGCAATTTGTGAGGGTGATTCTTCCAGGTGTTAGCAGTCAGAGCTCATTAGCCGCGGCTCTGCTCCTGTGTGTTGAGGAAACCCAACGCCGCGGACCAACACAAATACAGGCCGGAGCAGGACGCGACGAGGTGAGCACAGGACCTGTCAATCACTCACTACGTCGGCAATGCTGCTCTGGTTTGTAATGGAGAACATATGGAAACATACGGAGACTACAGTAAGAAGTTCTTTGGACAACTTCATGTGTAAAAATACCACACTGTGTTTGTATTATATGTTATATGTTAGTGCATTAAAAATTCAAACATGTTATGGAATTGTTCCCTCGTCAAAAACATACCTAGAGTTACACACTGAACAAAAATGTAAATGCAACACTTTTGTTTTTGTTTGTGAGGTGGGATACAGGTGTGGCATATCAAGATGCTGATTAGACAGCATGCATATTGCACATTTGTGCCTTAGACTGGCCACAATTAAAGGCCACTCTGACCTGTTCAGTTTTATGATTTGGCACACCACAGATGTTGCATGTTTTGAGGGAGGGTGCAAATGGCTGCAGGAATGTCGGCAAGAGCTGTTGCCCGTGCATGGACTGTTCATTTCATAAACCATCTCCAAAGGCATTTCAGAGAATTTGGCAACATCCAACCTGCCTCATAACTGCAGCCCACATGTAACCAGGCCAGAACCTCCACATCCAGCAAGTTCACCTCCAAGATCGTCTGAGACCAGCCACTCAGCCAGCTGCTGCAACAATCGGTTTGCACAACCAAAGAATTTCTTCACAAACTGTCAGGAACTGTCTCAGCGAAGCTCATCTGCATGCTTGTCGACCTCATCGTGGGCAGTGCGTGTGTCCATTAAAGTTGGTACACTTTGTCATTTCTGAAAGAGAAATGTGTCGTCTGCATGACAGATTGAGGGGATATTTTGTCTCAGCACTGCATCACCCACTTAAGCTAGATTTAGTACCAAGCTGGAGGATCTGCAGAGCACACAGAGGAAACCCACAACATACAAACAACATACAACTCCACAAAGAAAGTCCTAACTTAGTCCAGGATTCATACCTTCTTGCTGTAAGAAAATGCATGCCCCAAATTAGCCATCATCCACCTTCAGTGTTCAGTCCAGGCAGCGATGTAGCCTTCACTCTGTTAAATTCCTCCAGGTCTCAAGGGCCTCCTCCTCCCACAGGGACACGTTCAGATCACCTCCTCTGGGAAAGCCCTCTCTTCTCAGTGTGAAAGGCTCTGCACACAGCCACAAAGATCTGGGAATGGTCAACGACAGACCTTCACTGGTTATTTTAACTTTCTTATTTTATTTTGTATGTACGCAAGCTTTGTTGTTGTTGCTTGTTACAGCTTTTAAGATATATATTTGACAAGCTTTTTTCCTATACCTCCGAACCTTTATTGCAATTGAATGTTGGTAAGACTCGACTGATCTGCATATCCCAATTCCATTTATATTCCAATACCTTACAGTGCATTGTTCATAAATTGTCTTGACCACACAAGCGCAGGAATCGGAATCTGATGACCTAATTGTATGTGTAATAAAAGTGATGCCAGTAAAAAAGAGTGCAGTTGTATTAGTCAGCCTATGCATTCATTTTCCCTCGCCTTCATATCTTCTCTGTTGTTATGATTTCCCAATAAACTTTACACAACTTCTAAACACGAGAAATATATTGTTATGAGTCTGGCTGTCCAAAACACTGGACATTTGAAAGCACGTGAAGGATATTTTAAGGACCTTAACGTCAACAATGTCTCAGTGTCCTGTTTCAAAGAGCTTTGGTGTGGAGTAGACAGAGACTCGAAGTGGATCCATGCACGCTGCTTCCTCGTCTGCGCACTAAAAGCCATATAAGGCAGAGAGGCGTCGTGTTGGACCTTGAGACCTGTCCCGTGGTAAACACAAGGAGCAGTGCAACAGTTAAACAAAAGACGCTTCGGGGACTAAACTCAAATTTGCATAACCTATCCAAAGAGACAAGTTGTCAGGGCGCGCGTGCAGGGGTGCCGTCTCCTTCGCATTTGATTGACGCGCCGTAAACTGGTGATGAGCTAAGGGTGAACGCAAAACTCACTCTCCCCGCTAAACTCTCTCTCTCTTCCCGGCTCCGTATCAGTTACCGGCTCGCGACCAATCCCTGCGCGCGTCCGGAGCAGGAGAGGGGAGACTGCACACAGCGGAGAGAGGCTCCACACACGTCGGACCGACCGGACAGAGCGAGCGAGTGAGGGAGCGAGGGATCGGAACAACAACACACACACACACACACACACGCTGCACCCATCGCGTTCCGTTCCCGCGACAGACAGCGCACGGACACCTCCTCCTGCTCCGTCTCCCCTTCCCAGCACCTGACTGACTGCAGCTGTTTGGCAAAGAGAGCCGGGGAGGCGCAAGGCAGGATGCGCGATGGGACAAGCGTGTGGACATGCGCTCCTGTGCCGTAGCCAGCCGCCGTCCTCTGAGATGTAAGTGCGGGGGAAAACACTACTCGTGCGTACGCGTGCTGGTGGGGATGCGTGCGTCTGTGTGTGTGTGCGCTGTTTGATGTTGATGTTACTTCTCCCTCCGCGTTGTAGCGCTCAGAAACTGTGGGCAGCTGAGCGACGCACATGGCGCCGTGAGAGCTGCCAAATCCCGGACAGTGCAGTAGTAATGTGAGAGAGATCGGCTGGGGGCATGTTCCCGTCCTGACAGCGGAGCTCGTGTGAACTATACGGGCTGTCAAAGTGCGGACTTCAGCTCTGGCCTGCCGTAGCCCTCAGCACTAATGATTAAGCCACATTGTTTTGAGATTTTCAAAACGAATCTGATAAGACGCCTGTCCACTAATAGGCTCAATACCAGGCCAGACAGCAGCGGTGATAGCCTTTCTTCATTGAATTTTGCCCATAAAAATCATTATCTTAAATAGATTTTTCGGTTTGGTCGATAATGCATCAACATAAAATAATTATGTGGGTTACTCTGTATTCCCTAAACCATTACGTAAAGTTGAAATGGATCAAACAGTTTTCTTTACAAACGAAAAAAAGAGTTAAGATTTTAAAGTAGTCTAGACTTTGAGTTGAATGATTTTGGCAAATATCTAACCACAAATTTGTCTTTGATTTGCAATTCAAGTGTTAATTGGTGGATATGTTCAAATTGTACATTTTAAACACTCAGGAGACATTTGAGGACTGAGATATGAACTGCTAAACTAATGTAAGAAGCACATGCATCACAGAACATGTTTGTAGAGGTCTGTACAGGTTTTATACAGAATAAGACAAGAATAAGTTGTTTTGGGCTTAAATAATTGCACTGCTTGTGATTTTTATGTCTTTTTCAGCCCTATACTCAGACTGTATTTGTTGTTGTTGTTGTTTTTTTCAACAAGTGCCATGCAGAGGCTAACACACATTTGCATATGCGGACAATGAAAGCTCTTGTAGATTGTGCGTGTCCAAGTATTGATTTAATTGTTTGGATGTAGCTCAGGGCGCTCATTGTATCGCGGTTGCTCAGTGCTTCATGACATTTCTCAGCTGCACCTGTCTGGAGCAAAGAAAATTACAAAGTGACCATGAGATGAGCCGCAAAATGTCACCCTTGAGAAGACTGTCGGTGTAAATGAGCCCACGCGTCTAAACAGGTTTTGGTTGGCTTCACTTTCACACAATGGAGGAGTTTTGAGATATTAGTTGTTTATGAGGGGATGAGACGTTGTGTTCATGATAGATGGGGCATAACATTATGACCAACTATATATTCAGCACCGCAGACCATGAACACAGGAGGTGTCGTTTTGGAGATGCTCTGATCCCTCTTCAAAACTCAATAAAATCCATATATTTGAGGGAAATTTGTCCTAGAGCTGCATATAACCCATTCATCACTGTTGATATGGCAATTTGTATGTGTTCCGCAGATCTACAGTCCAGGTCCAGGTCAGGAGTGCAAATAAGTGCATTGCAACTCCGTCTGTTCTTATTTTAGGCGTGTTAAATAACAATACTTAAAGGAGACATATTATGTTTTTTTTTCTGGAACGTAATATTAAACTACAGCATAAATAGATCACCATTTTACATTTTGTTCATTGTCAAATGCAATGTTGATCTAAAAGTTAGGCCTTTGACTTCTTGTTCAAAACTGCAGGTCTAAGACACCCCGCCTCTTCATAGTGCCATTTCATTTAGATATATGCGTTATTGTTTTTGATGATACAGAACTTTTTTTTTTAACGAAATATGTTTGTCTCTGAGTTTTAATTTTTCAAATCATTGCAGCTAAGTATAGGTAAGTGGGCAGAGATGAAACAGATATTTTTTTATTGCTCCCTCAAGCCTCAATGCAGGTCAATACAGGATTACTCAAACGTGCATAAATTAATAAATCAAATACAGTTCTGAATATGAGCTAACGCTGAGGGACCATCATTGCGACGTGGTTAAAAGCTTTTAAAAGTCGATTTTGTGCTCTGTGGCCCCTTTGTCTTTGCACCTTTTTGAGACTCAGATACGCCCTCAGTTCGTCTAGATGGATCAAGTGCGGGCTAGTTTATCTTTCACTGGTCATAGTTCCTCTTCATTTCTGTCCTCTACTGTCAGAAATAGCTGCAGTTTTTCTTGGGCACTTCCAGTCAGCAGTAGAAAAATCCCCTTTTCATCCTCTTACCCACTTTGTGATTACGACCAAGGAGAAAAATAATTAAAGGATAATGGCTTTTATTCACTTGAGCGGTTTGCATCAAATGGGTCTAAGCTGCAGTTGGATGCTCCGGTTGCTTTCTCTGCCAGTTTGGAGCGGAAAGTGCAAAGTTGCGGAGGAATAAATGAATGTGCCAGGTGGACATCACTGATCTCCGACTCAGAATCAGTCTCAGTGGCTGCGTTCACCTGCCGGCAACAAACTGTACTCGTTTTCACACGGGGCTGGATTTGTATTCGTTTTCATTCAAGTTTCTTTGTAAAAATAGTAATGGATGTCACTGCAACTTGTTTCACCATGAAAAGCAATATGGATAGAAGTGTTTTAAACTAGCTTTTATTAGAACTTTTAAGTGTTTTTCTGAGTAGTGTCCTTTGGCAAAACACTTCACCCACTTTGTTTTTGTATAAAAGAGGTGTACGCTTGAGTGGTGGTTCGAGGGCGCAGATTGGCAGCCTGACTTATAAATCAGAAAAGTTTTACTGTATTTCTATTCTCAGTTAACAAAATGCATAAACTAGGAACTTGATAGTAAAATATATATTCTAGAAATCAAATATATCACATTATAACACACATTACAAAGCAGAGACTAGGTCAAATCCGGAGTTTTTAAGTTAACAAAAAGGAAAAGTGAATGTTACGCAAGCTCCTGCCTGAGAACCATCATCCAACACTTTCTCTAAAAACAACAGAAAATGCATGAAGTCTTTGTCACAAAATAGTCACACGTTCCATTTCACCAGTTTAGAGTCACTTATCTTAAAGGCACTCTTTTAAGATGCACAATCCAGGCTTTGATGGCTGTATTTTAGTGGAAACGGTTGAAATTCCTCATCTTGTAGTGAGTGTACGAGTGCTGCCCTCTGAGGGTCACACAGTGCCTTCCCACGACCTGCTGTCCACCCGTCTCCAGCTCCTCTGCTCTGTCCCGGGACAGCCTCTGCCTACTTCTACATTTGGTGACTTTGGTTGTAAACTCTTAGCTAATGGTTTGTTTAAAAATAATGTTGACCGTGCAAGCCATGGCAATTATGCTTTATCAGATCAGTGGTTCCCAAAGTTTCTGTCACGAGCTCTTTCTAAGCTTTGTCTCACTGAGTAGCCAGTAAAAGGGTTTGGTAATTCTTTACAAAGTAGGCAAAATTAGTAGTACAGGAATAATTATTATCAAAAATTATTGTTTTATTAGGAATTTATGTACAAACTCATCCAAATATAAACATTACTGCAGTGAGGGAACAGTCAAATAGCCTACTTTCACATTTTACCCTCAGTTACACTGTAAGAAATTGCTGTAGTTTCTACAGTAATTTTTTACAATAACATATTGTATTCATAATTTACATGGTTTACCTGTATATTGCATTGCATTGTGGGTAAAAAATAAATTACAGTTAGTAATAATGTTTTTTACAGTAATATGTTGTTAGATTACAGGTAACTGTGCTTTAACTGTAATCAGTAGCATATTACAGGTAAATATTGTTGCTGCATTCGTGGTGAGCACACGGTGGCAGGTTGTGAGCTGACAGAAGTGCAAGATTTTTCAAGTTTTATCGTGTCCATCCACACTCTAACTGGTAAGATAATCATTATTTACTTACAAAATAAACACGAACGTTAACTTAGTAATTATATTTCTGTGGTATTACACCTATTGCAGGTGAATCTGTCGCAATGTTTATGACAAATACTTAAGCAGTTGTAAAACAGAATTATTGTGTTTTTTAATGGGGCCAGCTCGAGTCGATAGATTTTTTAAAGATTGCGATGCTGCCAGAGACTTTATATTAGCGCGAAACAACTTCTCGTCTGTTCCTTCAATTGAGCACAGAAATAATTATCTCGCCATCGTGAGTACACCGGGGCCAGGAGCAGCAGGTATCACTGTGTGTTCAGAGCTCTCCAGTCTGCGCAATGCACTTTTGTGAGCTGATTAGTTTGTGTTCTAATGGTTCTAATATTGACCCTTTGCATGTGACGTCATGGAACGCCCACTTTGCCATGACGGACGGCGGAAGCGCTGTTTGTGCGAGGTAAAATGATCGAAATTTGCCCTAAACCTAACTATTAGTAAGCTAACATTGATCAATTTTACACGTAAAATGGTGATATCCTGTTGTGCGGTTGGCTGCACTAACAGGCAAAGCCGTAAGTCCAATGTAGCCTTTTATCGTTTACCTGTTTATGAAGACAGAAGACGGCGATGGGTAGCAGCAATAAATCCAAAGAACTGGAAGCCCTCCAAGTACTCACGGATTTGCAGTGAGCATTTTTTACAAGTTAAGTCAATGCCAATGTTACAAGTGTATGACATTTTACACGAAAACATATCTGAATATGTGAAACAGTCAAAGTTATGCGGGGCACGGCGTTAGTTATCCAGCCAAGAAATTAACTTGTATGTATGCATGTATGTATATAGACTCAAGCCTGCAAAATGGATAATACATATTACATCCACAAAATTATTATTTGTGAATAAAATATATTGATTATGATGATATTGACACAGAGAGACAGAGACATTGACAGACAACCATTCACTCTCACATTCATTCACTAGGGACAATTTAGAGTTCTCAGTTACCCTACACAGTCATGTCTTTGGACGGTGGGAGAACCCGGAGAACCCACGGTGTACCCCGCCTAAGGCCAAAAGTCACTGGGATAGGCTCCAGTCACCCGCGACCCCTAACGGGAACAAGCGGTAGAAAATGAATGATATTGACGTTTTGATTAAATCGGTGAGCATGGCAGGAGGAAACAGGTAAGGGTCCGTTTCTAAGCTAGCGATCTTCACTTTCTCAAAATACCGCGCTTTGTGAGCGCGTAAAAGTTGTCCTGCTTCCACTGACAACTGAACTGAACATGAGTTAGAAGTAGCCATCGCTTAAGTGACAAAAATAATTGCAATCACTGTGAGTTTGTTACTTTTGCGCTCCCCGTAATTCTGCGCTCGCATACTCTTGCCGTCCATTATGGTGCACCCACGTGATCGTGTGACGTAGGTGCAAAGGGTCAATACGCGTAAGTTACCGCAGCGCCAGCCACGCTCTATCGTCTATTTAATGTTGTTGGCTTTAGACCACCTGAATGCCATAGACCCGGCTCCACCTCTCCAGATCGTCTTGTTCTCTCTTATTCGGGGAAAAAACGTATTTTGGTAAAACCGCTCCTCTGCTTTCCACTGCCCCTGTCTCGATGCACGGATAGAAGCGCGAACCATGCGCCAAACCCGGACAAAACCAGATTTAACTAACTCCACGCTGTAGTCAGCCGAGGACAGAGACATGCAGATATCACATAGTTTCATGACAGTTAACAAAGCCTCTGTATTTGTCCCAAGCAGCTTTTGATGTCTGGAGAGGCTGCACTTTAAACAATCCGTTTAGTTTTAATCTATTACAATTTGCTTCGAAGCCACAAATGTATTAAATGATGAAACAAATTTTAAAATACACATGCCACGGTTATGGTAATACACAAAGTAATTTATATTAAAGTTTATTCTGTGAACTGTGGTGCATTATATTCAGATGTGGAAATTTGTTTAAACATACCACACTGATGCATTGACATAAATGTTGTGGCATCACAGATGCAAAATTGTGAAGTCTTGTAAGAAATGGGCATTTGATGTTGCAAATTCAAAGCCCTAAAATAACGTTCTTAGTTCATTGATAAGAAATGTATGTGCATTATACTTTTATTGTAAAAAATGTGTTACTATCAAAAATGTTTCTTGTGACCATAAGTATAAACTGTTCCTGTCCTATTGAATTTACTGTCAATTTGTTTCAATCTAAGAGCCCTAGATACTCTCAATATGGAAACAGAACATTTATTATACTGTATGGTTCAGAGATTGAATGTATTTAATTAAAATGTGTTTATATTGTTAACTTTTTCTTGATGACAAATGGAATAATAGCATTATTTTTTCTTTTTTTCAGAGTATCTTTTAATTGAAAGAATCGTCACAGACGGGACACTATTCTACGTATCAGGTGCTGCCACCAGTTGGGATTTTTTTTTGCATTTAAAGTTAGCCATAATACCCCAATGTATCACTGCAAACAATGCACCTATGAGAGCCAAACTATTGTAGGTTTTACTCGTCATATGAAACTTCACAGTAATACCCCAAACTGCCCTTTCACGTGTGGTGTACTTGACTGTAGCCGTTCATTCCGTAATTTTGCTGCTTTCAAGTCTCATATTTAAAGCAAGCAAACTTAAAGCAAAGAAAGGTGTGACACATTGTGTTAGGTTGTTTGTATATTTAAATTTGTTAATCTCTAATAAAAAATGTTTTTCAACTTTAGCCTCATCTTTGGTATTTTTGACAAATGATGTTATTTGCAATGTTACTAAAAAGCTAATTGACAACAAAGGGAAAAATAGTTAGCAGTAAGAAAATGTAATGTCAAATACCAGCTAATTACTGGCATTTTGAGTTTCCTAGTAAATTCTGTAAATTGAAGAATACAGGAAAATATTGTATGCTACAAAGCAGTTAATTGCTGGTTTTCACAATAACAGTAGATAACTGTAAAATAAAGCCCAGCAAAAACCTGTAAATCAAAAACTGTTATATATTGTAAATTGGTTTTACAGTAATAAACTGAAAAGTTACAGTACATTATTGGCAACTTTTTTGCCAGGTGTTTACTGTAAAATCTACAGGCAATTTCTTACAGTGTAGAGCTGTTGAACTTTAGTCGTTTAGTTGATTAATAGTTCGATAGTGGTGGCACAGTGGCAGATTGGGGATGCACTCTCGCAGCAAGAAGGCCAGACCGCGCCTTTCTGTGTGGAGTTTGCATGTTTCTGCTCGTGTCTGGGTTGGTTTCCTCCAGCTGCAGTAGTCCTGACCAAGCCTAGCACAGAGATTTGGGCCCTTGGGTGCTACACTGTAGCACTCACTGCTGAGATGCCCCGGTGGAATTGAAGGATGGGTCCAATGCAGAGGACAAATTTCCCTGTAGGGACAATAAAGGGTCAGAGTGTCTTAGTTATTTGAAGATTTGAAAGTATAGTTTAAGGTTGTGTTCACACCATTCACCACATCAAAACTGAGTCTAAACCAGGACTAAACGTGAAGCTAAACCTAGACTACATCAGGACTAAAATGGGCTCGATTTGGGACCAAGTAACGACAAGCGTGAACACACCCTTATATTCCCTTTTACATATAAATAGTCTTTTGTATAAATGCCATGCAGTTATTTATTTAGTCAACCAATCAGCAAAGCATGTCTTTAGTCGACCAAGAATTTCTTTCGTGAAATACAGCTCTATTCAGCAGCCCACCTCATTCCACATATCTCTTTCCAAGTCCTTGTGTACCACAGGAGCCCCTGTACCACCGCTTGGGAAACATTGGATTAGATGACGTGGTAAATTTGAGAGGAAAAATAATCATGCAATTTTTATTTCACATTAACGAGTTTGTTTGCCTAGTCATAGTCAACACCACGTATCATCAGTTTTCATGCCCTTGCCACAGCCTTATAATGAGTATGTGGGTCTGCACTTCCCTGAATCGAGTTAGGAAGTCAGACCCCCATGCTTTTCCACACACATCAACGTCTACACACAAATACAAACCCACAGTAAAGTCCCAGCTGAGGAGCGCGAGCAGCAGATGTAACCGGACTCCTCGTGTGCGTGAAGGCTGCTGACATAGCACTGTGTTATCGTCAGTAATGGGCTCATCAATACTAAAATATTCAGAGAGGCACAGAAAGTGGCAGAAAGCACAAAGATGTTTTTTTTTTTTTGTGTGTTTGAATAGGTTTGCGCTGTATATCTTCTGCTGGGTTATATTTAATTTATCCTCACCAGCAGTAACATACGGTATACAAATGCAAAGAATACCTTATGAATCTGTCATGTTCAGGGGCATTTACATACAAACTGTCTGAATGTGAGACCCATTTGTTTGTGTTCATTTTGTTTTGTATTTTTAGCCTCTAGCAGATATATTTCATCTATAAATATACTATTTCACCTCAGTTTTTTTCTGATTCATTGCTTAAAGGCGCTGTACTCTAGATTTTTACTTATTCTTCATTCTTCTTTCCTAACACATTTCTATCGTCCTAATTCTTCACTGCGATGAGTTTATAAGCGCGTTTCACAACTCAGGGTGCATTCACACTTAAACAAACACCATATCAAAACCCAGACTAAACTGGGACTTTGGGTGCGTTCACACTTGCAAACAGACCATGTTAAAACTGGCATTAAACTGGGACTAAATTTAGAACTAATCCTACACTAGATCAGTACTAACTGAGGACTAGACTAGGACCAAAACCAAGTCTACATATGGATTAAACTGGACTTAAATCAGGACCCAACAGTGATCACAGCCTTATCCAAGAACTCAATTCGGACTAAATCAGGACTAGAACAGGACCAAAGCAAGTCGGCAACAGGACTCAAACTGGGCTCAAACCAGGACTAAACCAGGACTAGAACACGACCAAAGCAAGTCAGCATCAAACAAATGAAAATCTGCTTGCCACAGTAAGAGGAAACTTTGGGAAGGCGGGGCTTATCAATTCTGCATTTAACAGGAAGTAATTGCTCCCATTTCTATTACTACGCTGTTCTAGATAGATTTTGCTTTTTATAATTAACAGAATGTAAAACAACAGACGTAGGCCATGTTAGTTTATTACTACCAAAAAAACCAAAAAACACTTAATATATCTCCTTTAATTTCATTAAAAAAAGTGTTAAGCCTCTTAAATTGGGTGGGAGAAAACTGAAGAAGAAAAAAAAAAAGTCAAAGATCTTCTAAATGGGCTGCTCCCATTGACTTGGTGGTTTACATTGCTTGGTTTTGGAAAATTCTAGTGTTGATTCAAGCATTGACAGCCAAATTTGCTTTCATGAATGTTGTAATTGTTACAGTATTATAACAATGGGGCTGTGTGGAGGATGGATGTTGAATGTCATTCAGTGTTTCCCAAGAAGTACAGGGACACTTAAGTATTTCAGAAGGTTATACCAAAAACAGTTCACAACTTTATCTTTCTCGTGATACATTTCATAACTGAAAGGAATATTTTTTTAGGATCATCTTGAATAAACAAACTACAGATATTTTAGATGCCGTCTGTTGAAAAAATCCCCAACACTTGAGCGCTTCGGGTGCACTCGAAACAAACAAAAAGAGTTATGAACCTGATTTATGCTACAAGCTCTCGGCCACTGTGTCAGCTTTGTTCAATTTTGTTTGCCGACGTTACATGTTCATGTTTTTCTGTTTTCTCGGGGCTTGAAGTGAGGTACACCTTTCCTTGACAGCCTTTTCCTTATTAAAATCTTGACATTGCACAATACATGATCTCTACGGGGGGCATTTACTTCACACCAATAGAAGAAAAAAAGAGCGCGTCGGCACTGAGTCATCCTCACGAGGCATGAGTAATGTGGTCCAAAAACGTCTCCTAAAACAGAGTCAGGGGTCGGACAGTGACACAGGGATCAGCTCTTTTTAGCTTTGTCCCGAGGCTATAGTTAAATGGTGTTATGCAAATCACACACTCAAGTACACGATCCTAATCAAGTGTTTGGATCATGTCGAGTGGGGTTAAGCACTGGCCCTTGGAGGTTTGGACTCTGATTTGCACTTGGAAAAGGTGATGATTGAGTACTTGGTTTGTTGTACTGTATGTTTTGCAGGCTACGAGTTAAGCTACAAGTATTAAGGCGAGACAGTACGATTTTTTTGTTTTTCATAACATTTAAGCATTCATCTGGAAACAACAACATTGTCCAGTCTACACCTAAAGATGTTTTATTATTCAATTCACTCAACTTAAGTCCATTTGATTTTAATGGGACACTGAAATTCAAATGCTGTTTTCTCAAAATGCATTTTTCTCCAGTGACATAAAGACCACCCCTTAAAGCAGCACCTTTACAAACTTATATTTCACAAGATCATGACAAATTGTATAGAAGATTTGAAAACATCTAATTCTAATCCCGATTTAATGAAGTTTTAACTCCAAAAAGTGAATTGATGAAGTTGAATGAAGTTCATGCCAATTTTCAGTCAGATTTACTAAAATATTAAATAAAATATCCCAAATCCACTTGGTACCAAAATTAAGCAAGAAATTTAAACCTGACCATAAACCCATACATTTTCAGATTTGAATGTCTCAATTATGTATAGTTTAGCTATTTTTTACACATAAATTGTCTTATTTTTACAGTATAGAAAACATGACAATGAAAAACCTGTTCAATCTATATGAGTAAACTACGTTACATAGTTTCAAATTGATATCTTTAAATTTAAGATAGTTCTTGTTCACCTGCAGTGTCACATCTTAATACTGTACTGCTCGATTTCAATTCTGTGTATTTTGATTTCTCTTGTAAAATAGGTCTGGAACTTCAATGTGCACTATGTATCTTTTCTGTTTAGGGTTTTGCTACCTGCCTGTCTCCTTGGAGATGTTGTTGCTTTGCTTGGAATGTTTCAAAGCATGGCTAAGTACTTTTATTGCTCATTTGTCATGGGTTCGTTTTAAACTATAGATAAAATGATGGCTCAGTCGCAAAAATGTATATTTAGGTGATTTTATTTGCACCAAGGTAGGAAAGGAAACAGGCACAAACAAGAAACTTACTAGCGGTAGAATCTGTGCCTAGGACTCTCAACTCCCCCAAATGAGCCAGCTCTCCCCTTTATACCCCCCTAGCCCCTCCTCAGGGCAAAACAATTAACAAATGATAGGGAATTTTGTTTGTAGTTCAGAAACCCTAACTCAAAATGTACCTTTAACTTAAAGAAAAATGAACTAAATAACCCTCCATATGGCAGTAACTTAACTCCTGGAAAATGTTCAAACAAAATATACAAATAACGTCACGTCACGTGGCGCCGAAAAGCGCGCCACTTTACATTATTTAGAGCCGGACCAGGAAGTGCCCTGGTTTGGCCCAAGGAACCGGGGTGCGGAATGAAGACGGCCGCAGGTGAGTGTGGCGCGTAGGCGCCCAGTGTGCTGTGCACCCTCGAACGCGCTACAGCGGGGAAATAGAGTCCAGGTAGTGGGGACACAGTTTGCGGGGAGTGTAGGACGGATGCATTATTTGAACCGGCTCCGCAGAACACAGGCGCGCTCCGCGCGCGTTCGGTGCGCGTTCAGTGCGCGTTCAGTGCGCGCTCCCGGCGCCGCGCCTCGGGCCAAGAGCGCGCCCGTCGGGAAATGACGGGGCAGTTAGGACCGCTCCGTCACAACCTTGAAAACATTTATTCTTGCAGTTAACAGGCTTGCCTCTCCACGGATCTGACCTGTTACTTAGCCCTCTGCCGCCACCCGCTTTTCTCCATGGAGAAGTTAAATGCCGTGGACACTGTGGAACTTACTTGGCAAAGCAATTACATCTCTATGGAGACAAGCTGGTGGCTGTTCCTTCACCAGAAAATCAATGAAGCAAGACTGAGTCAACATCATAACCATAAAACAGCGACGTTTTTTAAGAAACGTTGCTGTTTTATGGTGTTGTGAATTTGTGGATTTTTAGTAGGTGAGGCGGGCAAGAACATCACATTATAACTGCCTTAATATTATATAACAGCATAATATTATATGCATATTAGTGCCTTGACAGTTTGAATGTGGCACAGTGGAGCAAACGCATTATGTTTATTTAATGAAATCTGCTTAAAATATCTTCACCAAGTTTAAGTACAGTTCCAGTCCATGGAGAGGCTGCTAAATCCACATTTGTCCAGCAGTTTGTGGAAGCACCATGCAATTTCTGACAGCCTCACAATGTCTAATGACTAATGACTACCTAAGCTACACAGTGCTGAATGGATTCATTTAGCAGCATTAACAAGCTATTCACCTCCTCCGTTTAATGTATACAAAGTGACATAAACAGTAGTTGTATTTGTTCCTGTTCAAAACTACTCTGTGCTTCTAGCTCATTTTCTATACCTCTGATGGTAAGTGACCCCTTACGTTAGATTATATTATGTAAACAAAAAATGGTGCAATAAATCAGAACCTAAACACTTCTCCAGCTAGGTACTTCTGACCAACAGGAGACCAAGGTCTAGTCACACACTGCTCTTGACAGGTTGTAATAATGTGGCATTGAAGGATGGGTCGATTTCCACACTTTCCACACTTCCATATTCACCTGCAAAGACTCTGAAGTACAGCTATACATGTAATAGTAACATGTATGGTAAGCGTGAAAAACAGAACTAGCTTGTTTTAAATTCTTTACAGCAATCCACACGTATAGCTCATTTATCTAATGCAGTCCCAGCATTCTAAATACTCACCGTGATGAGTTTATGCACCTTATTCTGCCCCGCCCACTTTTGCCTCTTTTTGCCACAGATCTGCACTCCTATAATAAATGCACTTCCGGTTTGACAAAAACTCCGTTCACAGAAATGGCAAAAGTCTCGCAGCTAAAACAGTAGATTGATTTGTTTAAAATGTTTAAACAAAACTTTAAAAAGAAAGATATGCATTTTTGTATCGTTATTAGCCTTAAAGCATGCTCATGAGTACCTTTAATTTGCCATGTTTTGAAATAAACAAAAAGTTTATTATGAAATAATTAGGGTTAGTTTTAAGTTTTTTTTCAGCAGTCTGGAATGACGCATTCAGCCAGTAGATGGCGCCAAGCGCTTACAAAATTTAGCTATGTTATCTCTTCAAGAGAATATGCGACATGCTATTATCAAGCTAGCAGCAGCAATCATGTTTAGACGGAAGAGATGCGCAGAACAAGTCTGTCAATGATTTAAGGACTTAAAACAGCAGAAGATTCTCATATAAGTGATGTAGATGATCTGAAAATGTGTCCTGGTTTGTGTCTAATGAACATTCCTCAAAACAGCATGAATCCAACTGAATGCAACTCCAGGTACCGCGTTTTCTGTGTTTCGGGTGAATCGCGCAATTGGAGGTGAACAAGCGAACAGGCGAATGTGGCGAACGGACGTCAAAGCACGAACAACATGTGGGAACACTGGGCGAGGCGCTGGGTGCGTTGGAAGCTCAGAGCGATCAATACGAACACAGCATTCAACGTGCTCCAAGGCCTAATTATATGTGATTCATAAATAATATCAAACTAAAAATGCCATGCAGCAAATTCTCCCTTTTCACCTGGCTTAAGTCTATGTTTGTAAAATATCAATGTGCAATGATAGAAGAAGAATGGAGAAAATGTCTCCATGAAAGTTTGATCCTGTCTCTTTGTCCTCTTTGCTCTTATATCACAAAGTTTTATGTACCTAAATGTAATGCTTAATTAGGTATTTTAAAAAAGCTCTGGTCTATGACTTGTCAATGCCTCTAAAATATTCTAAATACACCACATTTAATGCAGCTTCCACAGAAAAAAGGGTGAATGGCAGCATGACTAAACACGCCTGTATCGCTGTAATGCTATAATTTCCACTGCCCCAAACGTCAAAACTCCAGCAGCTGTAAAGATTAAATGTGGACTGAAATAGAGTAAAAATAGCCAAGATAATAATCTACCTGTAAATGTCCAGATTCAAAAGTCAAATGTGTTTATTATAAAGGCCCATGTTGTCTGTGGCTTATATGTCTTGTTTTATAACCCAGACTCGTCAGAAAATGTTAGTGGCAAAATGAAAGAACATGAAACACGCATAACTTACCATTTAGAAGCACTGAAGAAAAAAGAACAATTAAAAATCAACAGCAAGTCAGTTTAATCCTCCTCTGTCTGTGTGTCGTGTGTTGAGGATTTCTACAACTTTTCATGTAATTGCACCAGGTCCATAAAGTTTAGATTTTGCTCCAGGTTAATATCCATGCAGAAGTCTGTTTTATCTTTAAAAATACAGAGATTGTCCTGATTTAATGCAGACAGACTGTCCGTGCACCTTCATATAAGAGGTGCACGTGTGTGCATGTGTGTCCCGTCTTCAGCGGCTCGAGAGAAAAATAAGGATATCTCCCTGGATTGAAAGAAAAATCGTGTACATGTACTAGTTTTTCACTTTTCAACAGTAAAATCAGGTACAGCACCTTCAAAGTACATATGACAAGTTTTAATGTTTGGTAGGATAGATATTATTTATCATAGTTTTACATTTGTCAAGTAACTGATATATGTTGAAAATTACAGGAAGTGTAACCTAATCTGTTATATGCAGTTTAACATTATATTTGTAATATAACTTAATGTTACCCCAGAAAAGTAGATGAATTGTTCGGTAGATGTAAAAATACACATGTAGCTAGCATTTAGCACGCAGCTACCTTTACATTCTTGGATAACTACACAAATTTGTGCTGTTGGACCACTTTATTCTCCTCCATTTCTTTGTGTCTGTCTGGCACAATTTATATACAAACGTTTGCTCTTGTAGTTATTGAACAGTTGGTGACAGGGCACTGCTGTTCTCCATTAAAATTAATGGTCCCAAAGAGGTAGTGGACGTTATCTCGGATGCCAACCATTTTAGAGTGCAGCGGTTATTCTTTTTATCTAATGTTAGCAAATAGGAAGCAGAAAAGACTGTTTTTGAGTTTTGTTGGAATTAATTAAATCTCAACTATACCATATGCAAGATAACAATGATGTATATTCTAAAGTCTATTCTTTTTCTCTTTTAGCAAAATTAATGAACTAGATAGCAAAGTGCTGTAATCTCCTCTGGCTCCTGCAAGCGCTTATTGTGACAGAATCCCGCTCTCTCAGGTTGGTGCGTGCCGCGGTTGTTTGGCTGTGATGTTTGAACAGAAATAGCAGAGGAGCTTGTGCAGCTGGTCACTTGTGATGACTGAGCCTCGCACTTATGAGGCCACTTATTTTAAGATGACAAGATCAAATTACACTCAGTTTCTCGTTGCACTCATTTAACAACTTACAGTAATTGTACATTGAATTTGGTTAAGGTCATAAATACATCAAAGTCAATATTATGTGTTTGATCGTATCTACATCTGTGTTTCTGTCACTTAATATATAGTAAGTCTCTGAGGTTCTATGTGAGCCGTTAGGGGTCTCAGGGGATGGGGCTTCAGGTGGAAGGGCAGCACTGGTTTAAGAGTAGTAAGTGCCCCTCAATGACAGGCAGACTTGTGCGTGCATGTCTCTACATCTTAACTACAAGAATGCTTCATTTGTGGAGTATTTGAGAATTACTCATCCCGTATTTTAGATTTTTCAACTTAAAATGTTTGTATTATGTCACAGGTCTTTGCTGGCCAGAGAACTGAATCCGTGCCCTATTTGGCACTGAATGTTCACCTAAATAATTGATAAAAGGTAATATTCTGGGATGTGCGTTTATACTAACCTGTAGTTTGAGATGTGTAGCACTCTGAGTCGACTTCTACACATTGTCAATCTCAGACGGCTCCTGTTAGAAGTGATTGACATTGTTCAGGTGAATACTTAAAGCTGATTCAAAATTTGTCTATGTCTAGTCGAGAGAAAAGCACAGACATCTCTCCCTTCCACAAATGGCCAAAGCGCTTCCCACTATTCTGTTTAAAAAAACAACAAATAGGCCAAAGTATGTCATTTTAAGCTCTTATATGACTAACATTTGCAATACAATAATGGCTCTTCCATTACTGTATTTGCAATGAGAGTGCAGTCTGATATGTGTACGTGTGTCACGTGTGTAGCTTAAAGACTACACAACCATGAACAGCACACAGTGCTAACCACAGTTGGGTTTGATGTCCTGCTGTCGGTTTGCTGCCTGAACGCACCGTCCCATTTACTTTGAAGGTCATTTCGAGGGAGCTGTGGACATCCTGTTAATGTGCATGTTTATTTAGTTGTTTACTTAGCCTTGCGTGTTTGTTTCTTTTGGACAGGTGGAAAATTGGTGAGGTCACTGACTTATAAGAACAGGGCATTGTTTGTTTATTTGGATCCCTATTAGGCATTTCCTTGGCACCAATGGACAACCTGATGTTGTGCATGCTTTGAATACTTGTAAATTCACAGCAGTTTAAACCAAGTCCTTGTTTTGCACTAATTGCAAATTAGCACATGCATTTTATTCATGAGAATGAAAATGACCCAGTGCAAAAGTCCCTTATGCGTTTGTGGCACTTACAGATGTAGTAGTAAGAGAGAACCTCCAGAGGCTGAGTGTGAGAACTAAAAGTGACTATTTAAAAAGAGCAGCTGAGAAAAGGGGGGTTTAACGGCACCCAGCGACTGAGCTCAATTATTTATGAATCTCAAATTCACAGACACAAAAAAAGCCTTTCATGCAGCTCTCCCAGGAACAGACAAGTTGGTCGTGCCGAGAGGAGAGCGCAAATCTCAGAGCTCAATTCCTAGAAAATGATAATGTTTTCCATCACATCCACACAGCAATATTATGACCGTCTGACTATTGTGCGTAGTATTATGTATTTTCACTGAAGAAACCGCATCACCTCTCCAACGCTGTTCATTCTTTGGACCACTTTTAATAACTGTATTATCATAAATGCAGAGATATTTAATTCTATACTGTGGAACATTTCATGCAAAAAAGAAAAGAGATAAGAAAAGTTACATGGTGCAGTCTTAATTAAACTCAAAATAACAAAATGTTCACTTGTGGCATAATAATTTACAGTCACTGATGCAATAATTATAGAATGCAAATGTGTATTACCCATTCATTGTTAATGGATTTTACTGTATGTAGATTTATTGCAACTTGCACTGAAATTTCAAATGACATTCAAGCAAAGTAAAAGAGCTTGTTTAGCACTTTTTCATAAAGGCTTCTGGCTCACTGCGATTTTCTTACTTTTCACCACCAAGAATATTTACAGAGCCAAACCAGGATCTACTTTAACAAGGTTGGTGAAGTGTCTGGCCCAATGGCATGACAACACATTGATCACCAAGTAGACAATATAATAAACAGAACTCTTCCTTCACCAATTAGGCCCTCAGTCTTACCCACACGCCAATTTGATTACCACTCTACCCGAGAACCTGTTTCCGCTGCTGTACTGTAGCCTCTGTACAGACTTGGCCGGCGATGTGACGCATATCGTTGGGCTAAAGTTCTGTGCGGCAGCGGGGTTGAGTTCCTGTGCTCGGGTCCTCTTGCCGCAGGGCCTTTTCCCATCGATCAGCTGCATTGATTGGGCTCACACAGAGATAAAGCCCCTGACAAGCCGTGGATGTCGCATTTGGGACATTACGGACCTCGCAGACAATTGTGTGCCCGTATAGTGGCACTTGTTCAACACTACAAGCAGCATAAACAAGGTAATAGATATAATGAGACAGGACATATGGCTATAAGAATGTAATACCCAGATTGCATTGGGGCTGGAGGGGAAACAAAGGATTTATATAGGTGGCACGCTAACCTTATGCCCCGACCATAGATTATTTACCTCATGCGTCTATACTTTCTAATCTCTTTTCCGGCGACTCTCTCCCAAACGTACACAATCTCCACAGCTAAATGTGTTATTGCTTTTGCAGGCAATAATTATTTTCTGCTGAAAATCTGTCCATGTTATTGGTAATTATGGTGGCCCGGAAGGCTCACCAGAATTGCAAGAGTCACAACACAAGCGCACATTGAACAGCTGTGAAAGTGGATGTATTGGTTCTGGGCGCTGGCAGTTGATTAAATATGGAAACATACATATTTTGAAAATGAACAGTGTTTTTTTTTTTTTGCTTGCAGAATACTTGTTCTATAAACTAGCTCATTCAGTTTCTACAAAAATCCCCTCCAGAAATTGTTTGTGAATGACTTTTGCGATTTGTGCGCCTCCCGGGCCACCACATGGAAAGTCTTCAATTATTTTAGATACGGTTTGCATTGGTGATGTTCTAAAACACATAGTACATAATACATGCTTGTGCTTTTGGGGATTTACTTCAACCTTGAATCAATTCAGTACATGTTTATAGAATTTCCCCAGAGCACTGTGATGGTGCAGGATATAAGGAAAGCATCTCATATAAAAAGATAGTGATACTGAATCCCATCACAAGGGGAAATTAAAAGCTTTACGGGACTACACCAAACATCTGACATCTTACAAGTGGTTGTCTTACCCCACTTGTGTGCCTCTTATGAACTATATGCAAAAAGAAATAATTCAGCATCTCAAACTTTTTTTTAACTTTAGTGCAGGCACAATGGCTGAATATGGTGTCAAGAAAAAGTTATTGTACACAAGCTCTGCAGGGTTACTCTATTAAACGACTATTTGACAGATTAACACAGACCACATCTTTGTTAGACTGCATTTCAAACCTGTCTTTGTTTTGCTTTTCACAAAAATTGGCTGTTTGGTTTGTGAGTTGGGCAGATCCCTGAACAAGAAACTCCATATTGTTTGCTTGAAAATGTGTATTTAGCCTTGCCAAGACTCATTTCTATAGCGTGTGCCTTTTTCATGTCATTTTCTACTTCTTCAAGCATGGCTCACCGTACAGATTGTTTGTGTTTTTGGAGTGAAATGTGAGCAGAATTGCTAGGACATTTTTCTGTAGTAGATTCTGTTTTTCTCGAGGAAATGAATGTGCAGCAAACAAACAGCTGAGCGGCTCGTGTCAACATTGGGTCCCTGGAGTTGTTACAGTAAACGTGCACACTGCAAAATAAGCAATCCTGACTTCCACATAATGAGATCCACTGCTCGCTTGCAGGCATTACAAAGTGGAGTGGTTAATCTCTGAATATTCTGTTGTATTATGTTCCTCTTACCCTAAAGGCTCAGCACATCTTCACCTGCGACTCAGTACTGACGCACGTTATAAGTGTTATTTAAATGGAAACACAGCAGGGGATTCTTGTGTACACGACAGCCAGACTGTCAATCAACACAGTTTTTCTATTCATGTATTTCCACATATTAAATTGTGTGGTATGCAATGTGCTGTTAGCAATATATGGTTAACATTAAAGGCAGTATTTTGCACAGTATTTTTCACAGTTATAGTTTTGTTTGGCCTTGTAGGATAATTGGTTTAACCCCTGAAAAGAATATTAGTTTAAAAGTTACTAAATGTTGCAATATACAGTCTTATTGTAGAAGTTTAAAAATGAAAAAAAAAAGTCTTTTAGCTTCGTTGCAGTCGATCCAAGTGATTGAATCTTGCTTTCTCACATTGAATATTGTCTGTGAAAATTTTCTCTGCGAATGTTACACTTATTTTTTTATTAATTTAAAGTGTTGAATGTGACGGCTTAGAAATTGATGTATTGAATATTAAAAAATGTATACTGCAAAATTCAGCGAGAAATCAAAGTTTGAGGTTTGTCAGCATTTAAAATTCAAAATCTGGGTAAAACAGATTATCTTTCATACCACAGATCTGTTGCAGAGTCTAAATCCTTCTTCTTTTCCCATTTTACCCATTTGGTTTGAATCATAAAAAATTGATCTTTATTTTGCTCTCCAGCCCAGAGATTAATGAACATTTAACCTTAAACTAGACACACACAGTTCGTTCATTGTGAGAAAGAAATGGCTTTTAATTTACCTCCCTTGAACCAATATACTGCCACATTCATTTTCTGCCTAATCCAATTCAGTTTCCATTATTAGGTACCAACATTTAACAGGCAACAACCAATAGAAATAATAATGCTTGATAGCTGGGGGTATAAATAGCATTTCAAGTGCACAGTTAAATCAGTGGAATAAACGGCAGTCTGCTGCAGATAAAGAGTCCAAATTTAAAACCAATCAACACTAAATGGATTTCCAAAAGTTATGCAACAGGACTAATGTTTTGTGAGCTGGTGCAGATAATAGTTGAATATTCTGACTCTGAGGGAAACAATTAGCACATTTGGAGAGGTCAGACAGTACTCGCACTTACACATGAAAGAAGAGCTTAATACATACTGCTCAAAGACAATATGACAGACATCCACTCTGGGTTGGCTGGTGGGGACACTGGCCTTTAGCACATATTGAGAGATCTGAAAGTGTGTGCATTACCAAAGAGCACTGAAACGCATGATAGGGCAGCGGGTTATTCATTTGCATTCTGACACTATATTCTACATGATTGGGTGTTATAGCAGCAGAGCTAAGATATGCTAATGGAATGCTGGAGAGCCTTAAAAAAAAAAAAAAAAAATAGCTGATATTTACAGTACAGAGCATTTGATGGAAATAAGTTGTTATTGAAGATGCATCTCCTGTTTTGACAGAAACAAATTGCAAGACATCTTTGTCCTTGTTTTTATGGTTAAAGTGCAAATACACAAAGTACAATTGAGTTGTCGCAGAATGTCAGTCACCTTTCTTCCAGTCTTGCTTCCAGAAGCAAATATAGGGCCAAAAGTTTGCATATAACCAACTTGTTTTCTCAAGCCTTTCGTTCAACCGATACGACTAATATTTCATCTATATGTATATGGTCATATTTTCACGCTGAAAACTGAAGACAGATAGGGCAGTGCCGAAGGGGAGGACTCGAGCGCTTGGGCTGAGATGGTGGGTGAGCTGATTGACAGTTGTCAGTAATGAGCAGTGACAAATGCATGAGTGCTTGGAGGAGTACAACATAGCCACGTTTCGACTGGCCCTGGGCCCCCAGTGCGGTTCACTTTGGAGCATGTCGGGATGATTCGAAAGTGACGTGCGGTGCGTCTGTAAACATCAAACAGCTTATATTTGCTTTTTACTGTTTCGTTTTCACCTGAGTCTGCATTCTCTCTTATCCAATCATCTTGCGCTAAAGGCACTTTGGAAGCTGATAGCGAGCCAGCGCTTTGGGAGCTGTGCCTTTCGCCCCATTTGGGCTTCTTAAACGGGCTGGTACGGTTCACTTATGGCAGTGGAAACTCTTTCAGGCCATCCCAATCTGCTCCAGAGTTCAATGGAAACGTGCCTCTTGTGTGGGGACCATCAGGACCATCAATCAGGAACAGTCAAGTAATGGATGCACATTACACAGTGGTTTGTGGTCACACCTCTTGTGCACTGACCAACATACTCTGCATGTTCTCCCTGTGCAGATTCTCCTCACCATTGGGGTGAAACGTCAATAACCCAGTGAATGGTTGTGTTTCCAGTTTTACTATATAAAAGTATTCATTATGGCAAAAATGAAAACACAATACTATTTTGTCACATGTGGTGTTTACCATTATATAATTTTATCAGTCTCTGTGAGCATTGTTCTCTGTCATTGTGGCTCTCTTTATTTCCTTTATCTTATCAGTGACCTCTACAGTCACCCCTCACACCAGTCCCATCATGCCTTTGGTCTACACACATACATAAACACACCCCAGACACACACACACACACACACACACACACACACACACACACACACACACACACACACACACACACACACACACACACACACACACACACACACACACACACACACGCGTCATAACTGCCCTGAGGCTCTCTCTCTCTCTCTCTCTCTCTCTCTCTCTCTCTGACCTCCTGTGTTCCTATGCTTTTCAAAAATCCCCCTCTTTCATGTCAACTCGTCCACATAATGAACAATTCTTGCTGCCAGGAGGAGGTCTTCTGGGCTTGGATGTACCTTGTTGTGTACATGCACGCTACACATTCAAACTCATAACACATGCATGAACGCAAACATGAAAACTACCAACGTTTCTCCACCAATAGTCAAAGTTAATTGCCGCATGCTTTTTTTTCTTGTACGCTGGTGCATCAGGTGAACATCGCGGTAATGTTTTGAACTTCAAAGAGACTTGTTGTAGTGTGGCTTGCTAACTTGTGTATTCCCATGTGATGAAGCAGACTTTTCAAGCCTTTGATAAATCCATTGCACATTTGGAGACTAAAACCTCGTGGTGGAGTGGTTTCATGTCGACGGTGTTTGCCCACTTGCTTTCATCTGCTGTTCTTTCTGCCTCCCTCAGCCCTTATTTGGCTCTGTAATCTGTAACCTTTTCACTTCTCTCTCCCTCTCTCTCTGCATCGGTTTGTTTTTTAAACCCGCACGGCCCTTCCTCTTGTTGACTTCTTGTACCCTTTCTCCCTGGTCTTTTGCCTTTTGATAAGGACAGTGTCTGTTGCCAGTGGCTGGTGACTTTAATTGTACCAGGGCATGTCCTAACGCAGCGGTCTAGGAAACTGGGCACAACAAATACACTACCACATGGCATTTATTTCTAGTTAGTCATGTAGAATAAAAGGGGTGCATTTTGATTTAGTGACAGGATAGCGTATTGGTAAAGGTGCACTGTACATCTTTTCCATTGGAGGATTTACTACCTATTTTTCATGGAGATGTTCTTGCTTTGCCGGGTGTAGAATAAATTGAAGTATCCCGACAGTTTAAAGATAAGACATGAGCCTGAAGTTCTGTTAATAAATCCTGTCTGATCATTGAGTTTGGGAGTGTTTGTTCCGTTCTTTTGGACATAATTGAGATGTATACACAATAGTTCAGGACTGATTTTGGTCTATGAGGCACAGTTCAATCGATTTGGAGTTATTCAAAGTAGAGGAGTACGTTTTTGTTTTAAAGCTTTACTCCACTCGGATTTATTGTTTTTTAACCTCTTGATTTCACCATGTATTTCCAAAACTGTTATTTCAGCACTTCACTTTTTTGTTGTACATTAAGATTCAAACAACGTCTATTTGGTCAAATTTACATTAGTCTGCCTTTCCCATATATTAAAAAATGTTAGTTCTTTTCTAAGTTTCCAAGCCAGTAATTTGTAAAATTTTGATCCACATTCATTGTATCTTTCTTTGGTAAAGCATGTTTAGCCTCCAGCAGTTTTAATTTTCTTGTAAGTAATGTAGTTTTCTGCATTTGTTTCTTTTTGGTTGAGGCAATGGCTGTAACTTTGCTTCTCAGAACTGCTCTTTCTGCGTCCCAGATGATAATGGAGAGGCTTTTCCATTGTCATTTTCCTCGACATAAGTCTTAATTTAAACTGAGGATCCTTAAACAGACTGGCATTAATCCTCCAAAGTGGGTTTTGTCATTTTTGTTCCAAGTCTACAGTAATGTAGATAGAAGCAAGATCACTTAGATTTGTTGTACTTATGTCTTTTTGAGGCTGAAGTTGTAACACTGACAAGTACCAGAGACATGAACCCTAAGACATTGCGATTGTACGTGAGGTGTCTTGAGAATAAATATTACTTAAACATGCATGAATCACTCTAAATACAACTTTGGGTTTGTGAAAGGGAAGAGGAAACAATTGTAACATGGTTGAAAGCACTTAAAAGTTGATTGAGCATAACATGTCGGTTTTACATAAAAAATTCAATCAGCTAAGCTAGTTAAAATGCTGCTGTGCTGTTGCTCTTATGTATGTAGCATCTCTATTAAAATGCCTGCTATGTTCTTGATTAGCTTTGTGAAACAATCAATGCCATTCTCTGCATTGAAGATACAATTATTTCAGCTCATTCCCGGCCCTGATTGGTCATGATTGGAAAACGTGTCTGAATAGTAAAGAATATGATTGCTTCTTTAAGCTTCAGTGGAGACAACAAACTCCTGTTTTTGTTTTTTATTTGGAAGATATTGCTTTTGGCAGGGCTCATTTTTGAAACAGCTGTTTGACAAAGTTTTCTCTGCTATCCACAATACATCAGTAATATATATTTTGTATTCTAACCAGAGTGAACAAGACATCCAGTGTATTTGCATCCATTTTAAAGTGTTAGTGGATACATTACTGCAATTCCCTTTGTATGACTGCACAAAACAAAACAATCAATATTTAATCCAGCATTAGCATTTAGAATCATACACGTTTTGCATCATTTTAGTATGCTTTACTTTTTTGTTGTGTTTTGAAGCAGACCTGTTATAATGGTTGTCTGGTGCTGACGTGTCTCAAACCGAGCAAATCACCGTCTGGAGAGAGGGGCAGATGGACAAGCAGAATAATGACTTCTGCTTTACTGTGTGTGTGCTGAGTTTAATCAAGAAGCTGCAGCTCAAGTCCTCCAGCCGCAGTTAAGCAAGCCGCTCTTCTTTGTATCATTTGACCCTGTGGAACTTTCATCTGGAAAACAAAAACAAAAAAAGTTTTGGATTCTTATAGTTAGACCTGTAAGAATCATAAACGTATTAAACTGTAAAGACTTAATGAATCGGACAAAAAAAGGGGGGGGGGGGGGGAATGAGGGGGGGGGGATGAAATCAGTGGTGTAAGAAGTACAGGGAAAAAAGGCCTCAAATAAAAGTGTGACAAAAAAAGTCTACTTAAGTGAAAGTTTTGAAGCATCAGTTAAAAAGTGTACTTGCAGAGTAAAAAGTAAAAGTATCGAAAACATTTGCATTGCATTGTATATTTTTGTTTGCTCAAAGTTGGGATGTCAAATCAAACTATGAACTTGTTAAAATTAACCTGTCAACCATTTCAATCGCTCTCAAACAGTAAAGATAAGTACTTTTTATTTTTAAGTCCAGTTCAAAAATTTAATGGAGTTCCACGAGCGGATGCTGCTCTCAAATGAAAAAGTAGCCACTGTAAAGTTTATTCAAATTTAACTTAAAGTAGAACTAAGTAACATTTTTACCTCATTAAACGTCTTTATAAGTCCATGTGGTGGTTGTAAATGTATTTTCAGAGCATTTGAAGCCCCCGCCATCTCCCCCTGCTGTTTCTGCGCGGAAAACTAACCCTGCGACTTTCTTGACACCGACCCGAAGACAACTCTCTTGGCTCTCTTTTTTATATTTGGTGGCATGACATGTTTTTATATGTGATTAAACTTCCTTATTTCAATTAAAAAAAAAAGGAAAAAAAAAAGCTTTTGTCATCTTTTTAATGGGAGTGTATGTTCACAAGAGACCTGCAGGGGGAGCTCTGTCGCTGAAGTTACTGAGTTCTGCTTTTACTACAATACTTTTACTTCTAGACTTTGTTACTTTCCATTTTCCATTGTAAAACATCTGCAGCATACTTTGTACACAATGTTATTCATACTGTGGCTGTTTCTCCACAATTCAGAGTCCACAAACAGACTAGAGTATTATATGTGAGAACAGTCATATGCTTTTTCCTGCCGGCCTGCCCAGGCTGATACATAATGCATGAGGGCTGAGACCAAGTGGGCCTCTTCCATTTGTTTCTCTGCTGTTCCCCTCTCTGTCTCTCCTCACTCCATCCTCAGTCCCCTGTCTTCACCTATGTACAATACAATCTCCCATTTTCCACCTCCTTTGGCTTTATTATCGACGCGCCTGGACGAGAGACTCTGAGTGCAAGGGTGCTATAGCGTGAATGACAGGCCGCGCTGTATTGAGCTGCTATTGAAGTCTGGAAGGCTGTGCAAATCTATTGAAATGAACGAGAAAAGTGAACTTTGAGTCAATGCAAGCTTTGTTTATTTATAGTGAGACTGTGAGCAAGAAAGCGAGAGAAAAAGAATTGTGTAGATTGGAGTAAACATCTGACGCTGATCTATACTGCTCGAAACAATTCAGGGTCATGGCAAAATAGTTTGAAATATATATTCATGGGTTTCATCTTTGTGTTTTGATGACTTTTTCCCATTCAAAAGATGTAGTATTCAGTGTTCAAAACAAATAACTATAACTATGGTCCCATGTTTGTTTGTGAGGGATTGTTGAGGCCTACACACAAACTGTTATATACTTTTATGGTTGATGAACAATTATTTCAACAAAGCAAATAATACTTGAGTAAATAATGCTTGAGTGGGTAAAAAAATCAATTTGTGATGATCAGCAAGTATCATAAAGATAATGTGTGAAAAGGAGTGAGAGATATTGGCAAAAATGAATATCTCAATGCTTTTTAGAGTATCCCGATAAGGATATTCAGACGATATTATGAAAATCCAACAGAAATGTGTTAAAACATGTCTTTAAACATATTAGTTGAGGTTTAATGATCAGACAAATGTGAAATGTTTGTCAAATTAATCACAAAAATGCAGAAATACACATTTTACCTTTATTTGAAAGTTTACAACATAGCTGTGTTTTTTTTGTTTGTTTTTTTACATTTTTGATCAGCTTTTTTGTAGCTTTTTTTTTCTCTAAACTGTATACAAAAAAGTCAATATTCAACATTCATGGTGTAATCTAAATTTTGATATATTGCCCACCTCTACTTGTGAATTATATCTGTGACTTGTTGATATAACCCTCCTAAGATCATGAAAAATATCAAAAAGAAAAATAAAAGTTTTTATTTTCAAGTCAGCAAGTATTTAGCGTTTAAACTTTATTGGAAGTGATGACTTGCAGCAGGACGCCGACTGTCCCCTGCTGGTCTGGCAGGTGTCAAATATTTTCATACACAACCTGATTTGTTTGATTGCGCTTCAGGCCTGTGCTGGTATTGGATAAACAAGCTCAGTTACTGCTGTCATTTTAGGAAATAGTGTGATTACGACGAAAACACAATCATCTGGTAATGAACTTGAAAACACAGCATTTGTCAACTCTTAAAATAACATAATTAGTGCCAAAAAGTTAATGCCATTACACATCTGTGCTGTAGGTTTAATTCTGCTATTTTTACATACTCTAGCTATTTTTGGCCCCAGTCTATGCTTCTTGTTCTTCACAGTTGATCCACCTTTATTACTATAAGCCACCGCTAATGAACACTGACTTGCTCATATCCCAAACCACAAGCCTGTACCGTTCCCAGCTGCACATGTGACATTTCCAGTTTCCTCGTACACTCCCTGGACAGCTTTCCTTCTACCCTTGTCCCTTTTGACTCTTCCAGCTTAAAAAGGTGCTTTGAAGTCTATCTGTGGAAAAGAACAGTTCAAACAAGAGTATTTGGTCTTTGTTGAGAGTCTGCCGAGGTCCTTGGAGGCCTCAGACTTGTTGGCCTGGATGTTTAGGTGCGGACATTAAGTTTTCATGGTGTCTTTACGGTTTTACAGTGCGCTCCTGCCTGTACCCCTGTGGTGCTGTGGATTCTTGTTGACTTGCTTTGTTCAGTTTTAAAGCGCATCATGAGACAAGCTCCTTCTGGCTTTTGCCTTCTATGACCTATTTAGACAAAGTGAGGGAGGAATCATATAAAATCAATCGAACTTTTGATTATGATAGTGCTTTATTATGATAGCGCCGCAGAGGAAAATTATGTAAACAGTTGCAACAAGGTTAGTGCATAATAGGGATGGGCGACATATCGGCTTCAGGATCGGTATTGACCGATACAATAAGCGTCATTCCCAGATTGTCCTCTGTCAATCAGATTAGGCACCTGCTGGTGCCTAGAGTCAGGACTAAACATGGGGAATCAGCATTTCAGTTTTTTGCAGCTAAAATCTGGAACAGTCTCCCTGAAGATGTGAGACAGGCCTCCACTCTGACAATGTTTAAATCCAGGCTAAAAACAGTTCTCTTTAGACGTGCATACGACTGAAAGATCTATCTGCACTCTTCTCTTTTAAAGCACTTTATTCTAAAATGATTTTAAAATGATTCTGTGTGTCTTTTTGTGTTTTGTGATTTTAATGCAACTTTTCCTGTTTATGTAAAGCACTTTGAATTGCCCTGTGTACGAATTGTGCTCTACAAATAAACTTGCCTTGCCTTGCCTTGCCTTTTATGGAATGAAGATTTAACAATTTATCTAATATGTTAACACAAATTCTGTATTCTTAAATATGCTGTTATTGTTGTTACTGAAGTGAAAAATTAATTTGTGATCTTTACTTCATCTTAATATAGATTTGAGGGCCTTGAATTTTAAATACCAAAATATTGGTATTGGTAAATATCAGCAAGCCAAATGTCAGATATTGGTGTTTACTTAAAAAATATATTGGATCATTCCTAGTGTTTACATTTCAGCAATGTTATCATTAATGCAGGAGGAGGAGCGGGCAAGGCAAATGTATTTGTAGAGCACAATTTGTACTTCAAAGTGTTTTACAGAACAAGTGCTTCACAGAACAAGGGGAGATGCATTCAAATCAAAATACAAATACATGCAAACATACATAATCATTCATTAATTCATACGAAAAATTTTGCAGATAAACAGCTAAACGTATCTGTTTTCAGCATTTTTGGGAGGATTGTTGCAGATTTTAGCTGCATAAAACTGAAACGCTGATTCCCCATGTTTTATCTTGACTTTCTGTAATCCTCTTTGGTAAAGTTTCTTGTAAATGTTAATAAATGTTTCCCAGGTAAAAGTGGCCTATGGCTGTATTAGACCTGCAATGAAATGGCATGAGTGGGAGGGACAGTCAGCAAATTCTTTACGTGGGGAATCAATTTCCGAACTCTAAGGCCTGCATCAAACCCTCACCAAGGCCTTCATCATGTTTGGAGCATTTCTATCTACTGTATATGGGCGGGAATGTGCAATGAAACTGTAATCTGGACACAAACCGTTGAGGAGGTGTGGTTGGTCCAGACCAGACCAGACCAGAGAGCAGAATAAAACCAGGAAGCGGCCCAGGCTGAAAAATGACACAGAAATACGTGAAAGTGGGCAGGAGGAAATCATAGTCAGATTTGATTATGTTCATGTTCACCATTGATTATATATGTGAGAAACCTTCATAGAACCATACAACAAAAACGTAGTAGTCTGAGCTGGAAAAAGTGCCTTATATTTGACCAATTTTGAGTTGTAGAGGTAAATGCTGTGCCTTTCAGAGTCTGCATGACAGAGATTTGCATAAAGTAATGTTTGAGGCGCATCATCGTGGTGTAAAATGTCAAGGCAAAAAACACATCAGCTTAGAAAATCATAAAACTTTGGTCCCCAATCAAACCAAATTCACCAAAAATGTGTGAATGCATAAGAGAACTGTGTCTCTCTGTTGAAGCCTGTAATGTTTATCAATGGCATCTTTAACCACTGGAAAGGATAAGAAAGGATATGGCTGATGTTTATAGTATTTGATAACAATGTAAGATGGCTATTATACTATATTGTCCCATAACCGTCGCAGTATGCCCACTGAGCTGCCAAATTGTTTCCTGCAAATGTGTCCGTGTGTGCGTTTATGACTTCACACACGTTTATGCTGTATATCGTGTGTGTGTTTGGATATAATTGCAATGCAGGTCTTGTAAAAGCAGGTGTAAAGGCGCAGGTGCCATCAGGAAGGAGACAGAGGACCATTAGAGGAAAGAGAGGCAAAGTTAATAGAGCGACAATAGGACATTGACTCACATCACCTCTGATGGGATCATTTTTGTAAAGAGAGAAAGAAAGAATACATGGCTCTGAGGTTTCATTACTGCCATAGAGTCTTTACAGCAGCAAGTAAGAAGTGCACAACCTTCTGTTACATATTTTGCGTTAGGATGATGTTTATTTTTATACCGATTAAATTACACAGATGTTGTCTTAAAAAAATTCTATTCTATTCTGTGTCTTGTTTTGTTTTGTCAAGTGGTAGTATAGCCCCTTAATTTTCAACCAGAATGCCTTGAGGTATTGCCAGGTGTGCCTTGAAAAAAAGAAAATCACTTAACAGATTCACACAGGAATATAATTTAAAAATTTCGTGTACCAAAACCACAGCCATTGCCAATTCCAAAGAACCAGGCAAGGTGGCACGGACAATATCTACATGGTGTGATTCACAATGGTTCCCATATTTTTTGTCTTAAGCACACCTGACACTTTTTCTCACAATTCGAGTTTAATTATATTGATATGGATCACTGTTTATTTATTTTATAAAAGAACTTGGACACACAGTAATAGTGTTAAGAGGGCAAATCAGCTCTGGACCAGTTCAAATGCCCCTTCCAGTATGACTGGAAATAGGTTGTAGTAAAATAGATACATTTTATTATTCTACTGTCTTAGACTAACATTACCTCTCTTTAATTGTTAACATTATCAAGTAAAAAGGTAACCCTCTGCTGAGTGACACCTGATCTTTGGAGGAGCTGGGATAGTCTCAACATGAACCGTAATCAGACTGCAAATTTCTCTAAACCACAAAAGCGTTGCCTCATGCTTGATGTTAAATATTCATTTGCAAACTGTTGTCTTTCCACTGTGCTCCATTTATCAAAATCAAAAGTTCATTTGACAGCTCAATACATTCCATGAAGTATTGCTGTGCTATAAAAGCCGCAGCAATCAATAGACCTTAAGATTAGAAAGGGTAAGTCAGGTGCAATCAACCTTTATACTCGCATCCAATCATGGAACACTTACTTATTGTTGACGGCTGTAAGGAAACAATTCAATAGATTACTACTGAATTGTTGTTGATCATTGATATGATCAGATAAAGCGAGACTAAAACACACACACAGAGCTGTTGTGTCTGAACAAATAAATGGAACTGCTTGTTCAGTAGTTGTGTTCTATAGTTTTTCCAATTCATAGCTTTTTAGCAGGTGGCATATTATAACTTAAGACTGTAAATCTCCCAGAAATGACTTTGGGGCATAAAATTCCCCCAAAAAATAAGCGTTATTATTTTATTGTTTCTAAATCTGTTACTGCTGTATACTGTTTCTTATAGGGAGAGGCAGCTCCTGCACCCATGTACCCAGGGAAAATAAAATGGTAATGAATGGCAAAGAGCCTGAAGTTTTGTTTTTTGAGTTTATCTTTGTTATTAAATGACGCCGTAAATAACTATACATCTTAAAAATAAATCAGATTTAACATTTAACCTGTTCTTTAAAGAGCTTAAATCTGCAAAATCTGGACATTTCATTCAGTTTCCATCTTATATCATCAAAATGTGTCGCTGGATATGCTTGTGAGTAATACATTTTATTATGTCCTGTGCATATAATATTTACTGATATTGATGATTAAAATGATGTGATCTTGATAAAATAGTGAAAAATGTCGTACTCTAACTAATATGAAGTAGTTGTAAATGACAGAGGCTAATTCACTCTTGTGAATGTAATAACGCTTTTATTAAACAATCAATTATTCAAACCGTGTTTTTGAAAAGCATTTGTGATCGTTTCTCTTCAAACTACTCTCTCTTGTTTAACTAATAGATGTAGAATTAATAGAATCCCCAAATGGAACACTCAAATCAAAGCAGAAATACATTTGTAGCTTAATTAATGAGATGTTTGACACAGTAATAGTCAGTTTAGTTGCAGAAATCCACTTTTCCTTTCAATGTGGAGCTTTGTAAATCTGGTAAAATGCTCTGGCTTTTATTTGCCCTCAATTATTCGTACAATGTGGTGCATGCTGGGATAGCGTGCCGACAACTGAAGGAGCTCTGCACAATTAACAAAACCTATGTTCATTATAAAGATTTAAAACGTAACCACTAAGTTTGATCAATTGCTCCCTGTTGTCAGTATAAAAGACAGTCCCCCCTGACCTCTCCCCACTGTTCTGCCCCCTGCCCCACCCGGCTATAAATTCCATGACAGCTATTAATAATGAATGCCTGTGAGCGCGCAAATGCCAGTCCCTTGCATATCACGATGAACAGTCCCTTTTAGAACGCTAATGTCGACAAATGACCGGAAGCATAAGGCATTTGAACATACTATTAACCTCTGAAATGTCATTTTTGTGTATCTTTAATGTATGCGGTGTATGTGTGTATGTGATTGTCCATAATTGTTATTAGAGGCTGCTATTAACCTTCATTGACCTTCATTATATTCCGATCCGTGTCATTTGAGTTTTTTCCCCCTTTCAAATGTCGTCACACATCAAAGTGGTCTGTCAAAAGCTGGCACACAGTTGACATTTGCAGGTTAAGAACTGCACAGGGTCGTTATCGTCGTCGCAATTGATTATAAATGATAGTGAATAAACAATTAGATGTCGATTTTGAGGTGTTCGTTTTGTTTCTTCCACGTGGGGTTATTCAAAACGACAGTTATGACAAATAACTTAAACTCAAATTTATTCACGGCCAGTATTGAGCCAAAAACAGACATGGAGAAAAGGAATAAAGAGAATATAAATGTACTGGGGCAAAACTATTTTTGTTTTATTACATGAAATAAAAACAGTACTTCACTATATCAGGGCTTTTCGGCTTTTCCTGAGAGACAGATTTTTTGGAGGGCCACGGTCTCTGGGCCAGAGGTGCACAACATGCCACCACAAAATATCCACAACACTAGATCTGTTTCTATAAGGCTACAATAACTAAAGCTACATTAGATTTTTGTGGAAAAATGAAATACAAAATGCTTTATCAAAATTTCTTTACAAAATGGCCAATTCATAACTGAGCCAGAACTTAACTAGGACAAGACTAGATAGTAGATACCAACCGGGTCTAAACCAGGCCTAATCCATAATCAAATGCATTCTAAAGCAGAATGAAACCAGGATTTACATTGATGATGGGTTATGGGCCAGATCCGATTGTTTGGAGAGCCTGATCTGGCCCCTGGAAAATTGAATAGTGCTGCCCTACACAGTGGTCATGCCATTTTGTAATGGTGTCCTAATGGTGAAAAGGTGTGTGCTCAAAATGTCCCACATTGTGGGCCACAGTGCACCTTGAAAAGTAGTGTCCAGTAGTGTGGGTGAGTGGATAGCACGGATGCCAGGCAGACCCCATGTGCAGACTCAGGTTCGAGAGTTACGAGATTCTGACTCCGACACTTTTCTGTATGTCTTTCCTTCTCTCACTATCCTGTGTAAAGCCTAAAATAAAGAAAAAGAAAAGTATCGGTCACTAGATTCAGCATACTCAACAATTCACTGTAAGAGTCGGGGTGGGGGGGGAAACAACAGTGGACGTTTTTATTAGTCCATATGATACTTGTCTTCCCAAAGCAAATTTTGGCGTTGCATCTGGTTCTATGTGCCAGGTTTGGGATCAGTGATTTGTGCAGTACGCCCAATATAATCTACTGGGGGAAAATGAAATGTAATTATTTACAAGAGTAAAGCACCCCATGTCCTCACTCCACAAACACTGCTATGGACAAGTGCATGTGTACACCAGAGGAGCCATAAGAAGGAGGAGCCAGCTGCCTTGTTCGAAGATAAAGGCTCTAATTGGCTGCATAACTACAGCTGATTTTACATACACGCACACGCACACGCACACGCACACACACACACACACACACACACACACACACACACACACACACACACACACACACACACACACACACACACACACACACACACACACACACACACACACACACACACACACACACACACACACACACACACACACACACTTGGTGCCCTGGGCCAGCTCTTGTCTTTTGTCACTGTTAATGAATAGTGTTCATGAGATAAAACTAAAGTTGCCTCATTAATTCACATTTGCGTGCACTTATACTCCTTGTGTGTGTGCCTGTCTGGAAAAAATATTGTAGAAGCAAAAAGTCTACAGGTTGCTGAGCTGCCTAATTACCTTGCCATGGAAAATCACGTCTGCACGGTAAGGGGCACGGGATTAAATGTCAGTGAGTCCGCAATCAGAATGTGTTGGAGTGTGCAGGCGGCGTTGGTGTGTGTTCAGCTCAACTCTATCAATTCCAGTAGCGTTGCGGTTTATGTCCTTTGGTCTCTCCCGGTGGTCATATAACTTAACAGTGCAATGTAAGTGTGTGAGTGCGTTCGATTTGTGTGCGGTTACGGCCCTCTTCATCATCCGCAGTGTCTTGATTAAAGCCATGGTCCCAGCTCCTCTCTCCATCCGACTTCACGATTTTTCCACTCTACTGTTGAACTGTTTACTTGTTATTTCCACCATATTTCCTCTGCTTTCTGACCAGGCTGTCTGCAATTTCCGTCTTAGAAAGAACAGAATTACAGATTCCTTTAAATGCAAAATCAAATAGGTTATAATTAAAATAACTGTAACAACTATTGAGAGATTAAGTAGTTTGATTTTATGAAATGAAGATAAGTAGTTACCTCAGGATTGGGAGCAGGGCCACACCTCATGCACGCGGCACACCTCTTCCTGTTTTTACCACCCACTCCCTTTCTTTTCGTCTTTTTATATGCACACGCTCTATCAGCAGGTTTTGTTGACATCAAATATCGGAAAAACATCAATTGAGGAAGTTCAGCTGGAAGTGTTTTTGACGGTTGAAGGGCAGAGGATTTTCTAACCAATATTCTTCAAACAAGTATGAATGAAGCTAAATGCAAGGTGACCCTGGAGTTGTGTCCTTTAAATTCTTTGAAGAAGCAGCAACGATAAAGACCGAATTGAGACCAGAACAACTGTAAGGACTGAGCATGACTGCTAATTAGTGTTTCCGCACTTGAATGAGCAGCAAATAGGAACCAGTAGTAATTGTTTCATTGGTATTCCATCACAAAATACAAGCCAGAATTCCTGATGCACTACAGTTCGGGACTCGTTGACACTGGAGCACATGGATATCTCTAAAACCGTAGGCAAGGGCTACTACTGGAACTGTTAAAGGGAACATATTATACTATAGTGACTTTTCTGAGCAATGTTTTGTCATCAGAAACAAACCTGGAGTTGCATTTAGCTTCATTCATGCTAGAAATCCTCTCCCCTCCCTGCTTAATTCCCTCAATGAATGACGTCTTCCCATATTTGACGTCATTTTTCTGAATCCTTTTCTGAATTTTTAAGTCGATAAATCCTCCCCAGACTCAGTTTTGCGTTTCTGCTGTCTAAACAAATCACTGCAACTGTTAGACTACATTAGCTGTGCAGGTACAGATGTTCATTTGGTTTTCATAACAATTTATTTTGGTTATAAAACATGAAATGCCAAACTTAAGGTACTCAAGGGCTGTTTAGAGTAATTTAAAAATGCAGAATATTTTTCCTTTAAAGCATCATAAAGAGACTCAAGCAAGTTTCATGAGGTCTCAAGTTCGATCACATCGTCACAGCATCTAATTTTTGCCCCATTTTCCTTCGTTCACCTCAGTCCAACCCCTTCCTGCTTCCAGGCCCTCCGTGTTACTGGAACACCAACCTCTCTCCATATCAAACCGCTATCTCACCTTGATCCGGAAGACCTTCTGTCGTGTTTGATTATTTTTAGCTTCTTTTGAGGGTTACAAAGCCCGATTGCCAATCACCTCCTCCTCAGAAGCCCCAAACCGGCTTTCAAAAATAACTTTGTCTACCATGATCCCTGTCTTTATGCATAAGAAAGTCATATTCACACTGGATTCTGAGGTTGTGGCAGTGAAGGTGTATATTGTAGCTGTTGAATAATCTGCCAGTAAAAGACACTGTCAAGCACACTTGGTAATGCCTATTGACAAATAAGATAAAAAGAAAAAAAGACAGAAAGAAAAAGTTTGTCATTAGAAGCAGTGAAACCAACTATATACCAATAAGTACATTTGAGATGTATACTTTGTATCTTTTTTATTGAAGTAAGATGGATCTTTTAGACAACTATTATGGAGACTTAATACCTGAGCTACAGTATGCAATGTTCGGGTTTTATTAAGTAAACTAACACATCTCCAAACTCAGGACTCTTTTGAATGTATATAATAGCATTGCGATGCTAAGTTTGCTCTAAACAGAGTCTCACTCTGACTAGCTTTTGCCATTTTGTAATCTTACGCAAGAGGGTTGTACAATAAAATTAAATCGAATTAAATAGCTATTTTAATGGTCTGGACTGTACCTTCACAAACAACATAATATATTATTCTGCATAAAAACTGCCAACCCTGAAATTTACATCTGTACAAACCTTTCTGAAATACATGTGATTCTTTTACTAGTTTGTCAGTTTAAAGGCCTATTCCAGTCATTTTGTTCATTTAAAATGTGAACATCGAACAGAATCCGATTAATAAAACATAAATTGCAAATCTAAGTGCGCACAATACTGGTCTGAAAAATCGCAGTTAGATATTTTTCTCAAATTAGGCAGCCCTATTAAGCAGTCCTCATTTACCTGCAACTTTCTTCCACACCTTTCATCTTTTTTTTTTCATCTTTTTTCATCTCTTTGAGCTACTTCCCTGTCAGGTTAAGCCGGCTGATGTGTTCGTGTTGATTGGGCTGCATCAGAGCCTGCTTGTAGTTCCCTCTCCCGCGACACATGTGTTGCTTTGGCTAGTCTTGTGTCTTTTTTTTTTATGTGTCCATGTGTGTTTGGGTTTACGGTGGTGAGTGTTCTGTGACAGGCTTTGGTGGCTTATCAGCAGCGGCTCACAGGAACTGAACTAACAGAGGCGCGGAAACCTTATCGCACAGGACACCGCCACACTGTTTATCCACACACACATACACACACCTTGGTTTTCCTCTCAGGGGCCATTCAGTGTAATGAGAGGAAGCACGTGATTTACTATACGTGCTGTGTGATAATAATATGTTGTAATGTGGGGTGCCTTGCCTTGGTCCTTTTCCATTTGTCTTCAGGCTTTTCTATTTGCTCTAACACACAAGATAGTACACTTTATACTTGACTATTGCTACCTGTGATAACGGTCAGAGATTTGTGGAGCAGCACAAGCAGTCCATTGGAGACATCACTGCATAATTTAACCATGTCCTAACATAAAACATACCTGGAGTTCTGTTTAGCGTTATTCGCGCTAGTTTGATGAATCCTGTTTAGTGAGTTCTCTCTCCTCCAACCGGCAAAAACACTCGCCGATCTGTGAGGTCAGAGGTTGAGCTCTGAGATCTTTTGTGCTGTTTTTACGTCCACAGATCATCGCCAGACTTGTTCTGAGCATTTCTGCCTCAAATCAAAAACTACGTGGGTGCATTAGCATGTTGAGGGCAAAGTAGCATTTGTTTATCTCACCTGTGAATATTAGTTCTTGGCTTGGGTAATATTTGACAGATTTTTTTTGTAAACAGTTTTTTTTGTTCTCAAACATGAGATAACAAAGTAAAGGTACTGAAGAGCAAGAGCAAGACCATGACAATACACGGTCATAAGATACAAGGTACTGTAAGTCGTAGAAAAGGTTTCAAAGGTCGTCATCTGGACGCTGTTTTGAAAATCAAGATGTTTCAACTTCGAAAATGGAAGTCGAAACGTCTTGATTTTCAAAACAGCGTCCAGGTGACGACCTTTGAAACCTTTGGAACCTTTTCTACGATGGAACACTCCTGGACGAATGAGGGATTACATCGACTAAGGTACTGTAAGCAATAAAAAGAGGTTTGCCCTGTCACACTTTCGCTGAATATGTTAGTTTAAAAACAACACTATAAATACTACACTGATACAGGCACAGCCAATACATGTGCGTAATATTTTTCCTTTAAAATTGCATATTGTTGCCTTATTGGTATCACAATTAAAATACTGTTTAAACTTTACATTTTATACCATATAAATGTTTCTGAAATTGTGATTAAATCAACATTTTAAGTGACATGTTTCAGTAATATTTTGAGAATATTACTGAAAGTCTAGAGGAATTGTGCCACTGAAGAGTCTGTAAACTATAGTGTAAGCTTTTGTGTTTTAGCGTTCTTTTTATTATGTCTAGAGTCATAAATATGTCTCACCAGGTCATTCAAGATGTAGTTTGTAGGAGCTCTGGCAGATTCACCTCTATGGAGACATTGGCAATTCCACCTGTATTTTGTTATTCCTTTTCTATTATTCCTTATCTATTTTTTATACAATGAACTAGATGCTCCGTAGTTAAAAGTAGATAAAGAATGAACTGAGTTGAAATTGAATCAGTGGATAGTGTTATCAGTGTGAATGTGAACTAGACATCTTTACTGTAATAGTAACAGCATACATGTGGACAGGCCATGCATGAAATTGGCTTAAGGTCACAGTTAATGTGTGAAGACAAACAGTAATTGCAGCTTAGAGCAAGAACACAGAGAAACTTGTTTTGCATAGCGTTTACACACAAATATTGGAAAACTATCTTGTCATGTTTGATGTTATGAGAGGATTACATACATTTAACATGCAGGCGTTAATGGAAATATATCGTAACTTTATGTAACTCACTTCTCCTCTACAGTATGCCAGTGTCATGACCGGATTGCCACATATTGACCTGCAAAACATGGCCTGTGGGCTGGGATCATGTGACCTTTGTGTTGTTCCAGCTAGTGACGTCAAGTTGCGGTACATGTATAACTGTACTTTGATTGACTACGGATATACTCCATATTTACTGTAGGTTTGAGTCATTTCACAACTGGTAACATTTTACGTTGGTTTATAGCAAGCTATAAGCAAAACATTCAATCCAGTAGATAGAGGCTATTGGTGAAATGAAAGTATTTTTTGCAATAGATAACAGTGGCATTGAATTGAATAGTTGCCTCCTGTTGCTATGTGATTGTTCTATCCCATAGAGTTTACCATTATGTGGTGTAAGTGGACCTCTCAAAACCTAATGTTAATATAGTAAATCACATAATGAGCCTTCAGACTAAACCTATTACTGTGTCTGTAGAATGTCATGCTGTAATGACATAATGACAGCACATTAGTTTTTTTAATATTATATTGTATGTTTCAGTGCTTGGACAAATGTGCTGTAGTTTGATTTAGAATTTTTGGCAAGCAGATTGTGTCCGTCCCAGTCATTACATTACATTAGTCAATTACCTTGTTTTACACCTCTAAATATGTTTTTGTAATAGAAGTTATTTTGTGCACTTTTAAAAGTTTGTTTCTTACGGGCTGAATAAAACTACTGGGAAAAAGCAAAACAACAAAATTCCAATGAAAGGACATCACCCAAAATGGTTGCTTTAGTTTGAAAGATTATCCATAAAAAGTAGCAAAGCAAGCAAAGTAGAATCAAAGTAAATCCCTTCCACTAAACATTAAAATATCAACGTCACCTTAACAAGAAAGCAGTGGTCAGAGAACAAATGTATCAAGAATTGTCTGGCTCCAGGGTTGTTTCCTATGATTCAATGTGTAAATGGTGTACAGTAAAATGTAAGTTTTATACATTCTGAAAATATTTGTGTCAATTTACTGGTTCTTTATTATTGAAGGAAATAAATGCTTCATGCAATATTTTTTCTTCTTCTTCCCAAATAAGGACAAAACCCACTACTTTTCTGGGCATAATGTAAAGATAGTGCAGCGCTGACACGATTTCAGCTAAAGTTTGGTAAGCTGTCTTCATTTCCACATAGAGTCAGGCGGATGAAGTGAGAGAGGTGACAGGAGGTAGAAAAAGCAGAAAAGCATTGGCTGACAGAAAGACAGAAAGTGGCGTTAAGGATGAATTTGGGAAAAGTTTTTTATCTGACTCTGACATGGTGCGTCTCAAACAATAACCCAATGCGTTTTCAGAAACAGAGCAGCCCATTCCCCAAACTAATTTCACCATTCACAACTTCACAACTCTGTCCGGAAAGTGACAGCTAAATCATTTCCCCTTTGACGTTCTTTCTCTGAAGGCTTTTCCCAGGAGGAGACCAAAAACACTTTGTTCTGAGTTGTCAGTCTGCGAGCCAATAACTGCCGCCGCCAACCACGTCAATTAAGTAACCAGTCAGAAAGAGTATTTTAGCTGCTGTTAAATGTGGGTATGCTGAGTATATTAAGTGGGCGGCGGCCTTATTATTGGCCCAAAATGGCAGATGACATCATTGTTTGGAAATTAAGTTGTCCAGAAGACTGCCAGGGGTGGAGTTCTAGTGATTTATACGCAGTTGTGTTCGTCGTAACTGAGCAGTACCAAATGCAGCCAATAGATGGTGCCTACTGTTGGCTTTTCTGTAAACACTCCGCCATCTTGTGAAAATACTTTTTTGTAAATTAACTATAAATAGTGTCAATTACTGGTTATTCTGATTTTAAGGATAAAATATGGAGGGAAAGTATGGGAAAAATGTGTCAAGTTTTGTTCTTCTCCAACAGTGAGTGACTTCAGGCTATGTGTAGTGGATTACCATGCAGCGGATTTATGAGCTTCGATTTCTTTTTGTGAGACTGGGAATTTCTAATCTACGATGTTTTGAGGAAAGAAACAACAACAAAAAACATTCCGGTAAATGAGTAACTCAGTAATTCCCAAATCCCAACGTATTTACAAAAGTTAGATTATGAATTGTTTAAAGTGCGTATGACAGGTTTTTATGATTTTTTAATTTTGATTTTACCTGTTGTAAATAAAAATGATAGTTTTACACCAATCAGGTAGGTGTTTGTGGAGAAAAGTTGAACATTTTGTTGAAAATTACAGGAAGTAAACAAATTCACACTAGGGAGCCAAAGGTTAAGCGTATATATTTTTTTTTGACCCTTTAAACATTGATTCAACAAAATAAAGGTGTTCACATGTATTTTTCTTTGTCAAATTTTAAAATAAGTGATATTAGAGGAGTTTTGTGTGATGTCATTATTTACAACCAGAAAGTAAAATTAAAACCTAAAGAAATGGCTAAACTGGGATGAAACGTGTATAGATTTTAGCAGAATTTGAAATGCATTTATCTTAACTGTATTTTAGTTAAATGGGCACTCCAACCTGTCATGGGCACTTTAAGACTATCATGTGCACTGACTGTGACAGGTAAATGTTAGCCTTTGCAGGTGAGGGACAAAGCTCCACCCGTGATCCAAGGACTGTCTGAACTATCTTTATTGTGAGCTGTGGTTCTACAAAAACATGACATGGTGCAAAGCTGAATGACATTTATACCTGAAAATACCATTATTACAGTGAGTTACGCCTTTGTGATTAGCATTTGTTATTACCTTACACATCAAACCAAATCCACTCAGAATTCTTCTAGCAACTGAACTTGGAACTGTCAAACTTTCTATCATTAAGGTTCTATTGCTGCATTAAATACTGACTGTATTTTTTAGTAATTTAAATTTAGAATACTATCCATCTCTGCGTGTTGAAACGTGATCACATAACATGATACAACAAACGCAAGCCGACACAACCCAGGACAAAGGGCCACGTACCAAAACATGCAGAAAATTTTAATTGTGACTCATTTTTTGCACATCTTCTTTACTTTTTTAAAGGATTTTCCCCCCGTTTGCTTTATTGGACAGGAATAGTGTAGCATGAAATGAGGATGAGCCTTGGCATAATCACTGCTTCTTTAACCACTCAACCACGAGCAGCATTTTGCACTAGTTTCTATAGTCATAGTCGTAGACTTCTGACAGCAGGAAGTTCACAAACATTGTGAACTTCCTGCTGTCAGAAGTCTCGTCATATGATGCAACTTGAACCCCTCATACCTCCAAGATGAAAACATTTACCCGCCATTTTATTTTATTATCTTGCTTTCCAAATTGGGCTGGAAACTTTTTTACTTTTCCCCCGAAAGTGCTGTCAAACTCTATCTCGAATGCCTTCTCTTTTAAGAATCCTATAGTTCCTCAAACATTCTGTGTCATCACTTCTGTAACTCTTCAGAACTTGCTTTCAGAACCAATCTCCTTTCTTCAACACAGTTTGCTCTAATTAAAACTATACTTCTCGGTTTCTTTGCGAACGCACTTTGAAAATCCAAGGCAAGCTTTTGTACACAAAGATAAGCAGGAGACATTGATTGAGAGCAAATGTGACAGACAGAATGTGAGGGGACTTGAGAGCTGATTTGTGGGGGTAAAGTTTTAGAGCGTGCTAAGTCGTAACTTGGCTTGTTTTGAACCTGCCTGATTTGAGGGAGCAGCAGGGGGTGCCTATTTCTTGTAGAAAAAGTAGCATATCCTCAGATTTTGGCAGCTGAATCCTTACTAGCAAATCAAAGCAAAAAATAGCGACTCGATTCAAATGTTTCCTCAAATGTGACAACTTTTTTCCTCGGAGCTTGGCGTGTCGCAGCGATCTTCACACGCGCACCGTGACACTCCTCACAAAGAGGTGCAGAGGTAGAGAGTATGCAGCTGTTAGTTAAGACATAGCACCTGTGTTTTTACCCGTCTGGTGCAGCTTGACATGTCAACTTTGTTTTCTTACAATTCTGTCGCTTCAAAATGTAAGGAAAACGTGTGGTATTTCTTGTTGATCACTGAGTTTACATGAGTACATTTTTAATTCACTGATGAACTCAAATGAACACAAATCATTCCACACTATGTATATTTTAAAGGAGACCTATTATGCTTTTTTCAGGTACTTAGTATGGAACTATAAGTAGATCATCATTTACATATTATTCATTGTGAACTGCGTTATTGATCTAAAACAGCTTAGAAATAGAGACATATTTTTGTCTTCCTGTTCAGAACTGTAGATCTGATAAGCTCCGGCTTCATAGGGACATTTCACCATAACAGGCAGCAGATTTTCACATGTGTGACATTGGACCCAACGTGTATTACTTGAAGTCTTAATTTTTCAAATAAACGAAGCAAGCAAATATGGGCAGGGATAGGGGGTAGGTCAGACAGGATTTTCGGTGAGCTCGAGCCTCAGTTGCAGGACAATAAAGGATTACTCAAACATGCATGAATCAATCAAAATAAAACTTTAGGTAAGCTAAGGATGAGGAAACACCATTATAACAACGTTAAAAGCTAAGCTTAAGTTGATTTAGCACAATATGTCTCCTTTAACTTTAAATGTGTTGTCACTAAGTGCATAAAAAGACCTTTGTCTCTAACTGTGAACGTAGAAAGGGTGTCAAGCTTTTGGAGGCAGCTAAAGCTACCTGTAAAACTGGAATAAAAAAAAAAGTCTATGTAAGGAAAGATAAAAAATTGTTTTACACAACCGGTGAACGAGAAATGAAAGCGACTTTTCAATACTGTTAAATTCACCTTGTAACCTTTCAACCCCTTGTCTATAATGAGATTGTCACGAGATGACGAGTTTTGCTCAAAAGCTCAAATTCATTCAAAATGTAATCACAATTACACTTCTCAGCCATGAGAGGGAGCAAAAGTTACAAGCTAAATAATCATTTAATTCTAACCATAATTTAGTTTTAACTGGATTGCACTACATTTTATTTGTGTGTTTAATAGCTGATGATGCTGGCAGGCTAGATCAGAAACACTTGTTGTTTCTTGTAGGCCAACATTATTTTACTTTATCTTGTCATCCATCAGTGAAAACAGAAGAAAACAAACATGCGATGTAGTTAAGTCCCACAGAGGCTCACTTCGGACCAGTGTTGTTGAGAGATAAGCACAAACGCGAGGCCGACACATGTGCCCACTCTGGGACTGAGGATGAAACAGAACATTGGACAGGCCTGTTTTTCACCGGGTTGTTTTGACCGCGTTACCACGACGACGGCAAGTTTTCCACAGCGTCTTTTTTTCATGCCTTTTGATGAGGGGCTGTGACAACGGAGATGAAGGTGTTAGTATGTTAGCGCGTGTGTGAGGTTTCCAGCTTGAGAACTATTTCTTTGTATGTTTTTTTTTTTGTTTGTTTATCTTCCTCACGTGCGCCGATGGGTAATACGTGGGTGCTCTGACCTTTGCGGAATATTGATGTGTATTGCGAATTGATATTGTTTGCTTCACTGCCTCCTTGTTGTGTGTGCGGAATCCCTGTCGCGCAAAATGTAGGCCCAAGAGGCTGATAATGGCAGCGCTCCCCGTGTGTTGAGACCTATATATCGTGGTGATTATTGTGTGTTATTCGGATGTGAGCTCCGGCATGTCATCTCTGCTCTGTGTTTTGGAGTATAGGTGTGAAAATGGGCGTTGAGATGGCAGGAAAGTGTGTCGGAGAGGGTCAAAAGACAGCATTCTAGTGGAAACCGCATTAATGGAAAACAGAATTGGCACCTATGCACGTCTTTGAGGACGAGGACAAAAGGAGCAGAGGGGGAGATGACAGGTGAGGGAAATGATTTCAGACTGGCCGTTATGTGCGTGTGTGAGGGAGAGAGCGTAGACACTCAGCTCCATCTTACGCTAAAAGGACTTTGTCAAATTCAATTATAATCAGCGCAGGGAAAAATGCCTTGAACGTAGTGAGAATGCTATGAACACGGATGAGCTTATATATGACGGGATTGGTATAGCGTGGACTGAATTTATTTGACTTTTTAGTTGGAGATTTAAATGCATGAATATGTCGCTGTGGTTTAGTGGAAGTTTAGGTAGGTTTGGGTCAGTTTGTTCTAAATAGCTGAGTATTAATAGTATTACTAGAGATGGCAGTATATCAAAATTTAGATAATATTGTGAAAATGTATTGTAAAAATGCTAGAAGAGCTGATGTTGTAAGGTGATTTCTGTACTTTAAATGATTGATTTCACAGACATTTCACATTTATCTGATCATTTAACTTCTAATCTGTTTAAAGACACGTTTTAGCGCATTTCTGTTGGACTGATTGTCAGAATTTTATTATCAGGATATTCATTTTCGCAATATTGCCCTCTCCTAAACCAGTAGAAACAGTAGATATAAGTAAACCATGCACCAGCGAGAGTGAGAGACGCTTGGATGGATTAATTAGTCCGTGTTATTTCCTTTCATCCTCATTTGGTTCCGGTTTATTCTTAGTTTAGTTGTGTCTCAGGCTTGGTTTATCTGAACACTAAACAGAAGCCGTCAGTCTGCGTGTGATTGGGGCATAGACATAAAAAATAATGGACAGACTGTCGTCGCTCCGCCCCATTCATGAAAATGCGGCTCAGTCATGGAGAAGTCAAAATGGCCGCGGGTTAGCCCCCACCACTCCCCCCTCGGTGGGGAGGCGGGGAGAGGCCGACTTTGGGGCGGCCTTTTGCTGACGTACTGCCGTCGTAGCCTCTATAGTTACCGCCCACTCGTAGGTGTTTGGCTGCGCCGTGACATTTCCGGCGCGTAAAGCCCGCCTTCCTCATTAGATATTCAAGAACTTTAAAAAATCACAGCGGCTAAACCAGCCTGGTTCAAAAAAATTCACCCCCCTCAGCGTTGTCACAGAGCCGTAAGCTAACGTTTGAGACCAAAGCCGTATTTTGAGCCAGGCTCTAAAGTAGGTTTTGAAACGTCTAACTCCCCATTGACTTGCATTGAATAATTCTACTTCCGCAGCCAGCCCCTAGCGGTCAGCACCAGATTGCAAACATGGCAGCCTGCAGTCGGCGGCTCAATTTGAGCGCGGTAGCCTCGCCCACTGGATTGGGGACCTCTTCTCTCGTGTGGTGGATGTGCTGTAATTGGGCTGGTTCACTTTTACACTTGTTCTCACTGTAATATCTTGGGCTTTGGGGGTCGAGGGCCAGTATTCACCGCAGAGACCACTGCAGTTAACTTGTTTGGTCTGCAGTACAATCGGACAATGGTATCTCTGCAGACTTACAGTGTCCTTTACTCGTGAAAAGTCAGAGAATAAGCTATAGGGCCTAGTTGAAGGAAACTAAATATGCAAAATTAACTGTTAGGAGCTTTTAACCGCGTAATAATGGTTTCCGCTTCTCATTAAACCACTGGAAGTTGTATTTAAAGTGTCCAAAATATAAAATGATCCTGGGGTGTCGTAGATAAGAGCTATAGAGCAGACAAAAGCACAGTAGGTCTTCTTTAGAGAGCGAGCTTTTTGTGGTGCTAGTTTAATAAGCTGCCTCTGTGTGTTCTTTTTAAAAAATCATATATTTAAGGGTGTTTTAGGGTGTTTTTCTTATTGGTTATTATTAATGAATATATTTGTTAAGTTTAGATTTTTGTTTAGTACGACATTTTGATTTTTTGCTGTGCTTTCAATTTGGTGAAAATCAAATCGTGAGCGTATTCTTGGAAAAATCATCTTTTTTTGTGATCTCCACATTTTGATTGACTTTTTTTCTGGTTTGTGCGGCTTGAGTGGCTCTCAGACCCTTTTTTCCCGCTCACTCTTCCTTTTGGTTAACCTCTGTCAGGCTCTGAGTGACCGACAGGTGGATTGTACAGTGTCATGATGAAATCTAAATCGGGATTTGGCTCCAAGAAAATTGTGATGATATTAATTTTTGGCATATCAAATTATCCATACTTACAAACCAGTCCTGTTGCTTCCATTTATATTGATGTTTGTCACTACAATCAAATGAGATGTTTAGTAGTGTTATTGTGGTTTAATGATAAGACAAATGTGAATGACAAAAGTGCAAAAGTGTCACCTTATACCCTTATTTGAAAGTTTACTTTATCACTTTTTTCATTTTTATCTTTAATCAGCTCTTTTTCCCTTTTTACTATAAACAATATGCTCATTATTAAAATTGTGCGTATCTTCAAAACAACAGTCACAATCTGTGGTGGATGAAGTACCCGATTTTGTTACTCAAGTAGAATTACAGATACAGCAGCAAAAAATACTCAAGTAAAAGTATCACATTTTAACATCTACTCAAGTAATAAAGTACTCCTTTAAAAATATTCTTTAAGAGTAAAAAGTACAAGTAATTATTTTTGGTTTGGGGAACTATTAAAGCATCAAACTGTAATTTTGGTTTATTGAGTTTTGGTTGTTATAGGCAACGTTCCAGGTTATTTTTCTCTACAGAGGCTTTTTGTTTGCTCAAAGGGAACTAGAAAAAAAAGCAAGATGTCGCTATAAATGTGCCAAAAAATACACCCCTCCGCCTTTTCAGCAAGTCGTTAAGAAAATATACTTTTACTTTTCAGTTCAGTTCAAAAATATAGTTGAGTAGAAAGTACAGATACACGCTCTGAAATGTAGTGAAGTAAAAGTGAAAGTATCTACGGTAAAATGTACTTAAGTAAAGTACAGACACCTAAAAAGTCACAATAATCTAAAATCTTGATAAATTGCCATCTCTGGAGTCCTATCTCATTAAAGAAGCATTACTATTGAAAAGAAACCGCTTGCATTGTATCTACTTAGCCAGCAGTAGGCAAATATCAAAAGTTTTGTGAAAAGAACAATGTTAAGAATTGTCGCAGCATATCGTGAATAAAATATTTCCGACCAATAACCCTTGCCGTTTTGAGTTTGACTCTACAATCCTCATGTATTTATACCAACAGAGTAAAGAGACCTTTTCTGTTTAGTGCCTTGTGACGGATCCCCTCGTGCACGTTCTTGTTTTCTTTTCTTTCTCCCCTGTTTGCAGTTATTTGTGAACAGGAGCGCCTTTTAATCCCTATCCTCTTGCCTTTGAAATGGAAACAATAAGCTCATTGGTATTCCTTATAGACACGTGTAGCTATGAGTGCACACAGGAGAGAGGGCACTTTGAAGTCGAGGCTGGGAAGGTGGAGCGAGGGAGAGAGAAACAGAGTGAGTGAGGAGAGTCTAATTGAAGTGTGCAGATGAAGAGGAAAAAGTCGTCTGTTCACTCGCTGCCTAAAAATGACAGCTCTATCACCTCTTCGTCCCTGGGAGTAACAGGCAAGGCGTTTGGCAAAATCGGCTTCATTTTTGGGGCTGCTGGTGTCATGTGAGAGACAGCTAAGTGCCTGACAACGCGTCAATTGAATTTGTCGACGTTAGAAAGAAACTCAACATGGATATTCTAACTCATGTCGAGTCATTTTTGAGTACCTATTGGAGAAAAACATGATGGTAGTAACCAGGGATGTCAAGATTATTCAACTAAAAAATGAAAATTGTGAGAAATCATAGGCAGCAAAAATTAGTCAAGCAACAAATGTAACATACTTTTTTCAGGCTGTTTATGTGACAATATCATTTATTTTTCATTCAGAAAGTTTGATTTTATAAAGCTAGACTTGTGAAAAGAAGCAAATCAAGGATTGTTTGGTCAGATTTAAATAATTGTGAAATCGTGACGTTTCTTCTCATAGTAATCGTAACGCTAACATTTGGTATTGTGACATCTTTAGTCGTAGCTGAGTCATAGAAGTAGTTTTCAGTCATAGTAGCAGCATCAGTATAACTTTATCATTAGCTGTAGTAGCAATAGTATGTAGGTTGAAAGTATCAGCTGCACAATACTGAAAAGTATTGCAATATGTGAGATTGCTGTTAAATACTGCAATATGTAAAGTATATAAAGTAGTATAAAGTATATAAAGTTTCAATATTTGAATATACTTTTTATATCATATATCATTTCAGTTATATTAAAACTAAATGTGTCTTAATGCCGTAATGTATTAGTCAAAATAAAAATGAACAGAAACAAAACTGAGACTAAATTAACGAAAATCATGAAGAAAATAAACCCTTTTCAATGTTTTCATTTTAAAAACAGCACACTTCTGTCAAACAAAGGACCTTGTTGTTGCTGCTATAGCGGATGTTGAGATATTGATATGTTTGCAATATATTGTGCTGCCCTAATACCCACATTATAGTCAATACTAAAACTAGTATCAAAACTAGATGCTCATTTGAATACAAATTGAAAATGACATTAAAAGGACAGAATCTGATCTCTTCAAAAAGGTTCAGAAAGCTCTTGATCCACATCAGGCCTAGTACAAGTCCATGTGTTATTGTTAAAATTACATTTACCTTGTCTCAAGAATTACAGTCTATTATTGTGTTTATTATCATTGTGATTTCTAAATTTGATTTAACCTTTAGTATTGAAATCAAGTTTGAAATTATTAACTGTGACGACACAGTTGTGAGTAGCATCAACAAGGGCATGTGCAGTCTGTAGTAGTAGTAGTAGTTGTAGTAGAAGTGAAACTAGTTTTAGCACTAAGAAGAGTGAAGGAAGATAAACTTGTTTGATAGAAGTTGCATCTGTTTTGTAATAAAAGAAAAAGTAAAGTAAAAAAGTTACAAATTGTAGTAGTAATAGTTCATGTCTCAGTCGTAGTAATAGTTTTAGTAGCTGCAGTATATTTTTCCACAAGAACTGCGTCTGCTGATTTGGACTAATTGAATGCATGTACCTTAATGAGCTGCAGTTTACGGTTGTGTACACTTGGGGGCACTCTGACAGCAGCACTGATGAGTTTGACACCTCACAGCTCTAAATGAGACTGGAGCGGAGGACGAGACAGAGTGAGATGTCAAAATGAAAACGGCTGGAGCAAAAGGGAAAGATGAGGTTGTTAAAAGCGCGCTGAGGAGGAGAACACGGGGTCAAACCTGCACAGGACAGCGGCAGATCTGATCAAAGTAGTGCACTGCAAAAAACAGTCAGTTTTACTTAGCACAGTTTAAACATTTTTAGAATAATTAGTTTGTGTGTTTTCTGAAGATATTATTGCCTTGACTGGATTGTTCTACAGTATATCTACTTTTATTCTTTAGCAATAAAGATATGTTTAAAGCCGTACTGTGGAAAATTTCAGGCAAAGCAATAACATCTCTGAGATCAACAGGTGGCAAACCCTCTACCAGAAAAGTTACATAGTCTTTGAATACATTAAAACATCGTACTTCAGGAACTTTAATTTGAAACGAGAAAAAGAACTCTACAAACTAAAGTTATCCAAACTATTCAGAAGACCTGAAATATAGACACATTTGAGTAGTTTTAAGTGTGGACATTCTGGTCAAATGAGTGCATGTTCCAGCACTTTGTGGGCCTGCTTGTAATTGCAGATGTGTATTCAGGTCGAGACGGTGACCTGTTGACTCGCACACTTCTCCAATAGGATTTGCTCCATTTCTGTCGGCTGCAGACTAATGAACTGACCATCCTCGAACCCGTGACTCGGAACGCTCCCTTCTGCAGCAGAGAGCCGCCACAAAGGGCTTCAGATCAGTCCGACTGCACGTCAAATTATCATTTCAGATGTGTTATTGTGAGGGCAAAAGTGTAACTGAGGGGTAAAAATGCTGTCAAGCAGAAGTGATCTAATGAATAAGAAAGTGTTTATTCTATTCTGTAAGCAGATCACTTTTTGAATCCAAATGTGTTCATCCCAAAGACCTAATATGGTACTTTTTTTTGTTTTTTTATGACTAAACAGAAAGAGCATTTAGGTGCTTTTACCCTTTGTTCATTTGATTTTCAATTTGAAATGGAAGGATTTTAGTTTGACTTTGAAGTTTGTGATATAGTATGAAAATGGGCAATTTTCAAAACACTGAAAAATAAAAAGCTTGTAGTGTACTTTTCCAAAGTTATTAAGATATTTTTTGACACTTTATTTCACCAATATCAATATATAATTGTTTGTCTATGTCTAATCCAGGCCCATAAATCCGGGATCCAAGATGGATCAGCCTTTACAGTGCCTGGCATCTGCTGTTCTTCGTAAAAGTCTTTATCCTACTTCCCTCTACTGATCCAAACTAATTATATCACTAAAGTATTCTGCAACAATTGTGCCTCGCAAATCAACATATGTTCTTTTAATTTGTACAAATTCAACACATTTTTTTCACACCCAAAAGCCTTTTCTCTCCTTGCCTTCACAGAATCTCTTTTCATATCTTTAATAACGATTTTCCTTTCACAATCTGTTTTCATGGCCTCTTATATAAATCCAAAAGCCAAACCATCTTTTCAGACGCGTTGCCGAGGTTACTGTCCTTGTGGGTACATCTTGTATAACTTCTATTTAGTTGTGAGTTGTGCATAGCTTTGTGTGTCGCGGGTCGGCTCTGGTTTTCAACTGCAGAAAAGCTCTGTGCGATGAGTGAGCTGTGTGCGTTTGTCAGGGTCACAGCATTCACCGCTTCATTACCAAGAGGAAATTGTGGTTATAAATTGTTTTGATTTTTAGCACCCTGCGTACAATTGGATGCCATAGCAACTAATCACTTCTGTTGTTATTTCACACACAAGCTAATGCAGAATCATTACCACTTGTGGATTCTGTCCAAACTAAATGCTAACTTTTGATTGACTGGAATGAGAATCAATTAGAGAAATGAGGCAAAGATGACATCGTAAGAAAAATAATTCCAGAGATAATAAAAAACATACTTCACATGCACAAAGATTTAGGTTTTTTCATTTCCAAAGCAACAACTGACAACTGAAGATTGGTGGAGACTGTTGCTGTGTCCAGTTGGTTACATTAATTACGACTTTTGTGATATTAAAAGGAATACTCAATAAAAATCTTGATAAACTCTCTTTAAAAAAAAAAAAAAAAAAAAAAACAGTGTAATTTTCACCAAAAATAGTAAATAGAATACTTTGTTTATGTTACCTAGAGATGTCAACTTTTAGTGCTATGATTATTGTCAGAAGAAACATCACGATTTAACAATGATTTCACACTCGCTGACACAATGATCAAATAGCTGTAAAATACTTAATTTTCTCCCATCCATATTGTCTAATAGATCACAATTTCTCTAGTATGTGGCACGATGAAAGTTAATAATACACTTATAATTGTATGTTAGATATATGTATGTAGATAAGTTTTTCACATTCAGGTTTACTTTTTATAGTATAAATTGAACTGACATTATTTTTTTTATTATAAGCTAAATAATTACGCTTATTAATGAACCAAGTAATCTTGACATTTCTAATGATACCATAAGATCTTGTACTCCGATAAAAAAGATTCTAAAACTGTTAAGGAAAGGTCAAAATTTTGTTTCGACACTAGTTTTTGAATCTGGACAGATTTTTGACACTTTTGACAACACCAGAGGCACTGATTGGCAGCAGCAGATAGAGTAGTATTTTACCAGTGACTGTAAATTGAAAATCAATTTTGAGTTTCTTGCTTTTTGTAAGATTAACCGTTGCCCAGACTAAGACAGACGTTTGATTAGGGCTGTAGTCGACTGAAGACCAGCCCTATCGACCGATTAGTCTACTAAAAGGAAGTGTGACAAAAATATATTAAAACTGTAAAATGTTTACATGTATCTAAACCAAACTACACTCAAAAGAACACAACTGTTGAGGAGTTTATGCAAAAACAACTATTTATACAGAAAAGTACTTGGAGACAGTGTATTTATATGTTAAGACTCCAACATCTTCGGCTAACTCACTTCATATCTTCTTTTTTTTGCCAACGGTGGCAGAGCGGCTAGAGCTTCTGCCTCTCAATAAGGAGATCGTGGGTTCGAATCCCGGACCACCCCAACATCGTGGTTTCGAATTCCGAACCACCCTAACATCACACGCTCTCTCTGGGTGGAGTCTGCATGTCCTCCCCGTGTTACCGTGGGTTCTCTCCGGGTTCTCCGGCTTCCTCCCACCGTCCAAAGACATGACTGTGTTCAGGTTAATTGATAACTCTAAATTGTCCCTAGTGAATGAATGTGAGAGTGAATGGTTGTCTGTCAATGTCTCTGTCTCTCTGTGTCAGCCCTGCGACGAGTTGGCCACTGTCCAGGGTGTACTCCGCCTAAGGCCCAAAGTCACTGGGATAGGCTCCAGTCACCCGCGACCCCTAACGGGAATAAGCGGTAGAAAATGAATGAATGAATGAATGAATAAAATGATGAGTTGACTAATACAAATCTTGGTCGACTAAGATACCATCGACCGAAACAAACAACTAAAGGACTACAGCCCTACCTTTTGATTGGTTTGATTAATTTGATTCATTGGTAGTCAGTAATCAATGGGAAAAATTGAGAAAAGCGATGCGAACACTGAAGCAGACATACATTTTTGTTTGCAAACAACTCCACGAGACAGTGAGACTGCTGGATGCCCACAGCTCATTAGTGGTTTGAGGAAAGAAAGTGTAACATTTAAAAGTGGAGAAGATGACAGCGGTTAAGAGGGCAGATAAAGTTTGTCTGGTTTGTTGCGGTTGTTTTTGGTTCAACTTCTCGCAGCCCCAGTGTGACTTCTGCAGCCATTATTTTACATTGCTTCACAGCTGTTGCCGCTGCAGTGTTGATGCCCTCAGTCGCGGCTCGCCTTACTTTCCTCTCACACTCGCTTTCTCTCTCTCATCTGCAGGCTGTTGTGTTCTTTCATTTCGTGGCTTCACATCTTAAAACTTAACCGCTTAATTCTGATTTACGTCCGTTGTAGAGAGATGCGGTGAGTAATCGACCAATCGTGACTAGTCGACTACAAAAATGATCTCTGTCATATTTTGATCATCATAATCATTATCTGGACTACACATACAAAAAAAAAAAAAAAAAATGACACAAACTGTACCAACGATCAAGGACTGGATCAAGATAGAAATAGACAAAACAAACAGACGTTCAGACTTAGTTTGAGAAATAACAAATGTGACAAACTTTGAACTAAGTGGATGTTTATCTTTGTGTGCCGAAACTTAATTGGATGTCTTTTGTTGCCTTTATTTATTTTGTTCTCTTTGTGTTCTGTTTTTTGCTTTGTTTTATACTTTTTGTAACAAACACAGCAGCATTATTAAATCAAAATGTCAATGAAGAATAAAACAATTTGCGATGTTGCTCAAAAATATGCCTTAATAAAATGTTTTTAAAAAAGAATAAAAAAATAAAATAAATAAAATAAAATTAAATTAAAAAAAAGGAGGGAAAAAAAAATACAATTTCAAGTACAATTTTCAGGGTCATTGTTGATACGAGCCTCAGCAAGACTAGATAAATCTGAGGCCTCTCATCCATAAGACGGACAATCCAAGGTTGCAATCACTAATTCATTTATACATTTTGTCATTGGACGGGAGAACACAAGTATCCACGGTAACACTGGAAGGACATGTCGACTCCCACACTCTCCTTGTTCTGTACACAGTGTATCAATTTTTCTCTATTATTTCTAGTTCACTGCTTTCAATCATAAATACACTGAAAATTGCAATGTTTTCATTTTGCATGCAAGAACCCAACAAAAACATTACAATTTCAGTTTGTTCTTCAGTTCGTATTGTGCTATTTGTAAATGTTTTTGTTACAGCTGTTTTTGTGAAAATGGAAAGAGCAGGTGTAGTGCTGAAAAATATACTTTAGACTTAAGATCTGGAGATAATATATAATTAATGTAGTTGATTGAAACAGAATTTGTGATTTTATTTGATTTATTTATGTTGTGCATTAACGATTCAGACCACAATTGGAATTTTTAACATGTCCTGGAGCATTAACATCTAAGAAGACTCTTATTTCAACTCCTAAAGCAAGAAGATACAAGAACCACATGCAGAGGTCTAAAATAAAGGATTAGCAGGTTTTTTTTACAGTCCGATCAAAAGTTTAAGACGAGCTGAATAAATGGAAAAAGTCACATTTTATATGGTTGGGTCTTAACAAGGTTCCAAGTAGAGCTTCAATAAGCACCAAGAAATGAGAGTGAGAGAGTAAACATTTTATTGAGTGGGAGTAAACTTTTTATTGAAAACAACAATTAAACTGAAATAGACTGTTCTGCAGCTTATCAGAAGTGTAGGACCACTCCTCAAAAACAACCCTGAAATCCCCTCAAAACAGAAATCAAAGTCCCAAACATGAACTCAGTGATGAGTAGCGTCATTGTTATTGTTGATTCACTCAAAAAATTGGTTCTAGCACGCTTGATGCTTGAAGTGTTTCCAGGAGGTGAGTGGGAACAGTGAAGATGGCCTCACGAAAGGGCATCTACTGTCTGTCATTGTCCTGGACAAAGTCCTTTGTCCTGGGGCTTTGTGAACTGTAGTGTCGTCCTGTTGAAAAACCCAGTGGTTCCACAGACGAGGGCAGTCATGAGGGATGCTCTCTGCAGCATCTGCACAGAGCTCCATTGTTCCACTGAGGGAAAAAGTGTTGCTTGTTGTTGTTGCTTATTGACGCTCTACTGGAACCTTATTAAGATCCAATGCAATGCAAAATGTGTCTTTTACCATTCATTCGACTGGTCTTAAACTTTTAATCTGGACTGTATTTTGTTTCTTACAAATTGCAGTCCTTCAAAGTGCAATCATGAATCTATTTCTGTCAGTTTTGCTTTTCCATAATCTAAACGTGAGAATCTACTCTAGTGCTGAAAGACAGAGCTGGTGTATTTCCACTTTCCCATTCGCAGATTTGACGCCTTCCTTCCATCCCCAAGTTTCCATCACGGCCAATTTCAACAATATTTCCTTGTGCAGTTCACCTTTGACATTTTCGGCAATAACTATACAGGAAGGATACACGGGAACACTAGCGGAGGAAGGAAGCAGTTAACAGTTAGGAGACAAGCCAGTTTCAAGCACAGTTGCCTTTGATTCTTCGCTTCTAACAGACATCAATTAGTCAAGATCAAATATTCACTAATTGCACTTTCAAAGATGGACTATTTCAGCACTTTCCACAAGAAGAGTACGGAGGAGCGTGCCACGGTGGTAGCTCATTACGGGATCAATGTTGGTTAGTGAGCAGGGACGAGATGGATTGTAGAGACTGACTCCGAGGAATAACAGGTCGACAGGCTAATCTGGTTTGGTACGACTGCTGGTATTTATGCATCCTCATCACCCCTATTTGTCCTTTTTAGAGGTCTAGAAAGAAGGGTCTGTAAAGGTAGTAGGCACAGAAAGTGGAGTGAAGGAATTTTAAGGCATTTTTTTGTTTCAGGAGAACTTGACCTTTTGTTTGGTATAATGTATTTCACAACCTGTTTCATGCAGGTTTTGTAGAAGTTGGCCCAAAGTCTGGGACAGGCTCCAATCACCCGCGACCCCTAACGGGAACAAGCGGTAGTAAATGAATGAATGAAAATGTTCTATCAGTAATAACGTTAGTAGTTTAAAAAAGTGCAGCAGGGGTTAAATGGTTGAAGCGTTCGCCCTCCAAGCCAAAGTTCTATGGTTCAGATACTGCCGTTGTGTCTACTTCCAAGGTATATTTGATGATTTTCTAAGGACCAATCACTTCCGCGTGGATCATGTCACACGTTAAGGTACGGTGAAGATACACTTTGTGGTCCTCTTGGGGAAATTTCCCATCCTTCAATGCTGTTGGGAAAGCCTGTCAGGAGCATGTAGGCACCTCCAGATCTTGAGTTCAGCTTAGTCAGGACTTTTGTAGGTGGAGGATTTTTACCTGCACGTTTTGAGTTGATTGGGGAATCCAGAAGAAACTCACCCATATGTGGTTAGAAACGGGCAAATTCCACACAAGGCCTGATTTTTAGGCGAACCCACAAGACGAGCTGGCGGATGTGTTCTTTTGAAAAATGGACTAACTTACAAAATTCTCACCAAAATCTTTCTGCATGGTCTTTCGTAAAAGAACTTAATCTTATGTTTAAAGACTTGCAGGAAGATTATAGCACACCTCCCAGTCTTGCAGATTCTTCACCTTTGAACCTCCCTTGTTCCTGCGTTCATATACTTGACATCGCATCAGGGCATGTTATACTTGCTCAGTTAAATAAAATAATGATTGATTTTTCCCACATTATTCCATGACTCACTTCCCACATTTTCCTAAACTTCTTCCTGATTACTCTATAAAGTTGCACTTGGGATTTTCCTTTTTTAATTTAGGGGGAAACTGGGTGGATTACAAGGCTGTTGGCCTCAGCGCTGGGTTCATGTGACATTGAACCACCTCATATAGGAGCCAGGACACTTTCCTCTTTGCGAGTATTATTTGTATTACACCAAATCCAATTGGGGCCTCTGTGTATTAGAGTGAATGACAGTGGGCTGTGTCAGGATCAAAGGATCAGATGGTGTCGGCAGAAACAATCGCACTCACCCAGCATTGGTTCTTTCACTTTAACAAATAGACTCGGACACTTTGGGATCCCTGTTGTATGTCATCATTTCAGACACTTAAGACAAACCAATACAGACATGTCCAAAGTACAGCCCAGGGGCTAGTCATAGTGAGATTTCTTAAGGTCGTAAACTTACAATATAAAACAAATATAAAACGATTTAAAAAAAAAATGGTTTAAGATCCTGGTAATTTCTTGAGTTTTGAAAATGAAATGCCATTTTTAAAGGCACTGTACCTGATTTTTTATATTTTCTTAAAATGTGAAAAGCAGAACTATTTTATTTTAAACCAGAATAATTTATGCCGTTACCAGCAGTAACGCTAGAGATAATTCCAGTCCGGAGAGACCCAAAAAATCTGTCATGAACCATTTTTATCTGTCATTATATTTTTACTGCACGTGTGTGACAGGTGGTACACGCAGGGCGTCTGGGGCTTTTAAAGGCAATAACAATAAACCCTCTTTTGCTATTAAGTCATATTTCTTTATTACAGATGCAAGAATTTATTTGAATTTCCTTCCTAAAACTGGTTGTGGTTGTAGCTCAGTAACAGACGTCTGTATTTCAGCGATTTGTGTTTCTGTGCATGTCTGCAGCATGCACCGACACATGCACGCCCCACTCGCCTGTCTCCTCCACTGTCACACTCCTCTGTACTTCATCTTGAACAAACTTAGTGGTGAAGTAACATAACGCAGTTAAGCATGACAATAGTCAAACATCTACATTCATGTATTTGACTGCAGCGCACATCGACATGTGGAGGTCACATGCACGCGCCCGCTCTTTGTTCCACTTACACTCCTCTGTCCTGTTCTTTATGCTTTTATGATCTAAATGTGCTTTCTGCCTGCTGTGCTGCACATTTAATGTGTCAGAACCACCGGCACTGAAAGGCTGAATTCTGGAGTGAGAGAAAAGTGAAGCCGATCTGTGCTGGGGCTGTGGAGGCGGGGCCGAGGCGCGCTGAAAAAGTCCAGTTTCAGTTCAGTCTCAGCCCAATACAAGAAAACAGCATGACAAGCTGAAAATCAGTGCTTTATTTGAAGTTTGTTCAAGTTATGTTGCTATCCTATGTAAAACTGAGGGCAATAGTTTGATTTTCAACCTGTCAAAATGGCGGAATGCCTTGAGAATTTTCCGTCAAAGCTAAAAAAGAATCCATAAATGACAGTAAAATCATGTAGTCCTGTAATTAGGCTTTAACGTACTGTACATTTGGTCCAAGAGCACAGGAACCATGAATGAGATCGACATAGAAATACGTGTCTCAAAGGGCAAAATTACAGTGCTATCATTCTGCAGTAATTTATTGTCTTGTTACAGCAATGTGTGAAGTGAAGTTTACTGCTTTTTGTCCCTCAACTGTGCTTGTCTAAATGTCCACCTGAGAAAATAAATGCATCATATTTGTCTAATATAGTGTCTCCTGAATGGGCTCCAATTTCATCATTCAACATTGGCAACGGTGAACCATCAATCACGTCCAGCGAGGAGCAAACTGGAAACTGCACTCCCGTTGTTTTTCACCACGTGTCCTATTTACTCGCAGGTTGGCGTCGCATGTTGCATAAACCGCACGCATTGTTCCATACGATTGCATTTCACTTAATCTTTGTATTTGTCAACACGCGCCGCTGCACCATTACATATCTCTGCATGTGGGCTTCAAACACTGATAAAGAATGCTTTATTTTAGTTTGGCTTCTTCTTTTCATCTGCCCATCCTCCAACTTCTCGTTAAGGCCGCACTATAGTTAGCCAGCAGCGTGCGTTGGTATGGAAACGGGTTTATAAAGTCTTCGGGTTGCCAACGTCTTAAACTCACATAGCAACCGCCATTCAAAGTTTTGATGTTGTGAAAGCGTGTGGCTTAGTGACTCCAGGGAGTGAAAGGGAGAAAGGCGATGGACAAGTGTCAATGCAAAGAAATGTGGAATGTTTTTTTAAATTTTTAAACAGTATTTTATTCAGTGAGGTGCTTGACTTTGACTGCGCGTTCGATCAAATCTGAAATTACGCCCACATTGCTACCTTGAAACGTAACAGAACATTCTCAAAGAGCTTTTATTGCACAAGTTGAATAGATGAGAATTTCTATCACCCCAAGTAAATTGATAGAATTCTTGTTAAATGAATGTGTGGGATGAATCATGAAGGAGTTTTTGTCATATTTGTACATCGGTGTTCATTGAAATGCGACATTACTATTTCCATTTAAATCACTGTACTGTCAATAATAACTTTCACACTGGGGCTGTGGGTCAAGGGTGGAGCATGAACTCACCAATAAATCTAAAGGTTGGCACCTGTAACCTCAACTCTGACCAGTAATGTTGTTGCATCCTTGGGCAAGACACTTATTGTAGTATTTATGAACTGATGTTATCGCCGATTGATAGTGACTAACTTGCTGTCTTTTTAATGCAAAAGTGGACATATTATGTTAAATAAACCTTGCAGAAATTTTAGCCATGTGTAAAAGTGTTGCCTTATTGTTAGATTTTATGCATGTTTGAGTAATACACTATTGTTGCTTCAAAACGTCTGTTTTCACCCATCCACTTCCCTATACTAATTTGCGTTTATCAAAAAATATTTAGACTCCAAGTCATCCACATAACATTCAATTCCATTTTGCAATTTTTATAATTAACACAATGTGATATTGTAAATGTAGATTAGAGTGTATTATAAGTACAATATGTCTCCTTAAATACTATGATTATTCCTGCTTCTAATATACCGTAATTCTGGGCATATAGTAGCAGTACATTTTCTTGTGTAATTTATCTCTCTTTCTTCCAAGATCAAACTCCTCAGGTACTTATATCCGTGTTTCCATGCCATGTCCGGTTAATACACCACGTGTTCTGTTGAAATAGGTTATCAATACAAACATTACGCTGCCTGTCAGTGTACAACTGTGTGACTTAGTAGGGTGCGAAGTAGGGTGTGTCAGTGTGGCTTTCCTGCTGTTGTCCAAGCGCTCATGTTGTGCACGGAAATTAGTTAGGCCAACAATAAGCTCAAGTAATATTGACTGCACAGCTTTCCTATTGATTGGTGATTATGTAAACAATATCCACCCAAAACACTTACAAGTTACAATAGGCTTGGCAGTGTTACATACTAATAGGCTGTGCCTAGCAGTGCAGTCTTGAAAACACACGATCCCCATAGAGCTTTATAAATAATAAACCTAACGGTCAGTACAAGCAGATTCACCATATTTCTGTATGACAAACCAATGTATAATTTAAAGCAGACCATCAAGTTGAATTACAAATGTGCAATACATTTATACTGTGCATTAGGCTTTAGTAGAAGACTACAATGTGTTGCTCTATGACAAATTAGCATTTAAGAGAAAAAATATTAGTTGAATTGAAGCGGGAGAAACAAACTAATGTGAGTTTACACATGTAAAAACACATGAAGATATTTAAAAGCATACTACAAAAAATATCTGTCAATCCAGGATCTTGGTCAGTACCTTGAAAAAGAATTAGCCTGCGACTGGGAAACTTGAAGTATTGCAGAAACTTACTCAGACAAATATTGAATGTGCAAAGCCATTCATCGTCCCCAAATCAAACCCGGAATCTCCTTTCTGTGTGTGCTAGCCAGTATGCTGCCCTCCTGAGGTTTATTGTTGCTTTGAATGGCAACAAAAAAGTATAGTATGTAAAAAAAAAAAAGGCAAGAATCAAATATTTGACTATTATCTTAATGTATTAGTACTGACAATAAATGAACAAAATAAACATGATAAATGGTAAATTATTCATGCACAAGTTGTACAATTTAGTAATTCATGATGGATCTGCACATATACAAGTTATTGATTTAACATTGTTTTTACTACACTGTTTTGGACTTACTAGTTTGCCCAAAATGTTCTGTATCTTTTAAGTTTTCTCCCTTTCAGAAGTGCTATTAAAGTATGAAATCTTGCATAAATGACTTGGACCAATATTTACTTCTAAATTATGCAAAAGCGAAAAACGTCTTCTCACCGGCTAGCACAAGGATTTGTGTGAGAGTTCTGCACATTTGAAGCTGTCAAAAGTCGGATAAACATTTTTCACAAGGGATTCTGATTATTAGTAGGGATTACGTTTGTCAAAGAAAGTAATAGCCACAAGATTTAGCCATTTTTAACCAGACTGGAGTCGATTTTTGTTTGAGTTAATAACAAATTAACACCATCAATATGTACATGTGTTATAACTAATTAATGGTGTGGATTTCCAGTGTCTTGCTAACGAACCTGACTTTTGAGCCACAATGAATTGTCCAGTCAATAACGTATTTCATCTACCATATACTGTGTTATGTCTACACTGATTTTGTTGGCCTTTATTGCCTCATTAAAACAAATAGACTCTCACTTTCCAGTAACTCTGAGTCCATCTCACTCTTCAGAGTTTAAATAGAGGCTCCTCCTCTGCCTTTTGTTATCCAAGAATCTCTTTTGTGGTTTTAAAACCATTCACCTTCAGTAGACCCGATCATTTCAGTCTGCAGTTGTTTTTTAACACTTGCTACTATTGTTTTTAGCTTAGTATTGATTACTTCACTTTTCAATGCGGCTACAGATGCAGTCACAATGCCCACTGCTGGCAAGTTGCATAGAAAAAATGTCATGCTGTTTAGGCATTTCCAAGACTCATAAGTGATTTGTTATGTAATTCCAAGGCTAAGATACTGTATCTAGTGCTTTAAATTACCAGTTTTACACATAATACATATGACCTAACTGGACAAAATGAATAGATGTGTATCTATGTCGTTATCTCATTTAGTTCATTACTGCCTGTCACCTTATATTCTCTTCGTGACATTCAGTGACTGGTGTCTCACCTGCATGTAAAAGCATCTCCCACATGCTCACAGCTCATCAAGCCCATGTCCAAAGGGAGCTGCTACTGCTGTAGAGATCTGTGAGCGGAGCAACACTGGAGGTATCGCAGGAGCGTGCCACAGGGGACTGGATTCTAGAGAATCAAGTACATTTTCTGGATTCAAGCGGGGAAATAATATAAAATTATGCTGCTTTGTCCCTGTCTCAAGCCTGGACACATTTTCATAAAGATGGGGCATCTGATTCTTATTCTGATTCTAATAAAGCTTATGCCTGATTAATTTGCATTTTTCACCAAAAAATTCAGAGGAAGACTGGTTGTAGTGGCCCACAAAAACAAAAAAATATATAAAGATGGTTTTGTAGAAATTACTCTATAGCAATTAATTTTATTTTGAGAAACCCATTCATCTGTGATCCTTAAAAAAGCTCCTCCCCTCTCTCTGAAAGTCAAAAGGAGCCTACTTGTCTCTTAGAAACAGGCAGAGTAAATGTGTAAGAGCTGAGGGTGGAAATTGTCTTGAGCCAAAATAGTCAAAACCTTTATCTGGAGAAAATTTCCTTTCATATTTGAACTGATTTGCTCCTCCTCCTTTAATCCTTTTATTGGCACAGACTTAAAGTGCCTGCAAAGGGGATAACAAGGACCTCAGCACAATTGACACCCAGGTGCGACGTGCATGTGCGTGTGCATGTGTACATTAGGATGCCTTTAATACTGCCTCCCCATTATGTAGATTAGCCCCATTCCCTTGAGTGTGCCTTCTGCATTTAGAGCCTTCAATCACCGAGGTTGCTTTATGGGAGTCACACACACATGTCAGCTTTCATTGCTTTGTGGGGACATTACATCCATTTCCTGGAGACGGAGCTCCAACTTTAACCTAAATTAACCCAGCTCTGATAATGAAGGATTTCAGTGCTTGATACTTTGATCATCAGCTGAAACAGACAAAGCCTGCACCCAGGTTACACTCCATCTTAATTACTTTAATTATTATTTTCTGACCCACTGTATACTGTGTGCCACAAGATGCATGCATGCAGAGTCCAAGACCAATAGAGCAAAAACACACACCCATGACCATAGGCTGCAAGTTAAAGCGCAATTAGCAATGCGCAAAAGCTATAATTATGTAGGTAATGTAATCTCTGCAAACAACAAAATATCCTGTTCAACCTGTAGTTTAATGCTCTGTGATACTTGTGTTTACTTATCAGTTAATATTCCAGTCTGCTCTCAAATGGTAATGCAATTATACTGATAAGCACTTCGAGACACAACAAATCGCCTCTTTCCTAATCACAAATCGCGATCAATACCGCTGTAGGTGTGTGTTCAAGGAGTGTGATGGAGGAATACACATCAGAGCGATCCGGCCGATGATGAGCGACAGCAGGCTTTGAGACGAATTTCCTTTGAACTCGTCTTTTTCAGCTCATGTTGTTGTACGCCTGAAAGACTACCCACGTGTGCCCGGGACTTCTGACTGCAACAATGCCCAGTGTTCCATTCTGACGGCCTTATTGTGTATCTTGTGCTATTAGCCAACGTTGGTCAATACAGAGATTGCGCTACCCTTGAATAACCTTTCACCGTGTTGACAAAAACAGCCGGCTGCAGGGTTCAGGGCATATTACAGCGTTTTACAGAGCAACAAGCCCACAGCCATCAGCACGACCCCGCGAACCTGGGATTAACTCCCGCGCATTTCACTGCTCTTTGCAAAATGCGGTTTACAAGAAGCATGCATTTAATGTGCAATATATGGGGCTTTTTATGAATGCGAATTAATTACTGACATAAAACAATGTGCCGTGAGCGGAGCAATTGAGGGGAATGTTAATTGCAAGACGCGTACTTTAATTTATCACTCTTGCTTCTATTCAGCAAGAGTGATAAAAAACAGGGTTGCAATGGTTTGTTCAAAAATAGTAATAAAATTAAGTGAAATTAACTTTATATAATCAATCAAAATTTCAACACGTTTCGTACAAAGATCATAATACACAGTGCTACAGATTTCCCAGAACCCAACCAACTAGCCTGTCCCCACCATCCCCACATCAACCCTCAACACACGCACACATATTTAAATAATGAGGCTGAGTACAGATGAACCAGCTGAGAAAACACCGTCAAAGGAACCATGTGCATCAGGAGCAGTGAGCCACTCTTGGCCACTGTTCACATAGAGTAGTGAAATTTGACCTCTGACCACAATATGACACATTATTTGTAAATATTATGTAAATGGAAGCTTTCAGCCAGAACAACGGGTGAAGAGGGACGCTTCATAGACCTCCCAGTTGTAATGAAGAATGGTAAAAGAGATGCTCTTTGTTGAAGGGAACATCAATGTATAAAAACACAAAAAGCAAGGCTACGTGTCTGTCATCATATTTCGACTTTATGTGATTGTCTCAATGTACAATAAACATGATCATTGGACTAATCAAGAAAATGATTTGCTGACTAGTGGACTACTAAAATAATCGATAGTCTGCATTTGACCTATCCTTCAGTGGCGCAGTGGGGTCACCTGTCAGGAGCAGTGTAGCACCCTGGGAACCATCTCCCGATCTTGAGCTATATTTGGCAAACGTGTCATTGCATTGCATTACCCTTTTTGAAATGATTTATGAATGCCTTTGTATATTTAATTAACAATATGAGCTAAATGCCACAGAAGACTTAAGTTTTAACTATTTATTTCCATCATCTTCCCGGGCAGTTTTCATGTTTTTGAATTCAACCAATTATAAATGTATTTGCAAAACTGTTATGATCAAGGACCATTGATTCTCCCATTGAAGTCAAATGTGCCATTGAGGGGAGAAAAAAACAAAAACAAAAAAAAACACCAGCCAGCTCTGATCCTCCGCAATCTGACAGGGTTGATTTGAGTAAATGACTTTGGTTGCTGGTAGATTGATGGACTACATTAGCACGTCCCTGTAGTCAACCTGTTGGGCCACTCCCGACGTCCCAACAATGTCACCTCTTGCACAGCTGTGGGACATCACGCGGGAAGGGACAGGTCTGGGACAGAGCGGGACGATAACAAAGGATTAAATGTAAGGAGGTGTCCCTTCAAGGATCTTCTATAAATCTTTTAGCAATCTGATGCATTATGAATATGTATTGTGCATGTGGCTGGTAGTGTGTGTATGGAGACTTGATGCTGTTTAGGATCATAGTCAGTAGGTTTTTATGTCAGATGCATCACTTTATGTTTATTTGAGGTTTTAAAAAGAAGGGGGTCTGTGTCCTGGTCATGTTGTTTAAATGTAAAGCTCTAAACTCACTTCACACACTGAGATGAATTGTGTTAATGCTTTGGCAGGATTTTAAATTAGAAGCCCATTCTGTCAAAACAAGCCTCTGCGTAGTTGTTATTGTGGGTAAAGAGCAAAGGCTGCGTGATTTATAGCAGCCTGATTGATTGAGCCTCTGATGGATGAGCAAACACCAAATTACCCTAGATGTCATGAATCCCATTTTCCCCTGAAATCATTGTGCAATATGAATTTAACTCATTTAGATGTAACATATTGTACTACATGCTACAATGCCTTAAAGGTGCTGTACCTGAATTTTTTATCGTCTTCAAAACGCGAAAAACAGAAGCAGTTCAGTATAAACGGTTGGCAGCAGTCCACATTTATTGTTCACTTACCTGAAGCATTCTGAGCCTGCTAATTATCCACTACAATGAGTTTATATGCATGTTTCACAACTTTCAGAGGCCAGAGGAACAAACATTTGCTAACAGTGCACTTCCCACTTCACGGAGGATAAAACAAGGTACACAGCTCTCATTCTGACCATAAGAGCTGCTTTTACACTATGTCTGTACTGTACAAAACCGGCATGAAAATAAATGCATGAAAGCATGAAATACAATTGGGTTCAGTCCTTTTAATAACGAAATGAAGAAATTACTTGAAACGCTTTTCAAATTTTGTTCAAGATGAGCTTTCAAAGGGAGAATATTTTCCTCTCTGATATCTTAAAACAAAATTAGCTTTCAGTCTGAGAAAACATAATAACATTAACATTTTTAAGCATCTAAAAGTTCTCGTTTATAACATTGACTGTCTAATTGTGATTTTTTATTTTATTTTAGTTTTTACAAGGCAATCAGTTGTAGCCTTTTTTTCAATAGACACAGAGCCAAGCCCATAAGTCCCAATATCTTTCTTGTGCCTTTGCTTTATTGCGAGTGTACCACGACAGCACTAGCAGCAGGAGCAGCAGCAGCGTTGGAGGGGAGGAGGGCGGGGCGGCGGCTGAGGAGGAGGAGGAGCATGTGCCTGGAGGAGATAGTGAGTGAGCCTTCCTTGTGCCTGCGCCGCTGCTGCCTCAGTGGAGGAGGAGGAGGGGACGGTGTGAGGGGAGGTGCTTGTGTGAGCCCGGGCTGGTTGTTCATCGCAGGCTCAGAGTGTGAGAGAAGAGAGTGCCGGCGCGCGCTGTGAGTAGCCAGCCCAGCGCGTGTGAATGTGTGTGAGACCCCAGCCATCCCTCCGCGGCGGCCGACAGGTAGAGATGACATGACTGCACTGGAGAGGAAGAAGGGCAAGGACCTGTAAGCAGAGCAGCTCACAGCAGCCGCATTCCTTTGCACAAGTGACATTCCACAGAAGTAGCTTGTCAACTTGAAAATGTGTCATTATTATTATCTTTTTTTTTTTTTAGACGCGGTCAGCAAGTTTTCCTGCGTCCAGAGGAGGGTTCAGCTCCCGCCAGACTCTCCGCTGCGCCGTCCGACCAACTCCAGGTAAGCCTCTCTTCCCGTCCTGGAGCAAAACAGGATGCTACGCACTGCACGCCCCTTTGACCTCCTCACACTTTACCCCATGTGTTCCTGTGCTAGCTTTATATAGACAGTTTCCATTGTCGACAACAAGTAAACATTGCTTTGTGCATGCGTACACATATGAAAGGTGGAGAAACTGAAGTGGCATTTTAGAAACTTAAAAGATTGATGTGCATTTGTTTGACGTAGTGATGTAATGCCTTCAGTCCCACGTGTTGGGTGTTTATTTCAAATGCTGTATTGTTGTACACTATTATGCATATGGAGAAAAAAGGTTCAAAGCTGTAATATATTTTATCTCTGATTGAGCCATATGGCAAGAGATAACATTTTATATTGACATTGATTACATACATTACATTGATTTGCAATATTCTTCTATCAAGAACTTTTGGATAGTTTCTGAAAAAAGGCCACTTCTAAACGTTCAACGGCCTTTTTATTCTTGGGATTTTAATGAAATATTGATTCAAGCAGGTAAGTTTTTACACCTTATTGCAATCTTTGTACAATTTTTTTACTTCTTGAGAACAAGTAAAACACCAACCAGCTACAAATACGAAAAGAGAGAATTATAAAAATGTAAAATTTCATAATATTTTGGAAGAAAAAATGCGCCCAAATCTTTAAACTTCTGAAAACATCACACTGTTTTGGGATGATTATGATCCACAAGTAAAGTCTAAAAAATGTACTTTCATTCCAACATGAGGCACTTTGAACATGTTCCTGTACACACTTCATATCTCCACAATTCCGCCTTTTTGTGCGATGGGATTTATTGTTGGCAGCAAATTAGAAAAACATCTTTGATTGGCTGCCAGTGTCGACATGTTGTGTTCAGATCTTATTACCTCGAATGGCAGACTGCTCCGAGCAGTGGCAGGCGCATGTGTACACAGTGATTGGATGCATGCTCAACCATTCATGTATGAAATGGGGGAAAACTACTACGTCAAAATTGTTTTCTGGTTTGGAACCTGTATAAACCATCACAAATCATCTTTAAACATTGTCCCAGGGAATGAAACACATTGCTTAGAAAGTTCAGAATTGCAAGAAAGTGAAGAAAAGCAAAGGCATTTCATGTTGTTTCAAACAGAATGTAAACATTTTATTAATATTTCTTTGTAAATAATTGATCTTATTTGTGCACCAATGTTGAAAGTCATGCTGTTTTTCAAGGATCATGGTAATATTAAATAGCTTTACTCCACTGCAGTGGAGCAGTCCTTACAGACCAGTCAGGCTGCATTCCTCTCTCACAGTCATATTCTTTGTGTATACTTGCTTTTGTCTGTTGGTTACCCAGTACTGTAAAACATGTATAGTTGAAGAACACAGCACCACCTGCCGGAAGTTCATACTCCTGACAGTCATTTATTCATTGTAAAACGAAGTGGGTTTATAACTCAGATTGCACGCTGACAGCTGCGACTGCGGTGCAGGAGCAGTGTTCTTGCGGAGTGAAGAGCGAAGCAATGCTGTGCTCTGGTGGTGACAAGCTCTCATAAGACCACGAGTTAACATAAGAAAAAAGCTTGCAGGGATGGATGCGGCGTCCGGTAAAAATAACCTCCCAACAGAATTAATCCGGAGCACCTTCGCTGCCTCCTCCGCAGTGCCCCGGTCCACAAGTGATCTGAGCTTCACTCATTATTTTTAATGGTTTGGATTTCTTGTGGCCTCTGCACCGCAGTTGCTCCGCGTGCAATCTGAGCAGGGCCAAAGCTTTTCCTTTCAAACAATATCACAACATAGATGCCCCGGTGTTCCAGTTCTTCTCTAGGATTTTGAAATAGATTTAGACTACTTTAAGTATTATTAAATAAGTACAAGATAGGGCCAAATTTACTTCCATCTCCACGAGGTGAAGAAAAGTATTTTCTTTTGTAACTTTAGGAATTGAAAGACATTACTTGATTATTTATTGCTGTTACTCTACAAGTGATAATAGCAAGACCATTTAAATAGTTACATCGTACACCAATTCACAATCCCTAATCCTATTCAGAGCAAAAGTTTCCTAACCCAGGATTTTACCACTACATGCAGACTTTTTATGCCCAGCTGGACTGCGTATATGTGACTTACGTGGGTCATGTGTGAGCATTGACATGTCCCGTCCTCGAGCATTGACATGTCCTGTCCTCTGTGCGGATGTTAAAGCAGCAGGTTAATCTCGTCTCAGTCTCCCGCAGAACAGATGTGAGGATTAAATCGTCAGGGAAGCGATGGTGACGGCTGTGCATAGCGCCACTACTTATGACTACGAAAGACCAAATGTGGCACTTTTTCCTCCTTCCTGTCAGCATATAGGTTGTGGTCATTTATATATCGGGAACATAAAGTAGCCCCATGTATTGTGTGTAAAGGCCAGTTTGGACTATACATAGACTTGTGTCCCAAATAGAATGACCTTAGATCTTAGAAGGCTGTTGTTCCTGGCCTCGCGGGGCTTTGTCAACGACTAGGTTTTAGGGCATGAATGTCCTGACTCCATAAGGAAACTAGGTGCAAGTTTTTATGGTCATGCTAGTGTATTAAGCAATAATTGTAACTAGATGCTGTTGCAATAGCTGAAGCTATTGCGAGTGACTGCGCAATTGAATTCGTATGATGTTGGTCTGGTCCGGGATTCAAACCCACAATCTACTTATTGGGAGGCAGAAGCTCTAGCCGCTCTGCCACCGTGCACCTGGCAAAAACAGTTTAAACAGCAAACTTTCCTGAGGACCAACAGAAAGGCTCCCACTGTAAAAGATAGGGAAAAATTGCTTGGCAAATTATGAAAAAACTACAAAAGGTACATGTACCAAAAGTAATAGCAGACATTAGAAGACTAGGAACTATTGAAAAATGAAAAAAAAATTAAAAGAATCAAAAAACTGTGGCCTGTGAAACGTGCCGAAAAACCGGAAAATACAAGAACAAATAGTGACTGCCTATGCATAGGCAGTCACTCAATTAATCTAGATATTAGTTCTTGGCCGTTCCTATGAAGAAAATATATGGCAAAATGATTCAGAGTATCATTTTGTGATCCATCAAAAATGTGTTGAAACCTGATCGTAAGTGCCTTGGCTAAAGTTCAACTACTGCTCTAAAAATGAGGAGAATGCAAAATGAATGTGCATGAATATCACCCTTGTTTGGAAAAAGATACCATTTTTGCACCTTTTTGACAGTTTTCTTTTACTTTTTTGGTTGTGTTATTTTGCATATCTTCTAAACAACTATTTTGATATGTGTCACACGCGCCTAATGTTACTAGAGTGTGTAAGAATCTTAAAATGATACTTTAAGAGTAGCTGCTGATGTACTATGAAAATAGGCCTGGTGCAGTTGTCAGTTATGTGTTCATATTATGCCAATGGTTGCATCAGTTGTATGCAATTTTTCAGTCTGATATTAGGCATCAACCACCTGTCCTAAATGTGTCTAAACATAATTAAGGGTTACACATTGCATTCAAAACAGCAAAATTAAGCACTACCTCACAAATATGAAAAGACTAGATACCCATAATCCAGTAGCCATTCAACTTATTCAACGTCCCCAGTCAGCTGTACAACATAAGTCTACTTAAAGCGCTCCGGTGTTGCATATTTTACATTGATCTTTTGTAGCTTGAATTAAACTGCAACAAGTGGAATCCATAACGTCCTACCATTCCCGACGCCGTATGCCGAACATGGAAGGTGTGACACGCATAGGTAGAAGCCATAAAGAGCTCCTGGGCGTGCTTCGTGTTGACAAGTAAAATTGATCGTCGTGAGAGGAAAGCTGCATTTACCCGTTTTCTGAAAAGACTCTGGTTGTTGTTGTTTTTTATCTATCTTTCCACTAAAGGTATGTTGACTTTGAAAGGAGAGGATCAGATGTATTTACCAGTTTCTTCTGAAGTAGATTTTTGTTTGTTTTCATGCATTCCTTGCTTTTTCTCACCTTATCTATTCTACATTATGCTAAATTAACTTTTTTGAGCTTTGATCCTTGTTATAATTATAATTGTGTATCTTCAAAGCATAACTAGTTCACTTTTTAATGAACTAGCTTGTAAATGTCACCCTAGTGCCCTCTGCTGGCATTTGAATTGGCAACATTTGATTTCCTACCTCTTTTTTAAACTGAAACATGCAGTGTATTTACCAAGCTGGGAATTGCACCTGCAACCTCTTTTCTGCTCTGGCACTTTCCCACTTTTCCCCCTGCTATATGGGATTCCATTTCTTCTGAACACCCACAAGAGCAAGCGAGTTGTTCTGCACACTTTTCTTTGATATACTCCGCGGCTCAAAGCAAAGAGGCGTAATTTACACACAGTGTTAACAGTGGGCCCATTTGCCTGGCCCGGCACTTTGAATCAAATCTTCTGATATACTGTTCGTCACAAGGGCACCTTCACTCGCCGGCATATATACAAGAGCCGCGTGTGTCAGGGCCGCTGTTGTTGTTTTTTTGTGATAAATGGACTGTATTATTCCAGGGTGCTGAATGTTATCTGGAGTGGATCCCTGCAGGGTAAAGAGACCCTGTGAGCTCCCTCTCCGGCTCTGCGATGTGCTGAGTGAGAATGCTCCAGGCTCCATGTTGCAGCCCTACCTGTCTCCTGTCCAGCATATGCGGAAAATCTGCTGTTGTTATTCTTTTTTTTCCCTTCTGAATGTGGACAAGGCCACTGCTGACTTGACAGTGCAGAGCGTTGGAGTCGGCATGGAGCAGTGAACTCTACTATTTATTTACAAGGATTGTTTGGACAAAGCAAGACACACCACTGGCAGTTTAGCTTGGTTTTATGGTGTCCGCGGTCAACAAATTTTACAATGGGATTTATTGAGTCGTGATATTCTACAGCGGTCAATAAAGCAAGATTAATTGAGAGTATTGACTATGCTGCACTATGTCAATAATAGCTATAAATGTCACTTACACTCAAGTTTATTATCAGAAAATGCTGTATTGTAGCCAAGTGCTTAGAACTGGTTCAATTCTGTGTGCGGTCTCTTTTCTTTTTTCAATACAACATAAATAACAGAACAGAAACAAGACACAGAGAGAAACATCTAAATGCAGTGAATAGTCCTAAATATATAGTTCGACTTACTTGTTCCATCTGGTCCAAAGTCTGTCAAATTTGTTCATTTATAAAAGTTCAAATTCAATTTTTTCCATTTTCCAAATATGTTTCCATAATACAATTCGGGCCCAGTCCTTGATCAGTTTGTGTCATACATTTTTCTGTGACCTTTTACCCTGCAGTCAGAAGTATGTTCTGAAAGTATCCTTTTCTTGTGTCTATGGCAAGAGTTCTGAGGCCCAGATACATAGTTCTGAAATGAAGTGGGATGGCAATATCAAAAACTCAGTCCAATATCGAAGGATAATTAACAGCCTCAAAACACATGATAATGATGGGCCACTGAAGACCATATTCTTGTAAATGAATGAGTTTGATTTCCTTTGTAGTTATTTTCTACAGATTAATTGGTAAGGAACATGATTACGTTCCTGGCGGTCATGCTCTGCTCATGACTCACATATTTCTTTCTTTTTCCCCCCGTGTTCAGCATCATTCACCTGTTGTAGAGAACATAATGACATCTAAAGCAGATAATTCATTTTTGGCCCAGGCAAGACCTGAATGCAAGTGAAAATACAAGGTGTCGTTGTCAGGCGCGTGGACCAGTGAGTCACCTGGTGGAGGGAGGAAGACGACAGGGAACTTTTGTGCTGCATGATTCATCTGCTCAGAAAGGAGCTTACATAAACCTGGCGCTCCAAGAAGGCAAGCAATAATGAGGAACCTATATCAACAAGATTAGGGGCATAGTTCTCTAATAAGCGTCAGGAAATGTCAGACTACAGTCATAGCAGGGGTGAGAAAAGAAATTTGGCTCCAAGTTTTTATTTTACTAAACATTTGAGGATTCTTTCATAGATTTTGATTCTATTTTTTGTTTTATGTGTGTGAAAATGTCTGTTTTTATTGACAATTTAAGTTTTTATTGACTTAAAGTGTTTGAACCAGGTGGGGCACGTAACAGGCATAGAGGTTAGGTTTCTTCTCTCACACTGTTGCTTCGTGAGATTGATTCTAGCTTCTGAAAATTTGCTATATGTCTCAACTCCTCTCTCGTTTGATGCTGCTTTCAGTTCTGTTTAAGCTTAGGAGTCGGTTTTCTTTCAAGTTAACTTTATATTTTTACTACTTGCTGGACTTTCATCCTTCAATCCTCTGAAAAAATAGGAAAACCCTTAGTTACACCTATCTAACTAAAAGTGTCAAATCCAACCAAGCTAACAGTTGCAAAATGATTCTCCCAACCAACCAAATATGTAAACACGTATTTTTAAATATCTCCATGTGTTCCAGAAAAAAACAACCTTCTGTTACTGCCCTTGTGAAAAAACACAGTTGGAACAATCCTTTGCTTGTTTTCCCAGCCAATGTATAAAGTGTGTCTATCTGAACGTTAGCGTGGGAGGTCTGCCCACGATCCTTTTGCAGAAAAAGTCGATAGTTTTCTCTTCATCTGGCTTCATCGCCGCGGCAACTCAACCCACTGGCACCAAGGGCAACTCATATAAGGACCAGAGAGCAGCGGCAGTGGAGGCAGAATGAGTAATAGATGGATAGATAGATACAGGGATGTCGCAAAAAATAAGAAATATGTCCTGTTTATTCTGAATAACCTTTGTGGAGAACTCCTGGGTTTGGGGGCTTTAATGTAGTGTTTGTGGGAGCTGTTTGTGTGTTTTAGTCTCTTTCTCCCTCTGTCCCCTTCAATTTGTGGCCCTTCCATTGTGGTAATAGAGCATTACTGAATGCGGACTTGAATAGGGGAGAGAATAAAGGGCAGAAAAAAGCAGAAAAGAATGGAGCTTAGAGGAGGTGTAAAAGAACCGCAGGCGAAGAGGTGCCTGTCTGTGATTTCCCCTGGGAATTGGCCTAAAAGAGAGGGGCAGGGCACATTTAGGTCAATGCTGGACATACATTTCAGACGATAGATATTAATTGCAGGTAGAAACATATTTTGCACTTTAACATCAGAAAAAAAAAAAAAGATAATTTAAACACACATTGTAGTATTCAAATTGTTGCTGTCAGTTTGTTATATTTACTTATTTCATGATGATGCTGATTTTGATCTCATTTTGGCTTTTGCTTCAATTTATGATTAAAAAAAAATCTTAAAGGACAAACATTATGCACTTTTTTGTACTGTTATTGGCCGTTAAAAATTAGCCTGACCAGCCATTCCCATTATCTTTCAATATCTTTGAATTCTGAAAGAAAGTGGGTATGATCGCTAAACCCCCTGCGTCCTCTATTCAGTGGCAACCGAGCCAATCAGAGCCGGGAGAGGAAAACGTCACGTCCTGTGTGCTGTGATTACGAGCAATAACAAGCAAGATGGCATCCATGACAGAGAAAATGTTCAGGGCTTCTCTCTTTTAAAAGACCAGGATGTGTCGTTAAAACCACAGCGAGATTTTGGACTGACGGCCACGGCTCTCTGCTGCCTTTCGCGCATAAACCGTACTTTCGTGGTGCTGTTGTCACATCAGCTGTTTGCTTGATTGACGCATGCTTGTCCCGCCCCACTAAAGTCAAATTGTGTGGCGGCATCTCCAGACTAATACTGACAGTATTGAATAAAACATGGATATTATATATTTTATTATATTTTATTCATTTTTTATTCATTGTTTTATGTTGCACCTTATGCCGAAGCAAGTTCCTATGTTTGTGACTTTTGATCACTGACAATGGCAATAAACAGATTCTGATTCTGAAAGTTGAAAATGCTCTCGAGTACCTTTGCTTTGGCATCTCATGTTTTAGAACTTTAAACATTGTATACAAAAACCACATGACTTCATATTCGTCATACATTTCCCACATCAGGAACTGAGTTAGCGCTCCATCTACTGGCAGCAGAGGGAATTACAAAAGGGAGATTAAGTTTGACTTCGACATGTTCACATAGTTGTAATGAACACAATTTGATGGCAGAAATTCTCAAAACGAGTCTGGTGATGATTTATGGACTGAAACAGTGCAGGAGATCTCGAAGTTCTATCGATGATGTCACAAAACAGGTTTTTTAGGCTCAGAGGGGCGAGGATTTACTAGACTAGATTCATCAAACCAGCATGAATGAAGCTAAATACAACAACAGATGTGTTTTTGATGAGGCTAAAAGCTACATAATGTGTCTTTTAATTGAGTACAGTTTAATTTCATTATTACTGAACTTTAACATTATGCCTTTCTTTTCATGGTAGCTTTCAGGTGTCATTTTGAATACTGATATGCTCTCCTTTAGTCCTGGCTTGAAATTGACAAAAAGCTGACTTTGATGATCAAGTAAATTAACCCATAATCATTAACTCCATAATGCCAATGCTCATTAAGCACAATTTAACTTGTCATTGACATTACCCTTTGAAGATGCAATAGCTTCTCGTGCACAGAATATCAGACTAAGAAAAAAAACCTGTTGAAAGTGCTGTCCGGGGATGAGAGACATTTGTGGTCATGCAAGTGTGAATGTGTAAATCCACTATATATCTGCCATTTTGATGCTGTTTGACTGCCTGCTTTATTGATCAAATTCACACCAATAATGGAGATCGATCTGTTCCCATTCAGTGCACATAGACAAACACGCACACATACACTCGCCGCTCGTAAAACGTCACACAGGGCACTCAAACTTACACTTCATATTTTCCATAGGCTCAGAGGTCGGCATCCCTCAGGCCCCTGTACCTTTTACTCTAAAAGCTCAGCAGTACCAGGAGAGATGCATGGAGACATGTGAGTGGCTTTTAGATATCCCGGTGGACAGTCTGACAGAGAAATATGAGCTGCCGTATCTCCACAGAGAGTTTGTGTATTCGGCTGGACCCACACTTCAATGTCACTTCAGTTTCGTTTGATGATCTCTGCATTCAAAGTTTGTTTAGGTATCCAGTCTTGTAGGAGTTTGTAATCTAAGTGTTATTATTCAGCGTTATTATTAATGATTTATTATAAGAAATGTGCAGTGAATACAGATGTTTTGGCTTTTACATTCCCATTGGCAGTTTGACAAAAGTAAGTTAATTATCACTGTGTTTTGTTTGTACTGAGTGATGTTTCTCTATAGTTGCCTCCGTTGATATCTTGGGGCCTCTGCAGTTTAAGATTTTATATTAATTGATACAAATCTTGCAATCTAGGATGTTTTTGTCCTCGTTTGGATTCATCATTAATCATGTAGTGCAGTGGTTCTCAAACTTTTTACCCCAAGTAAAGAAAAGATTTGGCTTCCTGAGTATCACCAAATCTAAATTGGGTCTATAACGGGACTATTTCAGGTCTAAATTAGGGATAAAACAAGTCTTAAGTGGAAATACACCATTACCACTGTAGTTTTAAGTGGAAATTTACTTAAGGAAGAGCAGATAATGTGAATAGAATGTACTCCAAATCAAGAAAACCTTACAGTTGAGGAGTCCACAAACCACCAGAAGAAGTTTGCGTACAACCAGTGGTACATGTACTACAGTTTGAGAAACAAAATGTAGTGCGTTTTACTGCCTTATGCATTTTAGACCATGTTTAGTTCATATTTGGCTGGACATAGTCTAAGCCAATTATTAGAATGAAAAGTTTGAGAACCCCTGTGTTAGAGCTTAACGTACAATTTTTTTTAAAGCCACAGGGTTAACACTCAGAGACAAACAGATCACTCTTCTTTCCAAAGTCATTCAGCATCAGAGCATTTATTTAGTCATAATGGAATGAGGGGAATATAATACACAAGATCTGTCCACTTTGTTCAGAGATATTTTATATTATAAAGAGAAAATTATCCCACTTTAAAAGATAAGCAATCTTCTTTGATTTGAGCTGCAATTAAATAAAAAATATATAATAAATAGCTTTATAATTGCAATGTTGAGAGCTGGAAAAGTGTTTCTTTTAAGAGTTGTAATCAAGATTGAACAGGATGTGCCAAAGATGCTCAGATCTTTTAATAATATTTATCTTAATTTTTCTTCACTTTTCTTTCTTTCTTTTTTTCTTTAGCTTGAGTAGAACCTCAATACGCGAAATTGGTAAAAGCTCTTTAGCAGTACTTGAACCTTAGTTTTCAATTTAATTTACCGTGACCATGTTAATTCAGGACTGAAAGGTTTCGGAAGTCCTTTGACCTCACTGTCGACACTTAAGCTGTAGCAAACAGCTGGTCCTTCTCACCTTCACTAGTTAAGATAAAGATCAATCATTTTCCCAAAAAAAAACTTTATTATCGCTCTGAAGAAAGCAGCAATAAGGGCCATAAATAATTAATAGCAGCACTACTTTTTGACAAATTAACACATACTTAACACGTAAATTTACCTGGGGAATAACGAGGTAACTTAACAAATTAGCAGTGCAGCAGGAAGACTCATACACAGGGAGAACCTACAGAGAGAAATTGCCCTGGTAATGAAACCTAGAAGAAGAACGCTAACGTCTCAACCACTGTGCCATCACCAACAACCCGCTAATGCTACTTGTACTGCAAAGAATACACAACGTGCTCAACCGTTCAGTTAGCCATACCATAATCACAAAACTGTCTCACTTCCTGGCAGCGCATTGATGAGAAGAGCTCATCCGGATTCCCTGTATTAAAGTGTCATCCTGGATAGCTCCCGTCAGGGCCGTCCTTGGCGACCGCTCCTTGTCTTTCTGCCATGCTTGTCTGATTCCACCCTGTTTCTTCTCCACACTTCCTTGACAACTATGTGGAAGGTCTCATAATGGCACGGGCTCTTCAGTAGTCTCTTGCCGTGTCGTGTTTTCGGGGGGTAATCCTCTTCAAAGCGTGCGATCGTTCAGTGATTCGACAAGCGTGCACCGGAGCGTATGTCTAATGTGTCACCCCGCTCCCATTGAAGGAGCGCAAATGTCAGTGTCATGTTGATCAGCTGCCCATCTTTCCTGTCTGTCTTTTCTGTGGCTTTCAAGTTTGTATGGTTTTTAATGTTCCGCACTTGAATATTAAAAATGAAAACTAAAAACAAGCAAACAATAGTAGTATGGTTTGTGATCTTGCAACTCAACATCATTGTTTCACGACTCAAAAATAAAAAGGCACTCGACTCAAAGTAAAAGAAACTATGCCGCCTGAAATTAAAGCCAATATGTGAGAAAATGTTGGTGATAAACATTTACCACAGCAATTAAAAATAAGTAAACAAAGAGATTAACTTTTTTGAGGGACGAAATAAAGTTCAAAGCACTTGAAAGACATGTAAATGTGTTCAAAAAATAGTGATTAAAGCCTCACAAATATTGGAATAGCTTGCTTGTTTGTTAAAAAAAAATGTAGTAAAGAAGTTTTGTCGAGTTGGTAATCGCCCAGTGTAATAATTTAGAAAACTAATATAAGTAGTGAGCATATATTTAGACATTATTTCTACTGTTTCTGGAATTACAATGGTTTAAGCATATATAACTGGACCGAGTTGTTTATTTTGGGACACAAGAATTCAAAAGGATGTCTATTTTGTTAAAATATTGTAGCCTTTGCTGTGGGGTAACTCAAAAACACAACCAACAAGCAAACAAACAAATCATAAAACAGTTTTCTAACAACTTAATTTCATTTTTTATCCGCAATTCAATTTAACTAAATGTCCTGTGGGCTGGAAGATCAAATGGTAAAAACAACAACAACAAAAAAGGAAAAGAAAAACGCCCTCATTCTCCCATTTTAAAACACCAATTATTTGATGAAAACGTTCATGTGCGATAGACCTTAAAGCATAACCTCTCTTAGCTGTGCCAATCCTCAAAATAGACTTTTCCTTCTACACCTCCGCCATCTTTCTCTGTGCAGCATTAGCCACAGTGGGCGTTCCTTGAAGCAGCGCACTTGTGGCTTCTTCATGGACAAACATCCAGTGATATGTAATCTTTGTGCAGCCAGTGTCATCAGCGGTGCCATCTGTGTAATAGTACCTGAACCACAGACAAGCACAACACGAGTAAATAGCCCTGAACAGTTTCCAACATGCTGCATTAAGTGTAGCCTTTTCCAGATGGTCTTTGGTTTAGAAATGTCTCCCACTTTGACGATACTGAGGGCCATGCAGTTTTACCTCCAATGTGCCACATAAAGTCTAGGAAAATATCAGAGCAATGGCAAGAAGTGTAATGTTTTGTCAGATATCTTTCAATAAAATCTTGTGGCCATTTTGTCAATATTTAGTTAAAATGTGTGGCTTATATTGATTTTCAAATGTAACTAAAGCTATCTGCTTCTTTTGAGAGTATTCACTTCACTGTGATTGGTTATAATCAGCTGTCACTCACTTACAGAATGAGGCAGACAAAGAGACTGTGTTCCAACATGTACAAAGTTGACATCATAGTTTTTTATTGGATTTTTATTTTTTCAAATTTTTAAATTGAAAACACATAACAGGACCAGATTTTTTTAAAATTTTTAAAATAAACAATATAAATAAATATAAAAAATGCAACAAAAGAAGAAAGACAAATTGCGGCACATTCAAATGTAGGTAAAAGTAAGTTCTATTTAGTCCAAAGTTTTACACATGGTTCCCTTTCTAATTAAGTACAAAAGTAATTTTTTTTTTCCATTTTTGAGTGCCAGTCACAATTTCAGTCCAGTCCTTGATTGGTGGTTGCATCTAATTGTAATTTCCTTCTTTGCTGCCATCATGAGTGTAATGCAAAGATATTTATTAGTTGCGTTTCCATTGACCATCAAATTACGCAAGTTTGATATGTACAAAAGATTTTGTTTAATGGAAACGTTTCAAGGTGGAAAATGGACTTATTTCACAAAACAGCAATGGAAACACTTACTGCGAAATAAAAGGGTCAAACGAGGCTCCCGCCTGATCCTGAAGCTTCTCTGACCGCTCCCTCCTGGTCCAGAGTACCACTCCACGTCTGCCCTCCAGAGAGATCCCTGCGGGTCCTGACGGGTCCAGTGTGACACTGGAGTTTTCGTTTGTTATTTTAATAATCCGCCAAAGGCTGCGATGCGGCGCGCTCTCAGAGTGAGCAGTGCCTGGTGAAGGCTCGGTTTTAGTGCAGAGAAAACTTTATCTTTAATAAAGCCTCATTTGTGTCACTTGAACAGGCCAATAATAATGCATAGGAACTCTCTGTTCAGAGGGACTAATGTACAACACCAAACATGCATGCACTGTGGCCACACCCACTTCTCTCATTCATAAAGTACAACCCATTGACCAGTGTTTGCTCTGTTTTACTCGCGTGGTTTAAAGCGCTGTCCTGCAGAAACATCCACCTGACACTCAGAGCTACTATCTCGTGTCTCCACCTGCTCTGTTCATCACTGCAGCGAGCGCGATCAGACACGCGCTTATGCACACATGTCACACACTCACACACACTCACACACACATGTCACACACTCACACACACACTTACACACACTCACACACACTCACACACACATGTCACACACTCACACACACACTTACACACACTCACACACACTTACACACACTCACACGAGGTCTATCCGCTGTTTCCGCTGCGCAGTAAGTGTACATGGGTCCACTGCTCTGTCAGGACCGGAAGTTTTGGTCTGACCGCCCGATCGAATTAATTATTTAATGGAAACACCCTTCATGTGAAACTGTGTTTTTTCAACATTTGGAGAATATCGAAAAAGTTTTGCACAAAAGAGTAATGGAAACTCAGCTATTGACTGTTTATGGCTGGAGTTTTGAGGCCCAAATACACAGTTCTGAACTCGAGTGGGTTGATGTAAAAAATATTTCAGTATGTATAGAATTTCTATTACAATCTTCTAATTAATAATCAAACATTTGGAATGGAAATCCAGTATTGAGTACAGAACCTTTTCCATATTGAGTTTAAATTATTACACTTTATATTAGAACACTAAAACTCCACAACACTCCAATTACATCTTTCAGTCGCATGTAAATCCAATACTTTAATGGTTCAGATCATCTTTGTCTTAATCCTCATTTAGAACTCATTTTGTCATGGTTTAGTCCTGAGACTGACTCAGTGCCCAAGGCCAAAAGGATCTTAAGAGGAACTTAATGTGAAATGTTCGATAACCACTTATTTCATTGTTTTATCAGTCTTTTCAGCTGGCCCGGCTTAGGGACTGGTGTTTTGTACAGTAGAAGTGTGTTTCTGGATTGACAGTTACAGCTGTGAATGCATATGGATGAGTGCGGCTGTGTGGGTGAAGCTGACGTGGGGAACATTTCCATATTCTTGACTCTATATAGTTGCCTAAGCTACGCCTTGGGGAGTACTTGTAAATATTTACCGATCACCCCAACTCTACTAGCACAATGAATAAAATATCAACATCTTTAAACATACAAGTCTATATATAGAACTCGGGGAATGCGGCAGTTATTTTTTTGTTTTTAATTCTCACTCTGGTTAGTTAAGATGACCCCTGTCAAACTCAATGCAAAGACTTGTTCAAACCCATCACTGATTGAGAGAGATGCCCTTTGCAATGTGACATGAGATCAATAGCAATCAACCTTAATATATACAAAACACAACTAAATAAATGGCCAATAGTGAATTCACGATGTTGCATGAAAAACAATGGCAAGGCTGTTATTCTTATTATATGTTCAAGTCCCTCTGTCACGGCATCTTTGCAATGAACATATCAGAATAATACGAGACCCATCTTTATTCTTAGGGGTGGGCGATATGACGATATAAAACCGTCTTACGATCTCCAAAGCTGACGATGTGTAATTTTTAAGAGATCGTTTTATCACGATCTTATGTATGTCTGTGAAAGCCGCATCAGCGAGGAAACATAGCGCTAGTTTTTCCTACCTTTACTGCACTCGCACGGCATCTGCACGGTATTGGCGAGTGACAGACATGTGGCTTTAAACCAATCAGAGTGGTCGATGCACGTGCATCCCTCCCCCTCCCAGTGTTGTTGTTTCACTACAAGCGTGGGTCATGTCGGCGGCGGCTGAGAGTGAGGACTTGCTCTCGAAAAAAAACTCCTTGTCAATAATATGGAACTGGTTTGGCTTCGCACCAAATGACAAAGACCAAAAGAACATAATATGCAAAGTGTGCAAGGAGACCGTAAAGGCAACTGACGGTAATACTACTAACTTATTCGGCCATTTGAAAAGAAGGCATAAAAAACAGTACGCTGAAAGTCAAGCAGCACAGGCCGCTAAAGCGAAGACCTCAGCACCAGCAGCCGCGTCTGCTCCGAAGCAACACATGCTAAAAGATGCGTTTGCTAAATTAACACCTTACGATAGAGGCAGTAAACGCTGGAACACTGTAACTGATGCGGTGACTTTCCACTTAGTTAAAGATATGTGCGCGCTACAAACAGTGGAACGTGTGGGTTTTACGAAGATGTTAAAAGTTTTGGATCAGCGCTGAGTTGCCTAGCCGAACGTTTTTTTTAGAACACCGCCATACCACGCATGTATACACACTGCCGAAGTAAAGTTGTACAAAAAGTACAGAATGTGCAGTTCTTTGCCACAACAAGTGATCTACGGTCCAGCAGAACATCCGAACCATATTTTGGCCTAACAGTTCACTATATTGACAAATGAGCCAATATGTTATTCTAATGTCATTGCAATTATTTGCACGACTTACTACTTGAAAAGCTTAACTGACTGAGTCTTGATAATTATTGCTTTATTGTGATTTTTTATAGTTTTTTATAGTGTGAGTGTTTTTTTATAGTGTGACATTGCAAGTTTATTTTTTCAAATTTAATAAATTGGCATTTATTCAAAGCTTGTTTTCTTCTTTCAACAAAAAACTGCTTCTGTGAGTGGATTTGTTATGCTTTTGTTAAAAATCGTGATAAAATCGAAATCGTGAGTTAAGATTTTAAAAATCGTGATTTTTTATTTTTGCCATATCGCCCAGCCCTATTTATTCTGTTTAACTTTTACTTTACAAGGCCCTTTAAGAGACCTCATTATTTCGTCCTTTCTATAAACGAACCCCGGCGCTCCAACTGAATACAAATGCACCCAAGGCGGCCAATTTTAGAATACAAAGAATGTCAAAGCAGAGGAGTGTTACCGAGAAATCAATGACGGATCAATAGCCCAGTATTGGTAGGACATCTGGATGATTGAGTTGAAAGTTCATGAATCGCAGGTCAGCCGAGCATGAGGTCAGAAAACAAAGTATGCGAGGAGTCAATTAGTGTGTGTCAGCAGGTTGGACACAGCAGTGATTGACAAAACACACATGAATAAGCCTCGTGTTGCTACATTGGATTTGTGTTGACATAGTCTTTGGGGCTTATGCAAGAATGAATGTTTCAGTGTGGGAAGCCTGTTGCACATGGAGAGAAGGCTGTTTGAATGATTGAAAACAATGCCCTATTTATTTACATAAGGCTTATTGCGGAGTCAATATAATCAATACATTACTGGTGCATTTATTTACCCATTGTCCTCTTCGATATGTAACCTGCAAATGTCTGTTAAAGTTGTTTTTACACTTAAAAGACTAAAATAATGACCTGCCTGTAGGTATAAAGAATGATCTACTTCAGGAATTCATGTTTTTTGTTTTTTTTTTCCTTTAAGTGAAATGATCAAGCGTTTACATCAATTTTAAATCCCCTTTGGGTCCAAAAATACACCCTTTAAAAGTCAAACAAAACAAAAGGCAAACAAAAACATTCTAAATTCGGAATGGAGGCAAAATTGAAGCACAACATAATGTGAATTCTCTGGAGAAACTGGGATTTAACACAAAATATGTAAAATGTAGATGATTTGGGAAAATGTAAACAACTCAGACACATGTGAGTGACATCAGAACTGCTTTAAACACATTTATTGTTGTATTTTACCTTATGTTTTAGGGAATTATGATAAACTCTTTGCATTTTTGATGAAGGAACAATCCAGATTTATGGGTTTTACTGGAAAAATACTCTGAAATGTTAAGCCCACAGTTTGTTTTTTCATCTAAGCGAAATGATCAAACGTTTGCATCAATTTTAAATCCCCTTTGGGTCCAAAATTCATGAAAGTAATGTAGAAAAAGACAAACACATCAAAAAGTGTATGAAAATGTGGTGTAAATAAAACAGTGTGAATACTTTGTTCTGTAAATAGTTTGGTGGCTTGATGTCTGTGGATTCTCTCGACCTCACGTTCAGTACCAATAACTTAAGTTCAAAACCTGGCAACGTTGGGTCTTACCTTTTGGGCCGCCTTGCAGATCCTTTCATCTTGCCCAGAGGTGAAGTGGAATGAGCACGTTTACAGCCTGGCTACTCTTTCATGACCACTGACTGTACAAGAGTGGAATCTGTGATCGACTTCTTATTAAACCTGCAGAGGGGAGTTTGAGTGGCAGTCTTATTCGTGCCTCCATCCTAATGCCGCGGGCTGTTTATTGAACCAGGCAGTCGTCTCTTGGATATTCATGTTAATGTACTGCTCATTTAAACATTGCGGAAAGAGTTGTGATAGGAATCAGAATCAGTGAAATTTAACCCAAAAAACGATGTTCATTAGCAATAAAAGTAATCAAGGAATACACTTGTAGGCTGATTCAATTTGTGTCAAAATCTCTTTAAATGATTGACTTTTTAATACTACTGTGCAACTAATTGGATTTTAATCGAGCCGAGTTCAAAACGTTTCTAATTGTAAATGTGGTTTGGGGCAAGGAATAAACCTTTTTTATATTTTATGCATTGACCAAAAACATTGCCATTTCAATGACTTGTTATTTTTTTTAAAAAGACTGATCAATAATAATCATTAAAACGCAAACATGATTAATTTCTTCTCTATAGACCCTTTCAAAGTTTGTTAACAAAAACATTCTAAATTCAGAATGGAGGCCTCCATTCCACTGGAGAAACTGGGATTTAACACAAAATATGAAAAATGTAGATGATTTTGGAAAATGAAAACCACTCAGACACATGTGAGTGACATCAGAGCTGCTTTAAACACATTTATTATTCTATTTTACATTATGTTTTAAGGAATTATGATAAAGTCTTTGCATTTTTGATGAAGGAACAATCCAGATTTATAGGCTTTACTGGAAAAATACTCATGTTGAGCCCAATAATTTTTCATTTTGGCCCAATAATTTTTCATTTTATCTGGAGATATATTAGATACTATACCATAAATTAGATTCTTTTGAAGCTAAAATATAATTTTAAGGCTCAAAAATTGTTTTTTGACCATTGTTTGTTATAGAAAAGCAAACTAACTGACATTTCTGCCCTGGAAATTCAAATGTGTTGGTTTTTCCCAAACACAAACTTTAAAGGGTCTATAATAAGGCCCAGCAAAAAAATAAATATCGTAGTTATTTTTACTGTAACTGTTTTGTAAGTTTAATCAACTAACACAAACTAAACAAAACGCTTTATGCCAGCACATCACTTTCTATTTCTGTTTACTCACATTAATTGGTTATTTACACACAGAGCGTTTACTTTGAGCTCCTAGCTGCACTCTGTTGTTCAACTTAATTTGGCAGCCGATTGGCCGGTATCCCAGGTGATTAGCGAGGTATTACTCTGTGGTTTTAAGCTCAGTTAATTAACTAATGAGCTAATTAGCCAAAGGTCAGCGTGTGATGCTTCCTACTGGCCCCTGCGTCTACGGCCCCTGTGCTTTTGTCTTCCCCAGGCCGGTGTCTCCCCATATCCTCTTTCATTCTGAACACTGTACTCCTCATGACAAGCCTGTACGTTCAAGTGTACGCTTTCCTTATAACAAGCTAATCTTCGCGTTTACCGCTGCTCCGATTAGCCTAAAGCGGACAGGTGGCCATTGATTAAACAACCAATTATATAACTCCATCGGGGCGACGTGGACAGTTGCGAGGAATTGCCGAAGACGCAGAGACATAAAGAGGGGGACGACTGGCAGCAGCTGCGCACATACATCACAATAAACAAGACGGCAAACAGTCAAGGAAAACGCAAATGTCCGGTAATATAATCATCCAAATCATATTACATCGTTTTATTACGCTATTTTCTTACCATGCCAGCCAAATCACATTTCTGTCCCGGGCTGGAATATATTTAAAGTTGCCGGCACCTGCACCAGGCATCGGTCATGTCTAACAACACAATGAGCTGGACGTGCAGAGGCAGACAGGTGGAGGTGGAGGATGGGTTTGGGATGGAGGGCGGCAGGATTCTAAACAGCCGCTCCATTCAATCTGAAGACAATGAGATGACGTGTTATCTGTTGGGGCCGGCGCAAATCTGTGATCAGAGCAGCACACCTAGCATCTGGATTGTATGTGCGAGTGTGACAGTTATTAAATGGGCTTTGTCTTGTTCTGCTCCTCAGGAAATGAACCTGACATTACTCATCTATCAGGCTCATCTATCCCTTCCGCCTTCTCTCCGCCGCTCTTGTTTTTACATTCTGTCCATCCGCTCCTCCGTGTCGGCTCGCTTCCTGGTCTTTTGCTAATTTTTTTTTGTTCCAAGTTGAGGTTTGATCGCAATCTCCCGAGTCGCTAGGCCTCATATGCCACACGCTGCTGCTATTCATCTTCATTTTGGCAACTTTGCTTTTTTTAATGATTATTCCTAAGACTTTGCTGACACCATCTGTTGCGTCTCTCTGTCTCTTATATGCAGCTCAATCATTTGTTAGGGCTTATCTGCCAGCCACACGTCGTCGTTCATCAGAGTCGGATTGAAGCAGGCCTATAGTGAACCCTGTGATGTAAAGGCAATGTCTTTTAGATTGAATCTCTGTTAATTTACACTAAGCTGCTGTGAGCGATAATGCTAATATGTTTTGGACTTCACTTCTGTTTCAAACATTCAAACATTGTATGGTCTACTCACTTTGCCAGATTTATCAGTCCAGTTGTTCAGAATATTGATACTTCTGTACTATCAAATCATTTAAAAAAAGTTTTAAAATTGCTAATGAAGTATCGTGGATGCACCAAATCCTCTCTACCCCCCGGACGTGCATCCAGGTGTGTCAAATCTGCACAGCGTTTGGATCGATCTAATGCTGTGGGGTAGATGGACATGTAAAAACTTTTAACAGTAACCAGTGCTGTGGGGTCAGATTAACTCCTACTCGAGACGTTGAAGCGGCACAAGGGGAACATGAATGAAGCTGCACAGAGCTCCACCTGATCACCTCTTCTGTCCCGTGATGACCAGGCCTCCTCCTGCACACCGTGTAGAGCCCTGGCTGTTGGCTTTCAGGACTCTAAGGACATAGGACAGACGTGTAAAACCCCTACTGTTCAAGCTGTGAAACACTTCTCTTCTGTGGAATACAAGGAAGAGTCAAGCCAAGTGGGTCAAAAGCGTAAAGTGTGCAGTTTTATTACTGCAGCTGACGTTAAAGCAAGTCATTATTTTAACCGTGAATGAGGTATTTTAAATCATTCTGTATTATTTATAACTCCCTGTCGGTGCACAAACTATGCAGCAGTGCGCAACAAGTTACACCTGTCTCTCCAGCGTACTAAATCTTTACGTAGTTTGCCCTCCTAGTCATAATAAATCAGACGGCCTCAGTTGTCTGGAAGAACTTGATTTGCATTTAGTCTTTTTTTTTGGACCATTTTGGTGAAAACGTCTCACGAACAAAAACTGGGTATGTGAGAAACTGTTTTCCGTTTTGCCCACTTTTAGTTTGTCGTTCCAGTTTTGATCATGAAGAAATAAATCAGGCTTTATGGTTCATTTATTTTTGAGTCCGTTTTTTTTTTTTCTTTTCGTTTTCTTTTTACAACTGCATGACACACGTCTATGTAGCACGGGTTCATGAGGTTATCATCACAGGGTTAATTTACAGATGTGACTGTAAAATTGCCATTTATATATATATAAAAAAAGTGGGTTTAGATCAGGTTAGGATAGATACAGTAAATCAATGGTAAAAAAAAATGCAAAAAATCATTCCCGAGCCATCTATATTGCCATCACGACGTTGAAGATCATATTGGATTACACATTGACACCTTAACTGAATTATTCCTGGTTCAATTCAAATCAAATCAAATCAAATCAATTTATTTTTATAATGCCCAAAATCACAACAACAGTTGCCTCGATGGGCCACAGGTAAAAGCAGTTCAGATAACTGTCCCAGAATGCCCCTGTCCTTTGACCCTCCTTCGCGGCGAGGAAAAACTACAAAACCCCATGGGAAAAAGTAGAAACCTCGGGGAGAACCACAGTGAAGGAGAGATCCTACTCCCACGGACGGACAGGCTGCAGATGAACTAGGACTGATGCATCCACTTGGACTGTGGAGCCAGAACCACTCAAGAGGGAGGTGGCTTTAAAGAGTTCCTCCAGGCGGACGAGGAGCAGTCCACCAGTGTAGAGAGATCCTCCAGCAGGAGATGAGGAACAGTTAATCTAAAGTAGAAGGATTGTTCAAACAAAAATGCCAAAACTGCTCAGTATCAGTCAATCCATACAGCACTGTGACAAATGTAACACATGATGTAAACAGAAGCCTGCCTCATTCCTGCCTCTGACATGTCTCTCTAACGTCTGCGTATATGGAGATGTATGAGAACTCAAGCATATGTCACAGCTGGTAACCATTTTAATCACTCACAACAGTATCTATGCCCGGGGGAGCAGGAGGGGCCCTATGTTGCCATTCACTCAAAACATCTCCATTTTGTCACCGCTGGTTAATTTAAAAGATCCTTATTACCGTGTACCACCTGTGTGCGTGTGTTGGTGTTTTTTCCTTTGTTTTTGTCCTTAGAACAGTCTTACTCTATTTATCACTTTGGAGATGCTCTGATAAAGCGCTTTCAAGGTGGACATAAGTATAAACACTGTTATCTAACTTTGGGTGTGATAAGGAAAAGTGTGAGCAGAATCACTTTTTTGCAGAAATCTTGAAGAAAAAAATTATTGTCAAAATGGATTAAACACCATTTCTACTCTGTAAAACATTACAGCCTCATTTAGTTAAATCAATATGTAAATTGTTGTGGATTTAACCAGCACTGGCAAGTAATGGCTCAACTTGTTTGTGTTAGTTTTTAACCACTCAACTTTCCACGCTTTGTTGTCTAAAACAGAAGTAAAAAGTTATGAGTTGAAAAATAAGAACTAGAAGTACTGCTCAAAAAGTACTTTCACCTCATTTAGTTGAAACATTCTTTTTAAAAACTTTATACTAGTTTTACAAAGGAATTGAAAGCTTTGATAACTTGCATATGCTAGTTTAGTTAGAATTTCTTCGCAGCTTTGGCACTAGCTTTTTCGAGTTTTTACAATGTAGATTATCACTGATCTCCGTCTACTAACGTCCCCATTGCTTAACTGCTTTTAATTAAATATAATTGATTTTTTTCTGGTTGCTAATCTGGTCATTTCTGCATTCTTCCTCTATCAATTTCCCTTTTGCACACGGGACTAGATTGCATAGTTACATTTTACACGGTGGAGTCGATGAAACACCCGTGACTAAAATCTATATCCGACAGGGGCCTAGTGGAAGCGTTTAATGATCGCGACCGCCCTGTGTGGCACTTCATTAGCCTTTAGCCCCCTTCAAGTCATCCCGCTGAAATGATTAAAATAGACACAGAGAAGAGTGAGCGAGCGCCATCCCACTGTTAACACGTCCAACAGATGTAGAAGAGCGTACACAGTGGACCGGCCTGGGGATAATGAGAAGACCCTGACCTTTGCATTTAATTGCTGCTTTCTGTACAATGCGTAAAATACAACATTTCAAACGCAACTTCAACATCTTTTCAATTTGACTCAAGTGGTTGGGTTATGGTCTTGTAACAGGAAGTGTTAGTGGTTCTATCCCAGCTCCGACCAGTGCATACCGCCATTGTGTCCTTGGTAAAATATAAACTGCTCGTCATCACTGAAAACAAGGTGTAAGTGTGAATCACATTGCAATCAGTAAATTACTTTTAACAGTTAAGTGAAATCGTATTTTCATGTAATAAATTAAAATCTGTTTTTTCCCCAGTACAGACATATTGGAAATGCATCTATTCTGGTCAAAATGAGACCACAGCGCTTCCTCTGCATCTAACTATGGAGCGTTTTATTCTCCGCAAAGCAAGAAGTGCCCTGTTAGCATGCTAATATTTGTTATCTTTTCTTTTACTTGCTCTGGCCTCATAGAGTTATGAAAAACACTTATCTACTAATTGCGGTGAATGGAGGTCGGGATTGCGACATGTGTTAGCCTGTTAATGTTAAACCAGTGGAGATTTTAAGGTGCAAAATACTAAACTTAGCGTTCAGTAAAACATGTTATGACACTGAATGTGATAAAAGTATTATCAGTAGTGACACCAGTAGTTTATCAGGTTATTCCACTCCTTTTTTACATGGTTTTAGGTAATGTATCTCAAAAATGGCGCATTTCTATGGCAACAGCCGTTAAGTGAGCAATACATGTGGACTTCTGCAAAGAGTTTATAATGAGCTAGTTCTGTTTTTCACGTTTTAAGAGGAAGAGAAGAGAAAGAATCAGATGCAGCACCTTTAACTGACAGATTGTTCGCTAGGTTTGTTGGTGAGCCATAATAATTGAGTTGAGGTCTGAATTTTCAAATTAGACAATCGAAGAAGTTATTTGTTTTTGTTGTTGTCATACAAAGCATAAGCGGAGGATTGGCAGTGAGACACGCAGAAACCCTTTTTTCCATTGAGTTGTTCTTCCTCAGTAGTGTTTATCACCGTGGTAACTGTCACTTAGATGGTGTCGTTGTGGGGGCGATGGATGTGTTATTCACGACAGGAAACAGAAACAGGGAGCGCTCGCCTGTTCCGTTATGCCGAGAACCGGAAAATTGAGCACGTCAGCGCCGTCTAAGAAGTGTCCACTGCAGATGACAGGATTCTCTCATCAGAGTGTGTATAATTTAGCCACGGGCGGAGATAAAGATGCCTTTCAACTCGGCAAATTAATTACAAATTTAAAAAGACGTTAAATTTGTTATCGGTTTGAATGAGATTATTTCTTCAAAAACGGTTTTCTATCGTGGTTGAGAATGAAGCAGCTCAGTGTTGTGGTTGGAGTATTCAGTGTTTGACTGTCCGTTCTTGGTAAACTAAAGTACGTCTGAAACAATACAGATATATTCACAATCAATGCAGTGTTAATAACTATACGTTTTTCATACAGTTTTAAAAATATTTAGTTTTTAATGTGCATTGCTGTAGGTAATTTGACTTCTCCCAATGACTTGTCCATGGAAATTGAGCTCTTTACATATATATTTCCCTTTTTCTTTTTTTTTGTGCTTTTTTATCCTCTCATGCGATTACTACTAATCTTTTGCTTGCAGCACACACAGCTTAAATTGTGATTTGGCATGGATTTTACATTGTGCACCCTGCCCTGTTTGCAGGGATTTTTTGGGCATAGTACCAGCTCAAAAAAACAGTCCAACTAACCAACCAAAGCAATGCAATCCAATAACCGTTGTATGTGGTAAACCAGTTTGAATCCTCTCTATTTGTCCAAACTAAAAGTGTCTATGGGTTTTCAATTTCATACTGCAGTAAAGTAGCCCTAAAGTGTATGTTCCCTCTTGTTACCTGATTGGCTTGAAGTTCTTGACTAATTTGCGTTGCCTTCAAATACATCAGCCTTAAATCCGCAGCCTCCTATTTTACGGTATTGACCAGAAAAGAAATTAAGATTGCTCTCCAGGATCATAGTACATCATGTAGCCCCAACAGAAACAATGACACCTAATTCAGCCGAGATGAAAAATGTACCTCCATAATTAAAGCGTACAGTGGTGGAGCGTAATATACAGGCGGTTTGCTTGATGCGGCGCCGGCGGACATTTTTCGAAGTATTCTTCTTTCTCTCAGCCTGTCTATCCAGTAATCAATGCTGTATTGTGCTGGGCGGTTTGCACAGCTGCCTGTTCAAACACGTGTGTAGGTGTGCATGGCCTTCTTCCATCTTACCTTTTGGCTCTTTATGAGTTAGCAGACACTTTACATTATGGATTTCATGTCAGAGAGCACATGCGAGAGAGAACGCTGAATACAGAGTTCCATGTGTGGGTGTGTGCTGGCTTCGAAAACGTTCTCAATAAGTTTAATTTAACCTGAGTTGTGTGTATTGAAAGAAAGGAGATGGCAGGTTTATTCAGAATGATGTTGTTTATTTGTCATGTAAAGCACTTTGAATTGTGGTCTACAAATAAACTTGCCTTGCCTTAATGTTTCCTAAAAGACAATTTCCAGATTAGGGTGTAAATAATAATCATAATAACAGTTAAAAAAATATCCAATCCAGCTAATGCACTTTGATTTAAGACTGCCATCCTGGGAATTCTGATTGGTTGGTCGAGTTTGACTGACAACCCATTGACCCACCCACCCTGAATATTTCGCTCTTAGGCAAATTTGACACCGAACAGTATATACAAGTATAACCTTTCTTTTCCACCTTGCTGTTAATTCAAAGTTCTCATATTGTTCTGCATTTTTTCATACCGTTACAAGAAAGGAACGAATGGAACGAATATACAGTGAGCCAATTTCAAATGGATTAGGAGTTGGAAGAAAGGCATTTTTGGATTTTTTGTCCAAGCCTTCGAAATACTTAAAATCTTCAAATACAAAATACAATCGAAAACATTCCAAGAGCCAACCAAAGCCATAGCAACTTGAAAGGTTTGAACTGTCGCATACTGTTACAAAAAATGATTTACAACATTGTGTACCCCAGCTGCATCTTGCCTAATGTTGACTTCCTTCCTCCAACCCTTCGAGAAGCCGCTCATGACAACCCATAATTTGAACTTTGGTTGAATGGAATAATGTATTACAAGCATTGGAGAGTAGAATTAAACAGGAAGTTGGAGTGGTTGTGCATTGTGACTGCGAAATCACTATGTTTAACGTAGACTTTTGCATGCCTGATAATGGCGTGGTCCGGCAGCTGTCCACCCCGTACAAAACCCGACGGGAGTAAAAAGCTTTGCCGTTTTCACCTTCTCCTTTCACCGACAAATTAACATCAACACAGTGAAGCGGATCGTGTCAAGGGGCTAACAGGAGCCGGCCGCAGAAGAAAGTAACCGTTGACTTTGAGTAAGGGGAAAGCGACGGGGATGCAGTTATTGTTGCAATGGAAATGCACAAAATGGTAAAATAACATGTACTTTGAAGCGTGTTCAAGCAGTGCCGAGCGATGAAATTTGAGCTTATTGTTCGCCGTCTTGAGTTGAAAGAGGTATCATGCTGTGGAAATAGAATAAGTCCCTAATTCTGCCGTGATTTGCCTTTGTGGACTTTTGTGGCAAATTGGTGGACAGGTCGTTAAGTACCATGTGGAATAATAACGGCACATGTAGCTAATTTGTGGACACTGTTGAAATAGTTTATCCTCTTCTTAAAGGGCCTATATTTTGCTTTTTTGCTTTAACTGTATAATTTTCTATCCTCGTTGAATTACAGTCTTGTCTCCTGTCTCCTTCGTGCATATTTATTCATCTTTTACAGACCTAAAATATGTGCCCTTCACTGATGTCATAGTAATTAACAAATTAAAACTGAAATGTCCTGTCTTTTGAATAGTAAATAGTTCTCAAAATTTTGCCCACGAGGAAGCTGAAACCCATGTACACTGCAAGTTGTTCTCCATTTGTTGTTCTGCATTTTTTGATCGTAAAGCTCTTTGTATTGTGCTGTGTAAGAAATGTGCGTTCACTGAATTCCATGAACTACTCGATTATGATTAAGTCAATAGACTGCATTCAGTAATTTTTCATTTTCTGTGTGAGGCTTGCTGATGAATTGAAAAATAATGAGCAGAAATCCTATACATTAAATCATAAATGTGTTGATTTGTATCGCTAAGTGACTGCCTAAACTGTGCTGAACTAGCCCATCCACTCTAAAGAGGCAGCTATTTGTCAGGTGAGCGCACTGAGCTTGTTTGTTAGAGTAATTCTGTTTTGCCTCGGAGCTCGGTAGCAGCTCAGCCGCCGGGGGACTCCTCCTGAAAATGGGATTCGAGACAATTTTCTCACTGTGTCAGCGTGACTATTATTTTGGTGGGAGACTGTGTGAGCTCTCCGTTTCCCGGCATCATTCTTGCTAAAAGTTTAACCCTGGGAAATCAAGATTCATTATTTTTAAATACCCCAAGAGGTAAAAACTTACTGATATATACTGTATATAAATATTATTTCTATGTAGTAGTGATGGGTTCTGCAAATTTGTCCATTTTATTCAACCCATCCAGGGATAAAATTATGCAGCTGTAGACTGCACAGCATTTTTCACTAATCTCCAGATCTTAAGCCAGAATCTTGTTGTGGAGTTCCTTTGTTGAAGAATACATGCATCTGCAGGACGACTATTGGAGGAATTGGGGGAAAAAACACCCAGATGCGATGAGAACTCACAAACTCCACTCTGATGGGTCACACAGCATAGACGTATAAATAAATAGATGTGCCGTTCGATTCTCATTCTATCGATCACTTGCCAACTTGACTGGTCCTGGAAGATTTGAAGGACTCTGGAGTGGTCCTCTATATTTTTTCCTAAAGCCTTTAGCATTAGATGTCAGCTGGTACACATCGATCACATTTAGTCTTAAGTCTTTTTGAAGTCATTGTTGAGTGTGGAAATATTTTGGTGTTTTAGATAATATATATTGTGTAAAACTGAGCTAAAGTCTAACTAACTTTAAGTTAAGATTTCTGATCTTGTGTGCTTCTTGTAAACATTTAGTGACCACTGAACGTACTCTTTTACGTGTTACTAGTGAGACCAGACCAAATAAATAAGAGAAATGCGATTGGCTTCAATATTCATTTGTACGTGACAGAATGTTTAATTTGATGTAAGTCCGCATAGCATGGGCCACGTTTGCGTCTGAGTAACGGGGCAGAGAGAGAGTTTTTCACTCAGAACCAAGTTGCATAGTTCGTAGTTCTCTTCATCTAAACACATCCACTTTTAAACCTTTATTTTCTGTCTCTTTTTAACTTTTTCTTCACCCTTTTTTCTTCACCCTTCTTCCAGCGAGCAGATGTGAACCTTTGATCTTATAAAACACCTCTACTATACCATCCATCTGAGTGCTTCTTCTTTAAAGCTCTATTTTGTCAGCCTGTTGACCTGTAGATGTTTGTCCCTGTGCCCTCTGCTGCCCCCTGCTGTCTGAAGCAGACTGGGCGGAGATGAGGCCAGGTGAAAGTGCACTCTATTAGCCGCACCAGCGCTGTAAACCTGCCGGACCTTATGCGTCACTCACTCCTCCCGAGACCACCTCCATTTGCTCCCGTCTCCAGATGCACTCTCCAGTCAAATCAATCTAAAAGGCTGCTGTTTGTCGGTGATGGCATTTCTCTACGGCATCAAAGCAAACCCTCACTTCTCACCTAATAGACTGCACTTCCTTCCGCTTCAAACTCCCTCTCTTTTCTTTGAGTCGTGGCTTTGTTCTGGTGTTTGTCCCTGAGCCTTGGGCCTCTCATGTGTCCTGAGCACTCCCTCGTGTCATCTCGACCCCTCAAAGAAAAACACTTTGGGAATAAGTTTCAACTTAATACACCTTTGCAGAATATTTCAGTAGAAAGAGGGAGAATCTGACACTTTCAAGTCCATTTGTGAAAACCTCTTTAAGAGTGTTCCACAGTACGAGTTGTATAAACTTATTTGTCTTGTATTTATTCAAGTCCATTTGTTTTCATTTATTATCTCCTTGGAGTGTGCTACGTTTTATACCATTCTGTGGAACATTCCAAGCAAAACAACAACATTTCCAAGGAGAGTAAATGATTCGGACCCTCCATCTAAAAACGTACATCGTGCTTTTATTCTAATACTCATTTGAATGGTGGTAACGTACTTTTGGACCCAGAAGAGCGGATTTTTGCCTGCTGTTCCTGCAAGACAATAGACTTCAGTCTTCACATGTCCACAACCTTTGCCCTTGCCTTGCAGCATATGGAGGCAAAAGGATTAAACACAGATTGTGCTATATTAAAGCTCACATAATTCTTGACTTCTTTGACTTTGGTGAAGCTGCGCGGCTTTGTAAAGGACTAAACCACATTTTTCACAGTGTATTTTGTGAGGAGAGTCGTCGTCCTGTTGAGAGGAATTACATCATCCTTTGAACCCAGTACTTGGCGAAGAAGGTGCTCTGCACAGCTTGACTTAGAGAAAGGACAGTCAAAGGAATAAAATATTACATATTTTGAAGTCACTTTTTACAAATCTTGGATGGCGTTGAAATCGATGTGGAATCCCTGGAAGGAAGACACACATGATTGTCAATATAGATTCATCATATAGCCTCATCTTTTTTTTTTTTTTATCTCCAAAATACCTAAAACACATATAAGAGCCAAATATTTCAGCTGAGTAGTTTTGAACAAATCTTCCGCTCATCTGTAAGTAAAAACTACAAACACACAAACGTCTGCATGTTTGTTCAGTCCCGCAGCGTCAGACACGTGGCATTCAAAGAGTCCGGGTCCATCTTAACACCGCAGTGCCTTTGATTCCAGTTTGTTCCCGTATGTTTGTCCGTGGATACGCCTATGTATAAATTCATAGCCACCATCGCTGTGGGGGTGTCTGTTATTATTAGCACCTCGGTCGCCATGGAGACTGTTTCAGTTAGGGCCGCACTAATTGGCTTCATAATGAGAAGAAGAGTGGGTATGTGTTGAACTGGCACGGAGGCAGAGAAAACGCAGGGAGGAGGAGTGTGAGGGACAGTCGAAAAGTTGGGGGCCACACCGCAAGAGTTTTCCAAGAATTGCAAATTGTGGGAATTTAGCGGTGGAGTGCAGAGATGCTAAATGAATAAATAATGTGTTTACAAAATGGCTATATTTAGATTAAGCTCAAAGATGATGTTTTACCGTCTATTAAAGGTGCACGATGTCACTTTTCTGATGAAGGCTCGACCATCTTCTTGTCTCCATGGAGATGTTATAGCTTTGCTTGGAATTTTTCACTGTATGGAATGAAACTTCTCTATGTCCATAAAGACGAACAGGTGATGTCATCAGGCCAAGTTACAGGTCAGATCTGTGGAGAGGCGACCCCAGTCACAGAATACATGTTTTTCAAGATTTTTTTTTTTACACAATAACTGTAACTGAAGTGTTGGACCTTTAATACCTTGAATGCTTGCTTCTCCTAACATGTTGTAGAAATTCACAAAAAGTGTATTGAAAGGGAAACAAAATAAATCTATTTTCAACATACAATTAATTCAGCCTCCATAGGTGCCTTCTATGATAACATGTTAATGCCTGCCGTTGCTGATCACAATCTCTAATTGAATCGAGTTGAATGTAGATGGACAATATTGCTTCCCATCATTCATAAAACAAGATTATCTTGTCTCTTGTACAGTAAGTGTTCCATATCCTCAAGCCAGACTCAAGCTATTATGATAAGCAGCGCCACTCATTTCATTATTAGAGAGACTAGGCTTTATTCAGCAAGTTTGTGGAAGACTGGAAAGGAAATAATGCTGCACACCAGCTAAAACTTGATTAATTAAGATGTGTGTAGTAAAAGTAGTAAAAAAAAAAGTAGTAGATTCGACCAAAAAGTCGTAGCTATACGTTTTAACCTGACACAAACTGAATACTGTTGTGCTTTTGGGCAAATCCATGGTATTCAGTCATAGTCAAGGTTTGAGAAGTACAATATTTGGCAAAACAAAAAAACAACAACCAAAAAACAAAAAAGCAAGTTACTTTGTTCAGTATCTGCATTGAGTTGTGTTTTTTTTTTTTGTGTGTGTGTAAATATGATTAAGTTTTGAAATGCAGTACAGCAAAGTATTCCTAGTTTAAGCTTGGATTGAAGGACTTGAAGGGGTTTTCATAATTACATCCAAATTACATTACAAGATGTAATTGCCCTTTTTGATGTGCTTGCAAATCACAGATCATACTTAAGCATATCCCACCGTGTCTCAAATGAACTTGTTTTATTTACACAGAATGATGAATAAACCAGGGGGAAACAAGTAGAAAAATCCCATATTTTCTCATAACCTTGTACTGTCCTCACCATGCATCTGACTATTTCGTGGACTACATGAATATACTATAAGATGAGTTACCCAATCACCCCTCTCTCAACCCCTCACTTCTCTCTGGTACCTCTCTGGGGCGGGTCACTCACAGTTGGCCTGAACAAAAAGCAACAAAACACAAGTAATTAGAAGCGTCACATGTTGAAAAATGCATCCCATATGAGAAAGGGAGAAAAAAGCGTGTACTTTTAACTAGCACTGACACCAGTATCTCCACTTTGGCACACACTGTCTAGCAGGCTGGCCCATGCATATTGGAGGCACACAGATGGTCCCAAGTCTGAATATGGATGAGAGAACTGACACCACAAGTCAGACAGACAGCACGGAAAGGAACTAGAAAGAAAGAGAAAAACTGGCAAAGCATAAAGCTGAATAAAACGTATACTGCACAGATCAATATAGTCTAACTTTAGGGGATCGCTTTCTAATAACTGCTGTCCGTTGTACCCTTTTGCTCGCTCACCATCGCTGTATCCCCCGCGGCCACTGCTCTATGAATCATGAGGCTCAAAAGCAGCGCACTTTGTGAACATGTTGCGCGTCAATGCAGCACTATATTACCTTATCTTTGTGTGTGTTTGCCTAGAGTGAGCTGTAGGCTAGGAGTAAATGAGTAGCAGTTGCAGCAGCATCTGGGCTTTGTGAAGGTATTTTAGTAAAAACAATACATGCAAAGGGACCTGCAAAATACTGGTGGTGGAGTGTCGTAGTGTATGCGTGAGGTGAGATGTTGTAAGGGCTAATGAGGGCTTTAGTAGAGGTGGGTTTGCAAGCTTAAGAGGGTGGTTTGACTAAGCGGTACCATGTTGCCAGATTAGATGTCAGAATCCCCCAAAATGAGACTGGAATTGAGAAAAGAGCTTTCTAGAATGTTAAAGGTCCCATAACATGCAAAATCGACTTTTCAGAGGTTTTAACCTTCCTACAGTGCTATTTGGGCCTCGTATGTGTGCCCAAAGTGGTTTTTTGATTGATTCCCGCATGCTTTCGCTAGAGAACTGTCTTTTTTGTCCCCCTCGGCTGAGCAGGCAGACGGGGGACTCATCCCATGGATGACGCGGCTTCCCATGGATGACGCGGTGTTTAAGCCACGCCTCCGGGAAGCGCGCAGCCGCAGAATAAAAACAGCTAATGCTAATGCTACACAGTAATTACACGATGGATACGACAGATCGAAGAGTTAGCTTGTTATTTACCAAACGGCAACGTCCGTCGTCGAGGTACTGGAGCACGTCAAACTCCAGGTCAGATCCAGGACGTAGGACTCAGCACGACACACCGTCAGGACGGATAAAAGGTTTATTCCCGTGTTTGTGTATCGCTGTTTACCGGAGCACACGGCGCATGCGCACTATCTCCGCTCTAGGCTTCGACACGAGTTGGGAGGGGGAGCTGCGCGGGTTAGGAGGGGGAGGCAGCCTGCTCTCTGTTCGGGGGGGTCAGATCTCAGAGTGAGCCGTTTGCTTTTGCAAGGAGGGGGGGCCAGTCCAAGAGATGGGTGTTTTTTAGAAACTGTTATGTTATGGATATTGCACAACGCAAAACTTTATCAACAAAGCCCTTAGAATAGACTGTGTAAAGGGGAAAATAGCAGAATATGGGACCTTTAAAGGCAAGCTGAGGTATTAGAATTATTGCAGTCTGCTTTGTTGTTGCATCTATACAGCGTCAGAGAAATTGGAAAGGCAATACAGATCACTGAAATAAAGAGTGTGTCATTTTTTATGTAAACATAAAGAAAGCTGTTCTGAAACCAGGCACAACAGGTGTCTGTCCCAAAATCCAGTTAATAAACAGGGGTCCGGTAAGGACAAAGAAGCATAAAACATATGCTACATGCAAGGAGGCAGATGGATACCAAGTTAAAAAAAAAAAAAAAAAAGTAACAAGTTGGCAGTCTGTTATCAGTGGCTTTTACACTTATCTTTTCAATTAGCAAATCAGTGGTTCAAAATCTTGCCGGTCAGATTCGGTGAGAGAGGAATGGACATGACTGATGGTGGATACAGTAAATGCAAATAGGATTTTATGTATATGAATGAATAATATGGCTGCCTGTGATCAGTGGCCCATGTCCTCTGCTGGTGTACATGAGGCGGTAATAGCACATCCACAACATCACACCATTGCAACATAATGACATGTTTAGCATTCACTGTGAAAACACAAATACTGGCCCACACCTGACTAATAAAAATAGGTTATCAGCACCATTTATGCAGTTCATTGTAAGATGCATAGCTAATACAGAAAGTGAAGGGAAATTCGGATATAATTCCCAAGTGAAATTCAGAAATAACTCACACATTTATACCCCATCCATATCCCTAAACTATTGGGAAGTCATTATCTGGCAGGCTTGCAGCCAGAATTGGCTTGGTATTACTTGAAGACTCAACTTTTTAAACTCACACATCAGTAAAGCACTTGCTGTTGTTGTGTTTTGGCAAGACACAACAAAACTGCCCATATCAGTCACAGTTTGTGACTCCATAAACTAAAAAAAAGCAAAACAAGACAGATGGTTAGAGGTGAGTCAAACCATTCATTATGCCATGTCCTGATTATTGTGTAAATTTGAGAGGAAGGTTTGATACGGAATCTGTTTAAATTAAAATGAAAGATGTTACATTGATATTGTCATTAGTCTAATGAGGTGGGACAAAATGATGTACCTCAAACATTTGACATATCAGTCCTCCTTATGTTATACAGCTCAGAGTAAAAACCATTATATCGTACCAGATTTCAAAATCAGCACATAAAGAGAACTAAATTGTCAGAATGTAATTTGTTTTAACAAGAGGATCAGGTAGGATTTTACGTTTCATTTCATTAAGTGCAAATACTTTTTTGGAGAGGGTGATGGAGTAGCTGGAGGCAGCTGCTGCTTTCAGTGCATGCTGGCACACTGCGAACCTGCCTAAGATGCATAATCCATCACAGCGAACATTTAATCAGCTTTTTGTTACAGCCACTTTACCTGTGAGGAGCAAGTGTTTACAATCTAGAAGCATGGAAAGTCGTGCAATGTATGTATGCATGTAATGCGATATGTCATCAGTGTGAAACATCCAAAAATGGTGTAAGTTCTGCTGAAAATCAATTTTTTGTCCTCCTCAAAATCTTCCTAAACAAAAAGTTGCAAAGGGTATAACAGAAATACTTTCCTGCCATGATGACCACAGATAAAAAGCATAACACATAGCAAAAAAGATACTTTGGTAAAACGATAATTTCATCCTTCAAACCTATGCCACCTATTACTAAAAGACTTAGAGGACTTTTTGACAAAGTTAAAATTTATCTCAGACTTTCTTGCAAGGAGATTGTGGGTTTTTTCCTATACCCCACATAAGGCTAATGTTACTTCTAATATCTTTAACAAAGATTGACAAGTTTTTGGAATTCAAGAAGATGCATGTGGATGATGGTAGACCACAAATTTGTCTACTTTTGGCACAAATGTACTACTTCCACTTAAAATAAACAAACTTGGCTCTCGCATTCCTGTAGCTTGTGCTCTTAAATGACCCAGCAAGCCTCAATATATATTCAGCTCTCCCACATAACTTTTTCTTGTTCTAAACTGATTCCATCCTGGGGGTATTTCGGCAAATGCTAACTCATAATGAAAATTCAGGAATCGCAAATAGCACTCTTGCTCCTGTGTCGTTCTTCTGCCTCTTGCAAACCAAAGGAACCGTAAAACGTGTATCCTTGGGGGAGTAATGTCTGTCGGCGAGATGGATACAGGCCAAGTCCTGCTCACCTCCGCTTGAGTTCCCAGGTGATTTCTGCTGTAATTTCTCCTATATCAGTGTCTCCATCGGGCAGAGAGATGAAGCCTGCGCCCGTTCTGTTCCCTGTCTGAGTCTGTAGACGATAACTGGGCTCCCTTATGGCTGCTTGCTGCTCCGCTCAGATAAAACATGTCGCCTTTGTGCTGGACCCTTTGTGTTTGAGGGGAGATAAGGGTGACTTCCAGCCAGAGAATGCAAGTATGGACATGACTGGACTGGTCATTTCAGGTGACTTTGTTCTAAAGGTTTATCTCATATCCGTCTAAATAAATATGAAAAACCTATTGTGCACTTAATGTGTACAAAAAACCATCTTCATGTCTCACTGTTCATTTCCTTGCAAACTCTACACAAAAAAGTAACATTTCTGCTGTGAGAGACACAAAGGAGTTGGGTGTAAAAAATAGTTTTACCACAGTCATAATCTATGGTGCAATTCGACCCCAGCAAGAAGAAATGTCAGCGATGAGATGAAGCAACTCTGCCTCACAGTAAAATGTTAAATAGATACATTGGTCCACTCAGGGAAAGTTTGTGCTGAAAAAGAGGAGATATAAAGGCTGAGGAGGCTGTCATAATGGAAATGGGGATGAAGACAGTTAGGGTACATCTGGTATTTAGATCAATGGCAGGAGATGACCCATTAAAAGAGATTTGTAGAAAAGCTGTAGAAATAAAAACGATTTTCAAACAAATAAAAGTTGAAATATGGTGACTGAAGGTTTCTAGGAAGATGATATTTAGAAATAAAGTGTGTTATTGAAGAAAATATAATGTTGATTATTCTTTTTTAACGTTTTGATATAATAATGCTGCTGTCTTTAGTCTGTATTCACCTTATTCTGCCCCATTGTTTTGGCATTTCCGGTTGAGTGGGAATTCCGTGCATTTAAATGGAGAATGATGGAAAAGTCTTGCAGCAAAAATATAAAATAAAGTACATTGATTTGTGTAAAATGTCCAATGTCCATGTCGACAAACATGTCAACAATGCACCATTTCTCTGGGCATCAAGGTGAATAGTCCAGATAACAATTATGATGATCAAAATGTAGCCCTAGTTGCGACATTGTTTCTGGGCTTATCGGTGAAGAATCACAAACCTTCTTAGTAAACTATGGGCCTGAGTTGGGGAGAAACACCTGCTCAATGCCTATAGAGACGTTGAAAGTCAGCAATTAATTCCTATTTAGAACCATTTACAACCAGCAATTAACGAGCTCGTCCTAGGATGATGGGAAGGAAGCCAAAGTACTACTATCTCCTTGCTGTGAGGCAGAACCACTAATCACTCCACTGCCATTATAAGCTAATTAATTTGATGTATTTCTCCACCCCAGTATTATCAAAAAGTTGTCCTTTCACCTTTGTTCCATCTGGGACATATTTTAATGGAGTCTCTTCAACTGTGTGCGACCAGTTGCAAGTCCCACTCATACACTGATACACAAACAATCAATTACTCATGCATTCATTTACTCTGCACAATGTCTTCAAGTCACCTATATAGAGGATTCCTTATATCAAACTCACTGAAGTCCTTTGTTTATTTCATCTTTTGAAGTAGAATGAATGTATAGCCTGTAGTAATAGTAGTAATTACAGACACTCGAAAAGGCTCAGACAAAGACAAAGGAAGCATTGAGAGGGAGGAGAAGTTCTCTACAAGTATGGCACAAGTGAGATATGGAGGCATAGACGCTGCAAATGTCAGGAATGAAAAGGGGAGAGTTGTAAATTGGCATGCCTTGGATCCCTGCACCCTGCGCTCTGTAATGGATACAATAGCGAGGTGCAAAGACCCGGGGTGGCTTTTGTGCGAGCAAGAAGAGACGAGACAAGCAACACAATAAAGTCAGAGCGAACATTTGAACCAACTCCAGTGATGGAAGAGGAAGAACGGATGACAGCGCTGCGGTGTTAGATGGCTCAATTCAGTGTAGTGGAAGTGTGGTGTAGGTATGGATCAGCACTATACCTGTGTTTTGATGCTCTGTGTGCGCTTTGACTCTAACAGCAAAACAGGACAACGGCATCGACCACCCGCCAAACTGTTCATTCATTCCCCTGTTTTCATTTCAACCACGTACCTGAAAAAACATCTAAAATGGGCGCCCGAGAAGCGACAATAGCTATTAGATTCGCTCAATGAGAAAAACAAAAATATTGCATTCGGTCCACTTGTTTCACCTAGGTCATTATGTTTTAGTCTTTACACCTCAAGGCTGTTTTCTTGACAATTGTGTTCCCCCAAATGGGAAAGTGGTTTGCATTTTTGAAAACAAACCATCAGCGCACCACAATCCCTACAAGCTATGGCAGTTAGTTTGTGTTAGGAATTATGCTTCAAATATGTTCTTCAAAATATTTACATGTCTTTGCTTATAGTAAGACACACGCCATTTGAAAGAATACACAATGAAATCAACAAGAAATTGAGCTGCCATTGGTTCAGATTCCATTGTTATTATTTAACTCTTTTTCAGCTCTTGGATATAAAAACAGCCCAAAACCATTGTAAAGGATCTAATCCTCTGTAGATAAATATAGTCCGCTAGAGCTGATTCCATTGGGAGAGGTGGTGAGCCCAATTTATTTTTGCTAACCCTGTTTCTTATCTTTTTTTTTTTTTTTTTTTAACATACTACAGAGTATGTTGCCAAGTTGTCTAAAGATTATCTCCCGACCTGTGAAATATTACATGTTCATGGAATTGGGAGGGGATTTGAATAATTGGAGTCCAGACTTTCTCATGTTATTTATTGTTAAGGGGTGACTAGAGTGTGTAGAAGTCAAATATGTGCGTCTCTCCCAAATTCATGCTCTGAAAGTGGCAGTTGTGGACCATTCTAAAGAGCCAATACTTTAACATTAAGGTGGACTATATACAGTCAAGTTTTCATTGATATTTCTTCAAAAATGAGTCACTGTATTTATTCAACACTATGAAGAGAGAAGATTTGATCAGTTTATAACAAAAAGCAAAGCACTGTGCTAAAAACGTATGGAATTATTCTATTTTACAGGTGTGAACTTTAAAGCCACAAGAAATATAAACTTTCAGACAAAAAACAATACAAAAATATATCTATTTGCGGCTGTATTGTTTGAATATGTCCATGACAAATAGTATTGCTCCCATGTGAAATAGGTATGTTACAGCAAGTGACATTTTTCTCTCCCAGTACCTGCGCTAGTTGAGGGCTTGTTGCAACAATCTCATGATGCCGTCATGGCGCACAATTAGACTAATCTCCCTGTCTCTCCCTCTCTCACGTTCTGTCTCTCTTTCAAGGCAGTCATTATTTATGATTTAATCACAGGAACCCCTAACAGACCTCACAGCTGTTGCCTGTCACACACGTCCACATGAAACTCAGAGTGATGATGCTATGTATGTAGAGGTAACACTCAAGACATACTGAAAAGGAAACGCACAAATCACGCGCAACAGGTTTCAAGTGGTTCTACAATTAAGTACTGAAATTGCCAAAATCCAATATCTTACATTTCCAATTATATATAACCAAGATGCTCTTTCTCTCAATCTGTAAGAAACGAATGGGAAAACAACAGGGCAGAGTCACTTAGTGTACAATTTATGCATTGCTGTCTGATGTGAAAGTGGAAGTGCTGAAAATTGCTTTGCAGCCAGTCATTACTTTCTGACACGGGGCATAACTTCTTTCTAACCCTGCCTGTTTGAATGTAGAACATGTTATTACTGCACATTTCGTGAGGGATTTGTCTTTGCTTGATTTACCCACCTCCACAGTTCAGAAGGATACAAAGGAATAGAGGTTTTTCAATCAGGGGCATGCACTTGTTTTCTTCTTGTTCTGTTTTTCAACATAGTAGGGCTTATGTTATGCTAAACTGCCTTTCATGAGCTTTTAAACCATCTTTATCCTCATGAAAAACAGAACTGTAGTATTGTTGCATACTCGTACATCTTGGATAATTACTTTCTACTCCAGAGCTCAAAATGTCTGCCAATTACTGTTAGAAGAAGATAGTTGTTCATGAAGATTCTTTGTTTTTAAAGTCCATACCCTTTCACCAGACCTTTTTGTTGTTTTTACCTTCATGCAAACTAATTCCCTTTATTATGAGCCCAGATGCAGTCCTAGGCCCCCATGAGAGCATTTTGGACTGACAAATTTCATTATTTTAGGAAATACCAAGACAGTTTAGAAAGCACAAACTGCTTTTGTTTACATTCTTTATTTGTTGAACCTTGAATCATATCCTGTTGCTGATTTGGTTGTGAGGGAATAAGTAATAACATCACAACTGATAACTTGTCCCAAGCATAACTGGGGATATTTTTCCATTTTGTTATTCTGTTGTTATTGCTTTTTTACGGATTTTGGACAGTGAGATGGAAAAAGACATTCAACAAACCAGAATTCACCGGAACCGAATTCACAACAGCGCCCATTTGATATATATTCAAAGGATCAGATCAGCTATAAAGTGACTGACTTGAATAATGCGGAATAGCTCTTCATCTTAGCACCTTTTAGTGAGTGGATTGATTGGCAGCCCCCAACATAATATTATGCATAAACGGTGTGCAACAGAAAAGGTTCAACTATCTCTAAATCCATTTGGAAAACCATCAAATCTGATTTTGGTTCTTCATTCGCACACATCTATTAGGTAACTTAGCTTTTTCTTGTTCAGCCCCTCACACATACATACACGTTGCAAGTGCTACTCAAGATTAATTGATTTAAAGTGAAGAAAAGAAAAAGTGTCTTTATCTGAAGGAAGAAAGGCCTTATTTCAGTGGTCAAAGTGGTTAAAGAAGTGGTAAGTTCATGCTAGCAGACTGTCAGAGGAAGTAAGAGAGGAGAACGGGAAGGCTTATTGTTTAGTTGTCATGTTGCCATCACACACACTTTCCCTTTTATGAATATTCAGCCCATTGTTCAGAAAACAAGCTCCAAAACAATGTAATGCCCAACATTAGCGTCTCCTTTGGTCTCACCAAAAGTCATTCACATTCAAATTCTGACAACTGGAAAAATATTTTATAGGAAATATCAGGTGTGGCTCAAACTAATGTGCTGCCTTTGCCGTGTGTCCACTGCTAGAACATGAGCATGAGTATATTTAGACTTGTCGACATGCTCCTCTCCCACGTTTCCATGGAAATAACAAGAGCCAAATTGTCAGTTTGAAACAGAAAAGATGGGCTAAGTGCTGCTTCGGCGTCCATCTAAGATGAATCTGAAGAGATTCATGTTACATTTACATTGAAATGAAATGGATGATTCTGTGACACTATTAAGAGCTTCATATCAAATTTAAAAAATATTTTTTGTCATCTTGCATTTTTTGTGTGTGTTTCAGGAGTGGTACAATAATCTGTTATTATTTTTCTGGTAAGATGCTGTGTGCGACTTGCTATCTATTTGACTTGATTGATATCTTTATTTTCTTGCTGAATATGGAAGCAAATAAATTTCATAATTTAACATATTTTGGGATAAAGTACATGCAGTTTCTCAAATTGATGTTGTTTTGTCTTAATAACCACTGATAAAATATTACAACCTGCTATTCCGTCTTACACACATCTCTGTGCTTGTTTAACCAGGAAATGAAATCTTTTATGCTGGTGAGATGACGCCGAGCCGCTTGATCTCCCTCATTGTCCCTTGTGACTCCCATGCCCTTTCCTACACGGACATCTTTAGACTATTATTATTTGGTCTTTGTCTTTTCTCCTCCTGGCATCTGCAGCTCTGTGCGTCAGTCACCCCCTCGCTGGGTGGATCTCAGAGTGGCGCAGCTGTTTAGGGATTTGGAGAGGAAGACAGATGATGAGGCTTTCGCTAAGGTTCATTTAACTGCTTTTAGGGGGCCATGCTTTCCTAAAAGATGTTAAACGAACCTTAAATGTTAGACATAGAAAGTTGAGAAGGAGAACTTCTACAGACAAACTGTGTAAATTCAAAGTTCAAGAGCCAAATACTTAAGGGAGAATTGCATGATAATGAAGATAGTGAGGGTTTTTTAAGTTGGGTGCACGATGTCGGTTATTAGAAGCCTTCCACATGAAAATGTATCCAGAGCAATCATTTCCTGATAACATACGTCCTTCACAGGCTTTAGCTGTGAAGGACCGAATCATCTTTCTTGTTTAGGGGAGTTATACAAAGACTTGAATTTGCCCAAAACACATGTGGCTTCAACAAACTGGTCATTGGGCTTTGAAATCTATCTTACCAACAAAGCACAGTTGAAACACAAATGGAAAAAAAGCTATCCACTACGCTGGCTTGGTATCGACTGAACTGAATTGATTTTTGCATCTCTTGAACAAATATCTTTATTCCATTTCACACAGAAAATTAGAACAATATTCTAAAAGTGAATGCATACTTCAGCCTGGTTAAAAGTATTGCCTTTTGGAAAACTCATTAAACACATCTACCACATGCAGAGCTTTTTAGAAGAAAACCTTTTCCCACTTTAACAGAATGATGCAGAGATGTTCTTGGGTCCCTCCAGCAGTTTAGTGGCAAAGATTGCTGTCACTAAAACGTTCTGAAACCACGATCATTATTGGTATCTGGTGAGTGTGTGTGATCGCTTCCAGGCAACAAAAAAACTGTTGCAAAATTACTCTTCGCTGCATCCTATTTGAGTCGTGAACCGCAGCTAAAGCATTAGGGTAAAGTTCGTCAGTTGCATTACGTATACAGGCCAGCGTGCGATGAGTAAAGTGTACCGCAAAATGTAGGCACGGGAGAGAGTGGAAAATACAATGTAATTATTTTGTCAGATTCTTAACTGCGCCCTAACCCGGGGGCACATTGTTCACTGGGCCATAATGATACATGCTGACACTGATCAAAGTGAAAGTAAAAGTGCAGCCTGCAGTGAATTGTGGGGACAGGATCAGCACAATTCTTTCTTCAAACAAAAGCCATGTGGGCGTGAAGATACACCGGCTCCTCCCCCGCTGCAATAAGGATCCAAGAGAATCTATAGAGCCAGCAGGAAAATTCATGCTGTGCAGTTGTTTCTATCCAGTGCATGCAGAGGTGTGGAAGTCCTGAAAGATCCAAGTTTGAGGCTGGTCAAAACTGCACAGCAAGTAAAAGTAGCCGGAGACAAATGACTGGACTGGATTTGCCAATAAAGACTTGATCATCATCTTGATCAGCAAACTTAAAGGCCAAGAAGGACAAACTTTAAGTGTAAAGGCAATCTTTGCAAAGTAGGGCTAGGAAATATGTCAAAATTAATCATAAGAGGATTTTCTTTGAGTCTATAGATTGTGTTGTTGTTTTTAAAATTTTTGTACAAAGTTCACACTTCACTGTGATTATTTGACTTTGCCTGTCACTCAGGAAAAACTGTGGGTATTTGAACATAGAGGTGCCAAAATGATAGTCAATGAGTGTTTAGAGAACAGTGGTGCGATATATAATTGACTTGAACTTTTAATTAATAGAATTTTTAATTGAATTGCAGCTGTGGAACTTTGTATCTCTTGAAAACAAGGTGTATAGATTCGCTTTTTTGATAACCTAATACACACAAAACAACATGCATTTCCTGCTCTTACAGCTTCTTACATGCTACATCCATTCCCATCTCTTTTCATGCTATAAAAGTTTTGAACAACTTTAAGAAGTTAAGTTTTCTTGAAGAAGCACTTTTAGAAGCAGCTATTTGTGCCAAAAGTGAGGTTTGAGCTACACAGTACGCTTTTACCTGTGGTAACACAATAGAGCTGGTAGGAAAGACATTTTAAGAGGCGAACAGGGGAAGGTCAGGACACAGCGATCCGACAATGAACTGTGTACTTTGCTTGAGGCAGGCCTTGGGGAATTACAACACCTTTGTGCAGGCCGAGCGAGTGTGGGTGAAGAGCTCTGCGAGAAATCTTTGTCATGCCAAATGGAACAAGAGTGAGAGACTGTTTAAGAAGTGCACTTTGATGTGATCATTCGGAGTAACTACAGGTTAGGTTCATGTGACCTTGCAACAGTCTAAACTCCCCATATAGTTCCAGATCAAGGCGGGCAGATAGCGCTGTAGGAATGGTTTATATTTAATACGAAACAAAAAAATGGCATTAGGTGAAAAATTAAGTGTTTTGTATTCGTATTAAAAAGCAATGGCATAATGACTGTCTGGACTTTAAGCCACAAAATTATGATATGCCAATCATTAACAAAAATGACAAGGTTCAGCGTTTGTGGATTTTCAGTTATTTCTCTCAACAACAGTGATTTGTCCAGATTTGTGTGGACCTCTGCCCTCTTTTGGAAACATGAAATTTTACAGTGTCGTGAATGCAACCTTTTCATGGCAAAAAAAGATGACAGTTATTATCCCCGCACCTCATCCACTTATCATGTTTCATTTCACTTGATCGGAGTATTTTGGCGAGTCCATCAGAGAGAGAGGCGTTGAGTGGGCGCCTGAGTGCGGGACATCGGGGGGCGTGGAGAGGTAGAACCTGCTGGAGGTGTATGATGGAGAGAGACGGAGAGATGGAAATGGAAACAAACTTTGGGTGGAGGGTCCTCTCGTTGGGAGAAGAAGGCAGGAGGGGCAGGCTGTGGGTGTGAGCGGTTACAGAGGAAATGTAAAAGTAAGCCTCTGTCATCACAAAAGGCTGTTGTTTTTAAAAGAGCCACATTTATCCATGAGACCTTCTCAATAATTGTTAATTGTTATCTGTAGTGTTCAGACTAGGGCCTGGCGAAAAAAAAATCACGATTTTCTCAGGCCAGATCACATTTTTTATTTGATCAAAATACATGTAGAGGTGGGAAATGCAGTTGTTGGTTTCGAAATGCAAAATTAGAGTGTCAAATGTTTGTCTATGATTAAAAAGGTTAAAATGAGCTCAAAAAGAGACAGAAACGTCTCCCAAATAAGAGAATTACGTGACGTTCATGCACTTTTGGGGTTAATTTCATGGTCCATTAACGTTTTGTGCGATACTTGAATCTTATCCAAGACATTTACAGGCACATTTTGGACATTCAAGAGAAAATTTCTGCATCATGACATGTCGATTTAGCAAAATGGCTGATTATAACAGGAATGAGATTTTTATCAGCTTATTTCACTAATGCAGACACTTAACACTTGCCAAAAGATGTTTTATAACAAAGACAGTGGAATTATGAAATCAAATTGGCAAAAAGAATTAAACGCTTTGTGATTTTTACCAATGATGCTCTCAATTAATTAATAATTAAAAGAAGACAGAATGAACTTTCCAAATATAATAATACACTCATCGGTAAATATTTTCTTTCAAGAAGCCCTCAGTCAACATACCTTAAAAATCTTGATATACAAAAGAAATAAAACAAACGTTGCTCTATTTGACTGATCTGAAAACTAATCGCTGACTTCTAAAATAACTGTTTGTTACACTCGTTACAAAGTGCTGGATTTTTCTTGTTAAATACAAACAAGTATCAATTGAAGTACTTAAGCAAGGCGTTCACATACACCAAAATTATAACTACAACATCTGCAGTGACAAGATGCAGGCACACTTTGTTACACTCCACGATTTGATGAAAAAGCAAAACGTTGAACAAACTCATTTTCTGCTTGACATAACATGAATTACTTTTGGGGAAAAAAAAGGGTGATTCAGTTCTCTGTTGGTTTTTGGAGCAGTTTCACGTGTTGTGAAATTGTTTGTGATGAGTCCAGCAAAAAAGCATCAGTGACAACATGGATTCATTCTTTTGCTGCGATTGTTTATTTGGAAGTTTAGTCTACCAGTATTTTTTTAAGATTGTAATTCCTCAAACCTTTGTTATGTGTCATTATTATTCTTGCACTAGACTTTGTGGTGTGCCATTTCGGTTTAGTCACTTTTCACAACTTTTCACATCAAGTACCACTTTGTTAAATATTTGTCTCCACAAGTACAACCAGTACTAGTCTAACACAGACAGGTCTTGAATGCATTACTAAAAATGACTGAAATGTAACTAATTAGAATGAGTAAAGTCTCAGGGAATACAACCCTCATTTTTCGTTGCCTTGAAAAATCCTTCCTCCACCCCACCCTGGCGAGAGAGGAGGGGGAGGGTGGGTGGTATGACAGAAAAAGGGCACCTGTTACAGTTAGTCATCTCTCAGTAACCTTAGTAACGGCCAATAGAGATGTAAAATGGCCGTCACCTAGGGAACAAGGGAGAATGTGGAGGGAGGGAAGTATGGAAGGGGATGATGGATGTCGTTATGGCAGCAGGTTGGACTCAGGATGCGAGTGTGCGGCTGTGGGAGTGTCAAAGTAAGAAATCAGGCTCAGGCAGGACTTAATCATGTGAGTGGTGGAGCATGCTGATGGATATACGCTTATTATGTAAAGCAGTGGTTGTCAAACTGTGCTATAGGTGACACTATGCTGAAATCCTACCATTTTTGTTTACCCTTGATGGTGTGGTTTAGAGCAAGGTTGGCTGTGATTAAGGTTGTGCTCATACTTTATCCGACTGAAGTGAACTCTGCTGTGTTTGCGGCCAAGTAGGCTTCATTTGTGGAGATCTGAATGTGCCATCAAGCCAGATTTGTTTCAAATCAGATTGGTACCAAACCAAATTCTTTCAAATTAGATTGGTAATCAGAGGTCTTAGTGCAGTACACTCCCAGCCCCACAGCTCTCTTGAAGCACACGAAGCTCAAACTGAAGACCCATGTGGTAAATAGCATATAAACACTAATATACGCGCTCCGCGGACAAGAGGATGTGAGGCACATTCACCACATCAAAACAGGACAAAACAAAGTCCTCACCAGGTCTACAAATTAGCCCTACAAAGTTGTGCAGACAGTTCAGAAAAATGCATTTATACATTTGTGTGATATCAAACAAAATTACCTGGCAATTTTATGTCAGTGTCAATTAATATTTATTTCTGGCATCATTTCTTGTTGTTTCTATCCACAACACACTGACACACTGCTACAGGACGTCAAATGTGCAAATGAACCAGACCAATGATGTCATGAGCTCTGGTGTAGATTTTCTCCTGACGCTCCTTCAGAGTCCTTCAGAACAATACCCTTTCTTTTTATATTTGATTTAGTCCTTAAACCTTGTTTAGTTCTGGTTTAATTTTGACCTGGTATGGATCTTGTTTTCTTCTGGCACAGACCTTCTTTGCCACTTGTATTAGTATTCCATAAAAACAAGTAGAACAATCACTCAATGCAATGCGGACAAATGTTAATAATATATTTACTGCAGTTGAAAACCACATGTTTGCCCGTTCCTCTCCTCCTCCTCCTTCGCACCAGCTCTTCGTGCCCTCCTGCCGTGGGTGTTGTACTGTATTAGTAGTGGCTCCTGTGCTGCTCAACCTTTCTCGACCCATGAATCACTCCTAACCTCCCCTGACTCACTACCCAACAATATGCAAATCTTTTACATAACAAGCCAATCTTCCAAATCCTGCTTTTAAAATTCAGCGTATTTATAGTTGACGTCCCCAAACAGCCCGTGGAGTGAATTGAGCAGTACCCCCTACTGACAGACGGTTTTCTCCTTCTGAGCGAATGAAAACAGAGCATAGTTTCTTTTCATAGAAGCAACAAAACTAGCAAGCTGTACAAATAACTACATTTTGTTTGTAAAAGTTTAAAATCTTTATTTAAACTTTCAAGACATAAAGGTTTATTTGGTAGGAAACTCTCTGTCTTATGCACAGTGGTGATTATAGGACTGTATGAATATGAAAATCAGGTAAATTGTCTCATACACTAAATTGTCTGTCTAATGCAGCTAAAGATATAAAAGCCTGGAGAGGAGCTGGAGGTGGGTGGAAATTAGGTGTTAGAATAAAATCCAACAATGTGATTTGAGCTATTTCAGTGTAAAGGTTTAGGAATTAATTTGATTCAGCAGTGGTTGGATATGTGAAATGTGTTCTCAAAAACTGTATGCATATGCAGCGAAATATTGTGACATCAAATCAAATCAAATCAAATCAAATCAATTTATTTTTATAATGCCCAAAATCACAACAACAGTTGACATGCCATTAGTACATATATAATTCTGCATGAGTGGTGTTCATCTAGAAACTGCAAGGTCTCTGGTTCGAATCCCAGCTAAGATGTTCCATTCCAGCTTAGTAAAGTGGCTTGATGTGACAGGAAGGGCACCTGGCTTTATTAAAAAAAACCACACTATCCATTATGGTCACACACATAGAGAGAAAGTGTTTGAATAAAATGTTTTTAGTGTAAAGTATATATGTATGTATATAATTTTTTTACAAACCTAGAGTGAGACGGGGACAAAGACTAAACTTAGAACTGTCGTATGAACAAAAACGAGCTGTGATTGATATCAAACCTGTCTGATATTTTGGAATGATCGCAGAGTGACTCCTCCTATTGCTGCGTCTACGATCATCTTTATCAAACATGTAAACACAAGTGCACCTCAAAGTGCAGCAGAAGAGCCCCGCCGCAAACGGGACCTTATGTTCCCATTTCTATTTCATTTAATAACTTTTACAAACACCGCTAGCATGACGTTCTACAGGTACTGTACAGCTACGATGACGTTAGCCTGATATTCACTCAGATAAAGTTTGGTCATAGCTCCGATTGATTGTGTGAACTATCGCACAATGTGACTGTGTTTTGTCTTACGACTTTTAATTTATTGCAGTGTGACGCCCATAAAACTTAAAACGAATAAAATAGTGCGCTGGACACTCGGCTTTAGCTATAATATTCCACAGTGTGGCATAAAACTTATCCAGCTGCATGAAGAATATTCCAAAGGATGATTTTAATAGTCTGTTTCAATGGAATTCTGCAGGTGACTTTCCACATCCAGAAAGTTTCTTACTGTGCCTTTAGCATACAGTATTACATACACATATGTTTATTCAAGCTACTGTTAGAGAAAAATAATATTTAGAGATTTTCTTTAGCCAAAATAGAATACTGTAAATACTAACAAGGAATACTTTAAATTCTGTGGCAGATAATCTCTTTTGAGTTTTACTTTTCTTAAAAAATACCAAAAGTCCACTCATTTTCAACAGTGCTTCAAAATAATCCAGTTCAGATCAGTTTATTTATGTGCATATCTTTGACTAAACGTTTTTATCCCCGAGTGCAAAAAGCTGGTTTGCTTGATTCCTCCAGTGAAGCCTGCAGTCACTGACACTTCCCTTCACGGGTTACTGCAGCAGATGGAGCCCGCGCTGGGACTGGATCATGCACTCAACAATTATGCACCAAGTAATGATATTCTTACAGTGAAAAAAAGAAAACGGGAAAGCGCTATGAAAAATCAATAAAGTTAAGCCACCTTCTGAGCGGAAAATGTCTCGCTGTTCCAAATGCAAAGAGCAGAACAGATCTATCATTCACTTCATTGTTTTTGATCCCTTTAGCCTGTCTCCGTCTGTCTCAGGTCACTCCAGGTAAAAATCCAAACTCTGCTCCAAAACAATCACTGTAATTTATTCAAAAGAGTCACAGGGCTTTACAGATTTACAGAGTGCTGAATTTATTATACTTTTCATATCTTAGGTGATATTTGTTAATCCTATCAATATGTTTCCTGCTGAAGAAAGGCATTACATTATGAATCAAATGTAGTTAAGCCCTATGTTTGACACACCATCTACCTTTTAATACTGCATGCTATGATATGTTCATTTTGGCCTATATTTTACATCAGATGCTGCAAAAACAAAGAAGTACCTGTTGCTAATGTCTGACTACATGTTCAAAGATAAACAGTTTCACATAATCTGTAATTTAATACAAATTAGTGCTTTTATTGATCGAAATTTCATAGATCATCAGTATTTAAAATGTATGTACACGTGCACATTTACAGAGGTGGAATAGGGAATATTTGTTCTAAAATACCGATATTTAGATGTAACAAAAGTTGTTAGATGGTGGCAGGAATAGTGTAAATTTGAGGCAGATGATTATTTGAATAACTTGAATCAATCAGTCAGGCTAATGAATATGGAAACATTACCAGTATAAAGTAGGTTAGGCCATCAATGGGGAATAGCTGAATTATGAATACAACAGTAATGGGTGGTTCCAGATGACACATACAGTCTGCACACTGGCAACAGGATCAAAAGCTGTGGAGTGACTTGTAAGCGACAGCGCAATCACAAAGTTTAGCGCCTCTTCCTCTGACACATCGGAGGAGAGAAGCAGACTGGTATCTTGGCAACCGCTCCGACTCTTTGACACCGAAGGATGGACAGGATACAAGGCAGGAGATGTACGACTAACGGCCCGTGTTGGCGTGGCATGTGTCTGCTGTCAGCTTAACCTCCTCTGGTCCACCCCACGCTGCGGTCGGGTCAAATGCACCAGCTCAAGCTGTCTGAAAGCAAAAGTTCAACATCGTTAGGCTGGTCCTGGCAAACTTTGGAGTAAAAGGACATAGAAACATGTCGGCAGGCTATAATGAGAAACAGCAGGGCATAGCTGGGGATGTGGTCAAAAGATCGTAATGGGGATTTATGGTGGAAGTTGTGATCTTTTATTTGGGGTTTGCGCTTTCAGGCTGAACACAATAAATCTGCCTTATTTTTTATTTATCATTGTCTTGTGAAAACTAATGGTTGGATAAAAAACAACCTTTTTCCATTTCCTTAAGGCTGGGCAAAAATAAACACAAATACAAATTTAGGAATTCATTCTTTTATTCATTTTCTACTGCTTGTTCCCATTAGGGGTCGTAGGTGACTGGAGCTTATTCCAGTGACTTTGGGCTTTAGGCGGGGTACACCATGGACAGGGGCCGACCCATTGCAAGGCTAGTAACATTTACCATATACAGTAAATGATTATAACAGTAGTTTAGTATCGTAGACTTTCACCCACTTTGTCAAAGTGGGTAAAAGTGAAAGTCACGATTGAATCCATCTTGTCCCACACCCACCTGTTACAACTGGGCCCAGCCTACCATGGGATGAAAATTAGACCAATCACAGCGTAGCATTGTGGTTTGCTTTTTCCTCTGTTGTGATGCTTTGCCCAATCAGTGTGAAGTGTTCAGTAGAACATTCCGCCTTTCCCCAAACACTTTCAGTGAGAGTCATTCCAGATTAATGTGTGGAACTCAAATCAAGAGCGCTACACATGTCAATCTGCTTCTGCACTTTAGAAAGGTTATTAGTTTGATTTCTGACAACACATTAGGTTATTGTTTCCCAGCCATCTCTGTGTGAATTGTTGTTAGGGAATCTTGTATTCTTTCTTTGGAGAGGGTTTTTTAGAATGGAAATTATATTAAAATGTTGATTTAAAATATACCAAAACTCAAGTTCTGCATCTGTATTTGGGGCAACAATAAGAATGGCTCAGTTTATATTTATATTGCAGCTATTATTCCACAAAAAGTGCAAAGAATATTGGAATTGACAAAGTGCAAGACTCTAAAAGGGGCCTGAAGCATAGATATGGAACAGCAATAAAGAAAACGAATTGAAAAGTCTTACGGTGACAACACAGTAATTTGTGTTTAGTTTTAACTTTACCAGGAACTGAGACAAATGCACTGCTGATGGTGCCCTGGAGGATCTGAAAAACATGAAAACGTAATGACACAGGATCTTTACCGGTGTTGTTATTGTAAATGAAAAGAGATGGCGGTGTGACAAAACCTATTACAGCTTGAGAAAGATTTTCCTCCTCAGATATGAAAGTAATCCGGATTCTTCATTTGGATAGGTTACGCCTGTTAATGCAAGGTGTAAAGAAGGCTTTTGTGTGTTTATTTGCGTTGGAGCTCTGAGCTTTTCCACGTGTGGGAGGGAGCGTATGTGAATTTGGCCCACCGTCTGAGAATGGACTGTCTTTGATTTCGACTTTTGAAGTTGTAAAGCGGTTATGAATGGTATATTGGCTGAAGACCATGGCAATACACATACTACAACAATCTTGAAACTACTTTTGATGACTAATGTTAGATGTTTTGGAGATAAATTTGATGACGCCATCATGAGAGAGTGGATGAATTTAAGAGTAAAAGAAGCTGCAAGGAGACAGGAACCGAAAAGTAGATTTAGGAATGTCAGAAATAGGTACATTTGTGTATTCCTTTGGTTTCCAGGTCTCATGCTTAATGCCGCACTTCTTAACGTCAATAACTGTGTGGGGGTAGCTGTGGTAGGGCCACATAGGTGTAAATGGCGGCATACCTGCGTCTCTCTGTGAGTATATTTGTGTATCTGGTATCTTAATCCTCCCTGTCAAAATGATTTTACAGGCCTCGCTCATCTCCTCCAGTCTTCTCGAACAGAGGAAGACAGATTAGTCACACCTCCTCCACTACCGCCTTTATCCTCTCTTCCACAAGTGTGTATCTGTGCGTGTGAGTGTGCGTGTGTCTGTGTGTGCGTGTGTGTGTGTGTGTGTGTGTGGGGGCTCGGCGTTTACGTAAAGCTCCATAGAAAAGGCAGGAGAGTCAAAGCCGAGAGTCCTTGGCAGCAGAATGCGATGGTGTTCAATGGAGCGTTTTGTGTAGAACTGACCCTGCCATATTGAGTTTTATGTACAAGTGCGCACATCATCAGCGGCGCTACATGGAGCTGCACAGATATTTAGAGCATGCAGTTAAGGCTGAAAAGGCTTTCACGCACGAATGTGGACACATAATGTCATTGTTAATGTACTGGACGTGACGTGAAATGTCTGTTTCCGTATGGCTCTTTTATACTCACTTGGAGAAAGTATGGGGGAAAAATGTTGATCACCCTCCTGGAATGATGAAATGTTCTTTTATTTTAGGTGTACGTTTACAGAAATGATAAATGCACTTTTCCAATATTTTATGCCATATAGGAAAACTTAAACAATAATGAAATGTATGTTTTCCATGTCCCATATTCCATGTTCAATGGTTTAAACAATGTGTAGAAAATTGGTACATTTTGCTTAAATAAGGCCAAAACAATAACTTGATCACAAGCGAAGTAAAGGTGTTTGGAGGTAAAAGAAACAAAGGAGCACTTGAAGTCTAAGAGGGTGCTTTACAACTCATTTTGAGGTCTTGAGGAGACAAAGTAGCGATGTGAAACCAAAAACACAACAGTATTACATGATTTAAATTAGGGCTGTTCAATTAATTCATTTGAATTCAGTCGAGATCCGATGGTGAGCTTAGGTCTTTTTAATCAGGAGATCTACAGCCAGTCCTCTGCCAGTAAAAGCATGGGGTTTGGAACAGAATTTGAGAGTATTATTTCAGTTAAATGGCATTGATTGACAATCTGTCTTGTTCATGAAATAATATGAAACCCATATTCATTTGTTTTTTTTTTGGGGGGGCTAAAAATCAGAAACAGAAAATTTTGATCGATTTTGAGATTTTTTTTTTTTAATTGCTTAAAAGACAGTTAAACTTTAGAATAGAATAGAATAACAAACTTTAGAATAACACCCTAAAATAAAAATAAAAAAGTCAAAATGTTTAGCTGATTTGAATCGCATGATTGCAAGTTTTTCATCCGCCCAGTTGCTGTATGTTACTAATGACCAGGATCAGTGTTAGTTGCTGCATTGCATAAACAAGGAGTCATGGAGTCACATTGACGTATCTATTGTGTAACATTAAACAAGCAGCTCGTGCACAAGGGTGTTATGTGCACAACCAGCCTACGCCCACACGCACTGAAGACACACCAGCGCGCCGTGCATTAGACGTTTAAAAGATGCATGCGATAAGTACCCTCACACATGGCCTCGGATCCAGTGGTGACGTCGGACTGTGCTCTTCCTGTGCCCACATTTGTCCTGACAACAATAATTAGTTCGCGATTCACACCAGGCAATTAATTACCCTCTGTGTTCAGCTGTTTTGTCAGTGTGAGTGTTTGTGTTACATATAATCAGGAGGCGCAAGTGCAAAGGTCAACAGGAAGTGCGAGCGCTTCCTACTGTTGTGGAAGTGTGTGTGACGACCCCTGACCCCAGAATCAGGGCAGTGCTGTGACCTTTGAACTCAAATAGGGCGCCGGCGAAAACGTGTCACAGTGTCATGGAAGGGAGCCGTTTGTTATTAGAATATGGGCATAATGATGGATTGATTATTTCACCTCAAAACCATTTTAAAGATGAATAGTGAAGCAAACCAGAAACTGTACATTTCAAGGAGTGCATATTATGCTGAAATGAATCATTCAATCATAATAAAACATCTCTGGTATTGTCTTTCTGTCTGCTAAACATTTTTTCCCACAGCCCCAAGCCTCAAAAAGCTCTCATTTGTGCTGCGTTTCAGTTGTCCTCAGAGGTGGGATATTCCAATTTCCGATATGCTAAATCACACTGGAACACCCTTAAAACTAAAGAGGGCCATGAAAAAGGAATGGTTGATACAAACTGCGCTATCAATGAAGGGCTGGACTGAAATTGTGACCGACATTAGAAAAATGGACTTGAAAATTGACCGCTTTGCACTACATGTGAATTTTAATTTTTTTATTTATTTATTTGATCAAAGTTTAATAACAATTAAAATATCGATAATTCTTGTGTCATTTTGTCTTAAGTTTCTCTCTGCTGTCCAACCATTTCTGTGGTTCTGCTCCTGCGCTGTGGTTGAGCCTCTGCAATTATAAATGCTAATGTTGCAAAGATTTACACGGAGCTAATGACAACAAAAGCAGAAATTCATTCTCAAATGTAAATTTATAACTTACAAACGTAATAACACTATCCGGGTTAATACATTAACTGAATTTAAGACACATTTAGGCTTATTTAACTGACTTTGGTTTGTATTACTGGAAAAATTACCTCAGAGAGCTGAGTTCCGATCTCGAAGAACAACTGGACCGCAGCAACAGTCTGCCTTCATCCTCCAATCCCAAAACTATGTGCTGTATTATTGAAATATTAATTTGTTATGATACATTGTGCTTTACAATTTGGCTAAAGGTTCTCAAATATTTTACAGTGATTGCAAGCATTTTGAATTTTGCGGGTAAAGACTATCAATCTACATGATTTAGCAAAAATAATATACTTTAATCTGTTATTCCAACTTCCAAGGATGTCGTTATAATGTTGTATTAGCAATGACAATACATTTACATTAAAGTTGTGCTAACAAACTTTTGATCTTTTCTTTTCTCTTGTCCTGCCCTGCCTGTCTTTCCATGATGCTCTGGTTTGTTCATCTTGAAGGTAAGACAGTAAACCCCACCACCAAACACACACTCGCTTGAAAAAAAACAAACACCAAAAAAAACAATTAATATCGCAGTGTTCATAAACAGGCTTAAGAACAGAACGATTGCTTCTGGACTCTGTGAAATGTCAGAATTCATTTTCCGGCACAAACACTGGCGAGGAAGCGAAGATTTGAAGGGGGTGGACAGAAGGGCCATCATATTTGCCGCTCTCAGACATTTTGGCTGTGATGGCTTGTCCGTGTTGCCATAGCAGCGCGGCCACATACCAGCTGGATGGGGGAGACAAGCACACGCTCCAAAACATTCTCTTCGGCAGAATGGATATTGGACTTAATAATAACACGCATTTGAAACACTTTTCTGGCGAGATGCAAATGAAGCAATTATTGTCAAAGTGCAGTTTAATAGTGGATGAAATGCTTTGACTATCGCAGCTTTGCCTCTAATGCAACATGTTAACGTGTGGGTTAAAACACGAGGATTATTAGACAGTGACAGTTGCTAGTCCAAATAGTCACTAAATCTGACTTTTTGGTAAGTCTGTTTTGTTTTATCAGAACAGTCAGTGCAAGCGTCACAAGTTGGAAGCAGGAAAACACATGAAATGAACCAAACAATCTATATAATACATATTTGAGACATGGATACTTGCTACAGAATGTTGGAAAATTATCCACCCTAAATAACCTTACTCACCCCTGACAATATTGCAGGTCATCACCCTAAACAAGACATTTATCTTACCATAACATATGCTTATTGTTTTTGTTTTGTTTGTTACCATGAGGAAATTAAAATTACTTTTGGGTTGTGCTGCTGTTCAAAAAAGAGAGCCCAGGAGGATGACTGCACTCAGAACAGTGGGCATGTTACTGATTGACCCTCAATTAGGTGTAAACACCGGGGCCCGTGTGTATTGATCTGTGTGATTGTACAGTCAGACGCTTCACTTTCAGATTCCAGCCTTTGCCCACTTGTTGAATTAGCAGTTAGAACAACACCAGCTCAGATTGCCACGCCAATCAGGCTGCAGTTGATATGGCCTTTTTTCGTTGTACTTCTTAAAGGTGGACACTTTGTCTGAGTAAAGTCCACTTAATCAATGGACACTGCCAATTTAACTTCAACTTTTGACTGTTATTTCTCATTTATTAAACTACTTTGAAATTGTAGAACATAAAGGCTTTATTATGAATTATTTTAGAGAATGTTCTGATCATCTACAGAGCATATGATTAGATTTTTTTGCAGTTTGAAGCACATGTTTCTGCACAAAGCCTTTAACCTGCTTCAGTTTTATATTTCACCAAATTTCCTCAACATATTCAACCTCTGACTGAACATGTATTCCCCATCTTTTCTGGGAAAAGTTGGTTGCAACAAATTTCTACAAACTCGCCGTATTCTCCAAGAATTCTCCAAGCACACGTCTGCTACCGTATCCACTTTAAATCTCCTTGTATTAGTGCTGAAAGGGCTGCCATGTATCTGTGACAGGTGCCGCTAACCTTGCCGCACCTTTGTCTTTGTCAGTTTTCTCTCTGCTTTCTCTAACCTTTCCCCTCCGTTCGATCTCCTGACCCGGGCCATATATTTTAATCCCACCATTCATCAGGCTTTCAGCTCTCCCCATCTGTCTTTTTAACTCCCCCTGACACCTCCACCACGCCACGAGCACCACGTTTATCAATCACTCCGGACCATCTATTTTCAACTGCTACTGTTTTGTAACTCCTTCTTTTGGTCTTCTTGTACTTCTTGTCCCACTTTATCCAATCCAATGATGTTCGTTTTGCTCCCATGGGATTTTGAACTGCTGTCTTGAATCAATATTAATAAACTGATGGAAGCAGAGGGGAGGTGTGAAAGGTTACGTCTGCCTGTTATAGGGTGCAGTGTCTTTATGGGTGTTTCTGCTGTGGCTCTTGAGTAGCGTGACCAAGCATATTCAGTTTGGTTTGTTTTAATCTCAAATAGGCATTTTTATTTATTTTTATCCTTCTTCTTGTTCTTGTTGTTGTTCTTCTTTCTTCTTATTGTTCTTCTGCTTCTTCTGCTTCTTCTTCTGCTGCTTCCTCTTCTGCTTCTTTCTTTCTTTCTTTCTTTCTTTCTTTCTTTCTTTCTTTCTTTCTTTCTTTCTTTCTTTCTTTCTTTCTTTCTTTCTTTCTTTCTTTCTTCTTCTTTCTTTCTTCTCTTTCTTCTTTCTCTTTCTTCTTTTCTCTTTCTTCTTTCTTTCTTTCTTTCTTTCTTCTTTCTTTCTCTTTCTTTTCTTTCTTCTTTCTTCTTTCTTTCTTTTCTTTCTTTCTTCTTTCTTTCTTCTTTTCTTTCTTCTTTTTCTCTTTCTTCTTCGTTCTTTCTTTCTTCTCTTCTTCTTTTCTTTCTTTCTTTCTTCTTTCTTTTTCTTTTCTTCTTTCTTTCTTTCTTTCTTTCTTTTCTTTCTTTCTTTTCTCTTTCTTTCTTTCTTTCTTTCTTCTTTCTTCTTTTCTTTCTTTCTTTCTTTCTTTCTTTCTTTCTTTCTTTCTTTCTTTCTTTCTTTCTTATACAAGTAATAACTGAGTAATGTTCTAGCTGCAACAAATATGCTGACAACAGCCACAGTTGTTCCATAATGAAAAAGAAGAAAAAGAAGAAGTTAAAGGGGCTGTCATGTAATAAAGTGAAATCTGTTTTGCCCCAATACAGATATTTTGTATAAGAGAAAATGTGAAAATGAGACTGCAATGTGCTGTCTGTATCTAATTATAGAGTGTTTTATTATCCATAAAGCAGGAAGTTTGCTTTTAGCATGCTAGTTGTTGTTAGCTTTATTGTGACAGCTGAGTTGGGAAAAGAGCTAATAAACTCGTTATAGTCCATAGTTAGGATGCGAGGAATGCAAATAACCACCTTTATTTTTCAAATTTTTTTAAGATAGTAAAAAGTAAGTACAGTACCTTTAAGATTTTAGTGGCTTTTTAAACCTTCCAGGATCTCACAGTTTTGTATTACATCGAAAATGAAAGCAGCTTGACTGTGATTATAGTATCATTTCTAATTTCCATAACACTTAACGTCGGTGCATCTCTTTAATACAGTCTTGTGTTTATGTACTTAGCGGCTCAGTGGCCGGCTAAGCACATTAGCCTGTGTGCTCACATGGTGGACACAGTGGAGCTAACCCAGGTGAGCCACAGACCCATGATTATAGTCCTCACTTTATCAACACTCCAGCGTGTGTTTGTACTGCAGAGTTAATGGACTGGCGATAATCTCTGACCCTTATCTTTGTAAACCGTTGCATCTATTCCAATACAGTACATGAGCATTTGTGCTGAGGAAATGATTCTCAATGCAACAGTGAAATGTGAATTCTAATGATGAATCTTGAGTTGAGGGTCAATGACTTGGTGGAGGTCCTGTCTTGCAGTGTTGATTCGGACAAAGTAATACTAAGTCTGGGGTAAATGCCGCACAAAACTATGGCATTACTTAAGACAGCAACAATTAATCAACTAATCATGACTAGTCGACCATGGAAAATAATCCTAGTTGTGTTTTGTTAATCGTAATTGTTTTCAAGACTCTACAGACTCTAAAACACATATAAAAAGACCTTTAATAACAAAGACAGTGGCATTATTAAACCATAATGTTAAAAAAAGAACAAACATTTGGTTCATCAATAATAGGCTACACTTTATTTGTTAATATTCTAGCTGTAGAAACCTTCAGTCATCGTATTTGGTTGATAATGTATTTGAAAAGTCTCAACAATAGAAAATTATCTTTTGACTAGTCGACTAATTAGATCAACACTAATCATTGTACAGAATCCAGTCATTTTGGTCCACAGCCATGCTAATTATTCTGTGTATTTGTCATTCATTGTAAAAATTCCGAACACAAATGACTTTATTCATTTGCACAGCGCTATTGTAGGTGACAAGTAGCTGTCACATAAAAGAAAACAAAAGTGCAAGGTGAAATGTGTGTTTTCTACTGCATGAATTACACATGATTGCACAAAACCTAAGCACTACATGCCTGCGCCAAAGCCTACAGCACTGTTGGGCTTTGACAAGTGGAATAATTCAGCGTGACTGATTTAAACATCCCTATAACCCCGTGTCGCCAAGGCACATGCACAAACTGTATATGGGCAAATGTAATTATTCTGAAATTCAAAGTCGACTCCTGCTACTTCTTGATAAGGCTGCCTCAAGCCAGATACAAAAATAATAATATTAGTTTGGAGTATTGCAGCACATATCCTTGTGTTTGCGTCAGTGTGCGTGAGAATGTGTAATTGTGTTATGTTGTGAAGAAGGCACTATTCACTAAAGGCACTATCAATCACTGCTAGTCCAATCAGCTAAGTGGACCTCATCTGGGGCTTGTGTGAAGGCATTTCATTCATTTTCACTGAATCTATTTACGCTTTCTGTGGAGTCAGCACCAGATATTTAAATGCTAGATTTACAGTTCGTCGAGCGTCTCCGGCTCTCTGTTTAATATGGACCAGTGTGTGATACATGAGGAAGAAGAAAACTGCAATCACTACTGCACCAAGAGGCTCTTTAGTCAGTGATATTTAGGCAAATTGGTTTTACTATAATTGTTGTTTTAATATACATTATACCCTTCTGACAACAACTTTAGTTAATTAATTGTGCTGAATTTTCAATAAAAGACTATAGGACAATAAAGTCATGACTCCCTGCATTTACGCCAAACAGTATTAATCCAGTTAGATTCATTAGGCCTCCATCCATCCATCCATCCATCCATCCATCTTCTTCCGCTTGTCCGGGGCCAGGTCGTGGGGGAAGCAGTCTAAGCAGGGACTCCCAGACTTCCTTCACCCCAGACACTTCCTCCAGCTCCTCCGGGGAGATCCCTAGGCGTTCCCAGGCCAGCCGAGAGACATAGTCCCTCCAGCGTGTCCTGGGTCTACCCCGGGGCCGCCTCCCGGTGGAACATGCCCAGAACACCTCCCGAGGGAGGCGTCCAGGAGGCTCCGGAACAGATGCCCGAGCCACCTCATGCTGGCTCCGCTCGACAAGGAGGAGCAGTGACTCTACTCCGAACTCCTCCTGTGTGACTAAGCTCCTCACCCTATCTCTTTACATTTACATTAGGCCTTTACGTTTCAAAAAGTTGTAGGGTTTCCTTATAGTCAGACCTGTAATTTAGTGTCGTACCTTGACATGTTTTCCTCAGTGACACGTGATGTTTCTGTGATGTGTCTGGTCTGCTGATTTAAACAGATTTTGGTACCATCTTTCTACGTGGAGCTTTTGGACAACAGTGCAACCTACAGTCCAACTTCTTTAGAACCACAGCCCAGATAATGAACAACGCTGATGTGATAGTTGCAGAGAGCATTAAGTACCATCGTTCAGGATCAGGGGGCATTTGAGATCCTAACCTGGAAACGAGCCCACCAGACTGTGAATTGGGATGAGGGGGCATGGCAACTTTCTCACACCTGGCATACAGTTGTGCAGAGGTCGGACTGCAGATGGCGCTGTCGAACTGCTCCATCTTCTGTGACATCATTCATCTCTCAGTTCTGATGGAGAACAGTATTTGCATAACATCCAATAAATAAGAGGCAAACATCAATTGCATTCATTCCGTAGGAGAATAATAAACTTTTCAATTCATTTTTGTAAAGCCCAAAATCACAACAGCACTTGTCTCGGAGGGCTGCACAAAATTGTTCACTCAACAGAAAGTCAAATCAAACAATGAAACAGTCATTGGTCAATAACAGAGAAGTAGATTAACCGTTCACAGGAATCAATCAACTGGATTACTTTCCTAGAGTATCCCCGGATCTTAGACCTTCCTTCTCGGCAAGGAAAAACTACAAAAAACTCAGTGGGGAAAAGTAGAAATCTTGAAGAGAATCACAGTGAGGGAGAGATCCTACTCCCACAGGCCATCTTGCCAGACTATTTTTGACCTGCATATAAAACCTGCATAAAAATCTTCTACGTAGTGCCCCTTTAAATGAGCTCCTTTCCACCTTTTGCACCTCGTCGGGGTATATTTCTTCCTTGAGTGACTGTAAGCCCCCTTCGTCCGCTCCCTGCCGTGCTCATAGAGGGCTGCTGGAAATGCTTTAGTGTGAAGTGTAGCCAGGGGCAGTGGCTCTACGCTCTTAAAGCCGTCTGTCTGTGTGACCTGTGGGGCTGCTATTGATTGAGTGTGCAGTGCCCTGTTGTTAGCGGTCTGTTAGCCTCATTAGAAATAGGTCCCGCCGTGCCTCCTCCCTCTTTTGCTCCCCCCTGTCAATCATCTTCATCACTGCAACAGTCTTCATCAGATCCTTCGTCCTGCAATGCCCTCCTTCCCTCCAGACTCTGCTTCGTCACTTTTGAATTTTGAAGGGTAGCGCAGACTAAGTGTTAATGAGTTTTGGCAACTTAATTTGAGACAATGGGCTGTGAAGGACAGATGCTTAATGGGGCAAAGCGCTGTTTGGTTAAATGAGTGCGGCAGAATTAATTCACCTCAAATGAACGCCAAATGGGGAAAACTTGATTTATTGATTAAGATGAATGTTATTGACAAACATACAGCATTTGCTACTCAGGAATAAATAGATTTTTACATGTTGCTGTGTTATTTACTATTTTTATACACAGCAACATGGGGATGTGACAATTTGTGACATCATATCGTCACAGTTCTGACAATAATATGGTGGGCTCTCTCAATATATTGAATTGCAAGAGCCTTTCCTTAAATGCATGGTTTTATTGCAGTAACAGCTGAAAAACAAAGGGCAACATAGACCATGATCCTTTGCTCTGTTTCAGTGCTGTCAGCATGAAGAAATAACTGTTAAGTACTTTTATGTCTTAATTCTTTGGAATAAGAATGCAATTGGATCATACAAAAGTCTTGTCAAGGCATTTTAAAAAGAAAAAAGTATTATTTTTACAATTTGAAATACACTGAAATGAATATTGTGGTACTGTGATTTGCATATCGTTACATCTACTCTGGTTATGGCTACAATTACAATTTATATAATAGACAACAACAGAAAACACAAAATTTTATTGGCAGATGAACGTTATACCAGTAAAATGTGCACTTTTTTTTTTCTTTTGGCAAACTGGTAATATAACTAATTATTATAAAACCAAATTACAGTGGAAAGTATAGAGAAAAGTAGATACTTGATATGCAGTTCATCTCGAGTCTTTTGTAAGTACTTCAAAGCACTGACTCTGGACATTTGGTCCTTTTGGTCGCGTTAACATAAAATCTCTTTTGGGAGAATTTGCATGATCAAGCATTAACTGATTCAAGTCAAAGGTCAGACTGACTTTGCTATTTCTGTCACTGGAAACAACCCAACAATAATAGCCACATAGACAAGGTGCAAACGGAACACATTATACAGCAATGACATTTTAGATTCCCGTTTCTTAATGTTAATGCAAAACTACTTCTAAATTATACATGGCTTGAGTTCTAACCCCAAAGCTGAGCAAATCCCTTTAAGATCTTTCTTTTAAAATCTCACCGGGCCTAGTGAGGACTTAATATCGTACTTAAAGGCCGCTCTTCCCTGGCTGTCATAAGTGAGATGAAAAAGTGAAGATGAGCTCTGTATTTCAAACTAATATAAAAGGGGCATAGCTGGATTGTTTGTCAAAAGTCTGGCAGCTCTAGCTATAGCCGGGTCATTGGTTGAGTGACTGCAACAGGGGAGCCGCGCCAACACCCCGACCCTGACACGGCGAGATAAAAGAGCTTGAATGGACTAAACCCTCAACAAACTGTCAGTCTATTGCATTAAAAAACACACTTTGGCACAATGCAATGTCCCCGTCACCGGCCTCTTGTTGTTGCGGTGCATTGGCGGCGGACCAGAACGAGGTTGATATTTAAATCACTGGAGTGTTACGGTAAATGATAGGAAAAACACACCCACAGCTTGAAAGTAGTTTTTTTTTTAATGTTCCATTCATGAGTGCTCCTCTGGGATGTTGCAACGTTTGTTACTAGATAATCCAAAAGAACAAAGTGGCGTCAAATTAGCTCATTTCAATTATGGCAGACATTTTGCCAGGTTGTAATTACAGTTCCTGGGACAGTTCCATAATACGTTCATAGTATCTGGGTTGTAATTATTTTCCTGAACGGTGCTCGGTGCCAAATGAAACAATGCATTGGTGGATTTCATCTGGGTGGTGCTGGTAAGGCTAGAGCCAGAGGTGTTGTATAATTTATTATGAAAAGCTTTTTGTGATACGTTTGCTGGAAAGTAGTTGGTAGTTTTGGTACATCGTAATTTTACCAGAATAATTAACACTCTGGAAGGTGAGATCATCCACAGCTGTCTGGTCCAATCTACAGATTTTTAAAAAATTTTTTAAGTGATGACATTCTCCATGTGCGTGCCTGAGGGCTCACACCTCCACTCATGCATTTGCTCTTGTCATGTTCTCACCTGTTATAGCAGTATAGAGTCTTCACGTGGAATGCATGATTAAACTGTAGTTAGTATGAGAACAAGAATATCAGAGAGCGTAAACCTTATATAGCACAAGCATAGAAACTGTAGTGTCTTGACCAGAATAATCATTTTGAAATAAATCATTTATGTATTATATATCTATTACTTTTACACACTAGAGATGTGTATACAATATCCAAAGTTATTTTGGATATTACAGACTCTGTTGTCTGACGTCTGCAGACTTGAAATGTTTTATGGTGTCGTGGCTGGAGGTGCAACAGTTGGTGTACAAGGAGAAGATCAGGAGAGAACGCATACAACCCTGTGGACACTCCCCAGCCACACACGCACTGTCTCCAGTACTTCAGGAAGTCAGTGATCCACAAGTGGATTCAGAGACATTGAGCTGAAAGAAAGCATTGTGTGTATTGAACACTGCTCTAGGTAAAATGTTAACATAAGCAATTAAAGCTATTAGCCTTGACTCTCACATTAGGCAAAACCAACCCAAAAATGAAGAAACAAGGTCATGGGAAAACAGAGGCAAGCCAGTGGAGACATGGGATGACCCAGAAGATAGACACAGAGGTGAACTAAATGTCAAGGAGAATGGAAGGTAACGTCAGGAGACTGGCCTGTGCACACCCATGTTCATATGTGTGTGTGTGTTTCACACTGATAAACAGGGAAGTTCCCCAATGGGAGTCCATCCTGGAATTTTGAACAGGAAATATCCCTCCAAACAATGGCATATCACATCTACACACACGCACGCACGCACGCACGCACACACACACACACACACACACACACAATTTATGTGCTATTAAACCATTCTGTGAGCTCGCACCTGGTCACAATACATATTAGAGTATGTCTGCTAATTACACGTTTTAGTTTAATACATTTTAATTTTTAATGTGTTTCATTGATGTTTCATTTGTGCTCCAGGTGTGTTCTCTCGTGCACACATACAGACAGGAGGCAATCGTTTGAAAAAAAAGAATGTAAAAATAGACAACATTTACAAGCTGGAGACATTTAAACAAATAGTTTTTAATTATTTTAAATGTTATGGTGTATACTTGTGACAAAAATATGTCTGGAAAAAATACATCTGTATTTTCTAGCATACATTTAGAGCAGTATCAATAGCATAAATAAATTACAAAAGATACCCTGTCCCAAGCCAATGGGGAATGGCAAGAGGGGAACTCCTTTATTTTACTTCAAAATGGTCTTCAGTGTTCAATTAATTTGTATTTGGCACAGGGGGCAACAATAGCCTCTAGCAGAGTAGACTTGCTCCAATCCATTCAGCAGCTGCAGCCAGATCCTCTCTGCTGGAGTGAAGCAGGGTTGGGACAAACGGCTAAAAGAGCAAACAGGTGAAAGGTTGTACGACAGATGAAGTTGGGGATTATGCATCAATTATCAACAAAATAATTGTCAAAATGTTCATACATCACATCTGAAGATGCTTGGAAACGGTGGGGCATGTTAACTGAAGAACTATAAGTCAGTGTCAATCATATGATGGATCTCACAGAAAACTTCTCTCATTATTGATTTGTGTGGTTGGACTTTAGCCGGCAGCTTATTCTGAAGATGTGACAGGGACAAAGCCCAGATTAATTTTACTGACAGCTGGGACTGAAAATCAATAACTAATAACTAGGTAATCGCTAACCAAGAGCCTGCAGCAGCTGGAAAAAACAGGATTTATTATCTTATTTTGGGCCATAGCGCCAACTTATATCTCCCAAAACTAAAACCATCTTCTCTGAAGAGTCTTTTTCTCATTTCCAGCAGAATATCAGGGGCTCTGAAATTGTTTTATTAGTGATATGATAGAACAACTAGCATTTAGGATTTTTTTTCTTCTTCCCTGTTTTCTTGACAAAACTACTTGTTACATTAGTTTTAACCAGCAGTTGCAAGCAATGTACTATCACCTTTGTTCCCTCTGTGTATCATTATGCTATTCTTAGGCAAGAGCGCTCAAATGAAGAGAAAAATAAATTCACTTTGAGCAGCAGAGCCATGAGCGGAGATGGAGCACTGATCTGTATCCATGGCGATTTGTTGCTAATATGAGAGTAGTTGCCGTGGCAGCAACAGTTGTGTCTTCACCAAGTATCTTCACTTTATTAAATTCGCTTTCAGACTACAATCAAGCAAATGATGATACATCTCTGTGCCAGCACAAAACATAATCATGCATTCGATTTAGTGCTTATCACCTTATCGAACACTCAGTGTGCTTTCCATTACGTTCTGGCCCTAAAATGATAAAATCACCCTTTCTTGACTTTCGTAATAAGAATAAAGACACTGAAATGATCTTGACGCACCCTGCCATCAAAGAATTGCAGAGAAGAAGTGTATATAAAGAACTGAAAGTACAAACTAGAGCAGGGCAAGCAGCGCTGTAGGATGGAAGGGTTTCTATAGGGAGCTGGTGGCTGGCAGAGGGTGCGAGTGAGCGGGCGTGTGGGCGTCTGTTCCTGAACAGAGGAGGAAAGATTAAAATAGAACAACAGGCTCATGACGACAGCGTCTCTGTCACACACCTGCTGAGGAGAGGAGACACACACATAATACACAACGGGATCTAAGGGCCCAACAGAGAGACAGGCAGGTGACACAGACAATTGTGGACAGTGAGGGTATGCAAAATATACGAGCAAATGAGTCTGGCAAAGGATGACGAATGTGCCCAATTTTAGTGCCCACCAGATTAGCTTTTCTCATTTTAGGCTCCGACGGCTTTGGATATTGATTCAAATTTAAACCATAATAGTGAAAACAAACATGGTGTTTCACAATGTGAGTGTCACATTTACATATTGTTTGAGTGACCATGATATTTCCAGCGCACCGATTGGCAGTTGTTGACATTTAAAGGGAGGCCAATGGTTCAGCTACAACAAACGATAATCAGCACCACTAAAATTACAGGCGGCACTTAGCATTTCATTGTAACAAAAGTGGAAATAAAAGCAGTGGTGTCTTTGTTAGGGATGTTTTCTATAAAGACATTGACAAAATGTGGCATCTAGACACTGTGGCATCATAGCCAGAGAATGAAATGGACCGACAATTATGTTTCATAGATCATGGACCGCATTTTCTTAGAAATACTGTTTTGTTTTTTTATTTTGTTTGTATTTATTAAAATTTACAAATAATGCATTTTCTTCACTTAATACCTAATTTCACTCATCAGAACTCAAACACTTGATAGTTATATAGGTCGTGGCAATACTAATACATGAAGCTTCCTCCTGATTTTAAAGGTCACACACTGTTTTTTTTTTTTTTTTATCATGTCAAAATGTCTGGATGTGCATTTTTGATGACAGCCATAATAAGTAACTTTCTAAGTCAAGTTCTTAGTTACTAAGTTTCTGACATTTTGTAAAGACAAATCTCCTGCCATCCAAGGCTTTGAGATAAGATACAAGCACAGGCCACACTCAGTAGGGAGCTGATTGTAAAGTGATCAGTTAAGTCTCGTTGTTTAACAATATTGTAATTGAATGAACACTGAAAGCACTTGCTGGATGTTGTCTGGGCATTAAGCAGTACAACAATACCCTCAATAACAGTCACAGACGAGCGGATCATAAGCACAGCATTAGTGAAAGAAAGACATTCCCGGGCTGTGAAGTCTTAACCATCAGTGGTGTCATTAGTGCATGGCTAATTGTGGTAATGACAAGCAGCAGCCATTATTAGTGTCCCCAGTCAGAGAGGCTGAGAGAGCAGCAGGGCACTGACGAACGAGGAGGGAGCCAGGGCACAAAGGACTTGTGTGGATCAGTCATAGGCAGACAAAAGAGACACGAGGGCCAAGTCTATTCATCTACACTGAGAGAGAGAGAGAGAGAGAGAAAGAAGAGAGGAGACGGCTGCCAACAACACTCCACCACAATACATGAGGACTACTTTGCTCAAAAATGCTCTCTTTCATGGTTTCATGTGAAGCTGTAAAATACAGAGCTCACACAAACATAGAGAACACGTTCATCAGATGTGATGCAGTAGTTACAAATGTTGATCCAGAGCTTTCTTTACTTTCTTACATTGTTTTCGCAAATGCATTTCTAGGGACTTTGCGGCTTGCTGAACGAAATGTGATTGATTTGGCCCAAAACATTTGGTTTTTGATGCATGTTTTTGTTAAACATTTCCCAACATTGCCTCTATTTTTCTCTTTACTTAATGTTTTTTATGCCAAGCCTCTGAGAAGCACCGACTGGTACAAATCTAGTTTTTTCATTGTCTATTCTCTAACTTGGACTAGAGATGTTATGATTCAGGGGTAAATTCTCAAATGCGCCAAGCCTTCATCCTCTAAAGAACATGAAAGCATCGTAGGGAGAAAGCTGACACTTTGCTTTCCTCTTTGTAATGTCTTATATTGTACCAAAGCAGACTACCTGTCCCTGAAGATGATAAACCAGCCTCGCTCTGAAAATTGGCAGATGTTCATTAAGGCGGAAATGTGATTGCTTAGGCCTATCCCGCTGGGGTTTGCTCCGTATCAATGGAACAGAATACGTTATGGATACGCTTGTGTGGAACTTGGCCGGGGGGCTCTGCTAGTCTAATTAACGCCTGATGTTTTAATAATACCGCCTTAAATGTGATCTGATTGATGATGTGCAGAGTTATAAATGGCCACGCGTATACACTGGCAGGAGGACTTTCTCGTCTTTATTGTTTCTTGGCCAAACTCCAAACATTCTCACTGTCTCTCTGGGTAAATTTAATATACTTTTTTACAGGATTAGATGTCCCTGTTTATTCAGTCAATTACTGTCTTACGTCTTGTTCTTGCTGTATCAATAGTCGCTTTCTTGCCTTAGCCTGTCCATCATCAGCTCCCTGCGTCACCAAGGCTTGATTTGAACGGCGAACTGAGTTGGCTCATTAAACTTCTTCATGGAGACGCTCCTACTGCATGTCCTCCCACACATAAGTTGCATCCACAGACTTGTCATTACAGACAGAGTAGTACGGACCCCTGCTAGTTGGATAAATATATTCCTTTTTTTCCCTTACGGATGCCATGCCATTTTAGCCATCAGACGTAACGCAGGACGCAATAACCCAGACAATTCTGGCTCTCGCGTCAGCCAAACTGTCCTCTAAAATTGTACCTGTAGTTGGCAGAGAGACTCCAGTTTAACAGTAAAGAGTGCATTGTGGGAGTGGTTAGCTGCTCTGCTATTCTAGGCTGAGATTGTGTGCTTGCCTTCAGTGCATGTGACGGTCTCAGCTTCATGACTAACTGACCGTTGTCCAGGATGTAAGAATTTGATGTTAATTTTGATTTATTATGTAAGGTTTTTCCCTGTTTTTGACCCTCTTTGAAGTAGTCCTTGTTGAGTTGAGGTTAATTTCTGGTTAAATAGGATAAGATCATCCTTTATCGTCTCCCTTAATAGAAATTTGTCTTGGGTCAGAGGGGTCATGTGCTTTCACAGAGGACATCACCAGCACTGTGTATTTAATTTTTGAATTGATTTTATTTTATTTATTTGATAAGGGACAATACACAAAGACATTCATTTTGCACAATATATAAAAGTAAGAGACCATCTACACCATAGTGCACCCTCAGTGGGCCTTTAAATGGCAGACATGTATTTCACAGTGTCTCGACCTATTTGCATTTTGATTGCACCTGCCCTAAGCCTATGTGCGGTTTTGATTGCATATTCTCTAAAGCTTATGTGCCGTTTTGATTGCACATGTTAAGGTTTAGTCCTGGTTTAATTCTGATTCAGATCTGTTTTAGCCCAGTTTTGCTCAGATTCTGGTAGTGCATGATGTGTAAAGCCAGAACAGATAAGCTAACTGTAAATTAACTATAGATGGTTTGGTTTTCAGGACACTGATTTTCTACAACTTTTTCTGGAGTGTAGCCTGCCTTCATGGCCTGGCTGTATTCTACAGTGCATGTGTCTCCAGTATGTTAGTGATGCTACTGGAGACCCGGCTCTGTTGGAATAACAACCAGGACCTAACGCATCAGACCAGGCCTGCTCCAGCTGCTCCTCCACATGCCTCTGCACATGCTGTAGTATGTATATATATGCCTCTGTGTACTCCCCAAGGACCACGCTAACACGTGTATCACAACCAATCTACGACCTCCGAGAGTTAAACATGTTATTCTGCCTTGGGGGACTGACAGGCCAAATGGAAAAGATCAAATTGCATCAGTATGTGGCATGATAAGCGTGTCAACACTGCGTCCCCATTGACGTGTCTAAGTAAACATGCCACAGGTGAGGGAACCACACAGGGAGTTACATCATCTGCTCTATTGGTTTGACACATTTAAGGTCTTCAAGGACAATGTATGAGCTAGACATCATTATTCCCTACCCCCTGTTGTTTCTGTTGATCCTGCTGTGATTGGTCTAAACCTCTGCATCGTGCAAATACGGCATTCTATGGTAATAAGGCTATTATTAGAGACGTATGCTGGGGATTTAAGACATTATATGAGGGATAAAAAGTGTAATCATATCATAGCACATCATAGCCACTGGAATTAGTCAGCTGGACTTCAAAGGCAGTGCCACAGGTTGTCCAGATATTAGGCATGCAAGAAAATTCGATATAGATACATTTGAGGTTAAAGCATTGCATACTAAATGCGTTGAATATCTTGAAATGTGCTGCCTCTGTTAAGTCTAAACGACAGACTAATTTTATGGTAATATTTTTATACGGTAATTATAGACGTAAGAACTTGAAACTGACACGACTTATTTAGACAATGATTAGATGTTAGTTTGCACACAGAGGCAGAGGCTCATGCTGTTTCATCTATTGTCTCAGTCAGTGGAGACACAGTCAGTCATTAATTAAATCTCAATTAAATGTAGACACTCTTCATTTAGTCAGCACCAATTGTCACATCTCTAAACATGATGTGCTCATTTGGACAAGCCTGCTTTGACATCTGAAGGTAATATCAGTAGCACTATGTCAGATTTCAGATCCTACTGCAATTTAAAAAGTAAAAGTTTGAAAGTAATTGTGGAAATATTTTATCGTTGAAATTCATGTTGCAAAGTATAGATTTCAGTTTTTCCTGGAGACTCAATTGGCCTGTTCAGTGTCATTCGGTGCATCAAAATTGAAATAATTTGAATAGGTGACTCTAAAGGCTGGAACACATCGCATTACTTTTGAGACTCGCTTTGAGATGATGTTCAAAACGATCAGAGCATTTACTTCTAGTTTAGATGCTAGTCAAAGCTGTGACATTATTTTTTCGTAAAACGTGGATTCGAAAATGTTTGGCACAAAAGGCTGGGGATAGACTGCAGTAGTGAGAAGTGTTGTGTTTACTGAAGTTAATCTGCAGCAACCAATTCTAGCTGTGTAAATCAGGGCCTAAATCGGGCAAATTATTCTGTAGTGTGTTCGGGCTTGTTTATGAACAACGTTTTGGCAGAAGAAGAAGAATGGGAAAATAAATATACCTCACGTTGGAGAACAGCATGATTGGAAAGAGTTGTATTGGAAAAATGTGTCACTTTTTTTTTTATTATATCTCCATGTCAAAGTGCTCATTATTCACAGAGAAATACTAACTGCTGTAGAAACTGTGGTTGTGGAGTGGATCACCATTGCTGTTTGTTTTTTGGACTGTCCTATTGCACAGAAATACTGGACTGAGTTTACAAAGAGCTGCTGACATCCCCATCTCGATGTCAGAACTATTTGGGCCTCAAAACTCCTGCTATGGGCACAATAAATGTCATAATGACCGTTTAGCGCACCTGAGTATAAGCCGCACCAGCCATATTTACAAAGAAAAACAACGTTGTACATATATAGGCCGCACCTGTCTATAAGCCGCAGGTGTCCACGTTGTAACATGAGTCATTTACACAGAAGACTGGAACCTTCTTTGGCTCCACATCGATTGCTTTTAACTTAAAAGCTGATTGATTGATTGATTAAAAGCTCATATTCATTTCTTCGTGTGTTTTCCATGATGATGGTGTGTGCATGATGCAAACTGACTGTTCAAAACAACAAAATCAAACTAGCGTATTCCTCCGCGCACTCTCTCTTTCACCAGTCTGTCGAACTCTTGCGCTTCCTGCTAGAGCGCCCCTAGAGGCTGTTCCTGGAAAAATACATAAATTAGCCGCATCGCTGTATAGGCCACAGGGTTGAAATCATGACAAAAAAGTAGCGGCTTATAGTCCGCATTTTACGGTACTTCTGACTACGGAATGGATTACACATACCACACAATTTAAACCACTGATTTGAAAAAACTGAATCAACTTTACTTTTTTTCAATGCATTTGCTTATAAATAAATAAATAAATTGTAAATAAATACATTTTGGAACAAAATTCCAAAATATTTATGGTTGATACATATTTATAATATTTATCAAATGAATTAATACATTTCTTTATTCATGTTTTATTTATATATATATGTATATATACATTACAGTCCAAGTCAATTTTTTTGCCCCTATGTCCTTGGGCAAGACACTTTTGTGCATGAATGTAAAGAGATTGTGTGATGATTTGAGAGCAAAGAGGTCCATCTACACAGCGCGGCAGACAATTTGAGTTACTTATTATCAAGACAAGTATAAATAATGCACAAAAGCGTCTTCTCAGCGCTGCATTTCATTCCTAAAAAATATAATTTGCCACAGCTGTTCAGTGCAATTCTTGAACTTTCCCTTGACCTATGTTAAGCTTGTGCTGCTCCTCTCCATGAAAGGTAATGTTGTGCCAGCACTTTATAACGACCTTATGAATCCTTTTTAATAAATATCTCCATGACGACCGCAGGATCAAACTGAAATCCCTCAAACAAATTAATTTCCTCATTCATTTGAGGATCCTATTTGTGCAATTACGGTTTTAGCGATCAGACGGAGGTAATGCACGGTGGAGATGAAAGCCGAGTTGTGTTTTAACCCGGCTTCAAACACTGAGCTTTGTATGTATCGCCAAATCTGCTTCGACGGGAAAGAGAATAGCTAATAAATGCCTCTCCGGATGTTTTCATACGTGCAGAGGAAAAACCTTGAAAGAATGACTGTGCCCTAGTTGTTGTAAGTTGGGAATGATCTTGGCATTATCCTGGTGCTGATGTGCTGTTAGCCCTCTAGCGCTGTGTCCGTGTAGACTTAATTAAACTCCTCAGCTAGCCGTCCGCCCGGAGTTGCACTCTCCCAGTCTTCCTCCCGTCTATTAACTCTGATTTATGACTGTGGTGCTCCAGGGAAATGGCACATGACTGAGAAGGAGCAGATTTAAGGCCCTGGACGGTGAAGCATGTGAGGCATTTGTAAGCAGGTCAGATACCACTCTGTTCAACAGCTGCTTGATAGGGATCACATTTACATAACACTATACCTGGGCATAAGGAGCAGTTTGATACACGCTAAGGGGGATTTGAGGACGTTCCTGGAGAGCAAATAGTGCCAAAGGTGTCAAATATATTCAGCACATCCATGTAGTTATAAGATTTTATTTGGGCGTACAGTTCTGAGTAAAATGTTAATGATCTGTGTAATGCAGCCAACAATTGCTAGATAAAGGGATGTTAAACAGTAAAAAGTTCAAATCACACTTTGTTGGCCAATATAAAATAAAATATATTGACTTCAGCTCAGTGAATATGGACGTGATTGGATTTGGAGATTTAGCATAGATGAGTATTCACATCACACAAAGTAAATGTTTTAATTATGATAAACAGACTTTTAAATGCCCAATTTAGCTTATAATCTGCTAAAAATATTTTTCCCCCAATCATCGCATTTTTAAATTGTTTGTGAGAAAGGAGTGCAGCTTAACTTGTAAAACTTGCTCATTTACATAAAAACAACAACAACAACAAAAAAACATATGAAGATGCACATGTCAGTTTTTAAAGTTTGTAAGAAGTTGTCCACAACTCAGCTTCTTTGGTTTATTTGTTTATTGATTATTATTTTGCAAGAGTGAGACATTCAGGTTGAGATGCACAGACACAGATTAATGGGTGATGATGGTGGTTTAGCTTCTCTTCTTCTTCTTGTCCATCACGGCTTGGAGCTCCTCCTTTTTGACCTTCATTGACATCTGCAGCTCTTCACATCTGAGGAGGGCAGATGTTCCTCTCCTCTTCGCTGTGGTTCAAAGCAGAACTCAGCTCCTTGACTTTATTCTGATGGTGTGTATTCTCCTCCTCCAGGGTGTCATGGGCACTGGTACATTTCTCCTCCACGGTCATAAAAATCCTCTTTAGTGTGTCCAAGTCAGTTTGGAGTTCTTGGACTTCGGTGTGCTTGCCATTCAGGCTCTCCTCCAGCTCCTGTGCCTTGTTTTAGCCTCTTCTGCGAGGGCAGACTCCAGGGCGAGGAGTTCCATCTGCAGGACCTGCTTCTCCTCCTGTTCCTTCTGGAGCTCAGTTTGGGTAGTATGATGTCGTTAGCACACTCCAGCTCTTCAAAAACTGCTGCGCTTTTTTGGATGGCGATGGCCTGCTGTTATGTGTAGAACTTCAGATCTACATTCTCCTGGAACAAGTCGTCCACAAATTCATTGACCTTCTGTCAATGGATTTTCCCCACAAACTCAGTGAGGGTCTTTTTATCCTCTGTAGCTTTATGCAGCTAAAAAAGCTCCATAATTAAATTAGTTGAACATTTGCATAAAACTATCACCTTGCTTTCTGTGTCACTTGCCCAACACCCAAAGCAGAATAAGCTTCAAACTCTGATACAACCCATGAACAAGCCATCCTCTGCAGACACATTACTATGGACTTAAGTGCATTCCTGAAGAGTGGGCTGAGCACGACTCTGGCTGACGCCGAGTGCGTCTTTCCAGATGAGGTAGCATATCGATCAAACAGAATGTCGAGTGTAATTATACTTAAATGTTTGTTTGACCTTTTGTTGGCTAATCTATACATCACTCTGTGCAAGAATTACACTGGATGGCAATGGCACCATTAACTTTCACTGTGCGTTGTAATGACCAGCAACAATTACTGTGACCTAAACGGAGCTGTAAAGCTGATGTGGGATTGTACGTCTGCCTGTGATTGTCCTATAAAATATCAACTCTCATTAGACGCACCAATGGGGAATGGTAAGGGGTTGTGACACTTTAGGAAAAGTGCCTGCAAACAGATCTATTAAAACTATTTCTTTAGCAGATAGATTCCAACCCAAAACAAAAGGCATTTTGACATGTACCATCATTTTATTCTTTAGTCTTTTCCCACTAAATTGATGCATTAAAGGCAGTCTACCTGATTTTTACTGTCTTAAAAACGTAAATAACGAAACACTGTCCATTAGTCAACATGTATTCCTCATCTAAATCCTTCTGAGCATCCTAACTAGTACTCACCGCGATGAATTTATAGGTCCTTTTTCACAACTCATTTCGCTGTCACGGTAATGCTAGCAACAACTAACATGTTAACAGTGCACTTCCTGCTTTGTCCACAATGGACCCAATTTCATTGCTTTTACAAGAGAGCAGTAGATGTGGAAGTTAGTTAGTTATCAAAAATAATGCACCTGTCTTATACTTTATACTTTATCATTCATTCACTCTCTACACACAAGATACTAAGCCAATGTTGGAGACACATCAGTCCTAGGGCTGACTGACAAAAACTCTAGGACCTTTGCATGTGCTGGAGGATTATGGGAAAAGAGTGAACGAATATGACAAGACAGGTTTTCGTCTGACGTCAAGAAATGGCTGTGAAAGGTCATAACACGGCTCCTGACATTTACCTGGGCACACATCTTATTGCTAGTGACGTGCAAATCCTCTTCCTCCTTTCACTAATACTGTGAGGCGATGCAGATCCGGCGGGCCACTCAACAAGTACTTGACGTGTGATTGGTGCAGAGCTCGGGGACATTTGTCTGCCAGCTTTCACATCTACTTTGAGTTAAGCGTTGTTGTTGATTTTTTTTTTTCTTTTTTTTTGGCAATGCACAACTTGCGGTATTCAGATAGAAGTACTGCTTTTTCCGCATGCACAACAGCACTCTGGCAGCCTGAATGAGTGATCAAAGATAATCATATTTAATCGCATCTAATCATATGTAATAAGCGAGACTGCGTGCTCAGGAACGACAAGAAGACACTCCACTCTCTTTACTCGTCTCTCACTCAAAATCTTCTAATATTCATGTTTACTTCATGTGCAAAGCCAGGGGGGGTACGTTGTGTTAGATCAATGCCTAAAGCTATGGGGGCTTTTTGTAGACTTGAAAAAGGAACATGATGCTAGTGGTTCATGCGCACAGAACACGACTGTGGATGATTTGGAACAGAACTGACATTCACGGGCAAAGATTCTCTCCTTTATCAGCTTTTGTCCGATTTAAATTCAACACGCCGGCTTTTGTTTTTTCTTTGCTTTCAAGCCGCTGTATCTTAAGCCACAGAGATTTCTCCCAGTGTTTCTATCACTTTGATCAGATGTTGAAGTCAGAGCTGACATGTTGTAATAATGTACAGAGATAAGCAGAAGCGCGTAGGATTTAGAGAGACGATGAACAGACTCAAATTCAAAGAGGGTAAAATGTAGGGGTGTGACTGTTATTCGAGTAGTCGACTAACAAACAATCATTTCTATTGTATATTGCGATTATTTAAATACATTTTTGACCAAGTAAAGGTTGAAATATGGTAACTAACGGTTTCTTGATGGACAATATTTACGGATATTGAAGATAACAATTATGATAATCAGAATATGACAATTATTTTTTATAGTCAACTACTCACAATTAGTTTTTTATGCGTTTGCGTCTAGAAAATTAGCTTTTGTAAGTAAAAGGTTGTAAAATACTATGGCTTCAATTATCAAAATGTGTAAAGCAAACATCTATATGCACAAATATAATATATTAAAAATATATATATATATATATATATATATATATATATATATATATATATATATATATTTTTTTTTTTTTTAATCACAAATGAATATGGCTCATGAAATTGCCCGCCTTGAACTTTCCACATGAACTAGTTTGTCACTGTACATTAGTGTAGATTGTATTGTGTAATATTTAATAGAAACATTATCCACTTCAGAGACTGCTGCTGGTGCTTTTATGTTGGTGTATTCTCTTACAGGGACCTACAGTACAGATGCTTTTCCTTTACTTCTAATTGAATATTTCTTTGTATGTGTATTTTACATGTTTGCTTGACGATTAGAGCTGTCACACAGGGGTTCTTTTATTTTATCATGTTTGGGAGAAGATTAAGCATTTACCTTAAGACTAATGAAATAGTATGGACTTATATGTCTCCGTCCTGGGCATGTGCAATACTGTAACATAATGTGAATTATTTCTGGTACCATTCACTACTTTACCTGATGTTTAATGTCATACATAATCTTCACTTTAAATAACCGTAAACGGAGCCCCTTTTTTGTACATAACATATTTTTGAATATTCTTATTTTATCTTTTCTTGTCTTATCTGTTTCTACTATAATGAGCCAAATGTAGTGCGAGTGTTGCAAGTTAATTGTCTGTATGTACGCCATTAAAATGTGCTACACTCTTTAACAGAAAATGAAGACTTTTTTTATCTGAAATCTCTGAAGACGCCATTGAATATCAATTACTGTGCTTAATCAACCATTTTAAGTTTAATCATTTCTGCTCATCCTCTTAAGGCAACTCATCCAACAAATTACAACTTATTTCCTTCTTTCAATATTGAAATTCCTCATCTTTAAGACTTTTAAGTACAAAGACAAAATGTGTTTGAAATCTTGGTTATAGGTTCTCTTGCAGCTAGACACATGTCATCACAAATAAAAGCAGATCAAGTGTTAATTTGAATCCGGCTGCTCACAGGGTGAATCTAATTAAGATAACCATCGTCTTTTCAAATGGGCCCCCAGAGGCTGAGTAGTTTCCAAAACAGCAGCAACTAGAAGCACACGTTCGGTCTAATCCCCCAGCACATATGCACACAACCCATTTTATAAACAACTGGATCACTGAATTCCAAAAATGTTTCACAAATTCAAAATGCAAGTCCCTGAAGACATTTTCTGAAACTACAATAAGTATCAATAGACTCTAAAATGACAGCGTTTAAATATTGTTTGTGCCTTGCCAAGTGAAATATCGAGGGAAGAGTGGCGGCAACAACATGAATCCTGTACCAACAAACTAAAGCCAGCGCCGCGGGGTTGCAGAGGCACGCAGGCAGTTCATAAGAAAGTGTTGATGTGGCTGTGTTTATTTTCCCAGGATGCTTTGCTGCGGCTGGCGGCGGCGGTGGATGTGCGCTCACTCCGGGGCGCACTGCGAGACAGTGTCCAGGAACTGCTGCCCTCTACGGTACCCCAACACAGACACATTTTATTTATTATATAAGGGTTCTTGGCCATCAAAGGGAGAGATCAGGCTCATTACTGTGATATGATTGCTGTCCTGTGAACAAACTGAAGTGAAAAAAGTATTGCATGGTAGCGTGACTTCAAAATAGGGACGTGAAGATTTTTTTGTTAATTGATAATAGTGATTACTCTGCTCAGAATGAAAACATAATAATCATGAACATTTTTGAAGGAAAATTAAAGGTGCACTATGTAAGTTGTCTAGTTCAGTGGTTCCCAAAGTAGGGGTCGCGAGGGGTGAGCTGGGGGTAGCGAAATGATTTCAAGATCTAATTTAAATTTATATGACACTGTTTTTACTAAAACAGTATATTTTAGTGAAATAGGGTCTAATAAGACTCCATTCATATAACCAATTAGACCTGATTTAACACCCTTTGACAATTAAAATGATTGCTACGGTTATTTTCATCTCACTTTGGGGATCCTGAGTTGGTTGTATGGATATTTTGGGGATGCAAGCCAGAGAAGTTTGGGAACCCCTGGTCTAGTTGAGGGTCCATCACTTATTTCCTCCTTTGCCAGAAAAGGTTCCACAGTATGATATAAACTCATCTCTCAGCCATGTATCCGATTTAAAGGAGTTTTTAATACTTCAACCTGGAGAGACATAATGAAACATAATGAATGAAATAAAACTAGAATGAGATGATATCTATTGAAAGAGATGTTAGGTTTTGCACTTAGACACCGGCACGGAATGATGACTGATGCGCAGGAGGTGTAGAGCAGGATATGTTATGAGCCTAGACACTGTTGGTGGAGAAATAAAAACCTGAAAGAAAATGACACTGTCAGTATGGTGCAGAGGTGGTGCTGGGGTGGAGGAGGGCTGCGCGACCTGAACAGCTGAAAGTACTGGCAGAGATAGGCCGAGCTGAGCCTATCCACTCAGCCAAGTCCGATCTGAGCCGGGCGGTGAAGGTAGGCTGTGCAGGGTTAGTCTTCTAGGCTGAAACTTCGCTATAGCTTCACTTGGTTTGTTGCTCGTCTCCGTGGAGATTGATTGCTTTTATTTCATCTCCGGGAGAATAGAATGTTTCATACACTTCACCCGCAAACTACACAGTGCACCTTTAAGTCTTTTTAATTAAATCTACAGTCCAAAAATGCATCTATATGTAAATAGCTTTTTACAACTCCTACTTTTACTTTTACAATATAACTCAGCCACAATCCTTTGCTTTCCAGTCGCATACTACAGTCAAAAACTAAAACGACATGAACTATACTAACTGATCTTAAGCTTCCTAGTAACCTTTCCATGTTTTCCTTCAGGAGTGTGTCTGCGTGTACCTGCTGGAGGGAGAAGTGCGCCTGCTATGTGACGACCCTCCACATGAACTGCCACCGGAGGGCAAGATCTGGTGGGTTCTCTCACCTGTCCCCGTGTGTGTGCGAGGGACGGCGGGGGGGTGAAGTCACAGCTGTGCACTGATTTGCTTCGCTGTGTGGAGAAGGACCACATCACAAAGCGGTGCTGGAGCGGGACTTCTCTGTGGGAGATGCAGGTGTTGCGTGAACGATTATGTGCTTCTAAAGGAGAGAAGTCTGACAGATCGCGGAGATGAGCGGCAAACGTGGGCTGTTGGATTCCTTAGGCGATAAGACAGAAAGATGCAGAGTAAATGTTTTGTGAAAGACCAGTAACAGCTGAAATTCAAAGGTTGCTGTGCCTGTGGAGAGGGAGCAGGTTATGGAATGAGGGCTTTAATCGTGTTGAGATACAGTTAATTGACGCAGCGATTCATTTGTTACTCCTACGCGTCCACACTGAGCAGACGAGCGCTGCCATAAAGTGAGCGCGAGCGTCCGTGTCTCCTCATGGTCTGCTGTATGGCCCCTCTCCTTGTGTGTGTGCACCGGCAACAGAGCTGCTCCAGGCGCTCCTGCTGTAGTTCCCACAATGCATTGACTCAAACCTTGTATTTAAGATGAACAATCTCCTGTGCTCAGTGAACAGGTTGTTGTTCTGGGAGTTCGTCAGATGCAGCACAGAACTTATGATTCTTTTCTATGCTGCAGAACAGGAACAAGAAAGAGTTTTTAAGGACAAATTCATGTTTTTATTAATCTCTTGTGTATAAAAAAATAATATGAATGAACTCGAGCCCTTGCGCCAAATGCGGAAGCTCTTTGTCTTTGATTTCACATGTAAACCCTCTCTCTTTTGTCATGTGCTGTCTCACCATACCTCCTTTTTCCACCCTTTTGGTTCCCATCAACATGCCTTCCACACAAATCCTAAGGTCGTCTTCTCACCCTCCCCTGCTCCGTCTCGGCCCCGCCCCCTCTCTCCCAGAGGAGCTATGACGGGGCAGGTTGACAGTGGCCCTGGGGTCCCTCACTCAGAAGTTGATCAGTCTCCAGCTCTTAAGTGCTCTCCAAAGCTCTCCAAGCCCCCATGTGCTGCTGCTGCTGCCACTACTACAGTGTTGATGCTGCTGGCACGACGGCGGCGAAAACCAAACATTGCATTATTGATGAAAGTGTCTGTTTGTCAGACAAGAAACCACTACCAAACACCTAATTTCCACACAAACCAGGGATCAGTGGTGAATAGGCTAAAGCTAACAATGTCACAGACAGAAAGAACAAGGGCAAGGGAAGCCGCAGGAAATATACATTTACAAGAAGTGCGGGCCAACGATATGGTAACATGCAATTAGAGATGTGCAACTCAGTGTCTGAAATGGGTGATAGTGTCCTAACCCTGATAAAATGTGTGTTGTAGCTTTTCTGAATACAACAACTAATATCTGTAGCTCTCCAAGAGTGACTTTTGGAGATTTGGTAGCATAATAGGGCAGTATCGATACTAAAACTGGTATCGAAATTAAATACTGAGCAAGTATCGATACTAAAAAAAAAATCATATAAACAGGACAAAATGTGATCTTTCCTGAACAGTTTTAGAAAGATCTTGAGCTTCATCAGAACTAATTAAAGACTACATGGGAACATAAAGAAAGTAGTATTGTTTAGTGTGGAAATGTCAGTCTATTGTGTTTGTGAACATCCCAAACAACACCGACTTTTTACAGCCCTCTTTAATCTTAAGGGAGGAAATGAGAAATGACCTCTTTCTGAATTGAAGTTGAACGGCTGGATATCTTCACAAACATATTATTACACGTTAGCTATCACATAACCACATTTGTTGACCTGCGTGAAGGGTAAAGGCACATATTAAAAGAGCTGCTCGTGGGCACTCTGTTACTCGTCTCCCCGCGATGCACCTGCTTGCATAAGGCTGTTATCAGAGCTGAGCACACACAAGTACAAATGGTAGAAATATGCGGCCGCTGAAGCCATTTGCAGAAGGCCACTTAGTTCAAGCTCCTGTTTGCACTCCCCATTAACTCAACCTTGAGACACAAAGACTCTGCAAGGCTGAGTCCAACCAAAGATGCCTGATTGTTTATTTCCCTTAAGTCGTGAACATGCTCTGATAAAGAAATAGCAAAGAGGGAATGCTGCAAAATAAGTACACTATGTTCAAGGTTTCATAAATAAAAAAAATATGTCGCTCTGATTCAAGATGATTACACAATCTCTGTCTGCTTTGTGGGAGAAGCTAACCATTTATTAAAGTAAAAGCTGAAGCTATACAACAAATTATGCCTTATTGTTGTAAACATGTAAGATTGGTATACGTATAGGTGAATACCTAAAGGATATTCTGCTTTTGCATTCAGCTGCACTTCCTGCCGAACTCAATTGATATGTGATGTTTTTTTTTGAGTCATTACCAGACTCGTTCTGAGCATTTCTGCCGTCTAAACGCGATAACCTCTACTGCTTGGCTAATCGTCGTGTCTCTTAAAGTGATAACATAACAAAATTGTGTATAGCACTAAGCACCATCTACTGTCTGGATGCTCTCAGTAAATGCCCTGCCAGACAGCAGAGAAACTTGTTCATTTAGTGCATAATAAACTTTTCTTTTCTTTTTTACATGAGATTTATTAATTTAAGGTACTCAAGAGCATGTTTAAAAGCTAATAACAATATGAAAAACGCATAACATTTTTTTCTTTAATGGTGTACAGAGTTTTCTGATATTGAGTCCGTCACCAGGTTGTCTTGATGAAGATGTTATTGATTTGCCTGAAATGTATGTGTGGCATTAACCTTATGCATTTCCACGAAGACAAGCAGCTGATCGCTGACACTTCCACGTGCGTTGGCCTAGATAATATTAAATGCATAATGAAATATGTAAAACAGCATACAGGGGGGACCATAGTAGCAGAATACAGCAATAATATCCCCAGTAGGATTTAACTAGGATAACCAATCTGGCGAGGACAAGGTTAAAATAAGGAGATGGCAGCAGAGAAGATGAGATTCTCTTTGGATGGGTAATTCTGAATGAGTACACCACTATTTTATTATATTGACTGTGGTTTGTGTGTATGTAAAGTAGAAGTGGAAGGCACAGACAAAAGGGTACAGTATGTAATGCTCAATCATATGATACTGATCACCCAATAATGTATGTACCTTTTATTGTATCCTGGATTTATTTATTTTATTTTATTTTTTTGCAGGTGAATAGGAAGTAATCTTAAATTTAAAGATTTAAAGATATCAATTTGAAACTTCATCTGTAGTTTACTGAGATTAATATAAGAAAAATGTATAACAAGTGAGTTTTCATATAAAAATAAGGTATTTTATGTGTAAAAATTTACAAAACTGCATATATTTGGAGCATATCAATCTGAAAAATGGACAAAGTCAGGTATAAATTTCTTGCGTTATTTTGTTGACATATTAGATAGATGTACAAATAAATGTACAGAAGAAATTTTGGATCTTATTTTGTATTTGAGTAAGGTAGCTCTTACTAATAATTGACGTATAGATTCAAATTTGATCAAATTTTTAGTTAAAACTTTTAATAAATCTGGATTAGAATTAGAATTAGAATCAATAAATTCTGAGATCAGTCAAGATCTTTTTAAAGGTCCCATATTCTGCTATTTTGCCCTTTACACAGTCTTTTCTAAGGGCTTTGTTGATAAAATTTTGCGTTGTGCGATATCCATAACATAACAGTTTCCAAAAAACACCCATTTCTTGGACTGGCCCCCCTCCTTGCAAAAGCAAACGGCTCACTCTGAGATCTGACCCCCCCGAACAGAGAGCAGCCTGCCTCCCCCGCCCAACTCGCGCGCCTCCCCCGCCCAACTCGTGCCGAAGCCTAGAGCGGAGATAGTGCGCATGCGCCGTGTGCTCCGGTAAACAGCGATACACAAACACGGGAATAAACCTTTTATCCGTCCTGACGGTGCGTCGTGCTGAGTCCTACGTCCTGGATCTGACCTGGAGTTTGACGTGCTCCAGTACCTCGACGTTGCCGTTTGGTAAATAACAAGCTAACTCTTCTATCTGTCGTATCCATCCTGTAATTACTGTGTAGCATTAGCTGTTTTTATTATTGCGGCTGCGCGCTTCCTGGAGGCGTGGCTTAAACACCGCGTCATCCTGGTGACGCGCCCCCGTCTGCTGCTCAGCCGAGGGGGACAAAAAAGACAGTTCTCTAGCGAAAACATGCGGGAATCAATCAAAAAAACATTTTGGGCACAACATACGAGGCCCAAATAGCACCGTAGGAAGGTTAAAACCTCTGAAAAGTCGATTTTGCATGTTATGGGACCTTTAAGTGCAAGATTGTAAAGTTTGGTGTGCAGGTGCTATTTTAAAGAATGATGTTTATGTCTCTAGGAGAAAAATGCATTTTGAGAAGTCACAGTGCCCTACATAATTCTAAGGACACAAATCTTGGACAATTTTGTTATTTCCAGATAAAACCTCACATTGAGCTGAAAAAAAAAACAACAGCGTCTTGCCTTAATTCTTAAAGTAACCCACAAGAACACATGATTACAGGCAAAACACTAACAAAATCCAAATACTATCTACAATTGGCTTCTCCCACAATTTCAACAGTCACCACTCTATTTATCCAACCCACCAACTGTGCATTGATGTTTCCAATCTTTTCACTTTTCACAAAAACACAAAGGCAGTATTTTGCCTATCGATGGGTGGCTGCGCTCTCTTTGGCCTGCCTTGGTCCAAATGGGTGTCATAATGGTTGTGGCGCCATTGCTTTGAACAAAGACATCGCCAAAGGTCAAGCGCATTGGACACGGTAGTAAACCAGGATGGAAATGCTTTTTGACTGAATCCGACTACTCCTCAGTGGGCTGAAATAAATGTGCACTTTTAAATCAATGCACCATGCAGAGATATGACCACACAGCTCAGAGGGGTTCGGACACTCTGTGAGCATGTAATAGGCTCGCAGTATTGGATTTACAAGGCAGTGGACCGTCACCTGTGCCCTGATTTAAGATTATTTTTAGCTTGAAGACATCATTACCAAGAGCACACATGTTTGGAGCGCGTTTAAAAACAGGAAATTAATCAGGAATCCGCTGTGTTACAATGAAGCAATTCAGCATCTACTTTTTCCCCGAACAAATTTGTGGATATTTCTCAGAACTGCAATGCATTCTGCCATTCTAAGAATTTGAATTCCAGTCTACAGTTAATTGTTGGACTCAAGGATAGTGGATCAAATGTGGGCTATTATATAAAAAAAAAAAAAAAGAAAGAAAAAAGGCAGAGAAATGGAGGATCTTGTTTTGACCAAGCAAGCAATTTTCTAGCATCCATTTTTCAGAGGTCATTGAGAGCTCAACAGCAGTGGTTCTCAAACTTTTTACTGCAAAGAATTTTTAATTTAATTAAATTAATTTATTTGATAGGGACAATGCACATTAATGAACATCAGTATGAAACAGATGAAAATATGACAGATTATAGCTACAAAGCTAGTTTTCATCCGTAGTCCCTAGGCAGGCAAATACATAAAAAAATTACAACATGCAACACAAATAGCTCTCCCGTGTGTGCAGAGGAAGACTGTTCCAGATGTTAGTGGCCCTCACAGAGAGAGTGTTCTGTCCAAAGGTTGTTCTTCTGTAGGGGCCCTCACAGTCTCCTCTGGAGGAGGCTCTGGTTCTCAGACGTCTTAGGTTTGAAAAAGTCAGATACGGGAGGTGGGGCTAGTCCATGTTGCGCTTTGTAGATGAAACATACATACTTAAAATTTGTACAATTTTCAAAAAATTATACTTGTTTAAAATATTACATACATGAAATGAATTTGGTTATTTTTTATTCAATTATTCAATTATTTTCAAATTGGTAACAGTGGTTAGAGACCAACTTGTTATGCAAAGAAAAGATTTGGCTTCCTGAGTACCACCAAATCGAAATTGGGTTTATAACATGACTATTAAATTGGGGGTAAACCAGGTCTTAAATGGGAATACACCATTATCACTGTAGTTTTAACTAGAAATTCATTAAAGGAAGAGCAAAAAAAAAGTGGATAAAATCATAAAACCATGACCAAAAACATTGGAATTCTTCCTCATACGGTGCTGATGAAAACTTTGGACTGTTACTAGAGGTCCTCAAAATTGTTTCCATAACAGAAAAAAGTAATGTAACAGAAACCCATGAATAGAAAGGTAAGAATTTGTCAGAAAAACAGATTCTGTATTTCTTGAATGAGCATACAGCATATCATTGTACCTCATATTTTTTTAGTATTTTGGAAGTTTTGGATTTTGCATTTTTACCTGTTTTATCTAGGCCTCGATTGTAGCTTGAAAAATTCTATTCTGTGCGCTTTTTGAATGGCAGATTACATGAAATTAATTACTGTCAGATTTGGTTCTTAGATACTATAATTACTTTTGACACCACTTGATCTATGCCCCTCCATGACAGACTTACTCATTTTAATACAACATTCCTAATTTACATTTTAATAACTAAAACACTTGTTGGAACAGAGACCGGCAGCCTTCTGTTTTCTTATTCTTTTGAACAGACACCTCCAAAATAAGCAGAGCCCCTTCTCATTTTCTACAAAAGCACCGCAGTGGTGACACCTGGCTCCAAACCAGCCCACTATTGAATTCATATCACTCATGATTTCACAATGAATAGTGTTTTTGTATGGCTATGGTGCAATGTGTTTTTGTCATAGCGCATGATTATACTCCCGCCCACTCCAATTGTCCTCTCTCTGTCCGAGCGTGCATTGTGAAACCTGTCTCACCTATAGCTTGTATTTCTGGTGCTTTTAGGAATATTGCAGACCAGTTGAAGAGATGTCAATGTGCCGGGCTGCCTCCACCAGAACTGCCAGAAAAATACAGAACAAATTTGGCGGCGCCGCTACCAGCACACCGGAGAGGTTTGTATCATGTGGTCTTTGTACGATACTTCTGTGAGTGCGTGTTGCGTAAGGTTGGCACAAAGACAAACGGATCCGTGGAGCGTCACCTGAGAGTGTGTGGGGTTTGGAGATGCTAGAAGAATGTGGGATGGAAGGAGGTAGGAACAGAGGAGAAAAGAGAAGAAGAATGGAAGGAGTGGTGTGCACGCTGAGTGACTGAAGGTTGAGGTTACGCAATTCTGAAGGAGGCAAGCTAAATAAAAATAACATAGAAAGGGAATGATTACATATAATCAGTATGGTCACAATGGAACATATCAACTGTTGAAATATTATAGTCTCTCTTTCAACAACAAATTACTATTACTACTATTCACCTTATTCCAGAAGTTGCTGCCATCTTATTTCCATTGTATTAGTTTACACGGGGCAGACAAGCTCAACATAAAATTAGTTCTACATTTTGACACTGTAACATTTTAGTGGCGAGACTTTTCCCTTGTTCGCCGTTGGCTTTAACAGAGTTCTCGTCAAACCGGCAGTGCGTTTACAACAAAAGTGCGTATCTGTGGTAAAAAGAGGTAAAAGTGGGTTGGGCGGAATAAGGTGAATATTATGCAAAAAACAATCTGAGGTGAAGATAATCCTGGCCGACAAAAATAAAATTGTGAAGTTGGCTTTAAGACACGTTACTACTTTTACAGTAATAGTACATGCTTGCTTAGTTGCAGCATTTTTGTCCATCTCAATATATAGATGAGTATTTTGGAATGTGGTTTATTTAATATAAATGTAATAATTTAAATCGTTCGAGGCTAAATATGAAAATGACTCCACACCTCTCAACATGGGTTGTTGTTACATGCGTGAGAACTTGTCAAAGCTCAGTCTCAGGTCGGGGCTGGTTAGTCCGCTGGAACACAAGATGTCGTTGTGTCCTTCGGCAAAACACTTCACTCACATTGCCAAGTATTTCTGGTGTTTGCTTGAATGTTGGAGGTGGTCTGAAGGGCTAATGGCACAGATTGGTAGCCTTGCTTCCATCAGTCTGTCCCAGGGCAGCTGTGGCTACAATAACAGTGTCACCACCGACAGTGGAGTGAATGAATAATGCACTGTGAAGCACCTTGAGTGTCATCAAAGGTGCTCTGTGAATCCAGTAATCATTAAAATCACTGCACAATGTTAACAAAAATTGTGATTTGCATTGTACACAGACGCATTTAGATTGAGTGCATTTTGTTACGCTGGAATCAATGAAAGTCTGTTAATACAGTGCAATACAACTGATAAAAGCCTTGTGGTGAGACGGGAATATGCAAAAAAATAACGAAAGAGGGAAAAAAACACCAGGGACATTACTTTTCAATCATGTTTGTTTTTCTGCATGCTTGTCTCCGAATTGGAACAAGATGGAAACGCAAATAAGATTAGTAGCGAGACAAGGACATGCATGGAAAATTAAGGCAGGAGATTGGGGAGTGTTGGGCCTAAATCAATGCAAAATGTATTATAATGTCTGATATTTGTCTTTTGCTTTCAGCTGTTGTCATTCCACTTCTGAACCCAGAGAGGAACAAGGCCATCGCTGTCTTACTGGTGAGTCTCTGCGCTCAAGGACAGTGAATCCCAAACAGGCTAGATCAGACGTGTCCCGCATACATGCATTTTTCATGGTATTCAGCTCAAACAGATTACAATAAAACCTAGCATTAAAGGTAATCTATGTGGTATGCTTTGGAATTTATCATAAAAATGCTGATAACAATTGCACATAAGTAAAATCTGGTCCACTGTGCAAAACAGAACCCTGAACGCGGGTTGTCAGGAAAAGGCTCTGGACAAAATAAAATTAACCACTGCAATTTCTACCTTAATCATTCTCTCTCTGAGTCTGACAAACAATCAAGACCAGTGTTAGTTCTGTAAATTCCTTCACACACCTCTGAACCATAAAGCAAAGCAGTGCTATACAATTACCCAACAATCAAGTTGTGTTAAAAACAAATAGAAAACTGTGTACGTAAGCAGATAAAATCCTTTTTTTAATTGAATTTTTTTGTGCAAGAGAAATTATTACAATACAATTAGATTAATTACATTGTGCTTGCTAATAGAAAACTGTAGAGAACATAAATTGTAGAGAGGAAAGTTAATCATATTGTAGCGATAAAAGATCAGTTCAAATATTCTTGTGAATCTAAAACAATGCTACTTGCAGGGTGGAGGTCAAAAAAGCTTGCTATAATGTGAATAATGATGTCCTCTGTTGTAGGTGGCCTGCAATCCTCTGAGTGATCAGGATGAAGTGCATCTCAACACTCTTGAAAGACATGTAATGCACCTCTCTTTGCTCTTTCAAATAATGTCTTCTGTAATACTTAAAGGTGATTTATTTGAAATGACAGGCTTCAGTGGCGTGTGGGCGTGTCCAAGCCATCCAGGCGTCCTATCAGAGGCCTCCGCTCAGCCCGTCGCCGCTGCAGTCCCACAATGCACTGCTGAACATCAATGTTTCCGAGCAGGACTACTGCGAGTTGGACCGCAACATTCTACAGCTCTGTGGTACATTTACGAACTTTGCATGTTCAATCAAGGCCAGAATGGTATTATATTCATGTACAAAGAAACCAAGGGCACGGCCATAGATTTATACTTTCACTCTTCATGACAATGCTTACAATGGCCGCCGAGAAGTGAATAGAGTGCAACAGCAAGACTCTTTAGCCTTAAGTGACATTTATGAAGAACTATCTTTTCCATATCTGCAACCAATCAGATGAGACAAAATCCAAAAAAAAAAGGTCATTTTTACAGATCTATAATTTGAAATGCAAACAATGATTTAAATTGTTCTTATGAAAAATTTTCTTTCTTATTGTACATAATTGATGGTAGTTTTTTATCTTCATAGTTATCAGTTTATTAGCAGTTATATATTATGTTAATAGTGCCTCTATTTTAGTAAAAGCAGGACCACCTGTAGCAATGGTCAAATTATTAATCATTTATTTAGTTAGTGTCTTCATTATTTTTGCATTAGAGTTGTGTTTGAAATGCTTTCCCTGTGTTTACTGTGCTGCTTACATATTTATGGGCCAGAACAATTCACATAACTACTTTTCCACAAACCCATAATTTCGTCGATCTCCATTTTAAACAGTTCCTGACATAGCACACACAAATTACAGTACTGGTAAATTATGCTAATGGAAGACGCCCATTTGGATTAAAATCTCTGTGCATTTAGAAGGACTCGCCGCACTTTGTGACAGACTTGATGAAAACAAAACATTTGGCTAAAGAACACTGTCTGAAACCTCATGCATAATGTAGCGGCTAATGCTAATCTCCCACAACACACATGCATTGTTTGCTCTGTGGTAATTGTCTGCAAACACAAACACATCTAGCATCCCGGCAGTTTTTCCTTGTACATTTTCCCTCCCTCTCTTCCTCCGCCCATCTATCCAGTGTTTTTTTGTTTTTCTTTGCCTTGCTCTCTCTCCTCCGTCCATCTTCTGGTGCAGTGGTCATTATTAGTCCCTGTGTAGCGCATCACTCTCTCCCTGACCTCTGCGTCTGTTTTGCCCCACTGTGGAATGCTCTCCGGACCGCCCGCACACTCAGCATTCTGCGGCTTTCCCTTTGTTTTCTCATCCACCTTGCACTCACTCCGGCAAGCTTTTCCATCCTGCGCTCCCCCCGTGACCTTGAAGCAACGTCACTGACAGGGAATTTACCCCCCAACTAAAGGTTCACCACGGTGCAAGCACAGGGCTCGGACGGAGCGCTGAATACGTTTTTAGACACAAGTACAAGCCCTTTTTCTGTACTTGTGCTGTTTGAATGATCTAGAACCCGAGCTGATAGATCTGTTTACCAATATAAAGGCGACATATCATATTAAACCAACTTTTAATCTTGTCACAACACTGATGTTTTATCATCACTAGTTTACTCAAAGTTGTATTTTGATAGATTCATCCATGTTTGAGTAATCCTGTATTATCCAACTGATGCGTAAGTCCTATTTTCACCTACCTCCGCTCTGTATTGGGTGCGATTATTAAAAAATTAAGACTCCGAGTGATGCATGTAGAGTACTAATATGTCACATCGCTGCTTTTCGAAAATAAAAACAGTCCAAATGACAATCCACTTCTTGCTACAGTGAAATGCCACTATAACGCGGTAAGGCTTATTAGTTCTGCAGTTTTTAACAGGAAGTCAATGGACTCGGTTCTATTATTAAGCAGTTTTAGATCGATATTGCAATATAACTAAAACATAAGCATTATTTTTTATCCCTATATTGATCTGAACTTTTCTCCAAACCACATGCTTTCACAGATTGAGGTTTGGCTGTGAACCTCTCGATTAAAAACACCCACGCTGATCATTGACAATTAGAAATAGCTGAATCTTCTTGTTAAATTTGTATTAATTGCACAGACCTAGCCTAGAGCGACAATTGCTCTCTCTCTCTCAAAATAATTCGTCATAAATAAACGTAAATTATTGTCAATAGGAAAAGAAACCCAAATATTTCGAATAAGAAAATACAATATGTTTTAAAATAAGATGTACAAATCCCTATTCACATCTGTTACTGAAATATATTACATCAAAATACAAATGCAGGCAAGTAAATTTAAGTTAATGACCTCCGAAGAACTAGATCATCCATCCCTCTCGTTCTCTTCTTTCAGGTGAGCTCTTTGACCTTGATGCAGCGTCTCTCCAGCTCAAAGTCATCCATTATGTAAGTACCTGAGATCTCATGTACACACGCACCGGGGCTCGTGCAAAACCAGAGGGCTAAAATCTCTCTCTTTAGTGGTTCTAACCCTATTCTGTCACTACTTGGACCACAGGCTTTTTATCACTCACTTATGTCGTCGCTGTTCAAGGCCCTATATTTCTCTGCTAGGACTGTATAGAGATAGGGAGAGCAGGTGGCGATGGATCACAAGAAGACTACATGATGTACAGGCACCTGACTGTACTCTCAATGTCTGGAATTATTCACACTGTGGGAAAAAGGGGCTGAGAGGGGAGTTAGATAAGAGAGAGTGGGTCAGAGCGGCCACTGACAAAAAGGAATTCACAGCATTCTTCTCTCCTTTCGTGCGAGTGAACAAGTCATTGTCACATATTACATTTTTTTGTTGTTGTTATCAATGTTATCAATCATGGAATTCAAAATGTCAAAATATAGGAGATACCAAATTAGGTTGAATTCGTTGTTTTGGTTTTTTGTTGGATATTTCCAGGGTTTGAGTTGTGAAAAAAACAGAATCAATAATGGAAACTGGTCCCATCTGGGAGCATGACATCATTATATTCTCGAATGTAAAAGCGCACAAAGCATGAGGCAGTTTTCTATATTGATTGTGCTATGTTTAATGAATATCAAAATCCACAAACGATGAAACATAGCATTTGTAATAGTGTTTAAGGTATATGCAACCTCACTAAATCACACTTATATTTATGTTATCTTCCTCACATCTCAGTCAAACTTTCCCATCCTACAAAATATTTGGATATCATTGAAAATTCAGGAATATCACAAACATTTTATCATAGAAGACATTATATTCAGGTTGAGGAGTAGTGCATGCAGCTCTACTTCAGTCCACTGTGTTAATGATTAGTTGAATACAAACTCTCCTTTCAATTTTTAGAACATATGACAGGTTTGACTACACATTTCCCTAAACTTAATGATTTTTTTTTTTTAATTGACTATTTTTCCCCAGTTTGGCAAGTTTGTAATGTTACTTCCTGGTTGGACATGAGCAGTAGGTAGAGGTAATGCCACTGCTGTTACCTAGCAACCATACCGTAAACAAGAGCCAAAATCACAAAACACAATAGTATTCACCTTATTCCGGAAGTTGCCGTACGCGTCACTGTCTTGTTTCTGTTGTATTAGTTTACATGGAGCAGACGAGCTCAACAGAAAATAAGTTCTACACGGACAAAAAAAAACGTTTTCAGACTGACCAGGAAATCGGAGCGTTGTTGACTTGTTGCTCGTGTTCATTAAACATTTTACACAAATCAACCTACTTTATGTAACATTTTAGCGGTGAGACTTTTCCCTCGTTCGTCATTAGCTTTAACGGAGTTCTCGTCAAACGGAAGTGCGTTTACAACAAAAGTGCGTATCTGGCAAAAAGTGGGCGGGGCAGAATAAGGTGAATATGATATCACAAATAATAATACCTGATAATACCTTTATTTTGTTGAATGATTGTTTGAACTGTCAGAAAGACTTGTATGTAAATTGTCTCTGTGTTTTGGATGGAATTATTGACGACAGAGATCCTGCTTTAGAACTCAGCTCTACTGCCATTTTTCCCTTTCATTTTTCAATTTTTCTTCCAAAAGCGTCTTGACTGACGTGAAACTATGATAAATATTTACCAGAGCAACTACGACATCAACTTCAACATCAACTAAGTAATAATTAGAAAAACATGAACCTGTCATATAGACTTTAAATTAAAACTGTGCAGCAACAAAAGTTTCGGTTATCATGTGGACAAGGTTTTAAGGCGTTTCATCTCTCATTCTGAAGCTGGATGAGAGACTTATCCTATATGACTGGATAAATGAGGGTATACACTGACACTTAAAGCCATTTGTTGATTAATCATAACCAAGTAACCTTCCATCTGTGCACTTAGCTCAGCAAACACAGCAATATGGCACAGAGGGCACGCAATTGTCTCTTTGGGACTATCCATAAAACTATATAACAACACCCTCTGTAAAACTTTGAAACTATAGGACCTCTCACTAACCTCGCATTTGTTGGTATAGCAATAGCGATATTTCTAATTGTTATGGTGCATTTGTGCTCCCTATTTTTCTCTCCGGCAACATGATGCAAACCCAGTCGCTTCTATACATTCACGGCTTGTACTATTTACTTTACATCTGAAAAGACAAGAGAGATAGCAACTTGTTCGTGTGATGCGTGTGGCTTCGGGGAGGGTTAAATGTATTCTGAATCAGACATTTCTCCCGTTTATTGTTGCTGTTGTGAGGGGCTGAGGAGAGGAGGGAGAGAGGAGGCAAAAGATGGCTGGCCGCTTGTGAAGCATTGTCAGTTGTGTGGAAAATGCTGGGGGCAGCTCTTATGGGATTAACAGTATTTGGGAGAAGAGGGTGCAGGATTTGTTAGGTTCAGTCAGCGCTTGCGTGTTTGACTGGGGGCGAATGTCTTGGCAGAGAGTTCCTGTTTATTCCTGCTGTCGCGCTGTCTTCTCCATCCAGCTCTGTAGATTATGGAGAAGAATGCATGCTGTGGAGATACGGCTGCTTAAACGAGACGTGGGTGTGCTATATGTTGTGTGCTATTACTAAGAGCGTACAGGTGTCTAGTTTGGACTATACAATGATCAGCCATAATATTATCACCAACAGCATTTTTTTAGCAGTAGCAGATTACAAATCATACATTTTAGAGAAATGAGATGATGTTAATATACCATGTTTATAGTGTCAATAATGGATCTATCTTTAGCAATTTTGGCTATAAGCTGTAGTCATGTGCATTACCTGTTATAAGTTCATCACTGTTCCTTGTTTGGAGCACTTGATCAACATAACATTTATTTCTTTGATATGGACTTTAAAATTACATGGAACCAGAAGCATTTAGGCATTGTTTATTGCAAACATGCTGATTATCAGAACACACTGGAGACTTTTATGGCAGTTCAAAACAATGCAATATATAAGACTACCGACTGGGAACACGCCACAAAAGCTGCCACAAAAGCTGCCATTTTGGAAATAATTTGAGCTGGTCATCAATTATTACAATTTGGTCTAATTGACTGTCTTTTTCTTCTAACACATCCAAACACCAGTGGTGTGTCGATTGGACCAATCATAGAGGGCGTTGTTGTTGTTTGGTCAGAAGCCAAAGTGGAAGCGACCAAAACATGGCAGCACCAACAGATGTACCATTAGAAATATGGATTTTGTTTTTAACATGCACATAGAAGCATTTTCTGCATTTGTGGATGGAAAAGATGATCCAAAAGATGATCATCTCAACTGGTAATGAGTATTTTTTTTTAATTGATTTATTTTTAAAGTTTTTTTTTTCCTGTTGGCTTTATTGGACACAACTCATGACACCATGGCCTACATGGGTGCTATCCACTCAACCATATTGGGCATTAAGTTTTTCTTTTACAGTATAATCCTATCGCTTTCAGCGAGAGCCCTTTCAGATTGCAGTTCTGAGGCCTTTGAAAACTTTTTTTTTGTTTTTGAAGCCCTTCAGTCACAGATGGTCTGATGATTATTGGGCTGCATTCGGCACCAGTAACAGCCTTAATTTTGGTCGAGGGTCATCCAGTGTCCTGACGGACAGCCAATTGGATATTCTGGTGAGGGTTCCATGCTTGTCATATTTTTTTTTGATCGTCCACTTGACTTTTTTGCTCCATAACCCTCAGGATCTAAGAAATTCAAAAATGACTGTTTTCCTGCGTCCCACCTCAGCAGCGATGGCGCGCTGCGAGAGGCCCTGCTTATTCAGCTCAACAACCTGACCACGTTCAAGAAAAGAACGTTTTTTTGCCTTTGTCATCAGACTTAGAACTACAACATGTTCTGATATGCATATCACTCTTGCATTTGTGTTGCAGTCAGGTTTTCTGCCTTCTCTGAGGTGTTGATGCCCCTGAAAATGTGTAAACATCAAAAATATTGCAATTAAACATTTATTTTCTAAAATTATAGAGCCCAGTTGAACTTGAATGTTTATTCAATGTCCTTTTTGTCAAACGTCCCTGTAGCTGCTTAGTCCTTCATATGATGTAAATAGGCCCACAACCTGACAGATAATGAGTCGTGATTGTATGAATGAGAATACAATGTTTCCTATCAGTGGTAGCAGCAGGACACGGGTCTCTACCTCTGCACCTCCTGCCGCGCACAGCAGCACGCACACTTCTTCATTTATTTCACTGCAACGCTCTCTCCTGTTTGTAAAGAACTGCTATATCTTCAGCCTGAATGCAAAAACCTTGATTCTTTTTTTCTGTGTTCAAGATTGAAAACATAATAGATAGACCTGAAATTAATGTTCAGTAAGTGCAAAGGAGCGTTATGAAAGCAGAGAATGAGACAGATCCAAGGTTGTGTCAACAGAATTGGATTCAAAAGGTATAGTTCTCGGTAAAAGAGGTGTCATTGACAGCACGGACTTGCATACATTACGATGACTGAACTTTTTACTTTACAGTGAATGACTTGCAATTGTGATGAGTTGAAGGATTGCATGATGAACTTTTTGATGGACTCAAAAAGGAGTGATTTATCTACCTGGAGTACAGAATCTGCTAACAGATGAATCATCAAGACACGGTCTGCCTTCAATTCTTCCTGCACTTCCAATGTAATTATGAAATGTATGAAGATATATCAGTGTTTTTGAGTTTCAAAAACTCATGAACGACACAACTTTTAAGATATAGAACAACTGAAGCAATTGATAGATTAACTTGAAGTATAACTAGTCTAGGTTGCGCATGCGTCGGCGTCTAGGTTGCTAGAGACACCGGCTCCAAACAAAGTCTATTTTTTTTGCTTTTAACAATACTCTTTTCTTATCCTGCACAACCTAAGGGCTTTTATCTGCGTTTTTATCTGGACTGATTTGTTTTAACCATCGGATTCCAGGATTTTAGTGTTTTTAACTGCGAAGGACACTGACGTGAGTCAACAACCGCAGGCTAGCATAGCTAGGGCTACAGGTGAGCCTTAAGCTATGCCCTCACTTACCTTCTCATCCAGCTGTGAGAGCTGCGCAGGCTTGACCCAAAAAGTTGCCGAACTGGAACAACGAATTTCCTTACTATTTAAAATCCCCCCCCGTACGAGGGGCACGTCATCGCAGATCCAGTCGACCCGACCCGCCGCCAACAGCCCGCTCTCAGACCCGCGGATCGGCTGTTAGGTCTCGCCACGGGCGCCTGCATTTCACCCCGGCTCCTCAACCTCCCGGGCTGCGGGGCATGGCCGGTAGATCACCACCACCTCGGGGTCTATTGCATGAGAGTGAATTTCCGCTGCTGCACTCACCGCCACCTGCTGCTCCATCCCCATCTGGAGGCTCCGTGGCTGCCTCCCCTCACACGTCGGGACAGACCGCTCGGCGTGGGTCTGGGGGCCCCGCTACGACCGCCCAGCGCACGCCGGTCCCGACCGCCGCGTGAGCTGGGCGGCCTCTACGCCCTCCCAACTCATGTCGAGCTCGAAGCTCGGCGTGAGTCGGGAGGGTCCGCTGCTGCCCTCCACGCTTCTTCGAGTCTGAACACTGGGTGCCGCGGAGACGGCCGCGCTCGAGCAGGTGGCCCCGTGACGCTGCAGAGTCGGGCTCAAACCTCTGCAGATGGCCCAGTTACCGCGCCCAAACCAAGCCCGTCCGTTCTGGTACTAGGCTCGTCCATGGTTCGGCATGTCCGAGTAAAGAAAGGCTACACCTCCTGTCACCCAGGTGCTCTGGTAAAGGACATTACAGACTCCGCCCCACCATCCTCCACCACCATCCATCAATATCAACAGTTGTAATTCACGTCGGAACCAACGATCTCAGATTACAGCAGTCAGAGACCCTCATGGGCGATTTCAGGACCCTCATCTCCACAATCCACAGTTTAGATCAACAATGCGTAATTTCTGGACCATTCTCACCACCTCGCTTTCGAGACGCAAATTCAGCCGCCTGAGACAATTACACATCAAACTAAAAACCTACTGTAGAGACAATAAAATCCCTTACGTGGACAATTTCCTTACATTCTTCAACAGACACGAACTTTTTAATAAGGACCACCTTCACCCAAACCACTCCGGATCCCGCCTTCTATCCCACAACATCGAACTCACTCTACAGTCAGCATGACAATATAACCAACCACAACACATTACGGTAATCATCAGCAGAGAGCGGACAATCCATAAATCCCTCAATAAATCAACAGTTAACAAAAATAACCTAAAATACCTCCAGAAAACCTATCCACAACAAACTCCTAGTCCCCAGTCCCCGCTCACAATCAATATGGCTCTTTAATGTCCGCTCTCTGCTGAACAAATCTTTTATTATAAATGATGTGATATTAGACCACAAACTTGATTGTTTGTTTTTAACAGAAACCTGGCTGGGTGCGGATGCACCAGTTGTTCTCACTGGAGGCCTCTCCACCTGATTTTAACTTTGCTTTTTCAATAAGGAGTGGTAAAGGGAGGTGGCACAGCCTCTATAAGTACAAACACTCTGGCCACCAAACCTGTTTTATTTAACAATTTTACAAGCTTTGAATATCACTCCATTGTTTTTAGCAACCCACAAATTTTATGTGTCACCGCTTACAGACCACCAAAGAAATGTAGTCTTTTTATCAATGAATTTTCAGACTTTTTATCAATTTTATACAATTCTTATAAGCATATAATTTTAGCCGGTGATTTTAATCTGCACATCGATGTCTTAGATTCTTTTTCAAATGATTTTTAAACGTTCTACATTATCTGGATTTGACCCAGCACGCCACGCAGCCGACTCACAACAGAGGACACACTCTGGACCTGGTCATCACCCATGGCCTGTCCACCAGTGTGTCCTCTGTTGTCGACTTGGCTGTGTCTGACCACTACTGTGTGTTTTTTAATATCACCGGTTTTATTCAGCGAGAGACCTCCGTGAGAACTGTGAGGAAGCGCCATCTGACCCCTGAAGTGGCTGCAAACTTTATTGAGGTTTTAGAAAAAAGTCCAATTGTTTTACCTGCACCCTGCGATTTTATTACGGACAATTTCGACTTCGATCAGCTCTTGATCTCATTGCCCCCTTAAAATAAAAAGACTGTGACTAAACCGACACCTCCATGGATAAATGAGAAACTCAAAAATTAAAGCGAGAGTGCAGGGTCGCAGAGAGAAGATGGAGAAAAATAAAACAACAATAAATCACCAACTCTTCAATAATCAACAAAGAATATATAACAATGCAATTAGAAACTCAAGAAACAACTACTTTGCCAAAATAATCATCAACAATAAAAATAATTCCAAAGTCCTTTTTTCAACCATTGACAATATTTTAAACCCTGATTTTAGCACATCTCATTTTACTCCCACAGACTCTCTCTGCGAAGCGTTTGCAGACCACTTCATGGGGAAGATAGACACCATCAGATGTAACATTTTATCCAGTCAATCAACTGCTTTTAACACATCTGATTGTCTGTCTTTACCGGAGGAAACACTGGACAGTTTTGTCCTGGTTAATGCTGAGAGTCTTGATAAAGTTTTCTCCTCAGTGAGACCCACCACATGTCTTTTAGATCCAGTTCCTACAAGGTTTTTTAAGTCATTTTATGGATCTTTTAGGGAGGAGCTTTTAAACATGATGAATTGCTCTCTTCAGACAGGGGTCTTTCCCACTGCCTTTAAAGCGGCGGTGGTGAGGCCCCTGCTGAAGAAGAGCAATTTAGATTTTAATGATTTTAACAACTATAGGCCGGTATCTAACTTACCATTTTTAAGCAAAATTTTAGAAAAACTTGTTTTTACTCAGCTAAATTATTTCTTAAACACACACATTTTTGAGGAATATCAGTCTGGTTTTAGGGTAAACCACAGTACCGAGACAGCCTTGACAAAGATTTTAAATGATTTTAGGTTAAATTATGATTTTAAACAGGTGACAGTGTTGGTCCTACTGGATCTAAGCGCTGCCTTCGATACAGTAGACCACACTATTCTTTTAAACAGACTCAAGCACCTGGTGGGCCTCTCTGGTACTGTGCACAAATGGTTTACTTCCTATCTCACAGACAGAACATTCATGGTAAGTTTAGATACCTGCTCCTCCAAGGTCCATAAAATCACATGTGGTGTGCCCCAGGGTTCGATTTTAGGTCCTGTACTTTTTAACCTCTACATGCTCCCTCTTGGTGATGTCATCAGGAGACATGGAGTCAACTTCCACAGTTATGCTGATGATACGCAGCTTTACATCTCCATGTCTCCTGATGACACCAGGCCAATGGATGCTCTTTTTAACTGCATTTTAGACATCAAATCCTGGATGGCAGAAAACTTTCTCCAGCTTAACCAGGACAAAACTGAGGTTTTAGTCATCGGTCCTGAGGCCCAGAGAGAGAAACTTTTATCCAAACTGCAAGCACAGTCTTTTAATCCATCAGCACAAGTAAAAAACCTGGGCGTCATCTTTGACTCTGAGCTCACTTTTATTCCTCACATAAAGAATATCACAAAAATAGGTTTTTATCACTTAAAGAACATAGCCAGAGTCCGTCCCCATTCTCTCTCGGCCAACACGGAGACCCTGATGCATGCTTTTATCTCCAGTCGTATAGACTACTGTAATGCCCTGCTCTCTGGTCTTCCCAAAAGAGTATTTCAGGTTTGCAATTATTACAAAACTCAGCAGCACGTGTCCTGACTAAGACCAGGGGGCGGGACCACATTACACCGGTTTTAAAATCACTGCATTGGCTCCCCGTGTCTTTCAGGATCGACTTTAAGGTTCTTTTACTGGTTTATAAATGTCTTAATGGTCTTGGGCCTTCTTATCTATCAGAACTGCTTTTACCATATGAACCCTCGTGGCCCCTGCGCTCCTCCGGCAGCCCGGCTCCTAGTCATTCCCAAAGTCAGGACACACACTCACGGCGAGGCGCCCTTCCAGCACTACGGCCCTCGTCTGTGGAACGGCCTGCCGGAGAACCTCAGGGCCGCAGAGAACGCTCAGGTTTTTAAGAGCAGGCTCAAGACCCACCTTTTAGTTTAGCTTTTGACTAATATTTAATTTGTGTATTTGTTACATTTATTTATTGTGTTTACTTATTTTATATGTATTTATTTAAGTTTTACTCTAGTTCTATTTATTTATTAATTACTCATTTATTTATTCTTTTATTTATTTTAGACTCCAGTGTTTCCTCTGAGGGGCCCTCTGTACTGGGAGCGGCGGTCGTCTGTGGTTGCTGGGCCCTGGCTCATGGGCCCCTGGTGGAGGTTTGGTGCTTGCCCCATCTCTCCTCGGGGCCCTGAGTCTGTGTCCTGTGGCTACGGACTCTCTGCTCCTGGTGCAGACGGCTCCTCTGATGGTGCTTCCTCAACTGGTGTATCCGCACTCAGCCTATTGTATCTTAGGGTATGTGTGTGTAAATACGTGTGTATGCACATAGATTGGTGTGTATCTGTATGTGTGGGTGTGTGTGTGTTGTGTGTGTGTGTGTGTGTTCAGGTGTGTATGCGACTGTGGGTGGGTTGCTTGGCTCGTGGGAGGCGGTGGGGTGGGAAATGGTCATGTGTGGGAATGTTTTTAATATACACTGTAAAGCACTTTGTGCTACATGCTATGTATGAAAAGTGCTTTATAAATAAAGTTTGATTTGATTTTGATTTGATTTTGATATAACTAATTTGAATTTCAATTGGTAACATATATAATAAGTATATAAAAATGCCCATACCCAGTATCTGTTCAAACTCAGAAGAAATCAGCCCATTGCACACTATCATGGATTATACTTGCTATTACACTTCACCTATTCCACTTTGAAACTAGAGCACGTAGCCTCGATGCTTGTGACAAACAATACACATTTTCATCACCGCTCCGCTTCAGTGATTTTTCATTCCGTCCTTTCTCTAATCTTGTCTTTAGCGTCTTGAGAAAATCTTAAATTGCAGCTTTAGACAATGCCGTCCTGATGCGACCGTGCGGAAGATTTCATAAGCACTGAAAATGTGTCTGTGTTTTACTTGTGTACAGTTGCAGCAGCAGACCAACTCGCAGTGCTGCTGTCTGTTACTGGTATCGGAGGACAACCACCAGCTCTTCTGCCAGGTACAACACATCCACACTCATCCTTGTCCTCAGGAGGCCAATTACACTCCTCCAAATTCAATTGTGTACATAGCACGCCACTGTAATGAGGCTTTAATGTGCGAATGAGTAAATAGAATTATGTCCCGTTCAGGCATGTGGAACACAGGAGAATATTCTGTGTTCTGTATTTTTATATAGGTTTTAATGAAATCAAAGCTGATAAGCAGTAGTAGAAAATAATTACATACAGTATTAATTTACATACAAATTACATACAGTATTATGTAAGTCTTTTTTTTATCTTAAGTAGAACAAACTTTACTCCACCATTTCTGTTGACTCCTTCCATTAAAGTATTCAAGATATTAAATGACAATTGTGTTCCAACTAGCTCAGGGCAAGTTTGTTGTAAATTATATTTTGAAAGTTGACTAACACTGACACAAAGGATATACAGTAGAAATAAGAAATATACTCAACCTACCATTCTTAACATCCAACTTTTCTCATATAATCCTTATCCCCATAATTCTCATAATGACCTTTGCCCTTTTACTTTAGGTAGTAGGAGATAAGGTCCTGGAGGAGGAGATCAGCTTCCCAGTGAGTATCCCTCTGCATGCTTCTTTTCGGGTTTGTCATAATTCCTTAATTCCTTATTTGATTTGGTCCCCTTCATTAATTTCTGCAAACATTCCCAGATTAATAGGATTTCTTGGGTTATTTACATGTGTGAGCTCGAATGGCCTAGTACACCAAATCCTGTTAGGGAGGTGCATTGTGCTCCATAAAGCTGCTGCGATGTATTGGTTTCCCTGACTGACACCATTGCCCTCCCACATGTAATCGTTGATAATCCCTGGCAGGGCTTATAATTAAGAAATTTGGGTGAGGAAGGTAATCACTTCCTCTCGGGTGCCGTTGCGTTCCCTGTTTGCGATGCAGACCTTGCATTTTTAAGCAGGCTTTCTATTATGATGTGAACAGAGCGTGGAGCCGAGGAGAAATTAAGTGTGAAATCTGGATGTAGATAGATATTAGAGCACAAACAAACACAGCCTTGGTTTGTTATTGGTGTTAAATTAACAAGAGTGGAAGCAGACATGATTTATTTCACAACTCGTCTGATCTGATCTCTATAGTGGGTTGGTTATGGCACTACTTACACGTACTCTTAAATGGCTCTTTTAATTCGCAATGAAATGTCCTTTTCAAAATATATGCCTGTATAAAAGACAAAGGCCAGAGCATAAGCATTTCAATTTGCAACCAAAAGACTGTCAGTTTTGATTCCATATTCAAGAAAAGCAGCGCTAAATGTTTATGGTAGGCCTGTGTCTTGTCTTGTTCAGCTTATGTTTGGGAGGTTTGGTCAAGTCGTGGAAAAGAAGAAGTCGATATCGCTGCAAGACATCAGTGCTGTAAGTCCACGATTCTGCTACAAATGTATTCTATTGTCTTTGTGACAATTGTGAATGAATTAGTCTGCATGATATTGCAGGAGGAGCGGAGGCAGCTGTCCAGTATGCTGGGCTGTGAGATCTCGTCCATGCTGTGCGTCCCTGTCGTCAGCAGAGCCACAGGTCAGGTGGTGGCTTTGGCCTGCGCCTTCAACAAACAGGGAGGGAAAAGGTAAGATAAGTCACAAATACACTGAAAATGCTGCATTTAGTTGTTGGGAAATAACACTGTAACACTATATATGCGATTTATGCACTATAAAGTAAGTAATTTCTACAGTAAATAAATGTACCGTCTAGCAAATTCAGAAATGTTATTGAAAGCAGTGGACAGTAATACCAAACTCTAGAGCTAACACATAGCAGCTGTGAAATATCAGAAAAGAATGACTACAACGTATGGCAACTGTGCTTCACTTATAACTTAGTTTGGGCAACCATAAGTCAATTTAGGTTTGACTGGTCACTGGAATGTTTTTCTTTCATACTGTATTTATTACAGTAAACTAGATTTTATAGGTGAAAACTTAAAATATTGAGTTGTACTTGTACTACTATGCTTTGTCTATTAAACGGGACAATTTCAATTTAAAAGAATGTTTGTTGTCTGGTTACATCCACTAACTAGTAGCACGGCACAGCAACATTTTATACATGTTTAATTTCCAAGAGGCATTACATGGACTCGACCTTCTGCTCACTTTCATTGGCAACCTTTTCTATTATTCATTCATTTAGCAGTTATTAGGCTGGATTGTTAATGTCCTTTGCTTGTGACATCTTTGAAATCACTGTATATTTACTTGGCTTATCCATAGTACCTAATCCCTGATGCGTACAAAGATCCAAATATTTACAGACAGAAGCTTAATATTGGCTCAGAGGCTCACGATGGTAGTTTACAAATGCATGTTTGTATTGGCTCGGTCGTCAGGAATACAACTCTTCAGCCTCCCAGTGTGTCAGGCAGCAGCCCATCAGCGTTGAGTCAGTGATAGCGTCCACAGCCTTTGACCCCGCAGATGGCACATGATCTGGAGTCGGGTCGGACCTCTCACAGCAGCGGGGGGGGGCTAAGGCTAACTGCTGTGCCACTCTTTTTAGGCTTTGACTTTCTCTTTTCTTTGTCTTTCCAGCAGAAGCCATGATGCCCCTGAACATAGACAAATCACAGCTATGAGTAATGTTGGAAATTTTAAAGTGAAAGTCTTGTTTTGAGGAGGAAAAAGTAGTGTTTGAAGCATATCCAACCACATGAGCAGCAATTCAAACAATGCTGAACATGCAAACTGTCATTGTGTTCTTTGGCAAGACACTTTCACACAGAACATACCAGATAGGAAAGGTTTTTGTGATGTCATACTGTCCATAGTGTTTATGACAGATTAGACTACAAATGTCACTAAAACATAGTGAATATGATTATATTTAAGATTTTAGAAAAATAATGGCGTTTTCATGGCCAGTTTGACAATTTTGGTGACATTTATAATTTTCCTACCTGGTTAGATGTGGGCAGAAAATGTGACATTTTTATTGAGTTGAAAAATGTACTCGGGGGTTTACTGTGAGTTGTCCTCATCATAATAGCAACAGATTTGTGCTGAAAATAGCCAAAGCTAGTTGGATGTTTTCCATAACAGACAACATTTACCGTTAGCTTTTGTGCAGACTTACAACAACAAATTTCACTGGTTAGCTCTATTAAACTCTGTGAAAGAGCAAAGACAGTGATTTTATTATTGTTGACATCAAAATGCTGAGTTTCCAAAATAAAAAAGCATCCCAACATCTATTGTTGGAAACACAAGGACCTCATGAACATGAACAGCTTGAGGTAATTCTTAGTAACCATATTGTTAACAAGAGCCAAAAAAATTACACAATAGTTATAATTAGTGAAATGATAACACCCAATAGCACCTTTATTTTGGTAAACGATTGTAATGAAATGTAATGTAAAATGTATCCCTGCATTACTGATTACTAATGTTGCCTATTGATGACATAAAGTCAGACGGTTTCTGTTTTAGAACTCGGCTCTACTTCTTGGAATGTTTTCAATATTTCTTTACAAACTGCCACTTGACTGCTGTAAAACTATGACAAATATTTACCCCAAACTAAGTACTAATTAGGAAAACACGAAAACCTGTCATATGCACTTTAAGGTGGAGGGCAGAAAAAATGTTCATGGTTCACATGATAGAAAAACTTGCATGTTTAAGACATCTCTATCAGCCCAAATAAACTGAGATAAATGATTACATCTGAATACTTACTTATTAAATGCATATTTGCATTATGTAACTAACTCTAAGTGTTCTTATCCATTGATGTATCTACATGGCCTCTTGACTCCCACATCCAGGAGCTTACACACAATCCCTTTAACCACTCGCGCTCCTCCTCTGACGGCTAAGATAGATGAGAGGGGATTAGGGCCCATAATTTCTGCCTCTGCCACTGGCTCCAGTCACAGAGCTGGCATCTAATTTCCATAGTAACAGCAGCCGGATTATAGTGGCAACTGTGCATAAAATGTGATAAATCTGGTCCTATCTCTCCACGCACGGTTATACAGATTTTACCGAGGCCATATTTCTCTATGATACATCTGATCATCACTTTCATATGGAGATTAAATGTTATTATACTTGGTTCACAAAAGTTTTAGATTTATTGGACTTTCGAGTGGTGAAGGTGGTGAGCCTTTGCCATCCGAACAAAGAGCTTGCCTTTTCAAATCTGATCCAAAGTATCTTTGTCTGTGTATACGATGCTTCCACCTCACTCCAGTCTCTGTAATGTGGAACTGTAACTGCAACTGGAAGAGAATCTGACATTAAACTATTTATTTTGCATTGGTAAGCCCTAACAGCAAGTTTATTGCTTTTGCCAAATGAAAACAAAAAAAAAAAATACATGACATATTGACATTGTCTATCTTACTGTATTTTGCAATATTTCAAGAACAAGAAACAGAAGCCTCATGTAATATATTATAAATATATAAATGTTTAGATGTTTCTAAACGTCTAAATACTTTTAAATACCTTGGCATTTTGTGCACTGTAAAATACTACATTCAACCCAAACAACAGAGAAGGTTGGCCTATGAACCAGTATCAGATCCAGTCAATACCAAGTCTGTTGTTTGGACTCAGGGGATAGACATGATAAATGTTCCTTCACTACTCCTCTAGTTTTAGCCTAAAACAATTGTAACTCCAGGCAACAGCTCCAGGAACTTTTATTGGTAGAAGAGTAACTAGAGCAGAATTATTCTAGCTTTATACTTTACTTCAAATCAGCCATATCATTGTGACCACTTCCAATTTATGATTTTGATTAGTTTAAAATCATAATAGAAGCAGCACATAATGTTTATATGGGCTTTAAACATTATTATACATTACACACTACATTAACATTTGATTTCAGAGCCTAAAAGAAGTAGGATGAAGCAATAGCTTACGGGCACCTTCCCCAATACAGTTTTATATTTACAGCTGCAAGACATCGCACATCAAACTCCTCATGTCACACATTTAACACATTGCCCACCTAATACATTCACTTCTTAATGTGTCATATTTTTTATGTCGCCTGTGATGTCCATACTAAGGCCCACGCACACACCACATGTGCACGCCTTTATATGAACATGTGTTAAGTGTAATATCCATTCTCAAGCACACACACACAACCGAGTTTATGGCAGTGTTATAATGCAATGCTACTGACATGTGTGCCTGTTTGTGGTTCACGTTTGTACACAGTGATTTTTCAAACATATAATCATTAGTAATAGCTTTGAAAAAAATTTACAATTTGTTAATTAATCCATATACCACTGTCAGTGTGTTTTATAGTAATAACACTTTAATATTGTGTTGCACATTGCACAAGAAATATACAACAAGAAAGGTGTATATATGTATATACACCTTATGTATATTTTTGATCAAATGACATTAAACTTGATCTCGCTATATGATTCTGTAAAGATATTATGACATTTTCTCATGCCATAAATTCAGTATGAAAGCCTGCTAAGATCACCACCTAAACCAGCGCATCCTGCAGACTTCATCTCATCATGACCACTGGAGGCTGTGATAAGACCACTGCCCCAGGACTAAATCCATCAGACCAGTTCGATTGTTGGAAAATACATTTTGCCTCCTGTTTGAGGATTTGGGAGATTCTCTGGGCAATAAAGCCCTGGAGCTGATAGGCTCAAGCTTAAGTCTGCAATATAACACTGCCCTCTGTTGGTGATGAGAGGAAACGGCAGAGAGGTCTTAACTGGGCCTTATATTGTTTTTTATTTTGTGTTTTAGTTTTTCTTTTTTTTAATGTATCAATGTATTAGAGTAGAGAATTGTAATAGTAGTAGTAATATTACTCCACGTGTATATAGCCCTTTTCAAGATATGTGTTATGTGTTACATATGATGTGTTGTTTTTTATGTGTTCCTTGAATGACAATAAAGTATCTATCTATACCCAGACACACTTGTCAAAAAAGTAACAAAATAGGACAACAGTTTAAATAAGTACTTTTTTCCACTGTATACTGTATACATTTTTTTTCTTTTCAGCTATTAAAATAACATTAATCTGCACAACACTATTGACACAAGTATGTTTAATTTGTCCATAATGCTAGTGACAGATAATTCTTTATGCTAACCAAATCCCTAAAAACTGGCCTTTTATTTTGGATTTTGCAGACACACAGAGGCTGATGAGCATGCCATCCAGCACTGCTTCTGCTACACGTCCACCGTCCTCACGTCAACTTTAGCCTTTCAGAAAGAACAGAAGCTCAAAGTCGAATGCCAGGTACACACAAACGCGCACACACACACACTCTTATACACATAACAACCTTATATTTGCACAGGATTTCATTATGTCCACTGTCTCTCCACACAGGCTCTGCTACAAGTGGCCAAGAACCTCTTCACACACTTGGGTACACTTCTTTTATCCCTCTGTCCGTCTCGTCAAAGGACACTCAGCGCTAATAGTCGATTTGTCAGTAATTGCCTTGTGAAACTAATGGCGCGCATAATTAAATGAGATATTGCTGACCTGAAAGGTGATTACACTCCGGATCATAACTATAAAATCAAAAGGGCATTAAAAAGAATGGCTCCACCTTTCCATCCCATAATTGCGCTCCGATTGTTATCCACGGAGAACATTATCAGCCCGCGGTGATTTGTTGTGAGTGGTAAAGCAAACTGCCTCCCTCTGTCCCGTTCTTGTCGGATTACAAAGCTCTTATTATCGCATGTTGAACAGATCCGGCAGGACGGTGCATCCACTATTATTCTATTCATTTCCTGTTTGGTTTGCGTGTTTGTTCATTCATTCACCGTCCTCTCTCCCTCTCGCTTTGATTTCTGCAGATGACGTCTCGGTGCTGTTACAGGAAATTATAGTGGAAGCCAGGAACCTGAGTGGAGCAGAGATGTAAGATTGGTCTTCAAAGCCTGGACAATATAAAGAGATGTGTGCATGTCTGTAGCTATGTCCATTTCTGAAGTAATTTGTACAAGATTCGCCTCACAACAGTTACAAAAGGACAGACATATATATCCAATGTTGCATGCCTAACTTCCTGCTATTGCGTCTTGTAGTTGTTCGGTGTTCCTTCTGGACCGACTGAGCCATGAGTTGGTGGCAAAGGTGTTTGATGGAGGTGTGGTTAGCGATGAAGAGGTGAGAAAAAGCTGTAGCTAAAATGTTTTTTTTAGTTACAATGTTAACTCAGAAACCGCAGAAAACCTGTGAAATTGGTTCTTACCTTAATAACAATTTTAAATGAATCTTTTAAGGTGCAATATGTTACTTTTGTTGCAGGGTCCGTCACCTGCTTATCTTCACAGAAATGGGATTGGTTTGACTGGAATGTTCAATTATGAAAAATTAGGACAGTTGCCATAACAATTAACAGTTACAGTAGAAATAAAATATCTTACCCTTTGAATGTTGAAAAATATTCAAAATGTTGCCAATAATAGAAAGCTGAAACCGATAATTAGGCTTAAACTTAATTATCTCCTTGGAGACAAGCAGGTACACCACCAGGCAAAGTTTTCAGGTCAGATCTGTGGAGAGGTGAGCCCACTCAGTAAGAATGCATGTTTTTCAAGGTTTGTTTTGGATACTGTGCAATAATCTAGACAAAACCTTAACATTTCATGAGACAAGCAGGTTCCGGACCCTCCTCCAGAAAAGATACATAGTGCACCTTAAAAGATTAAAAACACCAAACCAAATTATTCCAAATTATGTTTCATAATAACAGATAATAAAAACCTGCCATACTGTTCCATGTGTAATGTATATAAATGTTTGAACACTTTGAGGCTAAACTAACTATAGGCTAAAATATTCTAATAATTGCTGAACATTAATTGAAGACATTTGTAATGTTGTGTATTTATAACTGTATCATATTTACAGAAAGAGTTCCGTATCCCTGCGGACCAGGGCATCGCGGGGCACGTGGCGACCACCGGTCAGATTCTGAATATTAAAGATGCTTACTCACATCCGCTCTTCTATCGCGGTGTGGACGACAGCACAGGTTTCAGGACGAGAAACATCCTCTGCTTCCCCATCAAAGACGAGAATGATGGTACACACGTAAACACACACAGCCAGTCATGCATATTCTGTTAGTGTTCATACCTACGCACTCTCTGGCCTTTAAGAGTTGCACTTGGAATTGTAAATTGCACCACATCCTGGAGCCTAAATGTTAGTGCCCTTTTGGAGTGCTTGTCATGCTTCATCTGTTTGTTCCATATTTTGGGATGAAAAAGAACCTTCATTTTGAGGATACAGCCTGCACCCCGTAAATTATGTCTAATTGTTGCCCTTTAGAAGTTCATCTGTTGCATTCTCTGAAATCTCACCTTTTTAAGCGCAATTAGTATTGATTTGGGGAAGATTCTAGTCACTCCCTGTGCCCCATTTGCTTGTCCTTGACTTCCAAATTCAGACTCATTAGAATCAATTCAGATTATCACCTGACTCTGGCAAAATCTCACTTTACCCTCTCATGCCTTGTGTCTGTCCAGAGGTGATTGGTGTGGCAGAGCTGGTAAACAAAATGAATGGACCCTGGTTTAATCGCTTTGATGAGGACCTCGCGACGGCGTTCTCCATTTACTGTGGTATCAGTATTGCACATGTAAGTTTTCTTATTATTACTCACGTTTCACACAATATTGAAGTTAAATGCCAATGAAAAAACAAAAAAAAACTTGTGATAACATAGCAAAGACAGGGAATGACACATGGAGAGGTTGCAATGTTGCAATGAAAGCGAACTTTATTTACTCATTTACTGTTCCTTCTTCACTATACCACTACAAGTACAACTTTTATTTTTTCCCACATCAAGGCACAGTCACAAAATTATAACGAGTGAACGACAAATTGAAATTGTTCACATTCAGGCAACTTTATTTATATCCAGTATAATTAAATTGCTACTGGATTTGGTTTCCATACACAAGTAACACAAACAAAAAATACCGACATATCCTAGGTCTTAAAAAGAGCTAAAAAGTGCCCCAAAGTGCTGTTAAAAAAAGACACCAAGACTAAAACATTACACAATAAATAATTATGGTGCTATTTACATATTATTTATTTAGCAGACAAACAGCTGCTGGGATAAAGTTGTTTTTAAAGCGCTTTGTTTTGTATCTTGTAAGATGTCTTCAAAACTTTAAATTAATCCAATTTTACAATATATCAAAATAATGTTAGAAAGTTTGTCATTTTAACAAAAAATTGCAAATTCTTTGAGTGAAGAAAACTTGCTAAACCTGAAAACTGCACATGAAAGAAGTGATTATATCCAGTTTGTGTATGAGTCTAACCTTTTAATCTTGAATCTGTGAACAACTGACATGATTCAAAACGCATCCACTCGACGTTTCTAAACTTGGAGTATCCTTGACAAATCGTCCTTTCCCATCTGCAGCGTGTTGTAGATTAGCTGTTAGCTGTGTTTAGAGATCAATCCTGTCCGCTAAAGCACAGCGCTTCAGCGGGCACAGTTAAAGGAAAACAGCACCTCCAGGGAAATTTAGAGAGATTTAGTGTGTGATGAAGACCGGCAGACAGGGACACCGAGAGGCCAGCTGTGACTCAACTACACTTTCATAAGGAACTGCTCTTATTGTTCGACTCCGAGTGCTCAGTCCATATGCAAAGAGTGACGATGCATGACAGAGGAAATGATCAATTATCTAAATATGTCCAAGTGTGTTTGAACTTATTGTATCTGCATCCTGTTGCTTGTTTAAACTGTAAATCTTCTGTACTAAAATGTATTCGGATTTTAAATGACTGTCTTGTTTTTTAGTCTCTTCTCTACAAGAAAGTCCATGAAGCTCAGTTCAGGTCTCATCTGGCCAATGAGATGATGATGTACCACATGAAGGTAAAATCACTTTCGCATTTTAAAATATTTGAATTGTGCATTACTAATACATTTGCCTTGCCTTTGTTGCATCGTGTACACTATCAATTTCAGGCATTTGCAATACTACAGGACTGTAGTCTAATGGTTCCCAACCTTTTTTGTCTCGAGAACCCCTTAAGCTTAGTCTCACACTCAGAGTACCCCTTAACTTGAGTTTCAGCCAAATAAATGGGTTTACTAGTCACATATTGTCAATTATTACTATTATACTTTAGTTTTAAGGTCCAAGATACTCTAAAAGATGATACATTGACAACTAATGACACTTTTTAAAATTCAGGTTAAAGTAGATTTCATCTTATTTTAAAACCTACCCCCTGGCCACGTACCCCTTGGAGTCCCCGTACCTCTAGTTGGGAAGCATTGTTGTTGTCGACTAAATAAATTCATCATCGATTAAACCATGCCCTGTGCTAAAAGTGGGTGATATTTTTTGCAGGCAAAAGTTATCAAATCTATTAAGCATCTCAATGATCAAACCCAAAGTGCACTGACAACATCACAAGATTAAGCATTTACTAATATTCATGCAGAAAACTACTATTAAACAGAGCGTTTATCTGCGCAGCTTAAAAACACAATTCACTTCCCAAATCTCAAACTAACTCACTCAATGCTTTCTTTCTTCTGTGATCCACAAAAATCCTTTTAATAACAACAAAATTATTAGTCGACTAATGAAAATGTTGGTTGACTAAATCTCCACTGATTAATCAACTAAACGTCGGGTTATACATGGAATACAATCCTAATGGGGACATTACTTACTGCACATTCATTCGTTCAAGATTGATCCTAACCTTAACCATAGTTACTACATAACTTTAACACATTTTAACCCCTGTCTGAACTTAAAATCATGTTGTCAATTTAATAATAAAGGATTCACGTCATGATTTTTGTCCCTAAAATGTGATAACTGTGATAACTGTGCCACTGGGACAATGACAAATTAATATATATGTCGTATGTAAAAGTTCAAACTGGAGCACAGACCACCAGGAGACAGTAGATGCAGTTTATGTTTGTTTAATCCACATAGTTGTTGCCATGGATGACATGGTTCTGCAAATATACATAGTATATTTCAGTTGGTAAATGAATGCAGTAATATTCATAAATTAACTTTGTTTAGCATAATCACAGCATAATTAATAAACAATATTGATTAATAACATAATTGGGGCAAAAATGACTTATATTTTAATGGAAAAGAAGACACATGGGCAACCACCATCTTGTGGGCAAAACAGAAACTGCAACTCTTGGGAATTTACTATCGTTTCAACCAAATTTTTTTGCAAATGTACTTTTGTTCTTCTAGTAGTTTTGTTTTGTTTTATATTTTCCTTACATACGTAGATTTCAAATACTTAAATGAATTCCTTTTGAGCTAAAAACTAGATATGTTCCATGTATTTAATTTCTCTTTATGGATCTGTTACAGGTTTCAGAGGAAGAGGTATCCAAGCTGTTAGTGACCGGGATCGATCCAGTCAAAGAGATCCACCCGTGCTATGCCGAGTTCACATACACCCCACGCTCTCTTCATGACGACACAACACCCATGGTACCATCTGCTACTCACACAAACTATGCAAACATCCTGTTTATGTGTAATTCTATGATAAATGTTTGTTTTTCCTGCAGTGTGTCCTCAGTATGTTTGAGGACATGGGCTTCATCAACAGATACAAGATCGACATGCAAACACTTGCTAGGTTTGTGTAAAAGATTTTCTAACACCTCTCTGAATATATATTGTGCAAAAAAAAATCAATTGACCCACTTAGACAAAAACAGTCCACATTAAATTAAGCAACCACAAATTAGCTTCAGTGTCTCTCATTTAACTTTTTAATTACCTCTTGTGTTTTCCACTTGAGATTTTAATTAAGTTTCCCCATAGATTTTTTCTCTCAAAAACAAAACTAAATTCAATCCAACCTTATCAAAGTGCACACTATTCATTCACATAGAAATGCTGGTTGCTGGAGAAATTGTAGCTGTAAATTAGCTTTGTGTGTTTTTTTGATTGTCCTAATATTCATAAACATTTGACGGAGATTAATAAAGCACTACAAATTATTTTCAACATTAACATCCCACTTGACTTTAAAATTATGTATCTGGGAGATAAAATTCCTGCAATGGAAACAATGGATAGATACCTTTGCAATATACTTTTTGCAGCAGTAAAAAGGCAACTGTCAAGGGCTGGGCTCAAATAACAACGGACACTGATAAAAGGCAGATAGCTAACATGCTTGTCGTTCCCTCTCTGTGTCATATGTTGTTTGTTATTTAATAAAAATCTCTGTTCTTCTTGTTTGCAGGTTCTGTTTAATGGTGAAGAAAGGTTACCGGGATCCTCCTTACCACAACTGGATGCATGCCTTCTCAGTCTCACACTTCTGCTACCTTATGTACAAAAACCTGGGGCTGTCCAACTACCTCGAGTGAGTCGGCTACTGCACTGCCATGCATAATTTATTGCCCTATTTCACATTTCTGCAGCTCAGATTTTGTATTTATCGTCCAAAAATAAAACCAATCTAACTTTTTTTTTTAGGGACATTGAGATATTAGCTCTCTTTGTCTCCTGTTTGTGCCATGACCTGGACCACCGCGGCACCAACAACTCTTTCCAAGTCGCCTCTGTAAGAACCACAATGTTTTGTATGGATTCTAATTCAGAGGGGTTTCAAAATTAGTCATGTATAGAAAGGGTGGTACACATACTTGATCTGTCAGGTTGGTTTGGTTTGTTTTGGTTTAGCGCTGGTTTAGTACTACTTTCAGTCAGAATTTAGCCATGTTTTGACCTGGTTTAAGTTTGATTTAGACTGGGTTTGCCCTGGTTTAGCCCTGGTTAAAATTTCTGAATTGTAAATGGTTCTGTCCTGCTTTAGTCCTCCTTGGCTTAGTTCTAATACGGACATGGTTTAGACTCTATAAAACTTCTCCCTGTTGTATCCATAAGTCTTTCAGTTATCGTAGTTCTGTTGTGTCTTGGTTTAGTAGAGGATTTGCCAACTGCTTGTGTCCATGGACATGTTATAGCTTTACCTGGAAGTATTTTAGCAATAAAAACTCATATGATTGAATGTATTTTAGAGATGTTTAAATGCCATACTAAAAGGATTCCTGGCAAAGCAATAACATCTCCATGGAGTCAAGTAGGTGCCCGACCCCCCCTCACATAGTTACATACTAGTTACTTTAAATTCTGGGTTTATCCTGGTTAGTTTTTGTATTTGTTTGCTTTGAAACACTACTGAATAAAGCCTTTTATATCTAGGGTAGTCTTGTTAATCTAATATCTCAAATGAAGTACTTGAAACTTGATTTTTAAAGCTGTACTTTGTTTAAGTGTACAAGTCTCTGCTCTATCGAGACAGTAGACATCACAGACTGTAATAACCCCTGAATTGTAATGTGTTGTGTTTGTATGCATAGTAAGCTGACTTAAGACGTGGTACCAGCGTTGAGCCCGTTGATCTGCTTCTCAGCTCTAACATAATACCTTTGTACATAAACAACTCTCCAACACTGTCTCGAGTCAATACAGTGTGTACAATAAGGCTTTGTATCTTCATTGGTTTGTTCTTCTGTTGCAGCAATCTGTCCTAGCTGCTCTATACAGCTCGGAGGGATCTGTCATGGAGGTAAACACATACATATAATATGGCAGTAGGTTTTTTTCAGATGTTTTTGTATTTTGTATTTTTTTTATTTTGCTGTATTAACTGTGTGAATTTATAGTTTGAAATGTCCCAAAGTCCCATTCTACTTTCATATGCATAAGTATATATTTAAAAAATGATTGTGGGTGAAATGTGAAATGTATTAACTAGATAGAACTACTCCATTCATTCTCTACCTCTTTTTCCTTTAGGGCTCGTAGCTCCCTTTATAATGTTACTGTGATGTGTTTTAATATGGCATCTAGTGCTCCTGGTCTGACCTACTTCAGAGTGTTAGCCACGGGGCGTGTAGATCTATGTAAATTAGCCTATGCTCCATTTTATGATTCATCATTCCTTCAAGAGCACAGTTTGACTTTTTTGTATGCATTCCTTGACAGAGGCATCACTTTGCCCAGGCTATCGCCATTTTGAATACTCAAGGCTGCAACATTTTTGAGAAGTTTTCCCGAAAGGTAAGAAATCAGTCTCGATTGTTTGTTCTCACTGTTAATCTGAATGCTAAAGCAACTTGTCTTGGATGTGTTTTAGGACTACCAACGCGTGCTGGATTTGATAAGAGATATCATCCTGGCTACTGATTTGGCTCACCACCTTCGCATTTTCAAAGATTTGCAGAAAATGGCAGATGGTTTGTATTTTTGTCAATATGAGGTTGTGGGTTCAGTTTTGTGCAGTATTCATGCCCCCTTGTGTTAGAAACAAGTAATTTTCCTCTCACTTTTAAAGTCCAGGTTTGTGCTGGATAAAGTGGTGAATCATAAGTTGTGTATGAGGGAGAATGAATGTTTGTTTGTCATTATGTTGTAAATGTCAACCCCAATGACTAACGGGCCACAGTTCAAGAAAGTTCCTGCTTCTTATCTGACAATAATTCTACTTAACACGCTGTACATGCTGGTATTATTTATCATGCTGTACTGGCTCATGTGCACATTTGAAGTACAGTTGCTTTCTTATGCAATATAATAAATTTTACAAAATTTCTGGACCCAAACTACATATTCAGAAGAATACTAATTTTGAGTGGTACAGTTGATGATGATGATGATGATTTTTATTTATAGAGCGCTTTTCCACCTAACAGGCACTCAAAGCGTAGTTAATATTTCATTTTGTGGTATTCAGGATATTCATTCCAAAAATAAAAGGGAAAACACTGCCGTACTTGATCATACAAGTTAGGCTTCAAACTGTGAGAAAAACAGAGAACACTGCTCTTGTTGTGAATGTGTTTGTGTTTTTCCCCTCTCTAATCCGTGATAAATAAATACATAAAAAACTTTTCAACAAACATAAAGCTGTTTTAATCCTGTATTATGCTTTTAATGCTACTCAAAGTGAAAGTATTTAGAATACAGCGCCCTGATTTGACGCTGTAACAGAATATGTTACTAAATGCATTTTAATGCAGATATTCAGTATTCTGAAACTAAAAACATTTTCAAAGTATTCTTCCCAACACTGAATATAATTGGCTAAAACCTTGTGGCCAGTGGGTGGTAACGCCTGAATGCATGTAATTATAAGTCATCTGAGTGAATGTCTCCTCAGAGGAATCAATTTGGAGCTGTTAACGTAATGCAAGGACATTAAAAGCCTCTAAATGACTTCGCCTCATAAACTGTGTCACTTGTCAATCACAGAAAGAACACTTTTGCTCATTCACTGAACTTGAATGATAATCATCATTTGTCTAGCCATTATTCATCTTTCAAATGGATTGACAATTTGGGTAGTTAACTCACACTACCTGCTCCTACTGATGCTACTTCTTCTATACAAAGGCAGCCTCACTTAAAACTTTGTTTTCTATTAATATCATGCATTAGTCATATGTGACAAGCAGAGGCAGATTACCATTTTTAACCACATCTGAGACTGACCACACCTAACACCACCAAGTAATCACACTGTAAAAGGCAAAGGTCTGGAGCAACACAACAGCAGTTAATCTTAATAAAGTACAGAAATATTATTTCCTGTAACTCAATCTGTTTACATTTCATATATTTACAAATGTGAATTCTATATATTTCTACATTTTCTTAACTCAGTTCAAAGACATCATAAACGTGCAGATGAAACCCTATCATAATAAAGACAATGTTTCAAACCATTTTACCTAACCCAGATACTGACCTCAAAGGCAACAATGCAAATGTTCTTACTATTTATTCAAGTGAGACTTGGTTTGTTCAAGTGTTTTATTATTTATTATTATTGTTACTTTGAATCTTTCATTATTTTGTAGTTTTGTTTTGTTTGAAAGTGTGATAATTGTAGGCAACTTCATTTAACTTTAAGTAAGGTACATTTTCTTGCAGAGGCATGCCTGATTTTATAATTGTGCTTGTCATCAATGAAAGAAAGATTTTGATAAATAGTTTGTGGACACTTAGATGAATTTTGTGGAGTAAAAAAATCTCTGCTTTGAAATCCTACTCATGGTATTTCCTGTACGGTTTCAGGTGGATATAACGCCAAAAGCCGTACTCACCACTCACTGCTGCTGTGCCTGTTGATGACGTCATGTGACCTGTCAGACCAAACCAAGGGCTGGAAAACTACACGCAAGATCGCTGTAAGCTTCACACTCTTTTTCACATTTCCACACATCCCCCAATGGTGTAATACCTGCTATCAAAGGGATTACTTCATAAGAGAGCAAGAATGACCTATTTTCGTGAAAATGCAGATTACTGTGATGCTCAATGATGGCAAACAATAGAACATTTCACACTGTATTCTATGATATCCTACTTTGGGTGCCATTTTAGGATTATGCTTAATCTTCGCCTGCCCTCTTTAAATCAGCACACCCCTGACCCCATGGTTAAACCCTACTACACCTTCAATTAACTACATAATAATCCTTAATCTATAAAGTGGACTCACATTTCTCTATTTTCAAACGAGATATGTTTGCATGTTTTATATAGAATTCAATATACAATATAAAAAGTTACAAAGTGTTTGATTTCTGTACTGTTATGTCCTCCAAAATTATATAAAATTACAGGATAAAAGGAAAGAATGTAACTTTCACCTAAGTACGTTGTTTGTGTAATAAGAAGTGGAAGAAGCTGTGATGTATATTTTGTGCCCCAACAGGAGCTGATCTACAAGGAATTCTTTTCTCAAGGAGATCTGGTATGTTTTAACAAGGCAGCCTAATGATTTATGATGAAATGATTTTACAAGTTGCTTCAGTGTGAGCTATTTGACAGAACACTAGCTCATCTGTCATACTGTGGTGTGTGTCCAGGAAAAAGCCATGGGGAACAGACCCAGCGAGATGATGGACCGAGAGAAGGCTTACATCCCCGAGCTCCAGATCAGCTTTATGGAACACATTGCCATGCCCATCTACAAGTATGTACAGGGCAGATTCTTATATAAAAAATATGTAAAGCGTTATTCTTTCATCTCTGCTTGATAGTAGCCAGAAATGGAGGCTGAGGAATTCCATTTTACAGAATACACAATGTTTCATGAATCAACCCGGACTGTAACTTTTTTACCATCATTACTTTACATTGCTTCATTAAATAAGACATTGTGTCAGCAACAGAAATGCATAAACCAAAGGTCTCATCTAGGTAAATGCAATACGGTAATTTGCTATCGTACATAAAGATAAGAGCCGGACTTTATTAATAAAAAGCCCAACATAGCAACTGAACTCAGTAGTCCAAGATATCATTTGCAACTTATTTTTTACAACAAAATTTCTCACATTTGATCAGTATGTAAGTGAGGTACACAGTAAATTTGATTATGACAATAGAGCTAAGGGTTTGTGGTGAGCAGAGGGGAGGGAGATTTTGGCGAGTCAGTGCCTCAGGCGACAGGATGTTGTCCAGTCTGGCGCTGGCTTGGTTCTGGATGGACCTGTTCTCCCTGAGGGCAGCAAGACAAACAGGTTTTGTGGGCCGGATGTGAGCAGGCAACAAATATTTGTGGAGGAACCATTATTGTAGATATTTTTTGTTAGAAAATAATATTTTTTCTTGGAAAATACAATATGAATGCAATAACTTCTCACAATTTACTTTTATTACATGTATTACTTTTATACATATAAAATGTATCTAAAATAATTTCTTTTCCAAATTATTCTAACAATATATTGATTGGTTGTGTTTTTTGGTTAGGGTTACAGTATATCATGTCATGGACTGCCTTACGTACAGACAAAAACAGTAGTGACTTATTGAGGTATAATTCTTACTTGATGTGTGTCCACACAGGTTGTTGTCCGAGCTGTTCCCTGGTGCCACTGAGCTGTTTGAGCGAGTGTCTGCAAACAAGGAGCAGTGGACCAAAGTGTCGCACAAGTTCACCATCCGCGGGTTACCCAGCAACAACAGCCTGGACTTCCTGGATCAGGAGTACGAGCTGCTGCAGGCCCAGGGCGCCTTTGGGAGTGACAACTGCCTCAACGGATGCCTTGACGACACGGACGGGGGGCAGTGCCAGTGACATCAACAACCCCACCGCTGACGGTTTCCTGAATATTTGCATTGGCCCAATATGAGGCAGTGTGTACATTTTAGGGACTTTAGGAGGGAGGGGTTTCTGTGCTGTTACTTAGATGCTTTAGCAGGCCACGCAGGCACGCAGGACTAAGTTTCACACTAAAGAAATGAAGACAACTGGATTCATCCCAGCTGGTTCAGTAGATGCCACACATTGTCCCCACGTCCAGGAATGCAGGAGCTAGTGACTCGTTCCTTATCAGCAGCAGCTACTATGGGAAAAAGTTTGTACTAAATGTCTTGTACTACTGATCCTTATTTAAGATTGTAAAAACACACACTGACACACACAAACGCACATCCTGTTTAAAAATGCTCACGACAGATTCAAAAGACTACTATTTCAAATGTAACAGTGAGACTAAGTGCTATACTTTCTGTAAATGTTTTATAACTGTAGCTTTTATTGGTTTCTATGGCTTAGCTTTGTTCACATCGAGGCAGCTCTCCAACACTGCTGCTGTTACGGCCCCCTCACCTGATGCTTACAGATGCATGCCGTACCAACTCATCATGTGTTATTCTTTTGTTCTGAGTCAGTGTTCGCTAAGGTTTAGAATTGATCACAGTTAATTTTACACCATATTCTATTTTGTATTACGCTCTCTGGGCATGTTGACCTATACCTTGGCTTTACCTAGATTACATTCATTATTTTTGTCATGTTTGTTTGTTTCGGGTGAGCATTAGAGACAATTCGACAATCACTGTCAACGACACACATGAAACCTATAACAAAATCGCACATAGCACACTGGGGCATCCTGCAGCACCTGTCGTCATTGTCTGTGTGGTCATCCCAATACCCTACACCTGGTAAATGATTCCACTAAGCTCATTTTTAGTATAATTTTGCTAGACAAGCAACGGAAGCCCTTTAAATATCCATCTCATTTGTTTGTGTCAATGTAGACTATAGACTGTGTTATAAATACAAAGTGTGTCTCTGAGTGTGTTCTATGCCTTATTGCGCATCTCTGCTGCCTTTCTTAGAGCTTTTAATATATTACAATGAATTTCAGAGCCTGTCCGGAGTGTAAGCTGTAACATAGTGTGAGTGGGGACTGAATGACCGCCATGCTCAGAACATGTATATTTGTGAATTAACTGTGTGAAGATGTCACTATACACATTGTAATTTCGGTTATATATAGTGTACATTAGAAAGCTCGGCGACTATAGTATTTTGTCAGATCCAGTTTATGAATCTAAAGATAGCCATTTTAGACCAGAACGTTTTAATCCGTTTAATTTTATTTTTCAGGGAATGTGGGCAACAGTGACATGATGATGCATTGTTTTTTTATGTGGGCTGTGTGACTACATCAGTATGTGGGTGTTAAAAAGCAAGAAGTACTGACTGCAAGTTTATTTAATAATTTCTAACCTGATTTATTTACCCTTATATGCAGCCGTGATAACAGTTGGAATTGAAACTATTAGAAATAAAGATTCTATAACTTATTATGTCATTTTGTACTGTCAAGTTCTAAGGGCATATAGATACACATAGGAGTGTCTCACATTAACAGGTATTTTTTGCAGTATTGTTTGAAACCACTCTTTCACACTTACCTGCCTTTTTTAAGTGCAATATGAAGTGTCTGCCTCTGTGATATTGCATAGATAACTATTTAAATATCTATGCCTCTTCTTAAATGACTGTACTAACAGGTATGTTTCCCAAAGGCATTGAGGTGACACAGTGAGACTCTTCTATTGAAAGACTTAAAGGACTGTGATATGCTGTTGAGATATATAAATCTTATTTTTGTTTAGTTTTTTTTTTTCTTCTTCTTTAGGCTTTGTGTGTCTGTTCTTGTTCCAACGTCAGGGTTTTATGTGCCAAGCAAACATTTATGTATTACTTCCTGGCTCAGTTGCAAAGGTGAACCCAGGCAAACCTGAAATATATATTATGTTTTCATATTGAAATTTTCCAACACAATGCACAGTGTGAAAAATGCGGCTAATCCAGGTAGTATACCCAATCAAGGCTTTTTCAACGGATGGACCTGTTTCAAGTGGCAAAATATAATTACTGTACATAAAGACTTTTCAAAGAAGATGTTACTTAATTGTCTGTAGTTATTACAATGGAAGGTCTTCAATTATGTATTGTAATACAGTTGTTGCATCCTGTTCACCTTTTTCATGGCATTTTGATGAACAACAAGCTTAAATTTTCTGAAAGATGCAATTAAAAATCCCAGTGCTGGTTTAGGATTAACATGTACAAGAAATCTGCCAAATTCATAAAAGTATATTATATACATTATTATATTAAGAAACACACGTTGGTTAGTTCATTTATTTAGGATTAGTTTGATTGTTGATTACCTTTTATGCTGAACAAGAATTTGAGAAGAAGATTACTGAATGAGACTTTCATTTTGGTTTGGTTTTTGCTTTTCTTGAAATAAATATGGTGAAAGCCTTGTTTATCTTGGTTGTCTCACTTATTATAAAACTATGACTACAATAAAAAAAAAGTCTGAAAAACATGATTTCTTTCTATATTTTTCTATCTGTATAACATATCCATATCAATCAAATTACTTTTTAATGTACTTAATATTTAATTATAACACAAGCAGTATCAATTGTAACTGCAATGTTGATCTTTAATTGCTTGATAATAGAAACAGGTCCATTGATTTCCCATTCAAAACTGCAGAACTGATAAGCTCTACCTCTTCATTGTGGCATTTAACATAACATTTACATAGTTTTATTTCTGAAACGTGGCACCGTGACATTGTAAAACCATACCTGCAGGCCCGTCGACAGAAATTTAGGGGCCCAGGGCAAGAAGCCTAACATGGACCCTCCTCTAATATAAATGTATAGGAAGATCCTGAGGCATGGGACAGCAGACCCTTTTGTCCCCCGTCTACTCCCCTGCATACATGTATCACCCAGAGTGTTAATTTTTCAAATATTCACAGCTGAGTAAAGGGCTGTGGGCGGGGATAGGGGGTAAGTGAAAACTGGCTCAGTTGCAGGACAATACAGGATTACTTAAACATTCAGGAATCAACCAAAACACATCCTTGAGTAAAATGATGAGGAAACACCACAGAAACAAGGTTAAAAGCTCATTAAAGTCTGTTCAATATGCCCTTTTTAACTTAATAGTTCAACTAAACTTGGGGTAATTGAGGAAAATGTTCATCACACATTTACTAGGCTTCTCAATTCACAGCACAAAACACATACACACACCACACACAATGGGTAGGCTTTGTAACTAGACCAACGTAAGATATTTGGACGGAGGGCTTAGTTTGAAGTAAAGTTTGTGAACGATGAGCTGCAGTATCGCGGGAGTTCCGGTGTGTGACGATGAGCGCAGTGAGAAGTGCAGGTGGTCCGCCATTGCTCCATGTAGAAGTATCTGCTCTGGCGTTTGACTATCAACAATAAACTTGAGTCGGGACGCGGAGCTACGAGGTCGGGTGGAAGCTCGTCGGCTGCTTCTCTATCCAGCCGCCGCCCCGTCCCAACCAGGAGAATATTTCCATGTAAATACAGCGCCCACCGACGAGGCAACCATGTCCAATCTCAGCAAAGGCGGTACCAAGAAGGACACCAAAATGCGAATACGGGCCTTTCCTGTAAGTGCACGCCGCCGTCAGCACCCCGTCTGCCGCACAGACGCGTACTTGAGCACCGCGGTCTGGCTACAAGCTAACATGCTAACAGGCTAGCTTGATGACAACTACCATAAATATCTTTGGAAGACCTTTAGCAAATGATATGCTGTTGTCATAATTGGCTAGTTTAGACTTTTATCATGTGTACACAGAAGTATTTTGGACACTTTAATCATATTGTCATGCGTTGCTAGCAGACTAAACATGCAAACCTGCAGATGCTAACATTAGCATTATCTTCTGACACTTGTTGTTTTGTATGTTTACATTTATGTTTTCCCCCTGACTTTTATATATAAACCTCATATTAGCGGAATTGATCTTGGGTAGCTACAACATTTGCCTATTTCTTATATGTATGGTAACTGTGCCGTTGTGGAGGTGGATGATGTGAACTAACACAGCGGTGCTAACGATGTTCTGCCATTGGACACAGTTAACCCAGATGCACAATTGAACTATTTCTGTCCCCCTTAAAAGGCAGTTTCCTTTTTAAGTATATGAGAGAAGATAAAATGGGGTTGTCGTTCATTTTGGAGTGAATTTTTGGCCTGTCAAGACCTATAGAACAATCTGTAGGCTACTTGTATGATTGACAGTGGGACCTACGCGTGTCATAATTGGGGCCCAGTCCTGACAGAGCTGCTGCTGTTAGAGTCATGCATGTGTTTGGGCTTGTCCTCACACAGCAGCACACACTGTTCAAGGGCCTCCCTCAAAGTGACAGTTGACGAGTTTGAATGATTCAGGCACTAAATGTGAGCTAATAAGGGTTAGTCAAAGTGCTGTTGGTGTAAATTATCCATGACATCTGGACTGTCAGGCTGCTCCAGAGGCATGGCTGCAGGAGTAGTTTACCATAAGAGAACCTTTATTTGTCCCACATTGGGGAAATTCCTATGTTGCAATGCACAGGTCAATAACAGCAGGATTATGGAAATATGCAATGAAAATGTAAATAACTCTTAATAAAAAGTAGAGATGGGAGATGTATCGTAAAATGGATAATATCGCTGTAGTAGAGACACTTATATGGCTAAGTCATTCTCATTTTGTGTCATTTACTGGTTCATTGGAGCACATGTGTGAAGTTTTGTTAAAATTATTATTATATTGTTACTGAGATAAGGCAATAACAAAATTTGATCTTTCTTTTTGTCAATATCACCCGCTTATAAAAGATACACTCATATCTGACCACTTCAAGTAAAATATTAGAAATCTATCCATTCAAGTGTGCTTTTATGACCTTCGACCTCCTCAAACATACATGTAACCTACTTGTCTTTTCCAAAAATATACAGCTACGTAATAAACAGAAAATACCTTCATGTAACACATCACCATTCATTTCCAAACTTAAACTACTCAAAATCCCCAGAATACAATCACAGATAAATGAAGAGTTTATTTACTAAAACGTACATCTTAGTTTTGAATTGGAATTGACATTTTTTGTTGTGGTGGTTTTAAGTACCATCTACACATCATATTAATAGTTGAGGGGAATTTGCTCATGAAAGGATGGAACAATATTTTATTACACAAAAATCTATAAACCCTAACCTTTCAACATTATTGTTTGTTTTGTTTGTAAAATTCTCTAACCATGACACATCCATCACCTCCCACTAATGACATACACAGTAACCAACAAACACTCAACTGGTTACAAATTTGCATTAACATCATTGTAATCTGATACAAAACCCTACACAGAATCCACATAAGAGCACACAGAACATTTCTCAGCCTCTCTCCATCCCCAACAGTGTGTTTACTAGGTGATGCATCCAGTTTCCTATTAACAGGGACTACAGTGGCCCCCAATAGTCAAATTTTATCCCCTATAGTCTAAAACAAGCTAAATTATAAACTTGTATGACAAATAATACATTTTGCCAGTTATATTATGGTTAAAACATAAAAAAGAAGGCACACCATTCAGATTTGGAACTGTTTTAAAGACTGAATAGAAGCAACAAGTGACATTTATACTCCATATATTATAACATTTGTATAAAATAGAAATGAGATTGCATGTACCACCATAGTCTCAGCAGAATCTGCAGCAAACATTGCATATCCTCCCTTCACTTACGCATACAATCACATTACTGTCTCTTTCCTCACAAACAAAAAAATATAAAAGACTAGCTCACTGCAACATTATCAAAACTACTATGTACAAGAAGCGGTTCTGACTATGTTTGTAGTAGATGTGCAGTGCAGCATATGGACAACAATAAATGTTAGGTGAAGTGACTTTAGTTTATCTGACCATTGATGATCAGTTATATAACACATAACATAATTTGTATGAACAAGTTTACAATAACTTGCCTCAATAATGATAATTGAAAATTTGTGTGAAGAAATGTCTTATGGGATTTAATCATAAAACGGTCTGTACAATAGCAGATTTGTTGCTTAAGCTTGAGATAAATTCTAACATGATTGTTGCTCTCCCCTTTCAGATGACAATGGATGAGAAGTATGTAAACAACATCTGGGACCTTCTAAAGAACGCCATCCAGGAGATTCAGAGGAAGAACAACAGTGGCCTGAGCTTCGAGGAACTGTACAGAAATGCGTACACCATGGTGCTCCATAAACATGGGGAGAAGCTGTACACAGGCCTGAGAGAAGTGGTCACAGAGCACCTTATCAATAAAGTAAGTCTTTAGTCATGCACAAGAAGAAAAGTTATTTTAGCACTTTTTAAATCCAAAATTATAATCAGTTCAGTGCTAATTATTTCCACCTTTCCATTATGAAATAGCAAGGTAAATCCAAACAGGTAATTCTTGTGTTGAAATGCCTTTGAGCCCTACGGCTGCATACCACCAAAACTGGAGCAGCTCAGGAAGGTCTTACTTAGGATGTAAGATTATATCTGCTCTCTTCAATGTATTCAGCATAATGGACAAATTGTGATGAATATGTTTTACACTAGAACTAGAAATACATTTAATCAGAATAGATAATAATAAAAACAAGAATACTTTTGAAGGAAACTGCCACAATTATGCGCTATTCCTCAGAAACTAGTGTTTTTTAATGACACTGGAATCTCTTAAGTTGATTTAGGGTCTGTTCGGGTTCTGCAGAAAGGTTTACAATTTTCCTTTTGTGAAAATTCCAAATCACAACACAGGTGTGAAAGCAACTATTTGTCTGTTATCAGAAGTTATTGTGTAATATTCCTCTTAGAGACGGTTAGAATTTAGACATTGGTGTAATTTTTAATTCAAAGAGACTCGACAGGTTTTGTGGCGGTACAATTCTCCCTGGATATAAATAATTGATTAGAAAAAAGATTTAATTCCTGGCTTATGTCATGGAGACCAAAGTAGTGTGAAAGTGCTCAATGCTGCAGATTGACAGCCGCTTAAACTGTGATCACTTGTCTCTTAAGTGAGAGCAGGCCTGTACTCTGTCATCCCTGTCCAGAACCATGGTACGGTCAGTGCGTCCTGAAAAATTTCAGCCGCCTGTCGAGAGATTTGGTGCTGAGTCATGCTGCAGTGAGACTGATGTCAGGCTTTAAAGGCTCACTAGGCTAGGGACAAAATGAAAGCAAATGAAAGATAATTGTGTGAGAGGTCTGATTTGGTGTACACTTGTTAAAACTTCATTTTTTTCTCAACTTTTTTCGCCCTCTTCTTCCAAAGGTTCGAGAAGATGTGCTCAATTCCCTAAACAATAACTTCCTTCAAACATTGAATCAAGCCTGGAACGATCATCAAACAGCAATGGTGATGATTAGAGACATCCTCATGTACATGGTGAGTCATGCATTTCCACTTTCCCACTTCAACCATGAATAGGTTGAAAACCTAATGCATGATGCTGCACCCAATGTGAAATACTGGCTGAAGAGTTTTGTATGAACACAACGTTAGTGTTGTGATTGTTTCATCAAGTTTATGTTATGTTAAGTCCCTCCTCTTCACAAATATTTTGACAGGAGCTAGATTAATATTACATTGTTAAAGTTTTGGTCACTGGAATGACAATGTAATGATTTGTTTGCATTTTAGGACCGTGTGTACGTACAGCAGAACAACGTGGAGAACGTCTACAACCTGGGCCTCATTATTTTCAGGGATCAAGTAGTTCGTTACGGCTGTATCCGAGATCACCTCAGACAAACCCTCCTGGACATGATCGCCCGGGAGAGAAAAGGGGAAGTGGTGGACAGGTAATTTACGTGCAACTGAATTTTACTAAAACAAAGACTGCATCAAATTCTACTTGAAAGAGCTTGGATAGACAAAACTCAAATTGGACACACCACAGCTGGACACAGCTTCCTCTTCAAAGTTGCTTTCTGCTGCAGAAATCTGCACGCATGAGCCCATCTAACATAATGCCTTCATTTCACTATATAAAGACAATGCAAAGTGAGTTATGAATGAGATTTACCTAATTATGAGCCGATAATGAGCGAGTCTGACTGACATAAGGTGACAAAGAGGGAAGGGCTCAGGAGGAGATGCTACAGCAGAGAACACAAACTCAGGGAACTTTACTGAAAAGTGAACCCGGCTTCTCTAATCCAACATTGTGACACACTGCCTTGTTCTGTCATGTAAACATTTAAAAATAAGCGCTTTATGGAAAGAACTGAAGTTTTGCCTCCCCTGTGAAGACATGGAAGAGAGATGTTTCATTCTCATAATGCTTTGTGCACCCCCCGTGCACACACATGTTGAGTGCATTTATGTAGGACAGGTCAGCGCTGCAGCTCGTGTGTGGATTAGGCATACTCTTGGATTGCATACATTGATGTTTTTAGTTTTGGCTATGCTGGCAGAGGTCCGCGGGTTTGGGAAAGCTGGATGGCCAATGTCGAGCTTCTGACTGCAGTTTCACTTTGTTTTTGGACTGATTTTTCCTCTGGATCAGCTGTAGGAGTGGATCAATGTGCATCCCGGGATTATTTCGTAAAGGAACACAGTGATACTGCTGGGTTCATCCAGCTTCAGCTCCAATGCGCTCCTATGCACATGGATTAGCGCGCAGAGCGCACATCTTTCAGCCACTTATGAGCCCAGCACCTTGTAAAATTATGTATATTCTGTAATTAATCTGTTATAAACAGCCGATAAGATTGACCGTAATCTGTGGCCTTATTTTTAAAAGCATGCATATAAATACACACAGTTTAATACATTTTTTTCTTGGGAAATTAAGTAAAAATGAACTGTTTCAAACTTCCGACAAACAACTCCCTCACGGCTCCTTCACAGCTCTGAACCATGTCTCTCAAAGTGTGGACACTAGGTCTAGACTTCATGTTGCGGAGCTCACTGTTTACCACCTTTGAACAGAGAGCTGCGTACGCGTTTCGGGCCTCATTTTGTGCATAAGGAGGATTAATAAAAGAGGCCCCAGATAATTGCCAGGATTATCTGCTTTGCTTTAAGTGAATACTTTGACTTATAACCCATATCCTTATATTTTACAAAATTTAATCGATTTCTGATCTTACATCACTTGAAAAAAAGACACATTAACAACATTTTTCTGAATGTGCCTAATTCCTTGTTCTATTCTTTACACCAGGGGTGCTATAAGGAACGCATGCCAAATGTTAATGATCCTGGGCCTAGAGGGAAGGTCTGTTTATGAAGAAGACTTTGAAGCCCCATTTCTGGAAATGTCTGCAGAGTTTTTTCAGGTTCGAGCTAACAAACATATTCAACACAGCACAGTATTGAGACTTTTAGATCATTGCCATTTGTATTACAGATGGAAAGTCAAAAGTTCCTTGCTGAAAACAGTGCCAGTGTATACATCAAGAAGGTGGAAGCCAGGATTAATGAGGAGATTGAGCGGGTGATGCATTGCCTGGATAAATCCACAGAGGAGCCCATTGTCAAAGTGGTGGAGCGTGAACTCATCTCCAAACACATGAAGACCATTGTGGAGATGGAAAACTCGGGTCTGGTCCATATGCTCAAGAATGGCAAGACAGACGGTATGAGGTTGATTTGATAAAGCCAAAAGCAGTATTTACAAACGGGGACTAACTGTCAATGTTTGTGCCTGTACTTGGCAGATCTGGCATGTATGTACAAGCTGTTCAGCAGAGTTCCCAATGGGCTGAAGACCATGTGTGAGTGCATGAGCTCATACCTGAGGGAGCAGGGCAAGGCTCTGGTGTCAGAGGAGGGAGAGGGAAAGAACCCTGTGGACTATATCCAGGTAAGAGACACATTGGACATCCCAATAGGAAAGCAGGGCATCAACATAAAGAAAAACATCAGAAAACAGGAATTTTGACAATGAAATTTGAACACAAATATGTTAAAGCCAAAATTGGGTTGCTTGTGGATTCTGTACTGCAAAGAAGTTCTTCTGCTTGATGTAATGTCTGTGTTCATTACAGGGTTTGCTGGACCTCAAGTTACGATTTGATCGCTTCCTTCAAGAATCTTTTAACAATGACAGACTTTTCAAACAAACCATAGCTGGAGACTTTGAGTATTTCCTAAACCTCAACTCTCGTTCTCCTGAATACCTTTCACTTTTTATTGATGATAAACTGAAAAAAGGGGTCAAAGGGGTAAGTTTAGAGTCTGGTGTCTGAAATCACCTACAGTATTGTTTCATAAGTAATCTCTGTATATATCTTTCTGTTTGACAGCTCACAGAGCAGGAGGTCGAGTCTATACTGGACAAAGCCATGGTGTTATTCCGCTTCATGCAGGAGAAGGATGTGTTTGAAAGGTATTACAAACAGCACCTCGCTCGCAGACTGCTCACTAACAAGAGTGTCTCTGATGACTCTGAAAAAAACATGATTTCAAAGCTCAAGGTAAGAAAAGTCTCATTTAATTTTTAGTTTTTATCCTTAACTTTGACCTTGACAGAGCACCAATGCAGAGACTTTTTTTTCTGTGAGCCATTAAAATGTACTTTTTCTCTAACAGACAGAGTGTGGCTGTCAGTTTACCTCAAAACTGGAGGGCATGTTCCGGGATATGAGCATTTCCAACACAACCATGGATGAGTTTAGACAACATTTACAAACTACTGGGGTAAGGAGGCACTATGGGACATTTTACCAAGTAGATTTGATCAACATTGTTGCTTTAAAATAGAAAAAAAGTTTGTCCTCTCCTTTCTGAGAACAGTGGTGTGTTATAGCAACTTTTCAAGAAAAAAACAGAACAAAACAATGTTCAATCACGTGATGACACAGAAAGGAGGAGACACAAGATTCTTGTTGCTGTTACTTATAATGATAATGTAGCAGGAGGATACTTAAGCAACTACCAAACCAGCAAATAATAAACAGATACTAAAGTCTAGAATCAAACGTTGCAAATGTAACCACAGTTCTGTGTGTCACTCTGGTGATGCTGATAACGCTGAATGATTCACTTCTGTGTTTTCAGCACTGCCAGAAGGCGATTCATAGGAATGAAATGGAAAATGTCATTTTAAGTCTAACCACGCATAATGCACTGTACCTACCATTTCTGTATAGTTCTAGATCAAATTTCTGCACTTGTAGATTAACCCATCTCTTTTCGTTTTGACCCCTGGCTCGCATGCCTATTGAATGTTTTTATGGTTGTATATACATTCACAAGAATGCACTGTAGTGTTTTTCATATACTTGTGTTATGCCCATTTTAGGTGTCACTTGGGGGAGTGGATCTGACAGTAAGAGTCTTGACCACAGGATACTGGCCCACTCAATCAGCAACACCCAAGTGCAACATCCCGCCCTCTCCGCGTCATGCATTTGAGGTTTTTAGGAGGTTAGTCTGACTGTCCATCGTAGCAAAATTGTATTATTTTAGAGTTTTTTAATATTGAAAAGTTGGAAAAATTCAACAAATGTTTTAACTTGCTCTCTAGGTTTTATCTTGGGAAGCACAGCGGCAGACAACTCACACTGCAGCACCACATGGGCTCCGCAGATTTAAACGCCACTTTCTATGGTCCAATCAAAAAGGTATGCGGGGTTGGGAAGATTAGTGTCCATAATGTGTTCCAATCCAAATGCCTGTTGACTACTTTAACCATTAAACTTGTCTTACATGTTATAGGAGGATGGGTCTGAAGTTGGAGTAGGAGGTGCTCAGGTGACAGGTTCCAACACTAGAAAGCACATCCTGCAGGTGTCCACCTTTCAGATGACCATCCTTATGTTGTTCAATACAAGAGAAAAGTCCACCTTTGAGGTATCTAAACAGCTATATGCATTCATTAATCTGCAATATTTGAAATGCAATTTTTAACAGAATTTATTGTATCTATTGTAGGAAATCCAGCAGGAGACAGACATACCTGAAAGAGAGCTGGTGCGAGCACTTCAGTCCCTGGCCTGTGGGAAACCAACCCAAAGAGTTCTCACCAAGGAGCCTAAATCCAAGGAGATTGAGAATGGCCATGTGTTTACTGTCAATGACCAGTTCACCTCTAAATTACATCGAGTGAAGATCCAGACAGGTAGATGAAAGATTTAGATTTCTTGTTGTGTTGTTTCTGTGGTAACACTGTTATCTGTGTGCTAGTGGCGGCTAAACAAGGAGAATCAGACCCAGAGAGGAAGGAGACGCGACAAAAAGTGGATGATGATCGAAAGCATGAAATAGAAGCCGCTATAGTCCGCATCATGAAATCCAGAAAGAAGATGCAACACAATGTTCTAGTAGCAGAGGTAAGTTGTCCATCGCCACTGAGTAAAACATCAAAGTCATAGACTTGTTTTGCATGTTTTTACATTTAGAAATTGGAACTTAATTAGCTACAGCAATAGCTAAAAGACCATTACTAACACTGTGTTGTCGTTGTTGTTTTAGGTCACACAGCAGTTGAGAGCACGGTTCCTCCCCAGTCCTGTAGTCATCAAGAAGCGCATTGAAGGACTTATTGAGCGGGAATATTTGGCACGAACGGCAGAGGACCGTAAAGTGTACACTTATGTAGCGTAATGCAAGTGAATTCAATGAAAGTTGAATCTGACGTCATTTTGTGGACTACATTCAATGAACTTGGAAGCGCTTTCATCGATGATTTTGGGAAACACTGGGAAGCTTAACTTTTCTTCCGTGAAATGTGTACAAATCACATCAAAGATGGGAAGTTTTCTAGCAATATTAGATTTCTTCTGTTGAGAGAAACTATGGGGGTCTAGTTTTGTACAAATCATGTTCCTTGTGGCCTTTGGAGAGAATTGGGTAGGCATGTTTGCCAATTTACTACATGCTGTTCTTTACCAAGAATCAAGAGTAAGTGAATGATTAAGCAAACATCAGCTACACTGAGAGTAAGAAAACGTTTGAATTCACTCCCCACTTTTTAAATGTTTATGTCAGTGTGTTCCGGTTGTTTTGTGGCACAATTATGGCTGTACAGGTGGATGTACAGTTGCTCTTGACCTTCCCGCCGGGGTTTTTAAATCATTAAGAGGTCACAATGGTAACTGGTACAAGGCCTGGTTTACTAAAGCAGGTAAATACATTGGAGGACTTCACAAAGCAGGAAGAGTGCTTAATTTATGTTGCAATTATAACTGTTTTGAGGTTGTTTTACTGGTATGAATTGGCTGCACCTCACACAGAATGATGATTTGTGGTTTCCGAGACACATTTGCCCTGGACTGGGCAGTGGGTGACATCCACAGCTGTATGTTCACGGGATGCTTTTATAGGCCTCGGCCGGTTGGTCCCCATTGACTTTTTAGGTCTGTTGTATCTTCAGCTATAATGTATCTCCTCCAAAAAAAACATTCAAGGTGCGAGTTACAAGGAAAACCCTTGTCCCTTCTCAACAGCAATTTGAACAAGTGGATCTCTAGCACCATTATGTACAAACTGTAAAATAATTATTATTCTCACTGCAAATGTGGATTGTACAGGGCCTTGTTTCATCATATTAAATGTAGAATAAATGAATTTAAATGTGTGTCTTTATTTTAACTGCCGTAAAAGTGTTTATGTATTGTAAGAGACCGTAATTGTCATCATTTGGCACAAAGATCGAATTGTGATCATAGACCTGTGACAGTCTATTATGGTCATACTGTGACCATTCATTCATTTTCTACCGCTTGTGACTTTGGGCCTTAGGCGGGGTACACCCTGGGAAATAGCCAACTTGTCGCAGGGCTAAGTACTGTGACTATTTTTTTGCTGTGCGCTCAAATACATGTTCACATCCACTACTCCTAATGGCCAGCCACTGTCAGGCACTGAATGAGTGACAGCTAGATTTAACCAATTACAGTGAAGTGTGAACTTTTACAATTTCTATAAATCAGTAGAAACAATTACAGTGTACACATGAATCGTGATAAAATTTAAATTGTGATCTGACTCCAAGAAAATTGGGATCTTTTGCCATATTGCCCTGGATTCAGTTTAGATAAAAACTTTTATTTTTTTTAAGAGTATTTGCGTGAAGTAGCCTATTAGATGTGATAGGGTTACCAAACCATGGGCTTGTTGGCTGTAATGTGGCTCGCTGTGTAATGCTCTTAACTCTCTAACAGCATAGTTTTCAAGGTTTAGCGCCTCTTCATCCTTGTTCTTAAAAATGTGTCCGACCCGTCTGGACCCCTCCTTTGTCCTCATATTAGGCGTGTTAGGCGCGTGCCATCTGCTCCCGTTATTATGGACAGCTTTGGGGTTTAAGCTGCCATGTCTCTGCCGCACGTCCCTTTCCCCTTGCTTTAAAATACGAGTCCAAGTCGGGGATGATCTACAGTTTGCACGCCCCATGCAATAACTTAGTTGAACACTTTTTACAACGTGACGGAGTTTGGTTGCCTGATGACGTCAGTGCCCTGCAGGGTCCTGTGTTTTCTGGACCAGAGAGAGACGAGTCAAACGGGATGCTTCATTCTCAGTCCGGACTCCTACAACAACTTCAACTCGCACTTTCGTGTCCAGGAACTGAAATGTGCTGATGTTTCACAGAGCGCCACTAAAGCACAAACATCATGAAAGCGTGGAGTCCGGAGCAGAAAGTGAGTAGTCAGTAGTAAACGCGTTAGCTCCGGGCTAACGCGAGCTAATGACTTTGTTTTACTGTGTAACTTGGTACTGTTGAAAGTAGAAAACAACATGTTACTTAAAGCCTGCGACAGCCTGCTGTACCTGTTTGACTTCTGTTGATTGTGGATTTATTAAATACCTTTTTAGCTTCTGTTGGCTAACAACGGAGCATGTGTTGTCATGGTGACGGAAGGGACGTTTGTCAGACCACCACCACAAGATGGAGACAGATGTTTGTGTTTCATCCTCTGGTGTAAGTCAAAAAGTGGAATAATGCTGTCTTATTTTTCTTCTTCAGATCTGACTCCAGCAAGATGTCCTCATCAGCCAGTAAGTAATAATAATAATACTAATAAAGTCATTTTCTTTATAATGCATTGCATCTGGGTCATTTGTGTCCCAAATGTGTGTCCTGTCTCAGCTGAGGGGATGACCAGACGGCTTCGGCAGCAACGGCTACAGAGTACACTTCTGTTACATTTGCACTTGCTGGCCAACCCTGGAGACTCCCTGCTCCTACAGCAGACCCTGGACCAGCTGCTGCGCTGGCTCTGTCCCAGCCTCCGCATCTTTCATGTGTCAGAAAGGGCATCGCCTTACAGAATTTACACTCGACTTTGTCCTGTGGCTGGTGAGTTATCTTGCACTTAAACATTTTTTTAGCAGCATGACCAATCTGATGACATAAAAACAAGCTTCTTATTTTAGGCTATCCGTCTGTGGCCATCACCTTCTTCCTCCATGAGGCTTATGGAGAAGAGCGAATCCTCAAGGTCCTTGACTTCTTGCAGCACCCTCCATGGCAGTATCACCACACAGAGAGCTGTGGCAGTCGGACTTTAGGTGTCCACATTTCCTCCTGCAACTCACCTGCCAATCCCTCCCTTAGGCCCTACCTCCTGCCCAGTAGAGACTTCTACAGTCTGGGTGCAGGCATGCCTGTGTGGGGTGTGCGCCCGGTGCACTGTGGAGGTGAAATCCTGCGTGTCACACTTTATAGTGGATATGATAACTATGAGGACTCAGTGAGACTCTATGAAACAGTACTACAACGACAAGCTGAGGAACAAAAGGCAGGCTTCTGCTGGTTCACCCTTCACACAGGTAAGTGCCACAGATTGATTAACCAAGATATGAACATAACAAATCTGAATTGATATTTACTTGACAGAGCCCGGACTGAGCCTGCAGCTTGCGCTAAAGCAGTTGTCACCAGGGGTTCGGGTTGAGCCATGCAACTCTGCTGTGCTGCAATTCAATGTGGAGGAAATTGGACAGTTGGTTCCTCTGCTGCCTAATCCCTGTACCCCTATCAGCCCAACACGCTGGCAAACTGAGGACCTGGATGGAAACAAGGTGCTCTTCCAGGTAAAACAAGAACATATCTCAGAGGGTTTCTTTGTTACATTATTTAAGAACACCCATTACAACTCAAACCTGTCAAAGAGCTAAGAGTTAAGTGTGTGCACATGTTAATTCCGTCAAAGTCACTTATCCTGTTCAAATCTCTTTGGCACGAGTGTGGATCATAATCCTGTCCTTCTGTGCTTCAGGTGAAAACCCCAGTTCAGCCTCAGCGACCTCTAACCTGTGCTTTCCCCCTGAGCGGCCCTCCTGTGTCCCCCCGAGGCCGACAGTTCAGCAGTGTGTCCCCAAGCAGCTTCAGCAGCCCCCTTTCCTGGCACACACATAGACAAGGCAAGTGGACTCTATAACTTAGACAAAAGTGGAGCTAAAATGATTTAAATGTCAACACCACTAGGTTACTGCCCTAACTCACTGTATTACTGTTACAGTGTTATGTCTGTTCACATGTATAGGTTTGTGTTCTAATGTAAAACTGTTGGTGGTTTGTCCAGGAGGACATAAAGCTCGAGATGGTGATGGAGGAACAGACAGTTTTGGTTCAGGCAGTGGGTATAGCAGTCCTCCTGGCAGCTCTTGTTACTCGTCTCAGCGGAGCAGTCCTGCACCGGTGCCCTTCTCCCATCAGACAGAGTCCCCTCGTCCGCACATCACACGCTCTCTGTCCCACCTGCTTCTGGAGGAGGACGAGGAGGAGACCAACGTGGATACAGGAGATCTGGTCTCAACTCCACATGACATTGTTCCCAAAACAATCAGGCGCTCTTCCTCTGTGGACCTGCTGATGAGTGTGAGCTCAGATCGGCCGGCAACAGTGGGGGCCTCAGCAGTGGAAGTGTTGGCAAAGGAGCTGAGTGAGTGTCTGCCCCGGACCCTTGGGAGCACTGCACTTATTGGGCACAGCCCCAAATCCAATGGGATCAACAGGACTAACCCTGAGCCCCTCACACTACTGTCTCTGAGAGCAAACAGTGAAGAGAGCATGGACGAGTTCTACATATAAATCCTACAAGGACACAACTAACACATGGAACATGGACTTTATAAAATTACTTTTTATTTTACTTGAAATTTATTTTGTGATATAAAATATGATTGATATGTTTTAGATAAAATGTTCACTCAAAGTCAGTAGAACTATAAAATTACATTTTATGTTATGCTGGAATTGCTGGTAAATAGATTATTTGTGTACAGTATATATATTATGTGTACTGTAATGTTAGACGACTAATATCAGTCCTGATTCAAACTAGTTATAACTGGTTAAGTCAAAATGTTTACAGTGAACTGAGACGCGAGTCCACAAAGGCAGAGAATGTCCCTTATATTGTGATGAAACTATGGCCAAAGTAAGCTGTGGGATCAGCTGTACGGCTAGAGATTAAGTGAAACCTCAGCATATGGTGAAAACCCCCTTTTCTGTTCTTGGATTGCAGAGTGTTGTGACAAAACAGATAGATGAGGAGTCCAGTTGGTTTGTATTAGAACTAAATATGATACCCGTGATTAAGCCCTCCTTTGGCCGCTTTTATTTTCAACAAGACGTGACTTTTTATACTGAATTATAATGATATGAAATATTTTCAAAGCAGTTGAATATTATTTCTACTGATTCTGAGTGATAATAATACTCTCCTCTACAAGTATAAGTACAGTTTCTGTCCATATGTCCTGTACTAATGAGCCGCGACTGCTGAGAAAAAACTCAAGATCCCTTTTTTTTAACAATAACTTATTTTTGTTTAACTAAAAGCATATTCTGACATTGTGCAAATCAAACAGAAAAGTACATGTGCATTACTTGTCGGCTGTATAATGTATTTAAAATTTAAATTTCTCACCTACATACAAAAGTCAGGTTATTGTAACAGAGGGAATTTGAATTAACATTTCCACATTTATTCATTGCACTTGAACGTGAAGTCCCAGCTCCCTCTACTGGTCAAAGAATGTTATTGCTCTGAGGATAGTTGCTGCAGCCAGTCCAGCTTAGATCTTTGGCCCACAGTCCCTCTTTTGTCACTCGCACCTTGAGTGGGTCGAATCTCCAGAAGCGCTGCTCTCTGAACAGGTAGAGGCGTCCATCCGGGCGGGTAAGTGCCCCATTGGTCCCTTGGGGCACCCCTGTCCAGTCTGTCAGTTTGCGGGGGTAATAGGGCTCTGCGCGCAGTGTCCTCAGGTTCAGAACAAAGTATCGTGAGCCCTTAAACAGGATCATGTGTCCCAGAGGGGCGTAGAAGAACGCACAGTCAGGGTGTCGAGGGAGGTCTGACTCCACAGTTATCTTGGGAAAACCCGAGTCCAGATGTGATCCAGAGTAACGCCACATCCTCCGCCCTGAAAACACAAACTCAATGAGTAACTACAGCATTCACAAAACAAACATGTGACTTCAATGATCATGTGAGCATTAAAGTCAGTAAGACTTGTTATTACAATGAGATATATGTTTTATTTCTGACAACACAAAATATGTTCACTGACTGGGTTAATCATACAATCGCTAACATTCAAAACTTTTTACCACAGCATAAAAAGGCAGAGCCCTGGAATATCTACAAATAGTCTTGTCCTTTAGAAGAGTTGTTACTGTGTAACCAACAAAAATGTAAAAGTAAGAATTATTAGCCTCATCACCACTGAGTTCAGTGTAGCCGTACCTTTGAAGAAGTACAACTTGGAGTCCAGGGGGGAGAAAGCAGCTGCTTCGATGGCTGGAGGCAAGTCTGCCCACCGCTGTCTGAGAGGCAGGGGTCTAGTGACAGCACCTTTGGGTGACACCGTCCAGAAGAAACTGCCCCGGAATACCAACACTGTGTCGTTTTGGTCTAGGAAAAACAATGTAATAAAGTGAATCTTGAGAGAGTGGTTGAGTATTGATATCCCTGGCTGATCATGATAAACATACCCATAGTGATGGCATCAAACACCCCTTGGCAGTAGACCGGTTGGTGGGTGTTCTGGGGGGTCTCTGTGAGCTCCCACTGCTGCAGGACTGTGGTGAGCACCTGTCCTGGGAGTCGGACAGCACGCTCCCCTGATGGCTTACCTACAGTCGTAACCAACAACTACTTCAGTTAGGAAAAAAGTACAAATCATTTCACTGCTGCAATGTTTTCTATTAAGTCACAGAAAGGATGCAATTGTCTGAGAGAGACCCATAAGTTAAAATATGGTAAGGTAAAGGAAACATATTTTTGTCTGATCTGAAAGAAATATTTGGTCAAATAAAATCAAAGGGCATTTGAATTGAATATACTTAATTTTACGACACTTATCTTTTATGAACAAGATGAGAGTTTTCGTCATGTTATTTCAAGTTGCACTAGATAACTTCTCTGGTACAAAGTCTGCCACCTGTTGGTCTCCATGAAGATGGTATTACTTTGAAAGCCTTTCTATCATGAACCACTCCTAGACAAATGAGGAATTAGACTGATAAACTTTCTTGAAATGTTTCACAGCAAGACATTTAATGCAAATCAAATCAAACTTTATTTATAAAGCACTTTTCATACATAAAATGTTAGATCAGTATGGCTGTTTACAATGGACAAAATGTAAAATTATCATCTACATATGTTCCAGTTTAATAGTACATCCCCAAAAAATATAATATGTCTTCTTTAACTATCTCCACGGAGACAAGCAGATGATGACAGCAGACTAAGTTTTTCAATATATTTTTGCATTAAGACTGCTGTAATGAAAAAAGATTTAATAACATGCATTGACATCTCCATGGAGACAGGTGACCGACCCTGACCAGCTTTAAAATATATTTGCATCTGCCTCAGAAACTATACTAGAGCCCCTTTTAATTGATTTGATGTTTCAGGATGGTTACTGAGAGGAAAACTGTTATCACCAACATGATATATAGCACCGATTTTAGATATTTAAATAATTCTGTAGAAGTTCTGTTTGGTCATGCAAATTACTGAGAGACAGATTTTGATATAAACATTTATGTTTTTACATGTGTTTAATGTCTGTATAGCACTTTGAATTGCACTTTATACGAATTGTGCTATTGTGCCAAATTTTTCCTGCCTGCTTGATAATTAGTTTGAAATGTATATAGAGCTTAACAATGGAGGAACAAATAGTAAAATGAGGGCACAGAAGTTTATAGTTTGTAAGACTTTGAACAAACATTTGTGTCTACAAGATTGGATCAAATCAAATCAACACACCCAAGTAGAGAAGGAAGAGATACAAAAACACAGGATTACAGCTATTCCCAGTGTCTTACAGTGGGAAAAAAAATACTAGTCATCAAACGGTAGAAGATGGTAAAGAAAATTGTGTACTTTTCATGTGCTTGTAGGTTGTGCGTGTTTATAGGGCATGTTTCAAGGCGGTTGAGAAGGAGTCGAGGAGGTGAAGTGCTCAGAGAGTGACATGTCCAAGCTGCCTATACATCTGCTTTCTCTCACCTCACTCAGCCTAACACACAGAGACACGGGCACAAATGCACTGCCTGCAGCCCGGAGCACACAGGGATACAGTGCTTTCATTAGGCTACAGGAGCTGTCAGGGAGGTGTCTTGTCCACATCTGCCTGACATTTACGTGGGAGCAGCTGGGGAGAGGTTCATGCCAGAGGGAGGAATTAAAGCTGAAGAGGCTATGTAAAGGTTTTGATTAATACACATTTATGGAACTTAAAACACAAGTTGTTAAAGTACATGGTTGTACTCAGACTATTTGTTTTACCAAAAGTAAACCATCTTTTTTAATATCCTTAATAAGCCTTACCTAGACTTTACAAATCTGTTGTTTAATGGATGATGTTTCATTAAGTTAAACGCCATTAGCCAAAGGGTTTGCGTAAGAATTCTTTTAAGAAACCAATTGATATATCTGTCAAAGTACAAGTTTTACAGTTATGTTGTTAAGCATATTCCACTTGTTTAACATTATGTAACATTTCTGGTGGAGTGTCCTACCGCATGTTTGTCTCCATGAAGATGATTTCTTTGCTATAATTGTAATTTTGCCTGGTGACTTTGTCTGTTTGTATACAAGGAGTTAGATAGGAACATTCCAGGCAAAGTAATAACAAGAAGGTGGGAGCCCCTTCACCAGAAAAATCTTATAGTCCACCTTTAATCCCCAAAGGACCCAATATTAAATATTCTCCAAACATAATGATACATAACATTCAACAGTGCAACTCAGCCTTATGTAATAGACGACCTAATCTGTGCACTGTATCTCCTTATCCACAACTTGTATAAATCCTCCTTTTATATTCAACCTTTACTTGGTTGAAAATATATCTGAAAGATCTTAATGTGCAGTGGAAATGATCAATGAATGATCGACTGCTGCAGCTCTGTTTATTCAATATTTATGAAAATAAATGAAATATGGATGGATCTCTCTCTCTGATTCCTTCTCGCCTTCCTGAGCTACTGTGTTGAATTATTTCTCTTGTGGATCAATAAAATCTAAGGCTTGTATTACACTTGACAAAGAAGGAACCAAATGCATGATTTTTGCAATATGTATGTAAAAAATTCATTCATTCATTTTCTACCGCTTATTCCCGTTAGGGGTCGCGGGTGACTGGAGCCTATCCCAGTGACTTTGGGCCTTAGGCGGGGTACACCCTGGACAGTGGCCAACTCATCGCAGGGCTAACACAGAGACAGAGACAAGGACAGACAACCATTCACTCTCACATTCATTCACTAGGGACAATTTAGAGTTGTCAATTAACCTACACAGTCATGTCTTTGGACGGTGGGAGGAAGCCGGAGAACCCGGAGAGAACCCACGGTAACACGGGGAGGACATGCAGACTCCACCCAGAGAGATCGTGTGACGTTGGGGTGGTCTGGGATTCGAACCCACGATCTCCTTATTGAGAGGCAGAAGCTCTAGCCGCTCTGCCACCGTGCACCCTGTATGTAAAATAAAAAAAAAATAAAATATATATATATTTTTTTTTTTTTTTTTTTTTTGTATGTAAAAAATAATTATGGTAAACAGCAGTGTGAAAACTACAGACACAGCATATGTTGCTGAGAACCACGTTTAGTTTTATGTTAAGTAGACTAAGCTCTTTTAACTTAGCAAATGTTAACTAAATATATTATCTGTCTGTTCCCCAGGCTTTTTGAATGATAAATCCCACTATAAAACATGTATAAAACTATGAATAGAATCTTGAAAATAAAAGTCTATAAATCCCTCCTCCCATTTCTCTCCTATAAAAGTAAAATAAGTCTGTTTTAACTCTGTGCTGAGCCCTTAAGCCACAGTTAAACCCGAATGACACTGGTTTTCAGACAGCCTTCTCCAATTTACCATCTGTGTAGTGAAGTGGCTTTTATGGTAATTGGTCAAACTCATAAAAAAGATGGCTGCATTTCTGTATGATACATGAACTTGTAGCCTGTGGAGTGGAAACTGCTCAGATAAGGCAGGGCTGTGTGTTTTGTCATAAATGAAGAAGGGAAGCCTCGAGGAAATTAAGCTGGCAAATACCTTTTTAGGAAGCGGAGTGCAGGTGGGACTTCTCAGAGGGGGGGGGGGGGGGGGGACCGTGCTGCTGGGTAGAAGATCAGATTCACTGCTTCATTATCCCAGACATTCCTACACAATTAGCCCACATTTTAACAGCAGATGTTTTGACACCTTTTTGTCCCGGTGTGCCCAAGTATCACTTACACTGGTATAGATCGCTCTGACAGGCAACAAGTGCTAGTATTGTGTCTAGGTGTGGGTGATATTATTGACAACATTGAATATCAGATGATATTTTGGCAACTCAACAGAAATGTGCCACTTTTTTTTTTTTGTTTAGTTTAGTTTAGACCAGGCATGTCCAAATGCGGCCCTCATACCAATTTTCTTGGCCCTCAGGCTTCCTGGTGAATTGGCCTACATTATCCTGAGAAGTACTTTTTACAGCAAATTTAACATTTTCTACAATTTTAACCGAAATAACTAACATTTTGGTGCGAGACAGACCTGATATTAAGGCACTGAGACTGAACGTAGATGCGGTGGTGCTTAAAACATCAGATAAACGCAGATTTTTTAACGTTTCACGATTGATTTGTGGCCCTCCGATTGGTCTGTATTTCAATAGGCGGCCCTCGATGGAAAAAGTTTGGACACTCCTGGTTTAGACTGTAGAACTACCTTCAAAAAGTGTAGAAGTATCACTCTAACTGCATATTGTTTAAGTATTTTAAAACTAATATAACTATTTTACGTACTGTATCTTCAAAATAATGCTCACATTTAATTGAAGGCACTAAAAAGGTGAGCATGTGCAGTGCTAGAGGTAATAATTTGTGTTAAAGGCTGCAATCTAGAAGTAGACATTTTTGAAAATAAAATCATTGGTCAATCACACAATATGTTCAAATCGACTCTTTCTTATATGATGAGAATGTAATGTCTGCCAAAACAAGTAAATATATTAGAGAGACAATGAAAATGTAAAAAAAAACATCAAAAAGGTTTACATTTCCCTCGGTTGGGCGAGGGAACAGCTCATGAGGAAACTCTCCAGACAGACAAAGGATATTTTAACAAGTGTAATTAATGTCTTGGCAGCAATGAGGAAAAGACACATCAAATCCATCCAGAGCAGCACTTGTAAGAACCCGCCTTGCACATTTGTTGGCAGTCACAGCGGGGGGTCGAGTGTGCGTCTGAGAATGTGCATTATTAGACACCTGCCCACCTCAGACTCAAAATGCTAAAACAGACACAACCGCTTACAACACAAATACTTCAAAATCCAATGTCACAGATCCACTAATAAAAGCTTCATGAAAGAAACATATGCATCTACAACCAAAAAATACTCCAAAACTGAGGTACTGCATTTTGTTCAAGGTGCTACTATAGCCAGTAACCACAGCTGTCCTAGGGCTAGTCCATAGTCCAACGAGGTTCATTTGGTCTTATGATTATTAAATTTTTTTATTAACATTAAATTAAATGTTTTAAGGTTCTTATTTCAGACCAGTGTTTGTTTATTTACCTGACAGTTTCACTCACAATCTTCATCGGAGGAAGACTGAGAAGGAACATCATCAGGACAGAGGACAACAAACATTGTCGCTGGATTAAGGAGGCGACTGAAATACGGAAACGTGCTCCGAGGACTATGAACCGGGACGAAGGGGGCCTTTTTACGCTCTCACACCTGGGGCTCCGTCCTGAAGAAGTCCGACTGCAGATGGTGCTGTTGTCCTGTCTCTACCGGTAGGAAAACTGCCCAAAACCTGTGTAACTCAGCTGACAAGACACGTCACAGCGACATCGAGTGATTGATGAAGACTGAGCGTGAGCAGTCGAAAGCAGTCGAAACTGTCAGGTAAAATAAACAAACACTGGTCTGAACTAAAAACCTTGAAATAATGTCCTAGGGCTGAATGACAGAGTGGCCATTAGCCTCTCTACCAACTATCAACAATTCACACCACATTCAAAACGGCTGCAACAATTAATCAGAATTAATCAGTACAAGTTGACTACTAAAACATTCAAAATTGGTTTCTGGAAAATATATTATTAAATTGAAATGGCAAAATAGAATAAAGTTAAGATTTACAGATTTTTATCAATTGTACACTTTATTTTCAATCTAGAACCTTTCAGTCATCATATTTGAATCTTTAGTTGGTTAAAAATGTATTTAAAAATCTTATTCTACAAAACAAATAAACAGATGACTAGTCGATGACAGCAAAAAATACAGTAATTGCTGAGTCGACTACTAAAATAATTGTGAGTTGCAGCCCTATATTCAAACTTAGGCAAAGTGAAGTGGGTGAAGTGTGTTGCCCAAGGACACAACATACTGCAATTATATGACAACAACTAAATGTCATGAGCCAAAGATGTCCAAAAAACAACAACCTGTGACAGACGTAAAGAAAGAAAGCCATTTCTATTTTATCCATGACTGGGAGAAATGCTTCTTGTAGTGTTTATTCATTCAGCTCTTTCAGTGTTTACAGCCGTCTGCCTCCCCGGCCTCCACAGCTCGGTGCAACTTTACGACCACCACAAGCCGACTTATGACATTCTTGCAACAGTCTTTCCTTGTTTTCTCAAATCCTCTTGTTTGTTTTTCTGTGTTTGGATTTAACATGGAGTTATCATGTCCAACCCCCTTAATCTGAATTCAAAGTTGTCATTGTCCATAAGAGGTCAACGCCATTACTTTGTTTTTAGAATATAAGTGAAGGATAGGCTATATACCGTAATATAACGTTTAAAGAAATAAATACCGTCTCTCTTGCAGACATACTAAAGATCCAAAATGCACTTGTGTCACGAAGACAGATATATAGATGGAAGGAATGTGGTACAATTCATCTTCATATGAATATGTACGCAGTTATGCACTGTATTTAGACTGCCCTGATAAGTGCAATAGTCTCTGAAGACACAAAGTTATTGTGTAGTGTTAGAGTGGTCATTCTAGTTTATTTTATAGTCCCATTATTGAGAAAAAAGTGGTGAGTTCAAGTTCAATTTTGAGGAGGAACAATGAACAATGGGGCAGATCTAATATGAAGGAGAATGAGTCCAGTCAGTCATTATTTTCTTATTGTTTTGCCTCCCTCCAGTGCTGCCACAGCATGTCACAATGCAAACCTGTATGTATCTAATCTTGGGACTGAAGGAAGAGATTCAGAGTCAATTGTATTGTATTTTTGTGCTCTTCGAGATTAGTACTAGTCTACTCAAGTCGTGCTGGAGTCCAATTTATGGAGTTTGCCCAATTTGCTTTTGGACGTTCTATTCCTGAGCTCTATTGTGTAAGCATATAAAGAATGAGTGTTAGTTTGAAATCAAATGTAAACACAAAAGTCCATAATGATGAAGAGTCTCACCGTAGAGCTGCTGCACAGCGATGATGTCGTCCCAGCTGAGCAGCAGGCTGCGGCCCAGTCTCCTATAGTAGGGCGACATGAGGGCGTGTCTGACGGGAGAGTGCTCCAGGCCCAGAGTGTGACCGATCTCATGCGCTGTCACCAGGAACAGGTTGTGCCCCTTATGGCCATTCAGAGTCCACCTCTCTGCTATATCAAAGTGAGCCTCTCCCCGACGAGGCAGGAACGCATGGGCTAAAATCCCCCCTGAAAATCAGACAATTGGCATCATCAGAATTGTCAAAAAAACTTTATTAATGACTATTTCACTTCAAAAAAGTAAATTGAAACTGATTCTAAAATGTTTACCATATTTAATGGTGGTTTATGGTCGAGGTTACAGTTACAGTTAGTGGTATTGTGCGCTGTAAAGCAATCCATTTGCCCTATTAAAACTTGACAAATGGATTTATACAAGAATGATCAATAAGACACAACTGTCAGAGCAGTTGACAAACTAAAACCCGGTGCAGACTGTTATTAGATGGGGCTATCTATTTGTTTGTTACTGCAGCGATGTCCTGTTATTGTACACACATAAACATTAGGAAGTGTATTTAGGAAGTTGGGATAAAGATCTATTTGTCGAGAGTACAAATTACATACAAGCAGGTTCCAGCTGGAGTGAGTCACACAAAACAGTCATCACAACCATAGGCAGCCGTTCCATTATGAGCTTCTGTCGGCACCCATGCACCCTGCACCAGCCCTGGCCCTGACCTGGTCCGTCAAAGGCGTTGCTGGCTCCATCATTATGGTCCCCCTCGTAAAAGGCCAGTCGGATGTCCGCCGCAGCTCCTTCGGGGGACTCTTGGAACACCAGGCCCGACACATTGCTCCACAGCTGGAAGGCCGCCCGCACCGCCAGACGCACAGATACCGGGGACAGGTGACGAGGCCAGTTCACGATCTGGTAGGTGAGGTGGCGCTTGTACCACTTCTCAACTGAAAACATAAAAGGTAAAAACCCTGCAATAATGTCATAATCTTATGAGGTCAAACTACAACTTATGGCGCTAGACCTCTCTCTACCTAGAAACTTCCTTCAAATATTTCAAGAGAATTCTAAGTCATACTCCTGTCAAGACATGCAGCTCAGTCAGCAAATGATTTAAAGTGGACCAAATGAACTTCTTGATTCAATCTTGAATTTGCACAGGCACTTAACAGAAGTCATAAGCTTAGTCATATGTTCTTCGGCCAACAAAGTATGACAACATTTATCTAGACTTCAACATCAAGCAAAAATGCCCAATAAATAATCAAATAAAGTAAATTATATTATTATAAGCCCTTGCACAACTGCCATTACACTGAGCATATTTATTTCTCTACAAATAATAAATCATTATTATTACACTCCTTATAACCATGTATTTACATCTTCCACTTCTTGGACTATAAACTGTCACAAGTCCGAAGTACAGCCAAGATGTTTTGAAGCACGGTCTTTCATATCCAGGAGCAGGGCCAAAATGATAGGATGTTCTTAACCACGTAGGCTCTTAGCTGAGTAAACGAACAAGCTCTCAAAGCACCCGCTTGACTAAACAGTTTACTTCAACGCGTGTCTGCGGCTTCTCAGCTTAGGCATAATTACATGAGCTGTTCCCATACAAATCTCTCATTTGTTGAGGGGTGCTACACTCAGCTGGTCTTGATTTGGCGCTGCAGTAATCTGTTCACATACACAGGATTAGGAGTGTAATAGGGGAACAGAGGTGCACACATGGGGCAGACGGAGAGGCAGCCGTGCAGGAAACCATCATTAGATAAGGGACCTCAGAGGCACAGCTTTGGAAATGCTGAGAAAGAACAAGAGCACTGCACAACGAGCTTAGTTTTAGTTAGTTTTAGTTATAAGAATATCAGGAATCAGTGACGTAACTTTGTGGATGTAACAATAACAATGAATAAAGTTAGTTATTACAAATTTCTTTTAAAAATGCACCTCTTTCTGGTGGTATATTGACCTAAAACAATTTAGTAATAGAAACAGGTCGACTTCCTGTTCAGAGCTGCAAATCCAATAAGCCCGACCTCTTCATAGTGCTCATAGTGGCATTTCATTCATATTCTCATTTATTTATTTTTTTTATTTTATTTTTTTAAGTAGCTATGTGACATTTGGAATCTGAGATGTATCCTCCACTTATCCGGGGCTGGGTCGTGGGGCATCAGTCTAAGCAGGGACTCTCAGACTTCCTTCACCCCAGACACTTACTCCAGCTCCTCTGGGGGGATCCCGAGGCGTTCCCAGGCCAGCCGAGAAACATAGACCCTCCAGTGTGTCCTGGGTCTACCCCGGGGCTGCCTCCGGGTGGGACATGCCCAGAACACCTCCCGAGGGAGGTTTTCAAACAATCCTCGTAATTAAGTGTAGACAACACAGGATTCCTTAAACATGCATGAACCTAAATATAACTATGAGTAAACTGCCAGGAGGTCAGCAGATGGAAATTAGCCTAAAGGATATAATCTATCATATTTACATGTATTAACAAAGCATATTAATGTTCATGAATATGCACTGTTTCCCCTCTTCCTTAAATACATAAATAAACTAATGATGAGGAAACACCATTGTAACAAGATTAAAAGCTTAATAAAGTTGATTTTGCATAATATGTCCGCTATAAACTTATTCATCTCCATGAGATGAGCAGGTGAATCCACCTGGCCAAGATACAAGACAGGTCTGTGGAGAGATGACCACAATTGCAGTAAGAATGGATGTTTTTCAAGGTATTTTCAGGGTCTGGTTAAGTCTTCAGCAGCCCATTTTTACAACAGATGCATTGGTTCATGTTTCAACATGGCATAGTAAGCCATGTAAACTGTGATTGATAACAAACTGTCAACATATTACACATTCTTCTGCGCGGTTCTTCTTCTATAGCACACTGAGGAAAAAACAAATATCTGAATATTTCAACCCATCAGGCTGTGGGATCGGTGATTGATGACACCAGTGAGTGTAAACAGTACAAATGCAAGTCGACACAACTCTTAAAGTGTACGTGGAGAAGACATAATTCTTGGTATTTACGTTGCAATCTCTCAAGTGAACTTATGATAGATGGAGTGGAAACGCCTGGAGACTGCAACACTTACTGCAACGCGGTCAATTAGAAGAAAACAACAGCTAGTATTTCACCACAGGAGTGAAGGTTGCCATTATAGACCAGATTTTCCGTGAGAATTGGTGAGGCGTAGTTTCAGGGTTTAATTCCCAGGTGAATTTGTTGCCACATGAGCTGAAGAAATGTACAGCAAGGCTGCACAATAAATTGAATAGAAAGAAGAATACAAATTTGAATTGTAGTCGATATCAAATCTGAAAGGCTGCAGTTTATTAAGGTAAAAGAATGTGCTCAAATAACAACAAAATATCCTGTTTTTCTATGGGGGAAAAACTTGTGATCATTATTGTTTACTTATATATAATATCTGGGATTCTTGTAATAGTTTAGCAATTCATATTTCAATCTTCTATCAACTATTTGTACACGTTAATGTGTTTAAATAAAATGTGCTGAATGCAGAAAACCTTAATCTCCAATCTAATCATAATACTTGGCAATTAGTTATTTTTCTCAATTGTGAAACCCTGTTGTATTGTAAGTTTGGCACTTGAAGTAGGACCTTGTCTGTGAAAGTATAAGAGGTCCCCGGGGACAGAGGAGAAGCCAGGAAGTCAGACACTCGCGACATTCCACCACTTCCCCTGTGGAAGTCATTAATGTGGTGCCCATAATGTGAACAGTGCAGGGAGGCAGAGTTATCGCAGACATTCGGAAGTGGAGCCGATCATCAGATAGACGCACTTATTGTTTGTTTTGTCGACTGGTGTCAGAGATGGGGCCCGGCTCTGTGAGAGACTCTTTCATCCTCACTATCATGAGGAAGAACAGCCTGGCCTGTCAGTCCAAAGCTTGTGCTTTGTAATGCATAATCCGTTTATGTTCAAGTGTATTCAGTTGATTTGATTTGTCTATTTATGCATGTTACCACCATGTCATCTACATACACAGGTCATTAGACAGTGGGAGAAAGCCGGATGTAGGATAACAAAATGTATCACTATTGAGACCAAATCTTTATTTGATTTAACTGCAAAGCCTGTAATTTAGACCTCTACAAACAAATTGTAAACTGCATGAGATTCTAGTTTATCAGTTCATATTTAAGTCTCCTCTCAACTGTTTTTTAAGTGTTCAAAGTATGCACATTGAGTCGTGATGGGTAAAATTTATCCTTAACCCTTTTTTTGTTTTTAAGAGAGAGAGAGAGAGTAAGTGCATCACCATTGTGACATAGTATCAGTCAAAAAATGTAAATTAGGCATTTTCACACATTTGTTTAGCCTTGGGCAGACATAGAGTTCCCTGTTAATAAAAGTCAAAGTCATTGGAGCAATCAAATTGTGACCAAAATTGAAAGATATTTTTTCATGCTTTATTGTTATAGAGCAGAGAATTGGTTCCCAAAGTGGGGAATGGGACTTGGGAATTATGACTATGTAATTTGTTTTTAAATTGAGAACAGTTGTCAGCTTGTATATGTATGTGACAGTTTCAGTTTCAGTTGGGGTCCTGGCCTGAAAAGTTCATGTAACCCTGCTCTAGAGTCTGGTCATGTAATTAATGTATTTAAAATGTCATTTGAAGCAGAGTTCAAACATTTTGTACTGTATTTGTGTTAAACCGAGCATTAATAAGAAAAAATAAGAAAAAATATATTATATATATATAAAAAATATTTTTAATCACCTAAAGTAGTAAACAGCAATTAGCCTGTGTTGGTGATAGTGAAAGAGTTAGTATTATGTAAGTGACTGATGGATGCATTTTGCTGCTGTAAACCCATATCACCAGGTACTGTGCACACCTTAGAACACACACACCTCAACACGCGCACACACACATCTCAAGACACACACCTTAAGACACACACCTAACTGCTCCCACTGCACTTATCTCCTACAAGGGCAATGGAATTTCAGCTCTGCAAATATCCCCGTGAGCGATTATCAGGGAGCACCATGAGTCAAGGTCTGTTTTCATTTGCCTGTAAGAAGTTCAGCAATGTTCAGGCCAAACATTACAAAAATCCCATCATCACGCAGCGCTACAGCTGAGAGAAGGCGCTCATCAGGACTGACACCTGTGGGACCAGAACAAATTGCCCAAAGCGTCATGTGAGTTAGAGTCAGACAAAATGATACCCATGCACAACAGGCACTAAAGAAAGACAAAAGACGGGGATTTTTGTCAGCACAATGTTATGCCTATGGGTACAGTTGATAAAGCAGGTGTGTTCATGAATAACAAAATTACCAATTAAAAGATGACGCTCATGCATTTGGCCTAAGGTAAAATAAGTAATTACATGCTATAAAGAATATGTAGGATTCAACTTAAATTTTCAAGCTTTCTCAAAATGTAATTATTCATGAAACTACATGGATCCCAATTGTGGTGGACTAGATTTGTAAACGTTGATGTTTGATGAGCCACCACACTTTTAATAAGGTTTGGAACACTAATGTTAGATCTGAAGTCAACACATTTGTTATTTAGGTCAAGAAAGCAGATTTTTTTTCCAATTATACAGTAAAAATGACTGGTTATGATAATTTTGGCCAATTTAGCAGGACGCTTGAAGGTTAACAAAAATGTGTCTGAGAGCCATCTTATGCACACAATGTCAAAGTGTCTCCAGAATAAGTGAAAAACACAATGCTTTATTTATATACTTTCTGCACAAAATGTGACAACACTGCTCCATCATAGGTTGTGAATGTATAAAAATACTTTCTATTGATGTTATATTTTAATTAGAGGAGTGCACTGTATATAGACGGTAAAGTTTGCAGTCATTTCAAATTATATATTTTGAGGGAAATTGTTCAAATTTGCTTATATTGGGCCAAAGCCATCAGCATTTATCAGCTATGGGCTGCTCTGGGTTCTGAAATATTGGTATCAGCAGCAGCCTTTAAAAAAAAAAAATATATATATAGTAACAATAGTAAAAATAGAACCGTCAACCGTTTTTAAGCATCAAAAAGTTTCAGAACTAGCCTCAGAATGGTAAATAATTCCTGATTTCTTCTTGTTCCTTGCCCCATTGTACATGTCATAACAGTAGATCCAGTGTATAGTAAACAACTGATCTGAAGCCACTTAATGAATATCAATATATTTTAACTATGCCATAACCAGCACTGAAATACCTAAGGCATGCAATCATTGTAATTTATTTAGGGGATTTTTGTCTGTGGAATACATGGTTGTTGATAAACCAGGTGTGTGCATGAATTACAAGTTGTCTTATCCAAACATGAGGCTGATGCATTCTCTCATAGCCCTGGGCAGACTGTGCTACAATACACGCCGCAATGGAAAATGTGTAAACAGCGGATACATCAAAGCACAGCCATATCATTTTAAAACACATTACATTCTCAAACTACATCCATGGACCTGGGAAGGGGTTGGACCTAAGGCTGCACAAGTATCTGCTATAGACCCTTGAAAAGACTGTAAACAAAATCATTCTAAATTCGGAATGAAGGCAAAAGTGAAGTGGAACGTAACATGATTTCACTGGAGAAGCTGGGATTAACCTCAGAATATCACAAAATATGAAAAATGTAGATGATTTTGGAAAATGAAACGCACTCAGACACACGTGAGTGACATCAGAGCTGCTTTAAACACATTTATTATTGTATCTTACATTATGATAAACTCAAACAATCCAGATTTATGGGTTTTACTGGAAAAATACTCACAGAAATGTTGAGCCCACAATAATATTTCATTTTATCTGGAGATATATTACATTATAGTCCATAAATTACATTCTTTTCAAGCTAAAATACAATTTTAAGGCTAGAAAATTGTATTTTTTATAGGAGGAAGGAAGGAAGGAAGGAAGGAAGGAAGGAAGGAAGGAAGGAAGGAAGGAAGGAAGGAAGGAAGGAAACTAACTGACCTTTCTACCCTGGAAATTAAAATGTGCTGCTTTTTTCCAACACAAACACTTAAAACCAGTAGAATTTAGATCTAATGTGAGATAATCATAGAAAAATGTACAAACAGCTTCATTTTGCCCATAGTCGGCTCCATTCTGGAATTTTGATGACGTCAAATTTTAAAGGGTTTATTATCTTTGTGTTATAAAGCAGCCGCCAGTCAAATGAGTCACGTCTAGGACTACAAGAATAATAGCTGTTTTCTAACGCGAAGACAAGCTGTAATCCAAGTACAACTCTGTCACTCCGCACCTTATCCACTTATTTAGCCCGCGCGATACTGGCCGATTCAGATCGCCGTCCTGTGGCAAACAGCGTAATCCAGTCAGTCAGTAGTGGATGTGTTTAGTGGGAGGAATAGTTCAGGTACTGACATGAAGAGGCAGCAGCAAACAAGGGCCACCGCTGCATTCCCAAACCATTAGCCAACGCTGTCACAGGAATGCAAAGGCTACATGTGCTGAGAGGCTGGAGGCAGTGACAGCTCCAGCCGCTGATACTCTGCCAGGTTAGGTGATGGATGACAGCCAGGAGAGAAAAACACTACAGAACTTCAGTGAAAAAAAACAAATGAACCTGAATATTCAAAGCAAAAGAGGGTACTGACGTTACAGAACCTTATAGTTGTGAGCATTCTGGGCAGTCAAGCAGCAAAAAGAGTCACGAATAGATACATACCATTTACAAGTTCTGGTATTGTTAAAAAAAAAAGAAGGCTTTGGCCAATCACATTACATTACACGACATTTGTTTCATTATTTCACTGAAGGCCTGCAAGGAATTTTGCAGCACTTAATGCTAAATGCTTTCAATTCAGGCATCTTTGGCCATGTTAAATTGCCACGATCTGTTTACCATTTATGCTTTCTTATATTTTACCATCAAAGGAAAAGCCGGATAATTGTCCTCAAACTTAAGTGTGCAGCTGGAACATTAATGGTTGGCAATCACTGCTTTAAATAGCCACCCAAACAAAGACATGAAAAGTGCATTGAAATCTTAAAGATTTGAGAGGAGAGACCACTAGAGTTCATTGCCTTTTTGAGAGGAAAAAAGGATGTGTTCAGATTCTAAAATTGGGATTAAACTGGAACTAAAAGAAGTTGAACAGGACCAATCCAAGTATTAAACTTGGCCCAAACCAGAACAAGTGTGAAGGCGCCCTACGCTTGAAACTAAAATGCTCAAACTTAATTGACGTTAAGTGTCGTTCAGAACAGCAATTATCTCAGCCTGAAGTGTGCAACATCAGACACTCCACCACCTTTAATTGCACCCTTCGGTTTCATTTTACAAAGGGGAACCCTCCCAGCTAACTGGCTTTATTACTTCTCCACGCCAAACTTAAATAGTGTGGTCATGTCTTGCTGTGGCAAAACAATACCTTGAGTAGTAGATCGTTTTCTGCGATTTTTCAGCCCCAGTTTGGTTCTTTTCCCGGCGAAAAGGGTGTCAATTCTCTGGGCCCAGACCTGGTGACTGCCCTCATCGGACACGCCACAGCGGGGCTCAGCCATCTGCCTCAAGGTGGCGCTGTCGAGTTTGCCAGTGACAGGAAGGTGAGACAGCCACTGGAACTCCCTGCAAGCGACAGCCCAAAACCATTCCAGTCATACCAATGTTATTATAAAGCATTCTCTATATTCTAGGCTTTGTTTGAGAGGACAATGTGGCAAAACAGGAAATTATGTTTTAGACGCAATACATTAACTTATTGTTATACTGTACGACTGCACGACGGGGGTAGTTGCTTGAATTTGAGAATTAATGAGAAAATATTGGAAGAAATGTGACTCAGGCTGCGTTCACACTTTGACATTCACCACCTAAAAACTGAGACTGAACCAGGACTAAACCAAAAAACTAAAATGTACTTGAACAGGACCAGAGCAAGAGAACATTGGTACAAAAATGGACTCAATATAGAGCCAAGTAATGACTTTGCTCATTTGTTCTGCCAGATAAACCACAAAGCCACCAATACTGTACATTTAGGGATGGGCGATATTACCAAAAACAAAGATGGAGTTTATTTTTTGGAGTTTCCCAATAACAATATTCAGAAGATATTATGTCGAGTAGCAGTTGTTGTTGTTGTTATTGTTGTTTTTTCATTTTTAATCAGTTCTTTTTTCACATTTTTAAATATAAACTACTGTATATACTCAGTGTTCAAGTTTAGCTTATTTTACAATCGCACATTCACAATATTACTGTTATTGAGGTAATCAGGCCACATATTATTGAGGTAATCAGGCCACATATTTGATATTGTTTGGAATTGTTGCTGTTTTTTTTCTTCAACTGTGACATGGGTGTCTCTGGATTGTCCACAAACTTCTTTCTTGAACTTTTGTCAGCGCTAAAATGATAGAGTTATCATTTGTTTTCTATTATATTTGGTGCACAGGTACATGTTCCCTTAAATTCCTCTTTTGCAGGTTCAGTTGAGGTTTAGAGGTGAAGGCGTGGCCTACTGCCCTGAGGCCAAACCAGTCAGCACTCAGAACCCAACTACGTCCACATGAAACACACCGGTTTACCACTTTTTAAAACAAAACCAACAAACTAGACCCACAGTTACTACGTCTCACCGAATTGCAGTCTGCATCTCAACAGCATTATGAAGGTGGTTGTCTTCGTGCAGATAGCCATATTTTTCCAGAAAAACCTGCAACATTTAATGCATATTAGTGTTTACAATCCAAAGTTTTCATCAGCGTTTCAACATTGATGTACCATTGTCCCATTTACTGTTGCCACAAGCATGATTTTATGGTTGGCAGTGTAATACCAGATTGATTACCTGTTTAAACCATGTTACTTTTATGATATGAGCCCACCAAGATTTTATAGTCCGTACGTAAAAAGACCACCTGAAAGCTTCCCTCCCAAGAGAAGTGATATGTAATTATCTATTTGTAGCGTTATGTATGTACAACTACAGAAGACCACACATGACAGCAAGGGTGGGGAATCCCTAAATTCTCAGGTGTAATTTAGAGAGAAATATATAGAAGCTATAAAACTGTAGTGTAGTGTGATAACAGACAAATATGTGTTGTGGTTCAGTCGTGTAGAGACAACACTGAATTTATTACAGATATAATCGAAAAGAATTCATCCAGATGTACCATTGTCCTATAAAAAAATATTACCAGTGGTAGAAGAAGTACTCAGTTTTGTTACTCTAGTAAAAGTACACATATGTATGCAAAAAATTACTCAAGTAAAAGTATCACATTAAAAAATCTACTTAAGTAATCGTGTTGCAGTACCAGTTTGAAAATGTACTTCAAGAGTAAAAAGTAAAAGTATTTCAAAGACCAGTTTTAAATGTTGTATTAAATGTCGTAATTTTGGTCAGCAAAGATCTATTCAAAGTAATTTCTTAATTTTTGTAGAGAATTTTATGTGTATATTTTTTATTGCTTGTTGTTGAGCTTGAACTCAAAACCTTCAGGCTGAATCAACGTGCTAAAACTAACCCCTCAAACTAAGTGAAAAGTACCTTTTACTTTTCAGTCTAGTTAAAAAATATAGTGGAGTAAAAAGTACAGATACTTGGTCTCAAATGTAGTGAAGTAAAAGTAAAAAGTATCCACAGTAAAAACAACTTAAGTAAAGTACAGATCCCTAAAAAATTTACTCACAATCCTTTTACTTTTGTATTTTGTTACTTTCTGCCACTGAATATTATTAACAAATTATTGGGAGGAATATACAGGTATCATGTAAAGGACGTTTCAGAGCAAAGACTTAAATATTGAAGAATCCATGTGTGCAACAACTTTTTCCCTTGGGCTGAAGATATGAGAGTGACTGTTGTAATTAAGACTGAATTTCAGTTCATGTTTGGTGTGACAGCCTTAACACCGAACTGTCTCAGGCTGTTTCTGGGCACATTGACATGACCAGAAAAAAATCAGACTAGAATAATAAGATAACCCATTAAGGACATGTTTGTTGTGCGTTTTTATTCACAAAAGAACCCTGCACATGGAAAACACATGGGGACATGTGTGTAACAAGACCTTTTTTGCAAACTGTCAAAACCTGCACAGGGGTGAACCATCAGAGAGAAATCAAGATTACTCACATCAAATGGAGCTGTTTGCATGACATTTCTTTGATCTGATATAACTCCAAAAATCAGATAACGATCAGATTTGGAGACTGGTTCAAGATAGTAGATTGCACAATTGCTTTACAGTATAGTATCAATACTTCATTACAACCTCAGGCAATTAAATCAATAAAACAAAGGGTCAGGGTGGGAAAACTGATTATTTGTGTTCCATAAAAAATATAGTTGCCCTTATGCTTCTGTCTCTATTGCAAATAAATGTTACATCTGCTATATTTAAACTCACAGTCTGTCGTGGAGCTTGCACTTTGTCATTAATGCACAACTAACCAAGCTTCTCTGCAAAAGGAAAACGGTTCATCACCTCAGAGTCCAGCGGTGGCCCCGGAGCTGCCCCCGCCGTCAGCAGCGCGCTCACGGTCAGCAGGACCCAGACTCCGCCGCCTGCGCCCCGAGCTCCACGGCTCATTTCGCCTCAAAACCGTGCGCACTCCGCTCCGACAACAGCGCATTTCTGGGGGTCCGCTGCTAGTTTTCCATAGTTCGTTTTAGTCGCTGTCAGAGGGAGCGTGCCGCTGCTCGCCTGACAGCTCCATCCGCGGCAGAAGGCGCACATTTAGCGCCGTTTACGGGAGGAGCCGCCCCCCGAGTGAAGGACCCGCGCCAGCTGCAGGTCAGACACACCCCTAGCACTCAAGAAAACACTAGGGCTGTAGTCGACTAAAGGCCGGCCCTATCGATCGATTAATCCAGTGCTTCTCAATCGAATGATTTCCAGTGGTCCTCAAATTATGGGAAAAATGTGTACAATAGAGTTAACGAGGCTTGACACTCTTCAAATGCAGTGATAAATGTAGATTCCTATTTGTCGGCCAATTAAAGTCATTTTTCTAGGTCTATATTCTCAAAATAAAATCAAACATTAGATTTAGGGCTCATTTATCACTTTGCGTGTCGCCTGTTTTTTGTGTTTGGGAGTCTGAACTATTGTTATTTTAGGGGTTACGACTGAAAAAGTTTGAGAACCAGTGGATTAATCGACTAAAAAGAGATGTGGCAAAACTATGAAGTATCTCTGTATCTAACACAAACTGCACTCAAAAAACAAAAGTTCAAGCAACAAAAATAACAATTTATACAGAAAAGTACTAGGAAACAGTGTATTTATAAGTTAGATATAACAATTAGATTAAACTCATGATTCACTCCAAAATATTTTTGCTAAACTCACTCCATATCTTCGCTTTTTCACCGTTTTTGTCAAATAAATTCTTTTAATAGAAATAAAAATAGTTGACTAATAAAAATGTACACCATCGACCGATTAATCAACTACAGACCTAGAGAATCCATATGGAGGAAATGCCAGCACTTGCAATACTTCAAAACTTTATTAACATCATGTAGGAATAATAATTAATAGTATGATTGCTTTCAGATTTTTAAAAGATGGATGAAAGGTGCACTTTGTAACTTTTCCATGGCGCGGTTACCGGCTGACATTAAACTTCTGTCCATGGAGAGACTCAGGCCAAGTCAGAGGTTAGATTAGTAGTCACTCAGTTACAATACTATACAATCCAGATTTTCAGCAAGAAATACACCTGTAAACAAGTTTAATTATGTAACCAATGAGAAATGTACTTTTATTTTTATTTGTGAACTTCACCAAATCCCTCATTTTGTTCTTTTTTATGGTTATTTAATTGTTTAAGGCATGTTTAGCCTGTTATTACACTGTATTAAGACTTGCACATTTTTGCCTGTACTGTTACTTTAAGAACAACGTGCCTTGCGTGCTGCGCAACAGCGCCTCCCTGAGTCTGCGCAATGCAATCTGAGGAGGGGACTGAGCTGTGTGCATGGAGAGACATGACATGAGGATTTGTGTTTTCTATTATTTGTGCAGTAAAAGTGCATCCAGTGGTCAACCGTGTCCTGTGGTCCTCCTACCGTCAGCGCAGAACTCAAGAACACAACGCAGATATAAAAAGGGTTAACGGATGTGTAACAAGTCACCATTAGACTTTTAATGAATAGACCCACACCCGTTACAATGGTGCCGTGACCCGGATTGCCAGTTGACATAATGTTCAGGCAAGTCTTGAGTAACCCTACTGTTACTGACTATGACTCTTATGCCACTTCCCTGATTTCATCTCTTAAGTGTGCTATGGACATTGCCCAAAGACATGCCTCCACAGAGCAAAGGCATCAGGCCACCCAATACAACAAACGTGTCAAGGGATCACACCTTTCAGTGGGTGATCGCGTTTTGGTCGCAAATAAAGGGGAAAGAGGAAGGAAGAAACTTGCCGATAAGTGGGAGGATAAAGTGTACACTGTTGTCAATGCAAACCCCAACATTCATGTTTACAAAATCAGCGATGCAGATGGGCACACGAGAGTCGTACACAGGAATCTTTTGCTCAATGTTAACTTCCTGCCACTTCCTGATGTTGCTAATGAGCCCAGTGATGCTGATTTTCCTCTGCTCAGTGATGATTCTTGTATGGACGACTCAAACGATGACTCTCTTGTATCCATGCCCTGTGAGCATGAGTCCTTGACGGCTTTGCCTGATTCGGTGCTGTCTGTGTGTGGGGATACTGTCCCTCCAAGTCCCCCAAACGACTGTCAAACTGACGCAGTTTCACCTTACCGTGACTCCGTTGCTGACTCTCTATCACTGCCTCTGGTTCCTGCTGACTCTGACGCTAGCACTGGTGACAATACTCAAGTGAGAACCCGTGCAGGGAGATTAGTGAGATCAGTTAACAGGTTAATAGAGTCTATGGTTCAAGTGCCTTATTTCAGGAGCCCACCTGTTTTGTGTGGTGATGGTACTCAGCCTGTTTTTGTGGCCTGAGTGTTTTTTTTGGTTGTGATATTCTGATACATTGCATTGTATTACATTTTATTTATTTTGTCTATGCGATACATGTATGGGTCCAAGCGTTGTGTGGCGTACAAGGCGTCACATTTACCTATGGGAATATTGAGACTTGATCAACCTTTTTATTTCCTGAACCTTGTGAGTGAGGTGACTTTTCAGTTGGATTATGGGCTAGGTCCATTGAATACTTGGCAGTTGTTGTAATAGACTTCCTCCTTTAGCTCCTGTAAGAATTGCATTCAGGATGTTGGTGAATTTCAGGAGGGGTGAATGTAACCAATGAGAAATGTACTTTTATTTTTATTTGTGAACTTCACCAAATCCCTCATTTTGTTCTTTTTTATGGTTATTTAATTGTTTAAGGCATGTTTAGCCTGTTATTACACTGTATTAAGACTTGCACATTTTTGCCTGTACTGTTACTTTAAGAACAACGTGCCTTGCGTGCTGCGCAACAGCGCCTCCCTGAGTCTGCGCAATGCAATCTGAGGAGGGGACTGAGCTGTGTGCATGGAGAGACATGACATGAGGATTTGTGTTTTCTATTATTTGTGCAGTAAAAGTGCATCCAGTGGTCAACCGTGTCCTGTGGTCCTCCTACCGTCAGCGCAGAACTCAAGAACACAACGCAGATATAAAAAGGGTTAACGGATGTGTAACAAGTCACCATTAGACTTTTAATGAATAGACCCACACCCGTTACAATTACATACGGAGGACTAATAACCTCGCTTGGAGAAAAGCGGCTGTCAAACTCTTCGGTGAGGGGACTGTACTGCACTGTAAAAATGTGTCTCATCTATCGTTGACTGCAAATAGTTTTACACTGCTTTTTTGTTCTTTGCAAATACCATGATATTACCAGTTCAATAACCTACAATATAATACCATGGATGAACTTCAGAGTTACTGGTCTCAGGTCAAGAACCAATAACAAACGACGAGAAAAGATCACAGTTTAATATCATTTTGGAAAAGAACCACGTAAAACAATCATTCATACAAAACAATGCAAAGGGTCTATTACACATAACTGCACCTAGGCTCTGCAAAATTAAAAAGATGTACAAAGAAATAAACAAAACAAAAAGTTTAACATTGTCTAGAGACCCCTCACAGTAGTTCATCACAACATTGAGATGGACTGGCTATGACAAAGGTACACGAGACGGTATATGATGGTTTTCTTCTGACTCAAACAAAACCCAAGAGCTAAAATGGCGTCAGTTCTCTCGACACGTTCAGTATGGTCGTTCTCGTCTGTCGTCTCTGCGGTCACCTCTGAAAGAAACGATAAATGTCAGTTACCAGCTGTTTGAGGGCACCTTAAGCATTGAATTAAACGCAAAGGACAAAGGCTCTAAGGTACACATTTATTTTCTTGTCAAAGCCCTTCTTGTCACTCGAGAATCAGTAAACTGTGGACATATTGCTGATCAGTGTCCTTCGTTTAACCACCCGTATTTAAGGGTGCTTCACCTGTTAACAGTTAGTATGCAGCCGGTGCACAGCACAATGTGACCTTGTAAAGCGCACAATGAACACAGGCGCTTCAGTGGATATTTAAGAGCTAAATGTCTCCATCTAGTGGCCCAATGTTATAACATAAAACTGCACATCAGATACAAACCTTCCTCCCATTTTGTAACCGCCTCCATATCCACCGCCGCCTCCCCTTTCATAGCCTCCACGGTCGCCACGGAAACCTCCACCACGCCCTCTGAAGCCACCGCCCCGGTCTCCACCAAAGCCTCCCCTGCCTACAACGGACAGACAGTGTAAACATCTTTGTCATGTTCACAATGGAGGGAGAATTATAGACCTACCTCCTCCGCCGCCGCCTCCGCCACCATCAGGTTTGGGCGCGCCACATTTATTACACTCTTGTCGGCGAGCAAAATTCATGTTGCCACAAGAGCTGAAATGAATGAAGTATTAAATGAAACATGCCAATACAACAACAACAGTATTAGTCTAGGACAACGGCTGAATTATGCAGAAAAAAAAACACAAATGTACCTGTTGGGACAGGGCCAGTCACCTCCTTTAATATCAAAGTTAGGTCCACCACCACCCCCACGGCCTCTGAAACCTGGCAGTATTAAAATTTGTAATTAGTTGACAGTAAACTTCTTTCAGAATCCACTCTGTTCATCAAGTTAATTCACCTCCGCGTCCACCTCTGCCACCACCGCCACCGCCACGTTGGGTGAATTCAGCTCTCCGGGTTGCAAAAGATACTTTAAGTGGCTTGCCATTGAATTCTTTGCCTGTAAAAAAAGTAAATACAATATTAGTTGTGTTCAAACATCAAACCATATGTAGTAACAGTTCTCTCACCGTCAAACCAGTCAATAGCAGCTTTGGCAGAAGGAGGGTCATCAAACGATACCGTGGCTTCTCCCTTTGGACGACCAGTGACCTTATCACTGTAGATGTTGATCATAGGCAGGCCAGTTTTCTTGTTAAACTGAAAATTATGCCAGAATTGTAAGGGGAGGAAAAAACTCAATTTACAAACAAAACAAATAGCAAATTGAATTATTCATGACTTTTCACACCTTGATGACTCCAATTTGTTTAAAGTAGTCTGCAACTTCCTGAACCGTCGCATCCTCTGCCAGTCCTTGTACAAAGATTGTATTGTTGTCAGAGTTATCCTGCTCACCAGCTGTAAAAGACAGAATATATTAGGCCTCTCGAGGAACTGTTCAGAATAAAATTGAAAACAAAAATCTCTTAAATGTAATCTTACCTGGTTCATCCCTGGACCCATAGTCTCGAGATCCTGAGAAAACAGATGATGGGAAGAAAGACATTTAAGAAAAGAGTATTTCGTGGTCATTGTAATATTTAAACAAATGTATTCAATATGCCATAATCCCTAATATAATATACCAATACATAATACCGAGCTATAATGTCAGATCTTTCTGATGAGTGTTTACATACCAATGCAACACATACCAACATCATGTTATTTGAGCTTTTACCAGGATGTCAACCACCAAAAGGTTTCCAACATTAGACTTTTACCTCCTGGAACACCTTTGTCATTACCTTTTACCATTTACCCATGTCTCCATGCAATACCATTATTGAGCCTCAGTTCGTTCTGATACCGTTTCACAAGGCTATGAAATAATTATGAAGTCCCTTTGGATGAGGGCGTAAAATGGTGAGCTCTTTTAAACCCTCCTATCTTCTATCTGAATTCTTGACTCCCCCACCGACACAGTTCTGATGCTCATCACTTACCACCGAAATTTTTGTAGCCACCACGGTCACCACCTCTGCAGAGGAAAAATTGGAGATATTTGATGGCTTTTCCTTTGTCCCAAATGAGAGCACATTGCTCCCCTACATCCCCACCAGTATGCACTCCTGCCGGAGTGTGCAACTATAGTGGAAATGTCTCGAGGAATGCATTAGTCTTTCACAATACAAATAAATGTACAGCCAGGTAGAGTCAGATCTGTCTGAAAATTCAGGCAGACGATCACAAGTCAGTGGGACAACATTTACAGTTTTTGAGTCCAGATTAGATGCCAGCCAATAAAGGCAATTTCATTTAAGACCAATTTTAAAATGGGTGCAATCTTCCACTGAGAGCATTTGACCTTTAACTTGAGTCCAAGTTAAAGTTCAATCACTCTGAATACCTGTGGTGTAGAATGTACATCTATGTTAAACACATCACACATGTTTGTCACTTTGAAAGATACAGTACTTGAATGAAACCTAAATGCCACGCAACTGAAGGTGTGCCTTTTGGACTTAATGTCACATTGTGGAGGGAAAAAAAAAGTCCTTGTGCTTCCAATTATTGTAGAAAGCTTACAGTAAACAAGCCACGCTAGGATTAGACAATGGCTAATAGATAAAAAAGCTGTTAATGTACTACCTTACACATGCGGTCATTTTTTTCCAACAAAATGAGCAAAGCCATTTTGGCTGGGGGGGAGGGGTAATGTGCTGGTAATGTGACTGATTTGTTTTGTGCACCAACAGGTAACAGAAGAAACCTGACCAACTTTTGGTCAGGTTCGGTCAGGCATTTTAAACACTGTGAAAAAAACAAACACATAAACCTCAAACTTAAAGAAATCATGGTAGTGGACAGTCAGCTTTGACATGAGGGGAATCTATTAAATGCGCAGCAAAATGAGTCACAGGAATGAACACTGTGAGAGATGGCATGTTGCAGAATAGGTGTGATTTTGCAAATGTATCTAAATACCTTGGGGGCAGTGGCACTCTGCAACTTACCCCATACCAGGAGGTCCACCTCTTCCACCACGGTCGTATCCGCCGCGCTCATAGCCACCACTGCGATCGTAGCCCCCACCGCCGCCACGGTCATATCCCCCACTGCGATCATAGCCACCTCCGCGGTCAAAGCCACCACGGCCTCTGCCTCTGAAACCGCCTCCTTCTGATCGATCACCAAACCTCCCACCTTGACCAGCATCATCGCCTAAAAAATGAGGTAAAAGGACATTTAGACCATTGAATACACTTCAACATTTGGGTAAAAAGTAATTCCTACTGTCATTCCATCTTCCATAGCCACCACCGCTGCTTCCGCCTTGTCCTTGGCCTCCGTAGCCTGCGCTGCTGCCACTGCCTTGGCTTCCATAGGAATCTGCTGCTTGACTTGGAGCTGTATAGGAGCTTGGCTGGCCATATGAAGCTGCCGGTGGCTGCTGGCCATATGAGCCTGCAGCTGGTTGGCCATATGAAGAGGGCTTGTCTCCATATCTGGGAATAGAAAATTAATAAAAAGTCAACATGGAAATTACCAAAAGTGCTAAACAAACAAAAGACATATATATATATATATATATATCTTACGCAGATGTGTCCTGTCCATACCCTTCATAAGCTGTCTGTTGCTGACCATAACCACTCACATTAGACTGGCCATAAGTATCTGAAAAGGTGTCATGCATTAATGAAAGTTATGCATTGAATATAAATATATTAGTATATGCATGTCAAATAAACATAAATAACATGCATGTAAACATACCTTGAGTTGCCCCTGGCTGAGCATAGCCACTGTAGGTTTGTGCTCCGTATGAGCCAGTGCCATTTCCTTGCCCATATGCCTGAAGGGTTTACGTCAAGTTAGTACGGAAGACAAAAACAATAATATACTCATTTGAATTTCCTTTACCTGGCCACCTGCAGGCTGTGCCCCATAAGATCCATAGCTAAGAAAATAATTATGTTACATGAGAATTGCCTACATTGCAATATTATTTCGCGGAATATGTTTTTATTTTTTACCTTTGTGGAGCGCCTTGCTGGCCGTACCCGGAATCTGCAAAAACAGACAAATGATCATTTATGTAATTTAAAAAAAATAAGCCCTAGTGATACAAAATAAAGTACAATAACTTGAATGCAGGCAGTTCAGAGAGAAGGGCCTGCAGCCACCATGGACCTGTATGACCCACGCAAATCCGCTGAAAATGGCGCTTAATTTTAAGCCTGAGGCAATTTTGCCTTCCGATTACCCAGAGAAACGAAAGAATTTACTCATTATAGTATACTGATTTGCCTAAATAAGGCTAAGTGCAAATATGTTAATGTACAAGACCTCTCGTAGCCCAAAGCGAAGTTTGTCTCGAGTCTCTGAGAGAAGGAAAGGCATAAACAAAGAGGCCGTGCCCAGGAACATGCGCTGCGCAAGAAACCCTTACATAGTTATTGTACAGACAGAGCAATTGCGGGATCCATCTGGCAAAAAAGTATGATACAATAGTAACAAATCCCCTCTGTTTAATTTGTTGCCATTATTTTCTATGTGTGGCCGAGAATAGCGCTAAACCTGGCCCATTCATCTGGCCTCGCGGTTAGCCGTGACTTTAGCAAATGCTAGTGACCTAGTTTCGAATCTAGAACAGAATAAATAAACAAGAAGGAAGAGGACAGACTTACCCGCAGACATCCCTACAATGTTTGAAATCTTTAAAAAAAAACAATCGATCTGTCCTTTGAATAGGTGATTAAAAATCCAAAGACATAAACGCAGCCGCACAGTTACAGGCCGCGTCCACGAGCGCTGCTCAGAGGCACTTCCGCGCCGCAGCCGCTTCTACTACGGATTATAGCGGCTCCAGAGAAGAGCCGGCGCAACACCGCCGCCTACTGGTACTGACACCCACCACTCCTGGTCTACTGTGGCGTTGACCATTTTTTTGTATAGGAACCATAGACTGTAGATAGTCTATGATAGGAACACAGGTTGCCCCATAAACTGTAGAATAGACTTAAAATATATATATATATATGTAACAAATAATTACAACAATTGAGATGGAAAAAATACATCGGCTGCAATTAGTCTGTATAGTTTTAGTAAAAGGAAAAAAACGTAAATAAAATGAAGCATATGGTTTTAATACAAATATAATACATAAGGCAGTTAAACAAGGCACACACTTCATTAGGTAATTAAAAATGACAAGTCAATTCTGTTACAGTTAAGGTTTTGACATCTCTTGTTTTCTAATATAATTTGAAATATCATTGCATGATAAAACAGTTTCAGATTTGCAAGATAAAAAAGGCATTTCTAAAAATTATTGCCAAGTTGATTTACTGCACAAATGCATATAAAACAATCAAAAGGGCAAATTGAGTCAGAAAATTGTAAAGCAATACCATACATGATATACACACATTATCACATTCTATCAGCGACCAGATAAAATGCAGATATCATTTCATATTTTCCCCTTGCATACATTTTTATGCCTTTCAAAAAGGCTACTGGTTTTAATTCAAACAGCAACATATGCATAAAAGGCAAACAAACCCTTGTTAAAATACAAAGATTTCTATCCTTGTATGCAACCAATATTATTCCAATTTTCACATAACAGACATGGAATGCACGGTGTACTTTATCACGAGACAATGTCAGTGGAACACACCATCAAATGTGCCTCCCAGATTGACATTAAAGCGGGGACACACACCTTGTACAAAGACAATAGTACCCACCATGTTGAAATCTATGAACTGACAGGTATAATGGTTGTGGATTATTTAAATTAAACAGATTTTTTGGATGACAAAATATTGTAATTCATATAATAAAAAACTATAATGCATTAATCTATGAAAACATTTTAATCTCCCTGTCTAGAGCTTAGAAGTGGATAAATGCTCATGGAACAGCTATAAAGTGTAGATTAGAGAAAGTAAGTTGCTACATCCGCTCTATAATATGAGGCATATAGCAGTTTGTTTATGTTCAGTCCAAGTTAAAACAAAATACATGATTTAAAATTGTAGTAGTGACGCGACGGCTGGATTGGAGGCTCTTTAGCTCCACACGTCTTGTGAGTAGCGTCCCTTAGTCATCAGTTTTTTAATGTAATCGGTGGCTTGAGTGCGTGTCATGCCTCCATATTCTTCTGCAATCTCATAGAAGGCGGTCTGTACATCTCTAGCCATGTTTCTTGCATCACTAAAAGACAGAACATGCATTCAATTAATGTAGGTGACAAAGATTCAGGTTTGTAGCAAAAGCAGAGCCTCAGAATCAGTAGCAATCAAAGAACAGAGTAACAGAGGAACATTAGGGAAGCTCGACCTGTGTCTGCTGCGGACAAGAGACCCATCTGAACAAACCCGTGTCAGAGTGAGAAGGACTGCACTGATGACATGAGTCCAGTTCATTTTAAACATGTGGAAGGAGAGTACTGAAAGTGGTGTGTGAGAGTGAGAGGACGCTGGAGAAGGTAAATGTAAGTGAAAGGTGAAGCCGGCACTGAGCAGTGGGATGGTGCTTGTTCATACTTGTCTAAATGTTTAATGGTGAATGCTATTTCCATTATTCTTAGCTGCTTTTGTTATTTTTTATGTTCTGTTCTAAAATGTGGAAAAATTATTATTAAGGATTCAAATTGAGAATTAATCAGAACATATAAAGTAGCACTTTCTAGAATTGATTAACAAAAAAAAAAAAAAAACATTTACCCGCAGACATAGATGTGAGCATTGTCTGTATGAACCATCTTCCAAATATTCTCTTTATTCTTCTTAATGAGGTGTTGAACATAGACCTTTCATTTAAATAAAGAAAACATAAAACAAATTAATATTCATATAAAACAAAATTATATATAGCTGTTGTGCGGAACAGTTAAAATGGGCACCTTGTGCTCCTGATCTCTTGAAAAGGCGACATGCAGCTGTGTTATGACCCCACTGTGCTCGGCCTCTTCCAGCTCCTCTTGATAGAGGAAATCTTCATCTTTGTGTCTGCAACCAAAATACATCACTGTCTCGCCAACTTCTTTTCCTGTAAAAAAAAAAAAAAAAAAAAATCACAGTTTGCTTTAGTAAAATATATAATATTCTGAGTTTATAAAAAGGAAGATTTTAGTTGAGCTCAGGGACAAGATTCCAAAAAAGCACCAAAGACCAAAAGATCTTGTGAGGTACACACAAAAATGTGTACGGACAAAAAAACACCTCTTGAGAAACAGTGGTTCCAAAAAGTGTTAAAATGAGAGCAAAATGATAAAATAAATACTAAATTGTGAGGCAAGTTTGAATGATCCATTTAATATAAAATCAAACCTTGCTGTTTGAGCCAGCCTCTCTCCTGGATGAAGCCCATGAAGGGTGCGATTCCTGTGCCAGGCCCAATCATGATGACGGGGTTTGTGGGTTTGAATGGCAGGCGGAACTGTGACTTGCGGATGAACATGGGGACAGTAGACTTGTGACCGTTGTCAGTGACAAGCTTGTTCTTCAGCCAGTTCGTGGCAACACCCTTGTTGGTTCTGCCAGTCTTTGTCTGATACTCCACCACCACGGCACAGATGTGAATGTTGTTGGGGTGAACCTGCAAAGAAGCACAAGAGGTCAACTGCAAAACACTATTACATTAAAACACTTTCTGTTTATTTTGCAAATAAGACTAAAAGTAACCCACTATTGTAATTACAAGGTTTTATTCAATTCATTCCCTGCATTTGACACGAGCTCGGCTTGAACAAAGCCATCTAAGATGAAGGATTTTATCTATTGTGCATGTTTTGGGTTCTTGTGGGAAACCAAAGAAACCTCACACACTCACCCGTGTGGCCAAGACTTTTTCATGCAGCTGAAAGATCTCCACTGAGGAAGGAGCCTATTTGCAGCTTTCATCATCTACATTTATCAGGGAATCTAAATACATTTGTCTCCACTCGTATGTCTTATGTCTTTTTTGAGCCACTACACGACAGCTGTCAGCCAACAGAGGACCTGGAAATGGTCTAGTACAAAGCCCCGCCCACCTGCACTTTTTGACCGAAGATATACTCAGTGTGGGCCTGGTGTGTAAGTGGGTAGTTGTGGCTAAAAAAAAACAAAAATGCGTAAAGTCTCATGAATAACAACTTAATACTAATACTAAACAATTATACAACTAAGGCCCCTGTGAACATATTTTATATATATTTAATATATTTTCTGAACAAGTGTTTGTTCAGCCATTTTTCACTGAAACTTTACAAAAATAATGACCAATACCAAATGGATACACAGAGGAGGTTGATTTGTGTAATACAGACTCCAACAGAATAATTGACCCCTCGTGTGGGTGTATCATGTTGTAAGACTGTTTGTGATGTGATTGTGCGCTGCTCTGATCGGCTCTTGGTCAAACTCTACGGTCCATGGCTTGTGGAGTATGCCTGAAAAGCTGACTGGATGAAAGTGTGAATTTTGTGAAAACATGCAAGAATCAATAAAGCAGATCACACATCACACATATTATACTTATATGTTGAATTCTATGCCCTCCCTCAATGGATACCTTTGTTTTCACTAATGAAAGCAGATAGACGCTGCCACCATTAGAGATGTAATTACCTTAGAGGAAGAAGCAATGGAGTAGTAACGAGCCTGTAGTCGGGGCAACAGCTCACACAAGTGGTCAATGGGAGGCCTTAAAGATGGCATATCTTCCAGAATGGCCAAAATATTTCTACAGGAATCCAGCACCCAACTCTGGTAAAGAGCCTGTCAAGACATTTGTTGAGTTTAGTGAACAATAAATCTAATTGAAAGGCAGAAAAAATGCTTTGTGTTCCACTTTTACTAACCTTGCCCTCAGGAGAGGAGGAAGCCATCTTGCGCATGTTTTCTTGGTCTTTTGGGTCAGAGGCATACTGTGCCAGCTCATAAAGAACATTGGTGCGAGGTGAGTTTGTTATGTCCAGGTAGTGCGTTAGGGCAGTGCGATACGTAGTGGGACAAGGGAATGGGTGCTTCTTGTTGGATTCCTCTGAAAAAATAAAGATGAATTCTCTTTTAATAGGCGAGCCTCTGCAATATGAAAACAATTCTTACATTTAGGAGAAATCAATTCAAACATGTTCTATAGCTCAATTACATAAAAGGAAAAAAGTTTTTCATCCTGTAATGTTTTCATATATTAAATAATTTTTAAGTAGAAATGGCCACATTTGCACGCATGAAAATTGGAATGAGCCAGGTTTGAATCTCTTGCTTCATTTTATATTTTTCTTCTTTGGATATCTTATTCAGGATTTGAGTGATCTAGATCTTGCTGAAACAATGCGTAAAAAGTCATATTTCACATCATTTCTGGGAGTTAAATCAGTCATAAATCTTTCAGTAAAGTCCATCAAAATCTTGTTAAATACAGGTTTGGAAAAGTTAGTATTATGTATGTGCTAAATGTTTGTCCTTAGTGTCTCACCTTGAACCAAGAACAGAAAGAGTGCAACAAACCTTTCAGTGCATGAAATATTCTATACATACATACATACCGGTACACACATATATATATATATATATATATATACATATACATATATATACACACATATATACATATCAGATTTGGCGTCATTTGCGTTGCCGTCTGTCTGTTATCCACATAAATAAATGCTGGGCTGGTCAGTTCTTTGGGTTCAGATTGTGTGAGAAGTCAATGTCACCGGCCGTCCTTTAGTGCTTTTAATAACATACCATCAAGGTTGTTGAGAGAGATAACCACATCAAGGTCAACGCCGAGGACCTGCCCGAGTTTGTTCACTAATGTGGAGTCATTGGTGGGGAAAACTGCAACATGGTCTCCTGACTCATATCTGAAACAAGACAATCCGCAGAGGAGACCTTTAGAATCTGATTATACAACCCACACACATGCAGCCAGTGACACACACCTGATTTTGGAGCCTGTTATGTCCAGTTCAAGGTGCATTAGGTGTCTTTCTCCGCCTTTGTTCAGTTTGCGATTGACAGTTACTGGTGCGAGGAAGGGGTTTTTCGAATCAAAAGGTCTGTAAACAGGAACAGGTCAAACTGAAAATCTTGTAAACACGACCAAAGTACTGAAGTAGACTAAAGTACTTACGGCTTCTGATTCTCAAAACTCTTCAGGCGGCCAATTTCTCCGGTGTACACCTTGTTCATGTTCATGTCCGTGTGCTCCTTTAGTTCATACTGCCTGATGCTGTTTGAGAATATAACATGTCAGCATCCATGACTTAAGACAAGACTTAAGGTGAGACACTGCAGGTGAATAGGAAAAAAATTAAAGATATCAATTTGAAACTTCTCCTGTAGCTTAATCAAATAAATGTAAGAAAAAAAATGTATTACATTTTTCATCACTTACTGTTTTCATATAGAAATGAGGCATTTTATGTGTAAAAACAACTAAAATTGCATATATTTGGGACATATAAATCTGAAAAATGGACAGATTTCAATTTCTTAGTTAATTTTGTAAACATATTAGTTGCAAAAACCTTTACAGAGGGGATTTTGGATTTCTTATTTAGTTATTCAGTAAACTAAATAAGATTTGACTGAAAAATTGTCCTAAAAATTTTAATTTTGCCTCTGCCTTTTTGACATAAAACTTCAATAAATCCGTTTTAGAATTAGATATCAAAAAAATCGTTCAGTACGTTTCGTCAAAATCTTTTTAAGTATAAGACTGTACAGTTTGGTGTGTGTGGGATCTACTTTAAGTGGTGATCCTTATGTCCCAAGGGAGAAAAATGCATTTTAAGAAAATAGCCTTTGAAGTTACAATGTCTTATAGAAATCTAAGGATGAAGTGGATCAAATGAAATACTAAAACACATTTAGGAGCAGATTGAACACGTTTGTTTTTTCCACATGAAAGCCTACATGTGGAACAAACTGACCAAAAAAAAAAAAAAAAAAAAAAAAGAACTTCACCTGTAGTGTCTCACCTTAAGACACCCACTGAGGAACAATTAATATGTTTTTAAAAAACAGGTAACAAACCTTGAGTCATCTCCTAAAGCTTCCACACCAAAGTGCTCACAGACAGCCGGCCAAAACTGTTCTCTCCACGAAACAAAATCTTCCTCCAGGCTAAAAGACAAGAACGACATTTAGATCTGTTTAAATACATATAAGGAACATCACAATATTGTTTTTCTGATTTTAAACATGAACTCACTTTCCATCGTCGTCTCCCAAACCCAGGTCAAAGATGCGTTTGGCCCCCAGCTCTTCAAGTCTTTTATCGACGTACTTGCCCATTGCATTGTAGTGTTCATAAGTCTTGTTTCCCAGGGCAAAAACCTATACAGGGGATAAAGAAGAACTAATGTACATTTTGCTATGAGAGAACATTAAAAGAAGAAATCCTAAAGACTTGACAACAAAGCACAAGTTTGACAATTTCCCACAGTCATATTCTTTACTGAAACGAGGTCAGGGCCACAGTGCCGCAACAATGACCCACAAAAATTGGCCACCCAAAGCATTTCCTTTCATGTTCACTACAATTGCTACACAGACTGCCTCTTGTATGTTAGGACAACAGACAGGAGCATCGACATGACGTGAGTAACAAATCTAATAACAACTACAGAGAGAGAAGAGGGTCAACTTTAAACAAATCACACAGAGAAAAACACATTTTCACAGCTTGTGCGACCAAAGTTAATATTTATTCTGATATAAGGTGGGGACATTATATTCCAATGGGGTGGACAATAATGACAAAAACTAATCTCGCTAATATTTTTATGTTGGTTTTTTATGCATTATCTTGATAACAACATTCAAACGATAATTTAACGATGCATCAGGGATGTACTAAACTGTGGCTGTAAATGTCCAGACTGAGGTTCAAGTATGGCACAACACTTGGATGGACCATAAAATGAACCACAAAAGGGCAGAAATATCTCTTTTTACCCTTCTTTGGAAGATTACACTAGACATTTCTGTTCATTTTAATTTAATCAGCTCGTTTTGTTGCTGCATTTTTAATAGATCTATAGACTAATATAGAAATATAATCTAATTTTACATTTCTCCAGAACAACAATTGTGATATTACGTATTTCCAAATTCTCAGTTTGAAAATTGGGTTACTACAATTATTGTCTTCAGTGATGCCTACATTATCTACTTGACTGAAACTTTTTTTTTTGTGTGCCAATTTTGTGTTTAGAACTAGATCAGAGGTATTCTCAACTTTAAACTGGAGCTCTGTTCATACTCAAAGCTAAACAATTAATTTGGCCGATTGAGGACAATAAACAAACAGCACATGTACAAAGTGTTCATGAACTGTACTCTTGAAGTACTGGCAGTGAAACAAACCTCTATAAATTTCTTTATAACTCACTGTGTAGTTAAGTCCAGACATGTCCTCGTCATCATTTTCCTGGAGCCAGTCATAAAAGTCCTGTGCGTTGTCAGTGGGGTCTCCTTCACCGTAAGTGGCCATGCAGAAAATGGCCAGGGAGTTGGAGATCTCCGACAGACGAGACAGTTCACCCTACATTACAAAAGAACACTAATCAGGTTATGTCACCTCCAGTAATGGCTTTTATGAAACACTTTCTGTGAGATGACAGGAAAAAAAATGTATGATTTGTGAAGCCCTTAAAATTTACCACAAGGGCATTCAGTGAGTCAGTGTTACAATAGCAACACACAATTCAACACTGTGGTGCAAACATTTCAACCTTCTATGCTTGTTCCAAACGTAAGGAGTCAGTTGGCTTGAAATATGTGCAGTTTTCCATGTTACTTCACTTAAACAAATTACCATGTCATATTCCTCTGGATCGGCTGCCATTCCTTTCATGCCGTAGCGCTGAGCGTCTTTGGACAGCCTGCTGGCAAATTCCTCCGCTGTGCCGGTCTGCGAGCCGTAGAACACAATGATGTTCTTGCCCTGGAGAAAATATAAACAGAAACAGAAGGCATGATGCAGAGAGACCACCAGTGTATCATGTCCACATGCTTCATGAAACACAGCATAGGCACAAATGCATTGTGGCATCTCAACTATTTGCTGCAAAACCACATGATTGGAAACAAGAGCCTTTTCCTGAGTCTAGCAGGAAGGAGTTTTGAAGAAAATGGTTACTCCATTTGAATTCTCATCCAAGAAAAAAGTAGTTGTGTTCTGAAGAGATGGTAGCAACCTCAAAATGATTCATTTTTTAACAGGGAGTAGATGGGATGTAACTGAAAAAAAATATTTCTAAGATATTGAACCCTCGGTTGTTCTTGTTTGGCTTATATCCAACATACTGAAAGCTGAGGGAGGTGGAAGGTGACAAATTTACTGGACATCGGGAGAAATGGAACAATCACGACGCCAGACATTTACTCTACTCCAGTGTTTTTCAACCTTTTTTGGGTTGTGGCACACTTTTTGGATTTAAAAGCTACCACGGCACACCACCTACTACAAAAACATTAAAAAAACAGACCATTTAGGTAAAAAATATGGTATATAACAAGCCAACTAGCGTTTGTGCCACTGTCTGGTTCTTTAAATTTGGTAATAGTGATGGTTTTGTGTTATTTTGTAATGCAGAAGTAGCTCAGGACACTCTAAAAGGGTAAATTAGTCAATTACATCCACAAGTGTCAGTCTGTTAACACAATTAGACATTTTTTCAAGGCACACCTGGCAAAACCTCAAGGCACACTAGTGTTCCCCGGCGCACTGGTTGAAAATCAAGGCTCTACTGTAATTATTTGTGTCTTTTCACTCTCTGTTTCTTGTTCTGTTTGTTTTGATTTGAAATACGAAAAAAAGAAAATTAACCACACACATGCAGAAATATCACTTTCGACTGTTGTTTGGAACATTATACTGTAAGTTTGATTTATTTTCTTCAGCTCTTTTGGTAACCTTTTGAAAAGGACAAATATGATGCATTATTTGTATTGATATTGGCCTTTAAACCTGCCCTTGAGTGTCTTTACTTTGACATCTCATGTTCTACAACTAAAAATAAAATGTTTTTTTGAACAATAACTTTATCACTGCCTTGAGAAACCCCAAATTAACCTAGTTGTGGCTCCATCTACTGGCTGCTGAGATAATTAGACACATTTGTACATACACAATGCCATCTAATTTTAGCAGTGTGGGCTGTGATGCAGTTGTAACGATCGTGATTAGACGGAGCAAATGCTCAGAACGAGTCTGGCGAGGACTTAAAGACTTCAGACAGAAGTGATGTCAGTTATCGAAAAATGTCAGACATCGAAGGAATTCAGAACAGAGTGTTAGATGGTCGGAGAGGGAGAATATTGTCTAATCAGGATTCATCACACAAGCAAGAATGAAACTAAATGCAACTCCAGGTTTGTTTTTGATGACAGAACAATGTTACAACATGGCTAAAAGCTCAAAAAAGTCAATTTAGCATAATATTTGTCCTTTAAAATACTATTAATTAGTTACTCAATCCTCTAATTTTACAAATGTCCAAAACAACATTTTCGATACTATCAATGTTTCAATACACAACCCACTTCCCACAATCCTTTACTTATATCATGTGCAAATGTTCAATGTTGAGGTTGATCAGAAAAACAAAAAACCCTTTGATGCACAGTTACTTACAGTTTTCTTCATTTTCTCAATGAAACTTGTTTCTCTTGTGGTGGGTGTCCTAAAATGGAAAAAAAATGTTTTAAGTATATTGTTCGAGTAAATACATAAGAGACATTGCCATTTTTCTCATTCTTGTTCTCCCTTACACAATTAATTTGTTTAATTTCATTTGTGTTTCCTTTTTGAATTTCCTCATTGAATGTCAGGAAGTAATTAATGCAAGTGTAGCCATCAAAACAGCTTCAAACACATGGGAATAATGGAGCGTGAACCAAACTAAATGGGTGATGGTTGCACCAGGACATAGAGAACATCAAAGGTCAGCTGCAGCCAATCTCTGTGACCTAAATAAAGACAACACTTTATGCCGGTTCAATTTGTCCCGCTATGAAATGTTCGTGTTTAGGAAAATGAAAATGCAGTCTTTTTGGAAATATACCAGATGTAAAAGTGTCACATCTATCTTGAAATGTGAAACTAGCTGTTGGAATCCAAGCTTAAACATTCCTGACAGGTTTAACGGGATCTGTCGACACAGTTATCAACTGAGCAGCTTCCCATGGGCAAAGAACTTCTGTGCATCATCAGGATGAGCAGGTTACTACAGGTCACATGCTTTGGACTTTAAAATACAAGTCCAAGAAACATACAAACAAGGAGGTTTACATATTTTACAGTTTTGGATATTTGACTAGAGCTTTTTTACTCTGTATTTTTGTATATAAACAAAGACCACTCCACAGTGTTTCAGAGCTCAACGGAAAGACTGATTGAAAACAGGACATGTTCTAACTCAATTTCAACAGATTTTGTTGATAAGCATTTATAAACCTCTGCCTCTCCAGGGTTACCAGCTCAACGCAGTCCTGATAAAGTAGTAAATAACACATGTTTTTACAAAGCTTTCGGAAGTTAAAAAGGTATAGAAGCAGCAAACCTTTACTGACCTCTCGGGAGCATCTGGCAGCGGGAACACACAGCCCATGACATGCAGCCTTGCTACACAAACTGCCAATAGCACCACAGCTAACCCACGCCAGCCGCCGTCAAGCTCGCAGTGACAGCTAATGACAGTTGACAATGCACCACGGTGGAAACATAAGCGAGTCCACAGAGCCCCAGGTTTGCCTACTTGAGTCCCAAAAGCACCAGCGTAGTGTGAAGTCTGCCTCTTCCTGCGCTGCTCTGAAGCCAGCACACGGAGCTCTCGGCACCGCAGCCTACAAGCCCGGGTTGTGTCTGGCAGGGGCTATGGACACAATGGTGGGAAACTGACTTCCCCATAAAACGCAGGCAAGCAGCAGCCTCACACTTTGGAGTCACACACACTGAAACACTCAGGAGTTGAAAATGCCTTCCTCTTCATCCCGCCCCTTTTCCTCTCTGCTTTGAAAGGTGTTAGCAACCAAAAAGTATCCAAGATCCATTGTAAAAAATAAAAAAATAAAAAAAAGGGCGCTAGTTATTGGAGCAACTCTTGTGTGGCACACTGAAGGAGGAATAGCTGTGAATGGTAGTTTTCTGATGTCCCCTGCCCCCATCTCGGTGGAGGAGAGAGGGGAATGTCATTGCTATGGCAACCTCATTTATCATAAAAGGATTCAATTTGTGACACAGCTCAGACCGCACTCACAAAGACTCATGAAAAAAGAAAAACACAGGAGTGCGGAGAGAAGAATGAAAAAAAGTTTGAGGGAAAGAAAGGAGTGCTTGTCTTTTGCCTCAACTTTCCACCTTTGGAGCAGCAGACTCACAAAAGAGGCTTGGCTCTCCTCCTCCTCAACTCTCCAAGGAACTTTCAAAATGAGTTCAGAGCCAAAAACAAAAAAGAACAGGAAAGACACAAAGACTACGCCCCCTAGCAGTTAGATAATAACTTAAAGGGGAGGAGGGACCAACGTGAACTAATGCTGTTCTATACTTTCTTCCTGTAGTCCCACCCACTCCAGACGCGTACTCTTCTGAGAGAAAACACAGTCACCAGTGGACAGTTACCCATTTGCAGACAAAGCTATGAACGTCCAAAACTATTACAAAATCTTGCGAGCGTGTCAATTTGAGAGAGACCGGGCTAATTAGTGTTCACCAAAAAAAATAAAAAGAAAAAAGAAAAAAGCTCCACTCTAACAGCCCTGATAAGGGGCGGGAAAAGGGGAGGATCCAGGGTCGAAGGCAGACTGTTTAGGAGCAACTGTGCGAAAGAGCAACAGAGAGCAGGGAAAACAAAGGTCACATCAAGTGGAACATTGACAAGAAGAACTGCAGGCTGTGCCCTCTCATACTGTGAACACATCTGGTCGTGAGGGCCCAATTTTCTGACAAATGCTTAATATTTATCAGCACCAGCGGTACATTAATGAGGCCATAGGTTGGTCCACTCCCTGCTGTTTGCTGCTGTGATCAAAGCCTGGTGATGAAGGGTAAAGGTACCTTCATATGCAAACAACAGTCCAATTTAAGATTAGAATAACAACAACGCTGGTCAGCTGTAGACTGTTACTACCACTCCACATAAGAATAAACGTGTTCAAAATAAGAAACCAAGTTAAATATCAGTTAGTATATTTTTATATTTTATTGGTTCTTATTATAATGTCTTTATTATAACTGTGTATTATTTGTAAATATATAACAATAATCAAATGTTGTATTAAAAAATAACAATAACAAAATGTTGACTGATTGCTGACTGATATTTTTTAACAAGTGTATTCTTATTTGATGACGTCCGCTGGTTAGTTGTATTCTGATTATGATGAAACATGGTGTAACTGTATTGTAATCCAGTGTAATTATGTTGTAATAAACAAATGGATATTCAAACAAGCTGTTCCTGAAAAAGCCAGATAAGGGCAAGATATGAACTACTGTGAACTTTAGTTTAATCATCCTCTACTAAAAGAACTACAGTATGGTTTTAAAATGTGAACAAATATTGTATTAAAAGTCACCCCTGATAACAGCAGAGCTAAACATTTAAACTAACAAGATTGTTAAGGGTGCAACAGGTACCCAACTTTAATAATTTGATCAAGCGGAATAATCACTCACATCGTGTCAAGTTTTTTGAATTCGGGGATGGGCTCGGGCTTCTTGCGGGACATAAACCAGTAGATGACCAGGCCGACCACCAGAGAGAAGAGGAAGATGTCCAGGTTGCTGAATAATGGCTCTTCTTCGTCCATCACCGCTTCGGGGTGGCCAACGATCTCAGCGTCCATGTCCCCCATTTTGACACACTGCATTCAAAAGGAAACCAAAAAGTAAATTTACAGTAAAGTTCTTTTGTTTGTTTTTTGCACTAAGGTGGAGAAGGTTGTACTTGTACTAACAAATTCCACATGTCATGACAATGTGGAGATACATGATGGACTTTCATCAATGTTTAACAAAAATGGGGGGCTAACCACAATGGCCCATGTGTTTACCATGTATTTTATATATATAAGTGTATATGGCATGTGTGTGACTATTTGAATGTATGGTATGTATGTATGGTTATTTATTTATTATCATTATTATTTTTCTTATCCTTCTTATTTTTTTTTTTTTTACTTGATGTGTCTGTGGGAGGAGGGGTGAGGGCTGTTTACTTCTTATTGCTGTATGTATAACACTAAAAATGGAAAATAAAAAATATATTTAAAAAAAAAATAATAATGGAAATGCTAAAATATGGTTAATAATTGCCAACTGTAAATATTGTGATATAGGTTCTTTGTTTTTTTGGCTTTAAAGCTGATTGCCAAATAAAATTAAACTATGCAGAACTTGCACCATCGATAACTTTTTTTCTCCCCATCATTTACAAACACAAGCAGGGTCTGTGACAAAAATTGCAACTGTTGATGCACATTACTAACTTGTGTGTTTCACATGGACCAGGCTCAGCACACAATGGTAGTTTGTGTGCTTACAACAGACCCGAAAAGAACAACTAATCTATTTGACCTTAAACTAGTGTACAACACATTAAGTCAAATGTCAAAAGTCAGTCCCTATGCAGTGCATAAAAAGCAAACTAATGACGTACTAATGAAGTTTTAAATTAACAACTTGGTGGATGCATTAAAGTTAGTAATTGTGTGAAGACCAATGTATTAGAAATGTTAGGCCTACACTGTTGAGAAGTGTACGGAGTAGTCATGCCAACTGTATTCTCACAAGAGCAATTAAGAGCAAACGTATCTCTAAAACCTCTGACACACAAGATAGATGCACACAATCTTTTGAAACGTGCCCCATAGCTCAATCTATAATACCTTGTCAATCCAGTATGTCAAAGAGCTATTCAACTTTGTATTACACTGGCATGAAGCGATTTCTTATACAAAATGAGCAGGAATAAAAAATAGTAATAATAAATAAAGCATCGATAGATGAAGTTCATCACGGTTTAATTGACTATTCACATTGCCAAAAGGCTGCAGCTACCAGTCATGTGAGGTGTCCCCGTTTTAATGGACTCTTTGATTGTTTGTGGTGAAGGTTGCTATAGAGTGTGTGTGTGTGTGGTTATTAAAGTTCATCTTATCTCGGGCAAAACTTACCCGAGCCCCCTCCCCTGTTGAAAACTGTGGCCCCACAAATACATCACGTGGGAAGATTTATGACAAGCATTTAATTCAGATAAATAAACAATTGGTCGTTTGTTTGTTTCTATGCGTATTCATATGAGAGTACTTTTTTAAATCAGCAAAAATCATGTTTTTGATTACGTGACCCTCTGACCAGACAAAAACCCCTCAGGAGCCCCTCTGGGATCTCTGGAGCCCCCTTCAGGGGCTCGAGCTCCACAGCTTGGGAACCACACTGGTTATTCCACTGGTCCATGGCGTTTACTAGAAGCGGCTAAAAGTGATAGTTATTATGTGAAGAACATAGACATTAGACAGATGTGTAACTAAAGAGTGGACCGTGGCTCATCTTAAGTTAGACTACGGTCCTTGCGTAAACGTTTCGTAAGGTTTTACGTGACCGTTGACGCTGTACCATTACACTGCAAAGTAGTCCATATTTATGATCTCAATTGTTAAAATCGGTGATTTAAGGACTGCCACGTGCTACTTGTAGGTTTAAAGTTTAGGAAGAAGTCGCGGTGGTGTCTTACCTTCGGCTCCTCTCTCCGTGTCAGACCTGTGTGCGGACACAAAGCGGAAGGAAACTTTACGCCATGAAGGACGAAACCAACTGGAGCACGCGTGCGGGGAGGACGTGATGACGCTCACTGCCAAATAGGACAAATACTAAGCAGTTTTTCTCCCCAAAGATCAACAAGTGCCACATCTGAAAGAATAGTAATACATTTGACAGTGTTCTTAATATTTTCAACTAGGCATGTGGTTAAAATAAACCTTGTGCATGCAAGTATTACCTAATGTCAATGTACATATGTGACCTGCTGTATAACAAATAAATGCTGAGGAGGTGCAGCAGGGTAAGGGTCATGGTTATGTAATCCACACTGTCTGACAGCGCCTTATCAAGAGTGTCCTCTTGAGTTTAAATGAGTTCGTTTTCCTCATGCCAAGGACACTTCAAGAAAGTCCACCTTTTCTTTTTCTTTTTTTCTTTTTTTTTGCCGTTTATTGAGAAAACAGCCGCTCAATTCAATATTAGACTTCAAAAATAGACTTACTTCAAAATAAAAAATGCTATAAATTCCAACTAGATGTATTACTTTATATTAAAATGGTCAATTTAATTGATTTCTGTTATTAAAATAATAATAATAATATAATTAAATTAAATTAAAGTTATTTGGCAAATTTTAGTAAAAGTGGGCCTGATAATGGACTGATCAGACTAAACAGACAATGTTTGAATAAGTTCATAAGTCTACTTGATTGTATTTTGTGTTTTAGAATGAAAATAGTAACTGCCAAACATTTTATAAATACTTTTATTGATAGCTGATTCAGCAAATATACATTGTATAATATATGCAGCACATGTCATGTAACGAGCACACTTGAGATAACAAATGCCCAGATTTCGTATTTGCATTTTTACTGACTCTTTGCCTTTTGATTTCTGCTCTTCATCTTCTGACGAACCACAGCAACAGTGGTTAAGAAGTTCCCCAAAAACAAAATAATGAAGCAAAGAGCACACAGCAAGGCCTGGAATTGATAAAGCATAATTAGTCATTGAGATTTACATAATTTGATATGTAGGTATGTACCGGTTCAAGCCAAAACTGTGTAAACTCAAGTGAACCCAGGGTGAATTAGGAAAACATGGCAAAAGGGAGCTCACTGACCTGTCCTTCGGTACAATCTGGGAGCTGAGCCATGTTGAAGAGAGAAATGCCATTGAAGAGTTGCCAGAACTGAAACAAAAACATTAAAAAGTAAAAGAGTGGATTTTATACAGAAAAGTTGTCAACACTCAAATGAGTGACAAAATATGCTGAGTAATTTGTCTTTCAATGACCTCAGCAGTTTTTAAATCATGATTCAGTGACGCTTCATCTAACCATGACTAAATTATTTTGTACTCACATGACCAAAAAACAGGAAGGGTAGAAGAAACGTCAGTCCTTTCCACATCCAGGACTGAAAACCCTCTATTACGAAACACAGATACATTCCCATGCTTTACCATTGTTGAGACAAATGTAATTTATTGTACAGACAAATATCATCTATGTCTATAATCTGTGTCCTCAACCTGTCCTTACCCACGGTCAAATCCATGTTGTGTCTTTCTCCCAGGGCCCTCAGCCGGTACAGGCATCCACTCTGATAATAGCACTGCAGACACTGAACAAAACCTGGGAGGGTCACAGAAAAGAAACACTCAAAATGTCTTCAGTGTCTTGTGGTTAAATTGTGAAGTAGTTTCCCAAAGCTTACTTTGATACAAGCAGTAGGCAAGAAACTGGTTCCTAAAAACCTTGTAGAGTTTGCCGTCCGGCCTTTTGAAAAGAAAAGGTAAGATAAATTGACTGAAGTGAAAGTGTCATATAATTGTCTATACCATGTTAGCATGACTCCAGACAGAAACGCTGATATGTAGTGATGGAAAACCCACCAGCCTTTAATTCTGTGAATAAAAATGAATTATGAATTAGTCTAAGGGTAAAGCTATTGATAAATGTGATGTTATCTCTAAACATGTGTGTTATCTGTAAATGTGGTGTTATCTCTAAATGTGTTGTGGAACACAAAAAACTCACTATGTGAATGATTCATATGTAGATAAAGGGGGTGAAACAGGGGTAAATCCCTGTTACATGGCCTTGCATTAGCACTTTCATATTTGAAAACACAGTCTTTAAAATGATGTTTGAATTAGACCAACAAAGAAACCAACACTAGGAAGGTACATCACCTTTAATGTTTTTTGGTATTACCTGGATCCATTGGTGATGAGGATGCTTTCCCTGATAGTTAATGTGCAATAATACCACACTAACAAGAAGTTCAGGATTGCATCAACAAATCTGAAGCCAAAGGGTAGAATGTGTTGGTCATATTGCTTATTATGAATAGAAAAATTGTTTCTGTAAAATTACCTGTAGCTGACAAAGAAATAACATGTGAAAGAGAGCATCAGGACGAGGACCGTGAGGTACAGCTTGAACCTCTCATATTCATCTTTGTAAGCAAATCTGTCAAGGACATGGGAACCTCTCAACTCTAAGCAGCATTTATATAATGGAACTATTACAATATGTTGGAGCATAAATGGTCAATTTGACAGGACTCTATTATTACTTTAAGCTCTTTACTTACTTAGACTGTTTGCTGAAGAGGGTGATATTGACACTCCCAAGAACCAGACTGAGATAAAGACTGAGATAAAGGTCATTTTTAATATTTGCTGTTTGTTCAAATCAAAATAGTAACTATAGACACACAAATACCTCTGCTTACCCATTTTTCTTTGGAAGGAAAGCCTCCATTTCAAAGAAGATACTTGGTCGTGTTTTAATTTTCTCTTTTATTTCATCCATTGTGTTTGAGTCCTCTGGTGATAATCCAATGCTACATCTAATGCACACAAAACATGCGCACTTTAAAACATTTTTACCACATCTCTGACAGACAAAGGTTTAAGAATACCATAAAGATAACCTTTTCACTTGGTGGGACAACTCATTTAGTCTTTTCCGATGACAAGAAATTGTTGAAGAACAATTATTTTGCAGCGTTGAAACTTCATCTAATTTTTGCAGATATAATTTGTGTGTTTCCTGAGCAGCACAATGAATATCAGAAGTGTCAGATTATTTGGAGACTGTTTCAAAGCCCATAATATTTGTGTGTCTTACCTGAAGGTGCTGGAATTCCTCCTGTAAACTTGCCCATTCCTCCAACACATTTGACAGGTTCTGAGACATTTCTGTAAATATATTTGAAAATAAATTGTCTTAAAGCACACACAACGTACACACAAGTGTTGTCATGCACTTTGAAGGGTGTGCGAAACAGTTTATTGAACATGAACTTTGATATCGTGGACATTGCTCTTCTCTGACAAATATGCTCTTATAGCTCATTAGCTGTAAATAAAACGAACAATTGTTATTATTGTGTTTGTGCGTGTGTGTGTTTATTTGTGTTTAAGAAATAAGTAACTTCAGACAGCTTCTGGCAATCTTTTTCTCACTGTTTAAACTCGTGCAGCGCTAGAAACGCAAGCTACAGCACCATCTAGTGTACAATGTTATTTGTCAGCTCAGGCCAGTGCTTTGCCCATGAGTGGGCAAGACTCCTGTAGTTTTTCTTATGTAGAACCAAATTAACATAAAATAGACAGAGTTTCACAAACACACTAGCCTACAGGCCTTTGATATTTAAAAATAAAATAATTAAAATACATTTTTAAAAAAATAGACAAACGAAAAAAATCGCCTGCAGCCTCAAGCGTGAAGAGGGTGCAGGCGATCTTTAAATACATTTTTTCCTTTTTATCCGCATCTGATAAAAGGAAACTATCAAGCTGCTGGGCATGTTAAATATGAAAAGAAAGCTGTAACCCACTTATTTTCAGTCAAATCAAACATGAATGAATGATGAATTAGAGTCAGTTTTTACTCCAAAAGCACAAATTTAAAAATTACATTAAAATTCAGAAAGGTTTAATAGGACATTTAATATGGATTTAATATTGACTTTTTTTTTACTTTATTACAAGTCCCTAAAACACATTTTTGTTCATTTAGATTCAGCTTTGAAAGATGAATTGTCAAAATCCAACAAAAGCCAAAAGTAGTGTCAGTCAGGCAAAATCTACAGAAACCAGCTTCACTTCTTCATATATTTAACAAAGAACATTTAGGCGGACTTTAAAGTCTGATATTCCTCTTTGCAGAGCTTGTTTCCAAGTGTAATCAGAGTAAATCAGACACCAGAGGCCAACACTACAGAGTCTCAGCTTCACAAAGAGTCCAACCAATAGTTTGTGTCCAAAGGGTTCAAGAACAGCTTCAGTTTGAAATGGGGCTCCTTTTAGTCAGACGTTTTAGGAAAAACAGGTCAGAGCGGATGGGATTAACTTTATCAAGTAACATTGCTTCAAAGCAATGTGTAAAGTAACTTGAGTATTGGTTACGTAACTTTTACAATTTGCCTGTACTTCTTGTTACCAAGTATAGGTTATTTAAATCATTATGTCATAACTACTCTTTCATTTCTTACCTTTTAAAAATGATTTACATATTCTGTCTGTTCTGTTCTGTTCTGCTTTATGGCGCAAAGACGCAACTTTGGCGCAGAAAACACAGTCGAAAGATGTGGAGACGGGCAGAGGGACAGGCCACACCTGCAGCTGCAGCAGAGGGGTTTGTGCAGCGGCACCGCCCGTTCTCCTCTGACCGTGCGTGCGTGGTCTCCTGTCTCTCCCCCTGTCCCGCCCGCTCACACGCGTGCCTTGACACCTGTCCACGATCAGTACGTGTCCCGTGTCTCCGTAGCCCCCTCCGCCACAGCACCGCCCGCTGAGGGAGAGCGGGGGTTGTTGTCCCAGCCCTCGGGTCCAACTCCCGCAATTTTCTCTGACCCGCTCTGTAGCAGCAATGTCACCATGTCACTGACTGAACATGGTATAACAGATGTGCACCTTATGTTAATGCTTTAAATAATAATTCTTCTAAACAAATTATTCAGACTAAATAATACAAAATTACTGAGACGTCAAGTCTTTCCTTGGCCTCCCCTCTCTCGTGCTCAGTTGCTCCTGTGCAGGGACAGGAGGGAGGAACGAAGACACAGGTGAATCAGCACAGTTTGTGTTCAGAGGGGACATGGCAGGTTTTCTACGTATTAAGCTGTAAAACTAGCCTTTTTTTCTTTCTTTTTTTAGCAATCTGACTCATCTTCACAGAGAAACAAGCCTAAGGAGGAAAGTAATTAAGATGTGGCTAAATGCAAAGGTACCATGTCGGCTGTGGAGCGGCCCCTAATGAGGGGCCCTCCAAGGGGTGACCAACAGGCTCCAACAGTGGCCAGGCAATATCTGGTTGGGGTTGGCTGTTAACAAAAATACATGTTTTCCAGTGCCCAAACATTAAAAAAAAAAAAAGTCTATTAGCCTATTTAAAATTAAAGTTTGAGATATGTTATATTCTTACTGTCCCTGTTAGAGGAACCTGTTTAAATTTCACAAAGTAACCATTCATTCATTCATTCATTCATTTTCTACCGCTTATTCCCGTTAGGGGTCGCGGGTGACTGGAGCCTATCCCAGTGACTTTGGGCCTTAGGCGGGGTACACCCTGGACAGTGGCCAACTCGTCGCAGGGCTGACACAGAGACAGAGACAAGGACAGACAACCATTCACTCTCACATTCATACACTATGGACAATTTTAGAGTTGTCAATTAACCTACACAGTCATGTCTTTGGACGGTGGGAGGAAGCCGGAGAACCCGGAGAGAACCCACGGTAACACGGGGAGGACATGCAGACTCCACCCAGAGAGATCGTGTGATGTGAATTAAACAGTTTGCATAACAAGGAGCTTATTATTTTTCCATATTTTATAAGTCTGCCTTGTTCATATTATGGACTGTCATCGTAAACACAGTGCACTCTTAAAATCTACATTATACTTGTGAGTAATTAACAAATCTTGACTATAATGACCAAAAAGTGCACCACATTACTGGAAATGTGGTTATATATAACAACCCTGCTTAAAATTGTCTGCTAAATAAATGGTGCTTTATGTACACGGATCATAGCCATTAAATGTTAAGTTACCTGCTCTTGAAACTGTCATTCGTAAAAACTGAACTTTACTTTTATAGATTAAACAGAAATGATAGAAAAGGTGCTCGTTCATTGTATGTTTTGTGATGTTTGGTTGAAAGAACATTTCTGCACTCCAAAGAATCATTTTCAATTCCTCACCTGCACCTCTTTTTCAAACCAAATCTAATGATGTTTTAGTTTAGTGTTGTATTCAGTGAACTGCAGACAGTGAAGGTGAAGGTGGCACAAACAGACACGGAGCTGTAGTAGATGCTAATCTTTATTGTCAGTAGAAGAACGAAGCAAATCTCCAGACGTCTGCAACAGAAGAACCACTTCCAGCGCAGCTCCTCACGGAAAGGAAAACCTGGGAACAAAAACAAAACACGGTTTAGAAAAAAAAAGAAGAAAACTTGAACCGTTAGACCAATATACACACTCACACAAATCATGAAGCTCAGTCTTTATTTTTTAATGTAGTACTACCCCATAATATTATATAAGTAACCGTCATTTATACAAGAAATAGTTTAAAATAGTACCTCATCTTCAAAAATGTTACTCTAGTAAGAAAAATTATTTGGTGGAAAGTAATACTAAAGTTAGAGTATCATTTATAATTTGAATATTTAGTTGGAAGAGCAAAACTTTACCTAATGCCCCAAATTTTGTCAAAAACATTCATTTCTGAGGGAGCGGTGCAAGAAACACTGATGTTTAAATTATTTTAATTTCGTCACCATGCAGCTTTTGTCACTAATTTACTATTTAATGACAAAGTACATTCTAAATGCTGTATGAAGCTGTGCTGTTGTAAACTGAATAAAATACAACTAGTAACACACCTGACAGGATTTACTCCTCACAGTGACAGAGACAATGTCAATCATTTACAAAACATAAACCTTACAATTAGAAGACCAAGACAGATCTTAAAACAATTTAGTCCCGTTTGGTAAAGCTGCATTTACATCTTACATGTTGTTTTGTCTTTAACTTATTGGTACAACAAGATGAACAGAAGTAGTAGCTTCAAATTAAACAAAAAAACAAATATGCAATTAAGTGTCTTCACAACTGAAAAATGTGGTTTTAATTAAACAGTAAAGACAAAATCTTGAGTAGGATTTGTACTCACCACTTTTACTGAGATGTGTTTGTCTGACGTGCAAAGATGAACAGCAGCAGCTCGTTGACAGCCTTCAGCTCGTTAGCCTCATTAGCCTCATTAGCCGCGATAGCCACCTGTAGCTGCGGCTGCGTGAACTCCGCGAGAGCCTCAGTCGAGAGGTCACAGCCAAGACTCCGCCCCCTCTCCTTTTTAGGAATATTTTCTGAGGGAGGGGCAAGCGGGGGTAACCATAGTACATCTATGGGGGTAACCCGCGGACACTTCAAATTCTCCACCAGTGCCATAAAAAAATGAATGGGGCGGAGTGACGACCATCGGTCCATCGTTTTTATGTCTATGGTTACGACGAGGTTTCAAGAGATTTATTTTGAAAAAGCTCTAGCGGATGTTTACCTTTGCACTACAATGTCGCGCATGCGCATGTGAGAGACTACCGGCTACTGTTTAGTTCATGATCACAGCTGAAAAGTGCAGCCTCTGTCAGATCTAGAACTGTCTGCCAGTGGAGATTATTTTCATGTTTCCTGGATTGATAAACGAGAGAAGATAAACAACAGGTAAGCCTCTACCAATATGATCGGATATCTTACCAGTAAATGTGAGCGGCTGTGGTCAGTAGAAGACTGTGCAGTGCAAACTATCAAAGATAACGATTTTGACATATTCTATTGTTCAGTTCTATTGTTCAGTTTGTTCTTGCAACTAAAAGTGGGACTAAACCTCCCCGTGTGTGGTTCAGAGTTGGAGAAGGAATGAACTGAGACATCAACTCAAACACAATGGCTAAACTCAATCCTCTGCATGTGATCGATCATATTTTTAGTACCCAGCGTATGGTATTACAGAGAAAACTATGTTTTTTTCTCTCCGTAGTGATTAATCTTTCTTGATATAATATATAACATGTCTATTTTTATCTCTCCCATTCTTTCTTTGTAATCAGTGTCCATTCTCTGCTTCATTGTGATTCTAGTTTTGGGAAATGTGTGCTGCTGTCTATGTCCTGTCTACTGTCACTGGTTATGTGCTCACCTCTGCATTACTCCTGAAATGTCCCAATCTCTTGCACCGGAGGAAACGAGAACCTTTCCTCAGCCGGCACATTTCCCATCGAGGAGGTTTGTTCTAGTCTAGTAGTATTGTTACTGCAAAAATATGCAACAGTATTATTGACTTGAATGTAATTATTTGTTCTTTCATCACAGGAGCAGGGGAAAATCTGGAAAACACCATGGCGGCTTTTAAGCAGTAAGTAGCCTATATAATGTGCTCCTGTGGTTTGAACATGTGTTTGCTCCTATGATCGGTGGAAGAGGCCTGTCATCTGATCACCATCGTGTTTAGATTGTGACATAGTCTTGTGGTTTTTGTGCACTCTGTTTTACTATTGATTAAACATGTTGCAATACAGAACATTTGGTTATACGTAAAAGAAACAACCAGGATCAATAAATCAATAACACTTGTTCTGAAAACAGCTACAGTATAATAATACAACGACATTGCTGGATTATATACCACACTTTCACATTGCATTTGTGCACAGTGCTGTGGATGTTGGCACAGACATGCTGGAGCTGGACTGTCACCTGACTAAAGATGAACAGGTTATCGTGTCACATGATGCGAACCTCCGGAGGGCCACTGGAGTCAATGCCTACATCTCGGACTTGGCATATAACGTATGTATTTATGTAAAGATGTGATTATAATTTACTAAATGGTCATCATGAAGTCATAAATCAACATGATCATTTTATATTACGGTTGATAACATTTGACCTAGTTTTTCTTATCTTATCTTAAGATTGAAAGGAAAGCAATAGATGGGATTTTTGGGTCATACCATGAATCTGCAGTTTAGGAGTCTTTCAACTACCATACATGGGCTGTGCAATGACAATGGTGAATCTATGTAGACCACAGAGACCAAAAACAACATGGTTATCTATTCAGAATAAACACTTACAACACAAATACTATTCTTAGACTTAAGTAGACTTTATTGATCCATAAGGGAAATGACTTGGGTCGATATTTCCTTTTTGTTCATCACTGTTTTCTGTGCAGGAGCTGCCACCGTACCTCTGCAAACTGGATGTTACTTTTCAAAGAGGTGAGAAGGCAGCTTACATGAGATTTTTATTAATCCTTTATTTATGCAGGTTGGCCTTAATGTTTCATTTTTAAGAGGGACTTGGATGGTCAATGTGCAAAATGCCTGATAACTAATAACAACCACAACTTGTGCATCTGTACATCTTTAAACCACAGCAAAAGGGTTTTTGTTTTTCTTTCTTTGTATTTCAGAGTGTCATTGTGAAGGCGGTGATGATAAAAGGATCCCTCTTCTTCGAGATGTTTTCGATGCCTTTCCCAACACTCCAGTTAACATTGACATCAAGGTTAACAATGACACCCTCATCAAGAAGGTGATCGTGTTTTGTGATTCATCTGCCTCAGTGCTGCTAAACAAACTTGGTGTGAGAATATTGTGAATAAAATTGTGACTTGCAGGTTTCTGATCTCGTGATAAAGTATGACAGAGAGAATCTAACTGTTTGGGGAAATGCCAGAAACCAAATTGTTAAGAAGTGTTACAAAGAGGTACATTTACATAAATATTTTTAAATCAAAATAATCAGAAAGAATACTGAAAGGTTGTGCTGTTTGTGCTGTGTTTTGTAGAACCCGCATATCCCAGTGTTGTTTAGTTTCCCCAGAGTATTGCAGTTGTTGGGGCTGTTTTACACAGGCCTTCTACCTTTTGTTCCACTCAAAGAGCAGTTCCTAGAGATCCCCATGCCTTCCATTCTCACCAAGTAAGGTCCTAGATTTATTCAGATTCATAATATATAATAATAATGTATAATGGGTTACAAAGACATTTACAAGACCAGTTCTGTGCAACATGGTAGGAAAGGTTAAGATATAATACAGATTATAACAAGCAAGAGGTTTTCCGGTGTTAAGTTTTAGATAATGCTGTTGGAAGAATAGAAGGGGATATAATAAGATAGGATATGATAAATTAATCTGTTGTTAGTAGGTGTTTTTTGAATGTTGTTGTATTTGTTGTAGTATTTGACTGAAGTCTTAAACATTAGATGATATTTGCATGTTAAATTGCTCAGGATGAAGGATCCTAGTGGTTTAACACGAAGTCAGAGATTTATCATCTGGTTAGCTGATACGTGAGTGCACAAAATTACTTTTATTTTGTATTGATGTGCATGCATTTTTACATTTTTGTTTTACTTACCATACTTTTAATGCCTCCTGCTTCTACTTGCCTCTCCTCTTTTAGCTTGCTGATGAGAAAAGCCCTGTTTAATCATTTAACCGCAAGAGGAATACAGGTACGCAACATGTTTTTAATTGTCATGACAGTCACAAGGCATTGATATGCTGCTGTAATGAGGTGCATGTGTCTGTAGTCAACAGGGATTAAAATATTCCCTGTATTAGTGTTGACTCTAGGAATAACATTGTTTGTTTAGCTTTTGTCTGGCCTGCTTTGAACTGTGTCATGGTAAAAATGTACAAGGCTCTTAACATGTTCAAAAATAGGTGACAGCGTTCAAAACACTAGTCTTTGCGCGCTGCGTATCTGGTTTCAGGTGTACGTCTGGGTGCTGAATGATGAGGAGGACTTTCAGAGGGCATTTGACTTGGGAGCCACAGGGGTTATGACAGATTTTCCCACACGGCTTAGAGACTTCATGGACAAGAATGGCATTTCAAAGCCTGAATGACCTGTTTCCAGAAGCTACCTCAAAGCAACACACAACGGATTATCCTTCAAACTGCCTGACCTACCAGATGCCGGACCCTTTCAACCTACTACACCAACCTGTCCTGCATTCATTCTAGCCACTTTATGCCTGCATGAGAGAAATGTTTAACCAATGCCTATTATTTTGTGTGTTAATCAATCAGTAAATGTGTCAGTATTTAAGTGAACCACTGCCACATGTCCCTTCTGTATTTTGTAAGAAAATGTATTTGGCTGTATTTGTTTGCTTGTTAATCAGTATTTGCACAAAATTAATCATTTGTTTGTGTATTTTATATATTAGTGAGTTATTACACATTGCTGATTTCTGAAAGAAAATATGAGCTGTATCTATTTTTCAATTTGTCATGCAAATGCATTCTACTATTGGTTGGATGTAAAGTATTTTTTATACTTCAAAAACGAAATTCTGGTCCTGTGTAATGTATTGTTATGTAATGTATGTCTTGGTGTTTAATTTGTTATTTTGAAATCAGTCTTGTAAATATTTTAAAATGCACCTAGGGCTACTGAATAATGATCTGCAACCACTTGTCAACTATTTTTTACAGAAGATGATTGAACGCTAAAATGGCTTTGTCAATTTAGCCAAATAAAATGAGAGTTCTGTCCTTTTCATTGTTGTTGTGCTTACCGCTGGACTGACACTTGGGGGCGCTGTGAGGTGGTCAATACCCACACGTGGTTCACTGTTCAGTTATTAGTCTGTAGTTGCTGCCTTAAAGCCTTTGTCATGTCATGTTATCAGGGGGATCATGGGGGGTGTATACTCTTCTCACTCGTGCAAAACGCATAATTTCACTTCTAATTTCAACAAATGCGACCACGTTAGCTTTGTTTATTGTGCTTTCTGGAGAATTCTGTGCTGTTTATTGGTCACTCGTCTGTAATATCGTCCAATCAGCTCAATGTTGCTATGCGTGTCGAAATCACTGATTGGCTGGAGAGTCTGTCTTTTACTCGTGCTCGCTTTATTTTGCCAAAGATGTTGAATCGCCAAGATGGTAAATAATCCGCACGGTCTTAATTAAGCATGTATTCTGTTTTACTTCAAAAGATAATCGTATAAACTTAGTAAAATGATTTCACTGATTGTACTAATCGTGGCAACTGTCTGCTGCGATTCCACTGGTTGTTTGTGTTATGTACAACAAGATGCCCACGAGACCACAACAGCTCCTTAGAAGTCATTGTGTTTTGACTCCCTACTTTTTGACTCACTACTATTAGTAATTATTCAAAGCATCATTACTGTGGATTCTCTATAACATCGTGGTGTTGGATTGTCCCCAGTGCAGTTTGTGAACTACGTTTCGTTAAATCCGCTGCACATTCTTGCAAAGGCGGAAGTTGCGTGCATTATTCTCTTGTCCCGGCTGGTGCCTTTATTGCGTCTCTGCGTCTCTCTGCTCTTCTAAACTCTGCTGGGCATCGTTGCGCGTCAAAACATTGCGTCTGAGCTGGACTCGTCAGGGCCAGAGAAGAGCAGAGGAAAATATCCTAGGAAGGAATGCGAAAGGAGCTTTAAAATTGGCATTGCCACGAGGAAACGAGGAGGTGCGACGTTTTCTGGCTACGTGGTAAACCGTGTTTTCTTCCCATCAAAGGTAACAGCGATTATTTGCATTGGCGCATTGTTACATATTACTTACATCCTACTTAAACATTGAAACAAAGAGGACGTCATCGCAGACAGTTGGCACGTTTAGATTAGGGCAACTTTTTATCATCAACATCTAACTTGGTGCATGTTGCCATGTTTATTACAGCGTAGACTCATGCCTGAGGTTATTTCCTGATGAAAGTCTTTGTTGTTGGACGAGTATTGCTGCTCTGCTGTCTCCTCGTGGCTGAGGTCTACGGGCCACACACTGCAGCATAGTGGTCCTACAGTAGGTTATTATGAGGACGCATGCTGTTTGTGGTGGAGGATTCTGCATGTATGCGCCATCATCTCTGTGCACGCTCTTTGTGCACGCACAGGATAGCGCACAGAGCCAGGCTGGACGTCAGCGCGTCAACGTTGTGGGTTACAATAACAGCATGTGGCGAAAAGTCTGGGTGCATAACCTGGTTTTCCCGTATCTACAAATATGTGGCGATTTAAAAGGTCTACGTGTCCGCTAACGCATGTGTGAGTGTGTGCACGATAAGCGCTCCTGAGCTGAGGCATCCCCGCCATCTGTGCTCCATGTAGTGGCAGAAGTTATGCCCCAGATAAAGTGCGCCACTGCCTGTGACCTGATTCATTCCAATAACTACTGTCCTCTTCAGTCCTTCTTGCTTTTATCTTGGAGAGCACAATGTGTTACAAGCAGAACACAGATGAACATATAAACTAACGAGTTCCGACAGTGACCTGGGCCGTGTTATAATTTAAAGTACAGTATTTCCACTTGTTATAACTTATGACATTGGCTACGCACACCTTTAAGTTCATGAGTCAGACTAACCAAAGTCTACATTAAAGTTACAAATGTGTTCATTAATGTTCACAGGAGGTCACTCATGTTGTTCTGTGCAGTTTTAAGTCTCGGCCTGTCCTGTTTGGACCTGTTTCCATTGCTGAGCGTGCTTGCAGATAGGTATTGATCACAGCCTGGTCAATACACGGGCATGGGTCATGGAGTTGGAGGCCTTGAAAAATGATCCCTTCACTTGTATGTATACATAAACACAACAAGTACAATATGCAGCTTTGTTTTAAGTGGATGGTTATACAAATGAACACACTCTCCAGATTATACAAAACAAATGAGTAACACATCAAACAAACTACATAAACTAACTAATATGACTTGATGGAATCCTTAACAAGTTACAGTTTTTTAGAAGAAATACTGCTTGATAGTGGCTCTGTGGCTGTGCAGAAGGTTGAAGGTTCAATTCTAAGGCACTACCCTCCCCAAAGACACCTCCATTGTTATTGGTGTGTGAATGTATGTGTTTATGAAAGTAGGACAGTTACTGTATTGGTACAGTCCAGCGTGTTGACATTCAGTCATATATGATCATTAACATGTCTCAACCAAAAAAGTAATTATAACAAGTAATAATTCTGTTTTTGTTGTTGTTGTAATTACACGGTTACTGTTAAAAAGTGCTGCCAAGTGTAATGGCTTTCTGCACAAAGCCATTTCACTTGGCAGTGCTTTCACTTTATTGAATGTTGGCTCCACCCCCTGGACTCTGTTTGGTCGTCAGTTTATGTACCTGCTTTTACTTAAGTTTACATTTTATTTAATTTTCTTCATTATAGTGCAAGAATAACAAGTTTACCTTAAAAACAATTTCAAGCACACATTTCCCTGCTCACTTATTATCCATTATACTACCGCCTTTGCTTTACTTTCATCCATTTTTCATACAACCCCTTTTAGCTGTGAGACAAGACCTCATCAGGGAGATTTGATACGTGCGGAGGAGTCTTGCCTCTTCACTCAATGATGTCATGCGGTTCTGAGCTAAAGGCCTTGATGTTAACACCGAGTGAACCAGGGACCAGTCCGATGTCACGTTCTTGTTTGGTCTATTCCCCATATCTCATCTGATATCTCCTCGAACCTTCTCCCACTCTGCGTTATTGTTCGGACAAAAAGGCAGCAGCAGCAGCAGCAGCAGCAGCAGCAGCAGCAGCACCGGTGCGTTACATAACAAAGGTTTTTTGTTGTCATACAAGGGCCCTTTTGGCGGGTGAGACGGGTGGTACGTATAGCCCTTTGTGTTGACATCCAGAAATGTCTAGAATGAGCCGTTTTGGTGACCTCGGTGACGGCCCACATCAGGATGGATGAATAGACAGGGAGACTGCGGAGGAAAAAACACACCGAGAGAAAAGTGGAGTTAAGAAGACAAAGACAGGAAGTGAGAAAGGAGTCATACATTTGTTAACAACTACGGAGGCAATCTTGGCCTTGATATGCCAGTCCTAATAACACATTTTGAAGGAAGGACCTGTCTGGGTGTCTGCAATCCCACTTCTCAGGCAGATCACTCATGTAATTTGTTAGTCTGTCAGGGAGGCTTTTTCACTTGCAAAGCTGCCAAATTGGCTTTTTGCGTCAGCATTTTTCAGCTGTCATCATCCCCTTACTTCAAGCAATAATGCCTGTGAAATTATTTCTGTTGCATTCACCAAGATGAGTTTTGCTCTCTTGTATAAGGCAAAGACTATTTTACGATTTACAAAAGACTAGGGTTGTTTAAAGCAGTGATTCCCAACCAGGGGTACGGGGACCCCAAGGGGTACATGAGTAGTTACCAGGGGGTACTTTGAATGGTTTCAGGTTTTAAAAGAAGATGAAATGTACTTTGTCTGAATTAAAAAGTGTTATTAGTTGTAAATTTAGCATACTTTTGGAGTATCTTGGACCAAAAATCAAATAGAAAATACATACATAAAAGTAATAAAGGATAATATGCGACTACTAAACCTAAACTAAACTAAATTTATTTGCCTGAAACTCAAGTTAAGGGGTACTTTAAGTGTGAGACAAAGCTTAGCGGGTACTTGAGACAAAAAAGGTTGGGGACAGCTGGTTTAAAGTATCGAAAATGACATACTAATCAGTACCAAAACAGGCATCAAAACTAGATACTCATTTTTAACAAGTGAGCAGTTTTAGAATGATCTTCTTAGAACTAGTTTAATACCACATAATAACATAAAGAACTATTGATTATCATGGTGGGACTGAAATTGGTATTGATTTTTTTGATATTGTATTAATTTTAATATTGTGACGCCACTAAATGCTTTAAATTGACTAGAATCTAGAACTGTAAGGTAAGTTCAAAACGACTGACAATTTCTCAGTTTTGCACTTGACATGGAACGCTGTGAAAAAACAAAACAATGACACATAAATAAACATGATCTTGAGTGACACTGACAACAAAACAAAGTGCATGCAATCCAACCCTTAATTAAAAACACCAGTGTCTACAATTTATACGACATGTCCCAAAACAACGGGCATTTTTCCCTCAAATTATACTACCATTCATCACTATCTGTATTTTGTATTACGTCATTCTGCTGGAAATGATAAGATACTTGTCGACAGTGAAGTAACGCCTCTCCACTTGGATCACACATGACTTTAAGGCGGACATGCAGCATTCATATCGAAGCATTGTTTGATTGTTCCGTTTGGTTAGGGCACATCACATCACACGTCAGCCGCCGACCGACCGCTGTAAGCATCCATCAAAGCTCTGTATTTGAGCAAGCACTTCATGCGCCCGGCCCCCGCTTCGTAAGTAATGGACAGGTCGTCTGCATGAATCACATTTACATTTGAAAAGGTTCAGCTGTCCCTCTCATCACAAAGAAACAAATATTGCTGCCAAAGCCTTAGATGAGCTACAATTTAATGTAATTAAATGCACTGGGGGCTTGGGCCTGGGCTTTTTATTCTTAGATGATTTCCGAACTCAATTACTTCGAATAATTAGCTGGCTTTGTTTATCTGTGGTGAGCAGCTGAGGACATCAAGGTAATTCAATCGAAGGATCGTCTGTGTTTTTTGTAATGATGCACAATAGCTAGTCATTAGACATACATGAAAGGTGCAGATATTGCTCAAATGTTTAATGCTTCAGGCAATAGCAAACAAGTACAGACTTTGCCTAACCCAGGCTTAATCTTCTTGATTAGGGGTAAATGCAAATAAAATTATCTGATTTACATAGTTGCTTACAGGCTTGACAAGCTTCTCAAAGTTGTTCTGAGACATAGATGTGGCTGCCATTTTACGCTAAAAGGCTCATCAACCACTAAAACCAAACACAATCACTCTGTATTGAGCACAGATCTGACTCGAAAACACACTACAGTGGTAGAGATTAAACTACAAAGCTATGGATAAGAGGATGTGCATTTCCAACGGCTGAGCTCCATTACTCTTTGGAACTTCTAATCATTTGAAATTGTCACTTTGGCTTTATCTCACACTGGATTGCATTCTTAGAAACTTTGAATGCCCTGATACATTCATTCATCTTCATTTGACTATCATTGTTGAGGGAGGTGGCTGACTTGTCAACTTTGGGCAACAGGTGGAAGATATATCGAAAAATGTAAAATATTGTAATTGCTGTTTTGGGATTTGCAAAAGAATATACATTGTATTAAAAAGACACGAAAATGTTAGAGTTAGTAGTAATAGTAGTAGTAATCTCCCAAACAAGGATATAAAGGATATTTCTGCATTGTTGTGATTCAATCAAGGCATTTACAGGCGCATTTTCCCACATTTCTGACGCATTGTGAAAATATTGTTTGAACATCGTTATTGAAATAACGGAAAATAATATTGAGATATTAATTTTTGTCAATATCACTCCTACTTTGGACTTGGGGTGGGCTTATTCTTGATGCGTAACAACTGACTTGAACCAATTTGTTTACTCTCACCAATGGTTTATGTCATAGATAAATCGAAAGCCACCACAAACAGCAAACAAGAACTTTTTTGTCCTCATTTCGGGCCCTGAAATGACCGTGAGGAGAGCTCCAGCTTTGGGCTAAATGTGTGTGTGTGTCAGGGGGTCAACTCCGACAACTGTACTGAGCGTGTCTTTGTGCCCCAATCCCACACCACTGGCGCTGGCTGTCATTCAGAGGAGAGAAAACAAGGGCACGTCTCTCTGCCTCTATTTATTTATATGCCCCACCACCACCTCCCCTTTCCATTTTTATTTCGCTGGCTCCTTGCATCGTCCGAACCCACTGCACCGGATAGAGCGCTTATCATCAGCCTCTTAAACCAGCGGAGAGGCCTCTTTTGTTTGTCCTCTTGCTTCCATTCACAATTTTATTAGTTTTTCCAGATGGCTCACTACAGACACACAAGACAAAGAGGAGACAGCATATGGAGATGTCGATGGCCATTACGTGACTTTTTATTTACTTAAATAATAGATAACGACAACTACAAACAATGTACAAAATACATTATATACTTACATGTTGAAACAAATGCCAGTGTTACTATGGCGACACTACAGGCCAGTAATATTTAATACAAATGGGGGGCATGCTTGAATGAATATTGTTTAAATGATGATTTTTGTTGTAATACAGTAAGTTCTTGGGTCAGTCACAAATAGAAATCATCAGGTTGAAATTTTGTGACTTTACATTTTGACAATTTCATGCCAAGGTTCAATGTCATCGTTAGGAAAAACTTGCTCTTGCCCCCATGTGGGAGTATGACATCATCACACTCTTGAATCTGAATATATCACTGTAGAGACTCAAAAATGTGTTCTGTCCCAACGTTTTTGAGATGTGTTGCTTCTGCTTCATGAGGACATATTATGCAATACTAAAGGTCCCATTTTTTGCTGTATTTCTCGTTTGAAAGTCTACCCTAAGGACATCTATGATACTTTGTGCAACATTCATCACACAGTCGTTAAGAAAAAACACCCAACTCTTGAAGCAAACTCACCTACCTGGAAATGGAAACAGCTTTGGATTGATCTTAGCTCCTCTCTTTTGGGTTTGAGCCGGCAGCTGTGACGGACCTATCACAGTTTGTCAAAAGGACGAAGACAAACATGGCAACATCAACGAACATATTTGGCCTATTTTTGCACATTTACAGCCTATTTTGTTTTGAAAAACACGCACATAAAAGTGTGCATTTGAGGACAGGGAAGAAGTCTGTGCTTTTCTCTCAATTGGATTCAACCACAGTTTGATTTCTCGGCTTGTTCAGCTGTGACGCTTCAACCAATCGGCTTCAAATATTCAGGGCTCAGAATATTCCCGTTTTTACATACCCCTATCTCCGCCCACATCCCTGGGTGATACATGTAGTTTATAAAATGTCACATAACCAGTTTTCAGAAATAAAAACTTGTAAATGTCAATCTGCTGTTTGTTACAATGAAGTGTCACTATGCTCAGCTTTGCATTTTTGTGTAGTGTACCTGTTTCTATTACTAAGGCATTTACAATCAGTCTGAAAAAAGCATATGTCTCCTGGATGACTGTTCACCTGTGATGTAAAGTTTCATATTCAAGAGCATATAGAATTTTTTAGAGGTGGGAGATATATCACAAAACTGATAATATTGCAACTGTTGTTTTGTCTACTTGAAAAAGCAGAGTATCGTGTGTATCGTCTTTAAAATCTTTTTATGAAGTGATACTTTTGCCCTTTTATGCAATTTGCCCTTGCAATCAGAAAAGCTTTCACAAAGTTGCAAAAAATACATTAAAAAAGCCCGATGAAACACTTTTGTCATTAGTTGGTGTCGATAATGAGTCATAAAAGTTGCTTATTTCACTATCTACAGCTCAAATGTTATCAAAAATCAAAGAAAAGATTCCCCAAAGTGCAAAAAAAACACACATGATAAACACTGAGCTGCAAATATACTGTTCTTTCTACCATATATTGTCTGATAAGTCGCTATAGTAATTATCGTCCATCCCTCCTTCTCAACATGCTTTACCATTGTTTCTCTGCTTAATCTCATCTCTGTTTAACTTCATCCCCAGCTGAGTTTGATGTTGTCACATTGATGAATAACTATTTGTGTTGGTCTCCTCTCCCGTGTGGCCCTCACTGAGATTTTGGACTGGTTCCTGGTCAGTACACTAATCTCCTCTGTCACCAGGGCGCACAGGCACAAGTATTTTAGGGCTCCGTCTATTTGAATATCACGGAGCAAATGAGCAGCAGAGCACGGACGTCGCAGTTGTGCTAGTCTAAGCAGATTATCCCTGTGGCCTCGTAGACTTAAATACTAAATGTGAGCGAGCAATGCCGCCTCTGTGTCCCAATAAGGCCTGTGCTGGTGGGACACGGAGCGGACGGAGGCAGCTGATGGTGGCACCTGCAGTGAGAGTGCAGCTGCTTTTTTGGTGCATGATGCCAGTCCATTAGCCTCAAGACAGTGTGGCTTTTAAGGCAGAAAAATACAATATAGTCGACTGTTTATTGTGGCAACATGATGGAGTTAGTCAATCGTTAGTCACCAAATTCTGCATATTTATGAATAATCAGGACATAACCAATTAAATAATCTTCTAATACTTGCAGAAATATACCCATGTTTGAAAGTTTACAAGATTACTTTTTGTTTCGTTTTTACTTTTAATCAGCTCATTTTGCGTCATCAAAACAACATTCATAATATTATCATTGTCCACTACTGATTGGATGTTGTGTTACTCCTTTCCAAAATATTGCATTGATATAGATATAAAACAAACTTGATCAATATTGTCAGTAACATTTTCCCAATCATGGTGCTTACTTAATATTGCGCAGACCCGGTGTTAAACTTTAGAAATGTGAACAAACACTCATCTTTTGCTGTCCTTACGTAAAAGGTGTTGAAAGATCCCATGTCTGTGCAGGCTGGAAGTGTTGCAGAGAGAAGTAGAGCTAATCCTATCAGACAGCACCTGTGCTTCAGTTCGCTGGCCCAGTATCAGTTTGCAGCCGTTACACAAGTGCTCCCTGTCTCACCGTCCGTCCTCCCCCTTCAGGTGTGTGCCTCCCGCCCCAGCGCCCACCACGGCCCTCACCTGTGTGTTGCGGTGCTTTCCTTGTGAGCCGACCTGGGCTGGCAGTCCCTTCTTGCACCGCCCGCCAACACCGCCCATGGTCAGAATGACGCGCTCCAAGACCTTTCAGGCCTATCTGCCGAGCTGCCATCGGACTTACAGCTGCATCCACTGCCGAGCTCACCTGGCCAACCACGACGAGCTCATCTCTAAGGTAACCGCACTGTATCTGCAGGGAATGGGACAGGTTAGAATTTGAGTACTCGAGGAGGCTTGTGTTTCCACCTCCATGAGACACAAAATCTGATGTAAACATGACGTTACGCAAGTGCTTCACAATCAGTGGTCGAAGAAGGACTGGATTTTGTTACTTAAGTAAATTTACAGACACAGAAGCAAAAGTCAAAGACACAGTCAAGTAAAAGTTAAAGTAGCACAGAAAAAAATCTAGTTAAGTAGAAGTTTTGAAGTACCCATTTAAAAATACAGTATTTTGCACAGATTTTGAGAACTGCTGAAGCCTTAGCCTATGTTGTGATTTTGGTAAAGAATTGCTAATGTTTGGTCAACAGTAGCAATTCAAATCTATTTATTAATTGTGCTAGTGAATTTTTTGTTTTTGTTTGCTCAAAAAACGTAAACTTAAAACCTTTCAGCAGGTGAACATGCTAAAAAATAACTAATTACTTTCTAATTTTCAGTTCAGTTCAAAATTGTAGTAGAGTAGAAAGTACAGCTGCTCTCAAATGTAGTGGAGTAAAAGTAAAAAGCATGCAAGTAACAAAAAATAACCTTAGTCAATCAGAGATACCTAAAGATTTTACTCAAGTACAGTACTTAAACTTTTATACTTTGATAGTTTCCACCACTGCAAACAATATAACAACGTTTTACATTTTATGAATAATAGTAGTAGTAATAATAGTTTGGATTACTAATACTTACTATTGTCAAACACAATGTGAATTTGGTATCATGGATGTATAATACTCTAAATGGTACACTGTCTACTACCACCTACATGTTAATTCTAATGAAGTTGAAAAGTACATTTTGGGTCAACATGGGTACTTTTTCATTACCAAAAGTTTACCAAACCACAACGCTTTGGAAAAACACGGGGGTCTCTCTCATGTGGGTGGCCCATTTGAAGGGAAAGTCAAAAAGCTGTTGATCGATGTTAATGTTTATTTTTCAATCATGTAGCCCTTTGCAGAGTGTACAAGACAGTTGAATAGTTCACACAATGCTGAACTTACACTCCTGTTTTCACATTTTGTATTCACACCAATCGAATTCACACTGCAGAACTAAAGTCTGTGTGCAAAAGAAAGGAAGAAGACATAAAGTTGTAATTGGAAAATACACTATTATGTTTTCAATATCTTATCTTATGTATATGCTTTGTCATTAATAATACCAGTCATCAAAATGTCCAGAATAACTTCAATAACAGAAGGACAGATTCAATTTACAGTATACATTGCCCTCTGTTTGTTCCTTGTGTGACTAATTGGATTGAATGAGTTTAATGCAAGTGTACGTGCAATTATATTACAACAATGGGCACCTGTACCACAGTGTCATCTGCCACACTGTTGTCTGTAGATGGATTAGACTCTAAGCTGGTTGGATTATGAATGCACTGTCACTTTTTCCATGCGTGATCATGAAAACACAGCTCAGCTCTTCTCACAAAGGCCTTCTGCCAGTCGTAACAGCACCGCACAAAGCAGGCAAATGGTTTATTGTTTCCTCCTCGTGCTTCTGCTTTCTGTTAGTTACTGTAGCCCGGCCAACCGCCAGGTCATTGGAAACATGCGGCCTTTACCTGATGCGTTAACACTTGCATAAAAGCAGAATAAAGCCTTTTTGTAACGCAAATTGTCATCATAAATACTGTATATATTAGGTAAATATTAAAGCTTACGCAGCTTTTCTCCTATAAATATTGTTTTCCCCCCATATATGGAAAGTAAATGCATAGGAAGACTACTGCGTGTCGTCTTCTAATTATAAAACAGAGAGATATATGAATAATATATATGAAAAAGTTGTTCTGAAGCTGTGCTAGTGGCAAAGAAAATCCTGCATGGGTTGTTCGACTACATGGCTGTAGTCGATCAAAGAAATTCTCGGTCGACTAAAGACCAACCCCATTGACCGATTAGTCGTCTAAAAGGGGGTGTGGCAAAAATATATCAAAACTGTAAAGTGTTTCTATTTATCTAAACTAAACTGCATCCAAAAGAACACAACTGTAGAGGAGTTCATGCAAAAACAACTATTTATACAGAAAAGTACTTGGAGACAGTGTTAAGACTCCAACATCTTCAGCTAACACACTTCATATCTTCTTGTTTTTGCCATATCAATCATTTAATAATCATTTAATATAAATAAAATGATTAGTCGACTAATAAAAATCTTGGTCGACAAAAATACCAACGACCGACTAATCGATTAAACAACTTAAGGATAACAGCCCTACAGGTTAGATACATTTGTACTGACTTTCTCCTTCCAAAAGAACCGCAGCTTTACATTATTTATTAATCTCAACCCAATTATGTAAATTTTATTGATTTATTTGGGCAAATCACAATTAGTTGATTAATCGTTGCAGTTCTACTATTCTTATTGTACTATTCTTGTTTTGTTTTTTGGTAACACTTTATAATAACTACACTTATTCCTGCCTTAATAAAGCATGAACAAAGGCTTAATTCATCGTTAACAAATAGTTTGATAAGAATGATTCAAGATGAGTAACTATTTAACGAATACTCCAACCTTAATTAAGTAGTTACTAATCCTGAATCATGCTTAATAAACTATTTGTTAACGATGAATTAAGTCTAGTTATTATAAAGTGGTACAGTTTATATAACCATACTGTATGTCCATCAAAATAAAAGTGATAAATGCTGACATAATAACTAAATCATCCTCAACTAACCTGTGTCTCTCTTTCTCTGTGTGCAGTCCTTCCAAGGCAGCCAGGGCCGGGCCTATCTATTCAACTCAGTGTAAGTATCTGTCCTCTTTTGTGGCAGGGGTTGAATGTGCGGAGATATTGTGTGCTGGGACACATGTAGGCCCACTCCACTTAGAGATTGCAGATATAGGACATGTACAGTATCTTTGTGACACAGTGGTCACGTTGGTGTCGTGCTGGAGACAAAGCCGGCGTATGGCTCGCAGCGCAGCCATTATCAGCTGAATTGAGAGTGAAAATGAGACGATGCTCTGTGACCTGGTGCCCCATCAGTATTCAGTGTGAGTGGGTGTGAGGCACTGACTCACTGCAAGCACATCATACACTGTTTTAACTCTGTCACATCTTAAACTCGTGCACTTTAACTAGGCTGCAGATTTAGTCTTCTACTTTTAGAATAAATTTGAATGTCACAATTACAGTGTGAAACAAATATTTTCATGTGAGGATTTTCCACATTTTCCCGGGTTAACCTACCAGACCCATTTGTGGATATACATTTTTAAATACATATATTATTTTAATTGCTTTAATGGATTGTATCTATATTTTATACTATTATAGCATACTGTTTGTTGGTTCAGACTTCTCCCATCAGTCCTAGGATTATTCTCTCAACATGTATTATTTATTTGAATGTTTTAATAGTTAATTGGAGGCTGCAAAAGGGCAACAGAAGATTCATTGACTGAAATAACATTTTGTAACATTTCATTAAGGGTTCTGGGTTAATCAGGAGTATTTTAAGAAAGCATAGTCAGGACATACATTAAAAACAGATGTGATGTACATGAAAAGTACTGCACTGCTTGTAAATGCAAATCTCCAATGAATAGGGTATAGGATCTAAAACCTATTCAAGCTGTATGAAATAGTATGAGTATAATTGTGTATAAATGTATGTACTTTACTATATTGATACTGTGATATACTTGTGACTTGTTACATGGACTATTACTTTCAAGGACTCTCTCACCCTTTGGCACAGGACTGCTTATGAAAGCCGTATAACTAATTTGGATAAATTGACATTGTTATAAGGTTTATTAATGTAAATTGTCCAGATGAAAACTGAAAATATATCAAATAAATACATAAACATGCACTTGCAATCAAAACAAGTTTCATCATAAAAATATACTATATTGTGATTTTTGATGAAAATGCTATTAATATTCTCCATCAATAAGCCTCCATTTGGCATATTTTATCTTATTTAGTTACTTAGTCGACTACTGCAATTATCTTAACAGAAGTTCCACATTGTGCCAACTATTTTCTGAATATACATGGACTGCATTTTGCACATGTGTTATACGTCCATTTTCTAACATGTTTATGATCTGTGCATCTCAGGGTGAACGTTGGGTGCGGTCCTGCGGAGGAGAGAGTCTTGCTCACGGGCCTGCATGCTGTAGCGGATATTTACTGTGAGAACTGCAAGACCACCCTGGGCTGGAAATACGTAAGTGTCCTGCTGTCCCGATTGATTCACTGCACGCAGGCATCAGCCAAGGTTAGAGAGGGATTAAATCTCAGGTTATAGCGCACACTAATTTTATTTGCCGCCTAATTGTATTTGGCCAAGGCAGAGGGACATAGTACTGCAGGAGACAAAGAAGTACAGTGATAGTGTATAGAGCTCAGTACATCAGAGTCTAAAGGAATAAGAGGTTGTTTCATTATTGTGTTCGCCGCAAAGTAAAGGTTTTATGAGCTCCTTTCACTGTAAGTGGATTACCTACTGTAAATGGGGATGGCATTTTATTGTTTTGGAAATGCTGAGAGAGAAGGGGATTGCAGTACAAGCTCATTGCCAACAATAAGAGTGCATGTTATGCATTGTGATGAATGAAAACAGAAATATGCCACTGCCTAATCCATGCACCACTCAATAGGGCAAAAGAACTATAACTATATAACTATCCTATCCAATCATCTCTATTCTTTTTAGCCATAAACTTGAATCTTGGATCTTAGCAGGTTTCTAATGGAAAATGTTACCCTTTCAACATTCTGTTCAGCTTTCCAAGGAATTGTAGATGGCTAAAATAAGTGCAAATGGACTCATCAGTTGGATGTGTTAGTGTAGTAGTAGCTGTAAAAAGAAGGCTTTGAAACTGTCCAAAAGTAAAAGCATCTCCACATGACTCACCGTTACAAAATATTGACGTCAGTGGCAACAGTTATAGGTCACAGCTCTCAGTCAGTCTGCAAGCTTTCATACAGATTAAAAGCGACTATTGATAATTTACAGGTTTTCCAAAGTGCTAATCCTGCTAATGCCATTAAACAAACATAAAATCTACACAATACAAAGCCCCCTCCCCTTTTGTTTACACTGTTGTGCTTAACCCTCCATAGCCTCGTCCATGATCCTTGTTTTTTGCGCAACATGTGAAATCCATGTGCCTGCAGTGTGTATGTGGACCAGGTGGAACTTGACTTCACAACATCCACACATGTCTCCATATATCAGAAAGGCTGAGCATGTGCAGCTGTCAACACGAAGGTTAGAAATCTATAACACACCAGTCAAGAGGCAGGACGAACACACAGCTCCCAGTGTTGTTCTCCTCATGTAAAGATCCACTAACCAACACCTTAACCTTGATCTATTGGGCTTAAAAATAACTATTTCCTTATGAAGCCCTGTGTCATCACGCTTGATTCAGTTTGCTCTATTTCTGTCTAGACCACACCATGGACACCAGATAGCACATAATGGACGGTTGCCATTAATATCAGCTGTTTCTCACAGTGGTCAGAGTCCCATGGAGAGAGCTGACCCACTGCACTCTTACACTGAGAAATCTGATAATGCGCTGGGTAGCCTTCAAACTAAAATAGGGCGCAGACGCTCTCTGTCAAAGAGTGTTTGTGCGGGTGAACCGTGTGCCACTGTAAGGCAATTAGTGGCTCTTTCAACAAGGCCTGGCATCACCCAAAACATTCATTCCATCACAGCCCCCACCTCAAATTGTTATTATAACGATCATTTCTGCATTTGCATCTGCACACCAAATTCTAATTTAGAAATACATGTAGTGTTTTATTTTATTGCATAATTTTCTTATCTGTTTATTACTTCTTTCTGTGATAGCTGTCATCCAAAGCAGTGCTTCCCAACCTTTTTTGGCTTGACTTCCCCCTAAGCATCTTATCTTGTCTACACTTGTCTTTACATTATAAATTTGTCTGCTATTATAATCATTGCCAATCAGATTAAAACTGAAAATAATGTTAAAAAATTGTGTGGATGATTACCTGCTGAAACTTTTTTCCACAATTTCTACAATAATTCCTGGACGATTGAGGGATATATATATATATATAAATTTATTTATATATACATTTTAGTTGTATTAATGATATGGCCAAATTATCCCACATAATCATTATTAAGGATGTAAAATGTACTACAAAGTTGAGGTGGGAGATACATAAAAAATTGCTGATTTTGCAATTGTTGCCTTGAAGCTATAAAAAAGTGAATTTGGAACATATTGTCTGTAATTAAAAGTATTAAAAAAAGGGCCTCAAAAAGAGAAAGTAATCTCTCACACAAGGGTATAAAGTTATATGTCAGCCATTTTGTGGTTCATTTTATGGTCCATTCACATTTTATGCAATACTTGAACCTCAACCAAGACATCTGGCACGTTCCTGATGCATTTCTAAAATATTGTCTGAATATCATTATCAAGATTTTTTTTAAATGTCTAGATCAATCTTGCTCACAGCTACTACAAACATCGTTTATAATCAAATACTATTCAGTTCCACTTTTCTTTAAAATTTGAAATTATTCCAAATGCTCCTGGGTAATTGCATTTACTCCAGACGGTTTAAAGGCACAGTATGTAACTTTCTGGAAGTGGCACGTCACCTGCATGTTTCCTTGGAAATACAAAAGTTAAAACCATACTTTGGGACATTCTCCATACAGATAAAAAAAGTTGCCATATTGTATAATATTATAGCTAAAGGAAACAAACAGGAGGAGGCTCCTCACGGACAAGTGCAGTTTGCTCACAATAAACACATTTTTCCAAAATGAAGAAATTATGTCTTTCTAGTTTATTGTTTGATTAAAAAGTTACATACTGTGCCTTTAAAAGGATAATGAAAATCATATCCACACACACCATAGTTAAACTTTAAACACACAAATTAAATCAATAAATGTACAACTAAGTAAAGTGCATATCTAGTGATCACATTTGGAGTAGACACCAGCAGTGATTGGATCAATAGTATTCATCAAATGACTTCAGGGAGGGGCAGATCATGAACTACTGATAATGGGCCATATTGAAAACATAAGATTATTGTAGAGTTTACTGAAGTAAACTAATCAACTAAAATATGGCTGAGCAAAACGAACTGGACTGATTTAACTTCATCTTTATCAATGTTTTGGTGGGACAAATATGAACTAGAATGTGTCTGACAAGTTTGTACAGATGCTAATAATTGCACTGCCTTCACCAACAGCAATCAATTTAGTCGTGGTGCTACTTGTTGGGCAGTTGAATGGTCTGTTTTGACAACAACTTGACAATGAGCCAAATTTTATTACAGTCACTCCTACAGTATATTTCAAAATAATTTATCTTTCATTGGTTATACATTTGCTATATTTTTGGCTGCTCATGTCACCTCAATAGCAGGACCAGTTTGTGTAAAAATACTCCCACTCCCTGTGTTTGAAGTAGCAAGTTCTATCTTTTTGTTTCCATCTCTGGGATTGGTTTGCCACTCATTTTGTCCCGGGGTGTTGTGGATCGCATGTGAGTGGGAGAATTAGTGCGTGTTGCTGCCTGCAAACTCCCAACATCACCTTTTTAGCTGGCTGCATAAGAGGCTGTGTAAAACCTGCAGGGCTTTTCATTTTGGCACAATCTCCCGCATTTCCAAACTCATTCCTGCCAACGCGATGTTACAATGAGCCCAATGTGACTTCCCCTTGTGCGGGCTCTCATCTCCTCTGCATCATTTAATGACTGGCTCTTTTTTTAGTTATATAACCAGCTTCCAGGGACCAGACCAGGCCACTGAGTCAAGGATTTTTAGCGTAGCTGACGAGATGAAAACTACATTTGACTGTTTTTTTTTGGAAAGCTAACTGTTCCCCCCATCCCTCTCTTTCTGCCCTACAGGAGCACGCCTTTGAGAGCAGTCAGAAATACAAAGAGGGCAAGTTCATCATTGAGCTGGCCCACATGATCAAGGACAACGGCTGGGACTGATGCCCGGGAGACGAAGTGACCGACGCACGCACGGATGGACGAATAAATTGAAACTAAAGGGGAGGGACAAAGGGGCGGGGTCTTATGTGTGGCGGGTTAGTGTGTGACTTGGGTTTGGCTGATCTACCATTAACCTCTGTAACTCTCTGCCCATTCCCTCCCTTTTGACCACACCTCTCTGGATGTATACACTCAATTAATGACGACAAAACCACGCAGACATCCCAGCTTGAGAGACTTGACGCAGCTAAAGTGAATGTGTGGCGTGCTCTTTGAAAAAAATATCGGATTTTGACTGACAGGTTGAAGATCTAACGGGGCTTGTGCTCGTCCCTGCTGTGAATGAGATGACCTAAGGGTGATTAGTGCAAAAATCCAGCTGATGGAGGGGGGGCCGTGCCAGCTGGGTCAGCGATGAAACCTGGTATTTGGAAGGGCAGGACTTGGCACAGTTGCTATAGGCACAGAGCAGTGATGGTGGTGGCGAAGGGTGGATTTCAACATGGCACGTCCCGGTGGCTTGATCTCCCTCTGTCCCTTTAAGCTTTGATGGCTTCCTGGCCCGCTCCAGCTCAGATGTAGTGGTTTCAAACAGGGCGGGGGTAGTGAAAGAGATATACCGCGCACTCGGCCTGGCCCAAAACCGCACGGTATATAGAGGCAGGAGCAGCAGTGGAGCGGTCCCCCTCTTGGGTTTTATAGCATCCGTGCGGTGTAAAGCGATACGAGGATCACAAGCTGCATGTCGGCTGTCTGCGTTCTGTTACTTAAGCAGGTAGAATTACACAACAGGAGCGTGTCTCAGGTGAACAGCGCTGTCAGCACCTCTGTGGTGTGAGCGAGCACAGGTGTGACAGCAGGCGATCCGTCAGTACGTTTACATGCAGGGAAGCAGGGAACTCAAATTATTACGCGAGGTTACGAGAAAAACTGTAATAATCATAATAACAGCTGAGTTGTTTGATTGGTTTTTGGACTATGTTTACAAAGATGTACTCAAAGCATATTCCAGAGCCAGACAGTGGTGCAGATGTGTAGAGTGACAAAACATTTTTCAATAACTCTTGGGCTCAAATGTAGTTAAATTTAAGCTCTCGTGGCTTATAATGCTCAAATGTGCTTGCAGAAGGCATGGGTAACATGTGCATTTGTCTGCTAAATGTTGAAAATATGATATTTATAAATTAATCGAGTGCTGGCGCTCCAAACTAATTATGGATAGTGTTAGTTTTTTTCTACTTTTTAACAAAGGCTACACACTGTTAATAGGCTTCACATGTTAGCAGCATTAGCCCTAACAAGATCAAGACCGGAGGCACACAGTAGTTTGATACGTTCCTGTGTGAAAAAAGAGGGCATAGTGTAATCAAGCTCATGCATGTAAACGTACTGGACAAAGAATGCTTGACTAGATAAAGTCATTCTGATGGAGAGTGCATTTATAATTACAAACAGAAAACATAGAGGCTCTTTCAGTCTGGGATGGCTGCACTAACCGGCTGCATTACCACATCCACAAAACCTACTGGGCAACTTTAAGAGCAATGTGCTTTGGTTTATGATTTTTATTGATGCTGGCCACTTGACAGATTTGAATGATGAAATGTGTAACATGCGGTGGTGAAATGCAGTCACATCATTATTTCTGGTACACAACATGCATGCAAAGACTCAAAGTGCTCTGGACTGTATTTTCCTTGATCATAGTTACATTCGTTTTGGTGTGCTGTTCTATAGTGACCACATGCTAAATATCAGTGGGCTACAGACCGTGAGGTTGCAGTAGTGGGTTCCCCTTGCAGCAGGACCACAGCGTCACAATCTGCTGTCTTTGTGTTTCCTGATGTTGTGAACATTGCTCTCGAGACGTTGCCCTGTATTTATTGAGTCCGGTTCTGAGCTTACCACAGAGATTTGCATTCTCTATCTTACTGCTACGACCGAGATTTCGCTCCAGCACAACCAAAGAACTCACCCGACAACAATAAATTGACCAAACAAAAGCTCTCTTTTTGCTTGGGCAAAGTGTTGCAAAACAAGGGGGTGTGTGCATAGCTGAAAGCCAAGGTTGTGGATAGCCTTTCACTTTGTGAGTATATATATAATGCATTATGATTTTGTAAACAAGAGATCTTAATATATGAATATATATTCAATTTACTGTATTCACCATGAGGATTACTGTTCTCTTGTCGACCTCTGTGTTACAGATTGTAAATAGTGTTATTGTACTGTGTTTTATTATGATCTATATGATCTTGAATGAATATGATTTTGGTCATGTCATGCTTACTCTCTGGTATCCCACATCAGCTGTACAATAACTACTTTTTTACTGAAAATGTTACAATTTTAATGTCTTTTGTAAGGGAGGATGCTGATGTTGACTATATATCATTGGATCTTCATCTAATAAAAGGCATATTGGTATCCATACTGAAATGTATGACTGTTTACTCTTTTCTACCCAAAAGAAGTAACAAGCCAATTCACCCTTTATGGCAGTTCTAAGTGCAATTGATATATTGGACAAGAAAGAAACTGACATAAAACTCAAATCGATCATTAAATCAAACACAGCCAGATCTGTCATATTTGTAATTGCTGATACCACATTTTTATGCCCCGAATTCAACAGAACAGAGTAATCTGATCCTTGTGGGTCATATTTAGCCTGGTCAGCCACCCCCAGTAGTCAGGTCTACATTAATAAATCAGAATAGAGCAGGAAGAACATTTATTTTGGTGAGACTAAATTATGCACAAACCTCAGATAGATACATAACAAAGAGCTTTTTTACCCATTCAAAGCATACTTCCCAATATGCATTTCCATTTTTAGACTTTTTTCCACGGATCCTTGAGGAGCACCTGATTTTTCAACGACATCATTGAGACCCCCGCAGCACTCACTTATCGCTGCCAAATACTTCACAATATGTCAGCTTCTATTTTAAACAGCCCTAAAAATAGATAAAATAACCAAACAAGAATAATGATGTATAAGTAGGTGAGTTAGGCAGAAGAGTGGCATGACTAACAGGTGTGACTGCTAACACCGCCCACCCATCGCCCCCTCAAAGCTCTTATTTTCATGACATAGTAGTGAAACATCTTGAGAACAGCGTATTCCTGTTTTTTATGTATTTATCTATTTATTTTTCACCCTAATAGTAGTAAATGAAGCCCGTTACTATGGGGACGAGCAAATGTAATTGCAGAGATGCTCGGTGGCCCTGCTGGTGGTGCGTGTTGATCACATCAAAGCATCATAATACAAATGACTCACTGTTGTTGCCACTAGTGATTTGTAACGAAGACGCCTGGCCTGGTGTTAAAAGAAATATATGTTTAAAGATACAAATTATGAATATTTGTATCACACTGTAGGAGTTTATCAATGCTGTCACGTTACAGTTTGGTTATTTTTATCAATGCGGTGGTGACTATTCTCAAATTCTGCCCACGGCACCATCACACCTATAAATAACACCGTGTGCTTGATGCCCATAAGTTCATTTTTCAGTTCAACTCTCTGCTGCTGCTAGTTGTTAAAAATAGTCTTTCCAGATTATATTGACCTGTACAATTACCTTTTATTGAAATAAATCTCTACTTGTTTTTTGGCACAGAGCTTATTGGTTGCTCATGTCAGCCATTTTGCATTACCTTTAATGAACATGACTTCTGACTTATTTTGCAAACTAGAAGCTGTGCAACTGCAAGCCCTATTACTACTACAACTACTACTACCAGTACTACAGCAGGTTAGGGTTGTCAAAAGTATGAAAAATTAAATACTCAAAAACTCATTAACAAGTATCAATAGTTGACAAAATGTGATCTTTCCTAAACAGTTTTAGAAAGGTCTTGAGCTTTATCAGACCAAGTATAAAATCACTGTGTTTAAGAAAGAGAATACAATTATTTTTGGTTAAAATTGCAGTCTGTTGTCTCATAAAAGAGTTTTTTTTTTTCCCAATGATCATTATTTATGTGGTATCACAATCAATATTGATAATTGGGCCTATTTCTAAGAACTGAAATAGAGTTTGAAAGTGTAGTATTGTGACACCACTGCAGCAGATATTACTTTCACTGCCCCTGCACGACTATTCCATCCATGGAAAGGCCACGAACCACCATTACACATTACCATTTACTATTAAAATAAAACTGCAATGACTCCAATCAAGACGTAGTCTGCTACTGTTTCTTCTGTTGCTTCTATTATAGGACTTTTTAACAATATAATGTTATATCACTATCACCATATTTCCTATGAGTACTGTACTATTCAAGATTATACTATACTACAGTATACTATACTATACTAATACCTAAACAATGACTATACTATACTACACTACACTATACTAATACCTACTTACACATACCTCTAAGATCTCGCGTCTTGAGATCTCGTGAGATTGAAATGCCTCAAGATTGTGTGAGCTCCACAGAATCATCTTAGGAGAATTATTTTTTCATACATTGTTTTTGCAGTGCAACTACTGAAGAGTGCAATAACCTTCCTAGAAGAATTATTAAGAAAATATCAGGTTTTATAATACCATATTTCATTTGTAAAACAAAAAAGTTACCAAAGGAGAGCAGTTTATTTAGCTTGCTTTGCTTAAACAACTTTAACTTTAACAAATTTGAATGTAAAAAAATATTTATGATACTGCACTTAACACCACCATAACAACTCAGAGAGGGCTTCTTTTCCGGCCTCCACCCTTAAGAGCTTTAAATTGGGGTGTTAATTATACCACCCATATAAACTGGGTCTGGGTCTGGGTCTGGGTCTGGGTCTGGGTCTGGGTCTGGGTCTGGGTCTGGGTCTGGGTCTGGGTACTGGGACAGAAATGCTCTCACATTAAACGATACTTCTTAAAAAGTAAATGAATCAACACATCAAGTTACTTTACACCCAACTTGATGTCTGTTTTGAATGGTCCTGTTGTGTCTCTGGCTGTCCGACTTGGCTAACCCACTCCAAATCTCTCTGCAGCAGATGGTGCCGTGTTTGCATTGGGCCACGTCTCCTAGCAACACTCTTTCTGCCTCTCTCTCTCCTGACTCTATTTCTCTGTGCAAAATCTAAACCAATGGAGGAGTTGGTGTCATGCACTGTCTGGGTCTGCCATGCCTGCCCTCCCTCCCCTGTCTCCCCTCTGCTGTTGACCTGACTGCTGCCTCTCTGCATGCTTATCACTGTTGATGGCAAATGTTAAAAAGTGGGACATGTGCCTGCTTGTCTGGATTACTATACATGAGTAGTGGTGATGAGAATGGATGTGTAAAAACTAGGATACAGGGAGGGACGGTCAAACAACGGCGCGCGTTACACCAAAATGTGATGGGCAACCTTACATGACCTACATTTTACAGATGTTGTTGGCTGTAGCAGCTTGAATGAGAACTGAAGTGTAGGATTTTTAAGGGCAGTTTTGAACACACTGATTTCAGAATCTAGGCCAAGCAAGACTGTGTCAGCACTTATATAACCACTACGGGATGTGTGATAATAACAATGCAGCATCACTCCTCTTCTCTGCAAAAGACAGATTTCTAATTTAGGATCTAGGCCTTGGAGTCGTGTGTGAAAGAAGAAGATCACTGTATTGTGTTCAGACTGAGTTAGTGGCTGAGGGCTCTTAAGGACACGACCCATCCAAGTTTCTGAAGTACGTGAGACATTTTCAAGAATGAAACTCAGCTACTCCAGTCTCGGCTGAATTGTGACAAGCTCCAGAACATAAGTCAGCTTGTTGTAGAGAAATCACTCCTCACAACTTTAGGAGAAGCTGATCATCTGCATGCACAGGCTATAGATTCTCATTGTAGAAACAGAGACAGAGTTGTTTTGACATGAAAGTCACGCTCATGGGAGCTTGGAGTAGAGCCGCTGCTCTGTAACACACAGCTGTCCCAGGTGGCTCAGCATGTGTTTTGAACAAGCCATGTTTCCCTCTGGAGAGATGTGTCTGGGCATGTCCCAGCGGAGGACACTCCAGGGAAACTCCCTGGACAAACTGCAAGACTTCTGCACTAAATTTGTCTGCTATAGGTTTAAATGTTTATAACATCTGTACCATAATTGTCTAGGCTACATAATCAACATTTGTCCTCAGATTATTTCTGCATACAGTCCTCAACAGCCTTACTGCACTGCTAGTGTCCTCACAACACCTTCCTTTAATGTCCTCCTTCATTCTCCTCCACTTTCATCGTTTTGTCCTCAGTTCACGGGCAACTCTCACATTGATCATTACACACACGTACGCGCACGAGGCCACGTTGTACGTACTGCGTTCTGCGACACTTTATAGACGAGCTCAGGGACTGGAACACAATCCAGGCGGCAGCCAGTAGTCGTGTTATGACGCTGCGTCGTTGATTAATTGCTTTAATTTACCTCCAGCTGCAGCACACAGACAACAAACCTTCCATCATTTGGGGCGCAGAACAACAAAAGCCCCGCTCCTGTAATAAAAGCACAAGAGGACATTTCTTTCGGTTCACTTTATGAACAAGAATGGCGCGGTTGTCAGATGCTGGGATCGATGGAAGTGAACAGTGCATCTCCAGGGTGCAGCGTTTCCCTAAAAGCAGCTTTTGTGGATCCTGTCTTGGCTTAAAGGGAGGATTGTTGGCCCTGGAGGGAAGCAAAGTGCCTCCTTCGTGTTTGTTTACTCGTCCAGAAGAGCCCATGGGCCCATGTGGAGAGAGAGGCAAAGGCTTTTTCATAGCCTCCAGTGACCTCATATCTGTATCGGAAAGCAGGTCGAGGCAGTGCAGTAATGTGCAGGACAGGCAACAAATTCAAAGGGCTGCAGTGTGAGTGCCCTGTTTCCATCTTATCTCTAAAGTATCCTGGCTCCAGTCCTCACATAACCCTGACTGCATTTGCAAAACTTTGAATCTCGGCTGCTTGCCTTGTAATGTAGTAGTTCTGTGTGCATTCATCTCGTTTATTCAATGTCTTTTTCCTCATATAATTGCACTGTAATGTTGTGCTGTTAAAAGTAGTATGGAACCAGATGACAGAAAGACTGTTGAAGTATTTTTCTTTTTTATAAGCTTTGATGCCTGGTGGGTGTGCAGCACTAAAACATGATATGAAAACATGAGTACCATAAAAAAGTGCCCATCCCTGTATCGTTCCCTTGTTCTCACATAGTGTCTTGAAGTCTTGATGTTTTGTCCCGAATTAATCCTTGGATATCCTTGTTTAACGAGGGTTCATCTGGTTCCTGCAGTTGCTTAATCATTGTGTGGATTTCCTTTATTTGAATAGCCCTATATTAAGTTTAGTCAGCCACTGGTTCTACTTTGTATTTGTTAAACTCAAAACAATAGTGCAGCTTATTGTTTAGGAAAGAAAAACACAAAGCTACGTTTCATTATGTGTTGTACCAGATTTAACACTGAAGACACTTGTGAGGACGATGACTCACTCCACCACAGGAGTAAATCATATGATGGAGCTGCTCTCATAATTAGAAGACAGACAGAGACATTTACTGTGGAAAAAGAATGCACTGAATTAAATTATGTAAAATGGATCTGGCTTCTCAGTTTCATGGCCTTTTGATTTCTTAAACTTGATAGATATCTTTTAAAGCCACAGTTCCTTGTTGATGTTGTACAACTTTTGCCAGAAATACGCTTTCGAAACGACACAGCAGAGAGCAATGTCACAAAGGTCCAGGTATAAATAATATTGAGAGGTTGCTTGTTTTTGTTTTTAGAAAGCCAGAGGAGCGAGCTCAGACAATGCAGCAGCCGCCAGGAGACCAGCTGAAAGGCAGCTCAGGACTGCAGAGGCTAAAAATAGCGTGGCCTGCCTCTTCTCTTTTTTCCCCTCCACAAGCACCACCCTCCTCTTGCGACATGTGACGTGTGAGCAGCAGCAAAACAAGCGCACCACTGCAAGCAAACTGTGGCACGCTACTCTGTGGAGGAGAAATGCAAAGGTCAAAGAGGTCATGAGTTACATTTGATTGTCTTATATCTCACAATGTACTGGGCAGGGTTCACGTGGCATCACAAGACTCTTCACTGCACATAGTTTAAAGCGGATGTATGTGCAAAATCAACTTACAGTGGGTTTAACCTCATTACAACAGTGTTTCCTCATCATTAGTTCAGTCTGAGTTGTATTTTGATTCATGGATGTTTGAGTAATCCAGTTTTTTGTCTTGCAACTGAGGCTCGAGTGCTTAGAAAATGTCTGTTCTCACCTTTGTTAGGATTATTTGTGAGTGCTAAATTTAGGATTCTAACATATCTCATTTTAGCCGCTTTTCAAAATTGAAACCATGTAATGAAAATTCGCTTTGGCTTGTCAGTTCTACAGTTTTGAACAAGAAGTCATTGACCCGTTGTTATTTCTAGTGCGGTTTATTGTGGTACATGAACAAAAACAAAATAAAATCATTAGGGTGTCATAGTTCAATACTAAGTAGTAAATAGTTGTTTTAGAATGAACTCCTGTGCAGTTGTGGCCTTTTGAGTGCAGTTTGGGTCAAATACATGGAAATACACATATTTTGCCACATCACCTGATCGGTCGATAGGGCAGGTCTTTAGTCGACTGAGAATTGACTTCAGCTCTATTAAAAAGCAGAATATGTCTCCTTTAAAACAAGACTGGAGAGGTCAGTATTCTTTGACCAAAAATGTGTTAACGTTTTTATTAGTTTTGGGTTTTTTTTTTACGTTAATACCGGTGTTTCAAAATCTTCATTTTTCAACCTCAAAGATATGACAGTTGTCAGCTCAACGGTCTTTAAAGGTGAAATATGTAGCTTCCTTTTGCCTGAAATGTTCCACAGTTTGGCAATAAACTTCTATCTGTCTTGCATTTATAAAATTACATATTTTTCCTGTTAAAAACCCTTGAAAAACATGCATTCTTACTGTGAGCATCTCTCGACAACTTGACCTGGCCACGTCACATGCTGTTCTCCATGGAGTTTTGTTTAATGCCATACTGTGAAACAGTCTAGGCCAGTGATTCTTAAGCTTTTCACACCATCTGTACCATCTGAGCTCATATTTGACTTTGAGTACCACCTAGCAAAATGAGACTAAACCAGGTAAAAAAGAAACCAAACCAGAGATAAGGTAGTTTTAATTATGATTAACCCAAAGGAGGACAAAAACATGCATTGATTTGTCTCTAAATAAAACAAATATTCAATTTAAACAAACCAATGACATCCACATGGGACAAAAGTGCACCTTTAAGCTATGGCCAATTCCTTTGAAACAATTATAGGTTTTGTTGACATTTATAAATAGTGTATGTATTACTGATTATAGGTTTTGGTATTTCTTTCAAAAACAGTTACAGACCCCTCCTCTCCATCTGAAGTGATGACATCATAGTCCAGAGAGAACACAACCTATCAAATGGCAGACCTGCTAAACTAATCAAATCGGTCTCATCTCCCATGTGACAGTGCAGGAAGTTCTTAGAAATGTTTTGCAAGAAAGAGCACATCTCAGGAGTCCGAAGTATATCCGCTTGTATGGGATGACCTGGTTTACACAGAAGTCTAAGTCAATGGGGTTATGAGCTTGTCACAGATGAGCCAGTGTTGTATGGAGTGAGTTGCATTGTGGGAGAGGAATAAAACATGAATTATGGATAGACAAACTCTCCTGGAATGCCCCTGAGAAGCAGCCAATTAGAGTGGTGGCATTTGTTACGCCTCACCTCAGTTACCTGGTAGAAGCCGACTAGGGTTTTGTTCCAAGTATTCAAACGAGTGGTATCATTTATGTTACACAATAACAGTGTTTATTGTGAAATATGAGCCCCCCGTGTCAAATTACCTCGCTCACAACCAAGCCATCCTTTTGTGTTTTGCAGAAAAAGAACATACTACACAGCAAAAATGTACATCTAGCTTCGCTTAAAATGACTTGAATTCATATTTTTTCAAGTGAATTTGGGTAGTTTTGACTCAGTGAGATTTAATTGCTGATGTGATGCAGAATATTGAATTGGTTTCAAGGTATTTCTGACTGATAATGCAATAATTTAGCTCAAAAAATAAGATGCATTTGCCACTGGGCTAAGTAAAATTATCTTCACCCAGTGGCAGATAATTTGGCTTGAAGTAAAAAGTAATATATTGAAGTCAGAAATGGTTTGAAACAAGTAAAATAATCTAGTTCCATCAAATAAATAGTCTTAATCTTATCTAGTCAAAATGTCTGAAATTAAGATTAATATCCTGAAATAAAGACAATTTGACTCATCTAGAAATTGTTTTTTGCAGTGTACAATGATAAAACAAAAAATAACTTTCTATGTAAACAAAATAAAGTCTAAATCTTCAGTGCCACTTCGTTTACTATTTATACAGTTCAAGTTTAATATTTGATGAATAGTCTCTCCATTTCTTCATGTCATTAATCATTGCAGATAGAAATGCAGATATTCCAGCATTTGTATTATAGTTGTTGAAATCTTCACAGAGTACTGAACTAAAACATGCAAACATTGTAGCTTCTGATATTTAACTTAAAGTGTGTATGTCAGGTTTTTATAATTTTCTAATTTCAACTTTATTCAGTGTATTAATACCTCTTGTAAATATAAATTATAGTTTTACACCAATCAGGTCGCTATTTGTGGAGAAAAGTTAGAGAAAATGGATTGAAAATTACAGGAAGTAAACAAAATGATGACATCACACCGGGGAGCCAAAGGTTATGCATAATTTACGTAAAAGAAACTACTTTTTTGACCCTTTAAACATTGATTCAACAAAATAAATAAGTGCAATTTTTTTTCTCTGCACAATAAAAAAATCTGTGACATTTGAGGAGTTTTGGTGCACTGTACCGAATAGTTTCTTGGTAATTTCCTACTGTGATGTCATCATTTACAACCAGGAAGTAAAATTAAAAACTAAAAAAATAAATAAATAGCTAAACTGGGTAAAATTTGAGAAGAGTTAAGCAGAATTTGAAATATATTTATCTTAACTGCATTTTAGTTAAATGAGTAGCCCAACCTGTCATGGGCACTTTAGCAATTCCATCCAAAGAAATGCTTAAAATCAGATGACCAATTCAACGGTTTGGACCTCTCTGACCGGCTTAGAGAGGCACCATTTGGGAATCACTATTGGATTAATCTGTTGTTGTTTGGCATCAGCTTCCATTCCAAAGTCAGCCCCCTTTCTCTGGGCTTGTTGTAAAGAACATTTGTGATTAACCATGTGTTCTCGAGCCATACCTGTTTGAGTAGTGAGTGAACCTGCACCAAAAGTCAGACATCTTTCATTGGGTTTTCAGCGAAGGATGTTGGGGATGTGTTGTTTGTCTGGGACTGGTGCGTAAACATGACCTTACTTAACCCGGCTCAAAGCTGCTTTTACTACCACCAGCTACTTTAGTTGTTTCTGTTGGCAGCTTATCAGTGGAATGGAGAAGTATTAACCCTCTTTACCTGTCGACAGGTGTGACTATAATAGATTTCAGTTGATAAACAAGACATTCTTCGGTCAAGTTAAAAACAAACAAAAAAAAAGCCAAAATTATACTGTTTAAGTGGATCAACAAAAAGTAACAAATATATTTAAGTACTGAGTTTAGTTGCCAGATATACCAAACCCCTACAAACATAAAAATAATAAGATACTGGAGTTGGTGATATGAACAAATATCAAAAAGATGTAAACATGTAAATATAAATGTTGTGTTTGAGGAAGTAACTGAACAAGACCATTTAAAACGCTTTGGTAACAGAATGTTCAAAAGTCCAGTAGGCGGCTGAAGGCAAAATGAAACAGATCATAACATATTTTCACTGATATCAGTTCTAAATGCTAATTGTCTTAAGTTTTTAGGTAACACTGTATGATAACTACACTTATTCCTCGCTTAATAAAGCATGAACAAAGATTTAATTCATAGTGAGAAATAGTAAGAATGAGTCAGGCTTAGTAACTACTTAGTAACTAATACTCTAACCCTAATGCCTAATCCTAACCCTACCTTAATTAAGTTCTTACTTAAATCATTTTACTTGAATCATGCTTAAAAAAGTACATGTTCATTGTGAAGTTTATGCTTTGTTAAGGCAAAATAAGGTGTAGTTGTATCGTCTTTGTAACAAAAAATGAACAATACATTTGAATTTCAAAATCAGAAATGTAAGTTAGTGTTCTGTTCTATCACAAAAGATAGTAAAAGACACATTTCTAGCCTCAGCATTGTTTTTTAGCTTCACAAAGAGTATAATTTGTGGTAAAGTACATAATATATTTGTAGATAAAACAACATTTCTGTATGTATTTGTTGAGTAAAACCTAAACATCTGTATTTTTTCCTTTAATTTTTTAAAATGCTGTCTGGCATAATCTCCATTTACATAAACAGATACTTAAAAATACAGTTATAAAAGTCTTTAAATCGGGCTCTGACATCACTCAAATGCATTGGAGTGGTTTTCATTTGCCAAAACCACCTTGACTTTTCATATTTTGTTCTGAGGTTATTCCAAGTTTCTCCATTGTAATCACATTATTTTCCACTTCACTTTTCCCTCCATTCCGGAAATTATATATATTTTTGTTTACAAACTCTCAAAGCGTCTATAAACTGAACCACAAAAGCGCAAAAATATCACTTTATACTCTTGTTATGAAAAAAATAGAGCAATATTTTTCTCCCCAAGTATTTGCAGCCTTTAAAATAGTAACTTATGATGCAATATTATCAATTTGTATCACTCCTCAACAAAGCACACCACTGACTCCTTCCACATATCTCTTACTTTTAAAACTAAAAGGTTACTACTACTTTTGCCAGGGGCGTCGGCGCTGAGGGGGAAAAACGGGTGCTTGTTTACCCAGGGACTACAGTGTAGAAAGGGGCCCAAACACAAACTCTGCAGTGTACAGTGCAGACGTGACAGGATAAGAGTTTTAACCAATGGCCTGATCCTGAAGCGTGCTCAGACTGGGATTAGGGATTTCTGTAATCTCAGCACAGAGGTTTCAGATGACGCTGATTCATTTATTTACCAGCATTTCATCCGTCTATCTATGGAAATGTAATGCGGAGCTGAGGTACGGTCCACAACAGCATCCACCTACAACAAGTCTGTTTAGTTCAGTAACTGTAAAGGACTTAAAAGCTTTAGCCGCTTCATGGGCCAATGCGTTTACTGGAAACACGAAAATCAATCAATAACATAGGATTTAGCAGCACTCAAATAAGAGCAAGCTTTCTCTCGTTAGGTGTACTCACACAATCAGTTTATTGTGTAAGCATTTTCAGCTCAATTTAACACATCCATGTTTTTCCCCTTTAAGGAAGCAGATCTAATTTATTGTCCGGTCAATTCTTAGAAACACAATACCATTTGCTCATAAGAGGATTTAATACAATAACAGCAAGCGTGAGTTATCAATCAATTGCCATTACGCAACTTCTAACTTCTCCCAGAAAGAGCAAAAATGAACAAAAAGGTCAAAGGGCAGAGATGGAATGGTTTTGGTGTTGGCTGCATCTGAAACCATTACTAATCTCAAAAGTCTGAGCACAGTCTGATGAGTCAAGAGAAAACAAAGCCACACTCACACGGGCCTTTATAATTAATGTGTTGAAATATTTATTATTTCCAAAAACTGAAAAAACAATAAAAACGAACTCACCAACATAGTTTTAGTATATCATACAAAGAAGACATAGTTCAATGTTGCTATGTGAGTTTTCTACAGTGTGTGAGGCAGTTTGAAAGGCTGGCTGAGCTGGTTATGAATACAGACACAGAGCCACAGTTAATAGTAGAATAGAAAACACAACTGTCAACAAGGTGCGTTCAATATTAACCATTTTTAAAAACAACATTAAATTTATGGACGCGTCAGTCTTTTCAGGGAATATAATTTAAGATTTTCAGTTCGTGTTTCGCGCTAATCTTTCACTTAAAACAAAAGTTAAAACATGTAAAAGTTTTGAAGAAAATGATTACTGTGGTTCTTCCAACTTAAGTAAATGTTTTGTGCAAGATTTCACTACTGCTAACTCTATGCTGCTCCATCTGCGGATCATGATTATAAACTGATTTTTTTTTACATTTTAAAGGTGTTGCACATTAAAACGTACTTAAAATTAGCACATCAAGCGGCTGGAAGAGCTAGACACAAATCCAACATGAGATTTGGAACGATGCCTGGTCATCTCGGTACAAAAAGACGTTTAGTTCGTGTGGACAACAAAGTTCATCAGTTTGAAATGATAGAATAGTTTGTACATTATGGTATGGGAGACATTATTTGCACTGTAAATCATTTAGTCTCTTATATAAAGACGTGCGAATTAGCGCCAGACAAAGTTGACAAGATCTATTCCTGAAACAAAACATGTACTGTAAAGTGTGCACAATTTAGTCCATTGTGGTCCATTATAAAACTGCTCTCATGATAAATTAGATACAATATGCACTGTATACTTGCGTGTGACATATTACCTGATAAAACTATATCTATTTTAGATTTAAGATTTACATTTGTTCAGTCCCCGGCTTCATCTGACAAACACACATCATCGTCTTCCTTGCTGTCTGCATAGTCACTGCGTCTCCGGGAGAAGCCAAGCATTTTATACACTTTCTTTCAGACCACACCATTAGTGGATCACTGAACGACTGGCCACTACATCTGCTTTGATTTGCGTCATTGCTGCCTAACCACTGACTCAGCTATTAAGGAAATGTGTCTAAAAATACACTAGGGGCCTTCCACTTTACTTAACATTGAAAGAGTCTTGTGTTCGTCTGGAGCAGCTCGGAGGCAAATCAAGTCCACTGCACACTTCCTGGCATTGTTAAAAACACAAAAATGTCCCTTCACACATACACATTTTGAAATGAAATCAGTAAAAAGAAATGTGCTTAAGTGTTTCGGGCAACACCCTTTTTTTTAAAAACGTATTAAATGTTCCCATAATGTGGCACTCTTACCTCCGACCATGTGGCGTGAGGTAGCTGGCAGTCTGAGCTCGGAAGGAAAAAACAAAACGGAAAATAACGTGTGCTTTCCAGTTGTGAAACTTTCTCACGCGCTGATTAAAAACAAAACAAAGATTGGTTTTAACAGTCACGGTCAGCTCCAGGGGGGGGAAAGGCAGAAAGTCCAGTGAACCAGTTTTGTGAAGCGGTATGGACTCAATAGGTGGCAACTCACAGTGACAAAAAGAATAGGAAGAAACTAGAGCCGGTGGAGAAGTTGGCGGAGGTGAAGATTGCAGACATTTAGAGCTGTTCTGATCCCCACGGATTCATACGCTCACAAAACGTTGCTTGTATTAGTTGTCGAGTGTGCCATCTATGCTACACAGAGACATGATTCTAGTGGGGAATTTGGCAGTTCCCTGTGCAGTTCAGTCTGGGAGGTTAGAGTTTGGGCTTCTAGTCTTTTTGCAGATCCAAAATGTACAAAAATGCGATGGTGAAATTCAGTAGAAGTGTACGTAGGGGTGAAAACAAGGGTCTAGACTTGTCCATTTGTTTTTCTGGAGCCCTTGGTGAGGAAGTGTCCAGAGAGCAGGCGGAGGAGCGGGATTGTGGAGGAGGAAGAAGAAGCACCTTTTCAGTTGGCTTGGATGGCAAACAAACATAAAAAAGGAAATGTGTAAATAGAGAGAGGCAGGCAGTCTTTTTGAGAGGAGTGGAAGGTCAACAGAGAGTGAAGATTTCAGCCAGTGCCTGTAGATGAGAACAAACAAACACATTTTAAGGGTCTTGGTGAACAGCATTCTTAACATACATCTAGGTTTACAGAGAAGAGGCAAAAGAGAGGGCTTGTTTAGTCTGATTAATGTATTCTAAACAAATTAAGTGAATGTTATGACCTGAAAGTAGAACTGTTAAACTGGCATACTAATCTATTGAATACTCATGACTTCCACCAATCAAACTTCCTCGTTTAGCTTTCAAGTTTTAAATAAATAAATGTTTTCAATTTGGCATTGCTTACTTTTTCCATTCAGGCCAGTCTTTTTGGCACCAAAGACTGCATGTTCACAGGATAAGTGGACAAGAGAGAATAAAAACATCCAAAATGAAAGAGTATTTTGTGTCTAAAAGTTACACAAAATAGACTGCGATAAAAGCTTTAAATTCGAAAAACTTTTATCTTTTATTTGCCCGTATAAAGTTACATAAAATGTACCTTGATTGAACAATGAAAGACCATGCTGCTTTAGTAAGTGCCTGTGGCTAACCAGCATGCTCCACAATTGCCTCATGAACCATTTGGTACTTTAACCTCAATAGGATTAGAAGCTAACCACCTCTAGTCATGCTGTTGCCTTTGCTCTCCACAGCGACTGCCCTTTTCCAAATATGGTCATCACATCTAGCTTCATAAAGTTAAACCAGGCTCTGTTTTAGTGAATGGGTGAAGTCACACTTTATGGCTCTGCTGCTTTTTACAGCTCAATGGTGCGATTTTTGTGAAGGCTGTGGTCTTCCTCACCCTCCTCTTCCTCGCCCCAGCCCTCTGCGACCCCGGCCAGCTCGTAATGCTTCTTCCTCAGTTCACCCAGACGCTCCCTCTCCTTCTGTAGACGCGTTTCCAACTCCAAGACCAACACCTGAGGAGAAATACATTTACTATTATTCCACATCACTCAACAGCAGCTATTTATATCCTTCCAAAACATTCAGCAAATTTCATGTACAAATAACTGGTTGCTCTATTGGCCCAGTCGCTCATGAATTTGCCCTTTAAGCACCCATTATTGACACAGGTTTGAGTTAGCCTACTGAAAATACTCTCTTAAGTCTTTAAATAGCACCTCTCTCCTTTATAACAATGAGACGTGTGTGTGAGTGGGTCCAGACCTTTCTGTTTTTCTTTCACTGTCGGGGGAACAGAGGCTGCTATAGACGTACAGCACTACCACTTACATGCTGGATTTGAACTCAGCTTTTTGATTGATTTTCAGAAAGAAAAAAACACTCTAAATCCTTTGCCTAAACTAAGACAAATGGATACATTACATAAGAAATGGACTCAGGAAGCTTGGCGGTCTCTGGCAAAAACATTAGTTGAAATATTTTGCAATTTAAAAAGAGTTTCTGAATGTAACCTAGAACTAAAATGTCACTCTAGTTCAAAGTGTGTTTACTGACTATAAAACTGTGCTTCCGCATTTTAACTTCAGCTTAACACTATGTGAAAGTGAATGTAAAAGGAGGACCGTGTGTCATGTTTGCCCACAGCTGTTACATGGATCTGACATTTGAGCTCACATCTGCGGCTCTGCTCACCTGCGAGTCCATCTCCTGTCGCTTGATCTGCGTCAGGGTCATGCTGGAAAAGTCCATTGTTTCTAAGGAAAAGGGGTACAGAGAATGATTTGTTATTGTCGATTATGTGAATTCTGTTATTTTGATATATAAGCCCACCATTCTTGATTATTGTGACCCACCTGTCTCCTCAATCTGGGACTTGCCCGACTTGGTTGAGGCGACCACACCTGCAGTGGCCTGTGTGACGCCCCGGGACGCCTGCTTTAGACGGTGAAGTTTGGGACTGTCTTTGTCGGCCTTTACCTGAGATAAGAAAAATAAGAATTTATGCATACTGCAAAGTTAACCATTCTGTCCATGAGCAGAACTAGCTGAACATTTGCTCTGGTAAAAAATCAACAACTGAAGTTTGCATTAGTTTCTTACCTTGGAAGCAGCCACCAGCTGTGCTGTGCTGGCAGCGATTTCATGTGAACACACCATCAACTCCTCAAACTTCCCTTTGCCCTGCACCACCAGATCAGCAGCATCCCTGTGCATTGGATATTATCAAAACACACATCATCATCAAATCCTCAAAAAGTGTTTCAAACAAAAAAAGAATAACTTATTTTATTTAGTTGGGAGTCCAGTTGTGTAAATGAATGTGTAAATTAACTGCGCATATATTGTGGAGTGCTGAACTTACACCATGACTGTAGCCCCCCATCCCACTGCTTTAGAGGCTGAGATAAGGCCTTCAGTCCAACGAGAGTTCTTTGCGTAAAACTCCTTCATAGATGCTGCCCCCTGATGGAAAAAAGAGGTATAACCATTTGTTTTTTATCTACACCTACACTTGACAGAGTCAGACAGCATTACCATAACCACTAAAACCATTATCAGTGTGGCATTATGCATTTAATTGACCTAATATTCTGTAGAATCCTTTTCGTATTAAGAAAACATGTTTTCAGTGTCGGGAGTGAGTGCTTATGGCGATGTTTTTCTGACCTTGTAAGGTGGCAGTGCCCAGAAACATCAATCAGCTGACTGTCTGTCAATGATGTCACCACTACCTTGAATTTATTTTTAGCTCAGCTGCTATTACTTCACATTTTTCACCAGAATCAACCAGTGCCAATCCATGCTACAATGTAATCGAGGAATGAAACATACACTTAGATAGGACAGGACATTTAATATAGACTGCAAAAGAGAAAACACAACTTGTGCCAATAATTTTGATCGTTTACATTAAAAAATAAAAACAAGATAACTGACCCGGCCACTCTCCACAATGTCCCTTTGCAGATCTTTGGAAGATAGAACAAGCTCCTTGATGGCTTGCATCAGCTGTGTGCAAGATGCAAGAATCCTGCAGGGGGCGACAGAGCACAGGCAGCTCAATCTCCATTAGAGAACATGGAAAAACTTTATTTAATGCTTTCTGTTTACACTCATACAGCCTGTTCTGGGGTGGTGCTAGTGGGGTGGAGTATACAGCCTTGACATTAGACCAAGACAATAGATAAACAGTTGATTGATTGATTTTCATAGTCATAATATTTCTATTTTATATTCTTTTACATGTTTTTTTATTGCCACGAAAAGTGATATAAGCTACAGTTTAGTCTGTAAACATTAGTGAAAACTTGCAGATCACAATGTAGTTCTGTTCTTGTTTAAAGTGCAGCAAGCAGAAATACATATGATAACCTTTGTACTTTCTCTAATAATCTTTATATTGCCTTAGTGTCAACACTTTGAGGTCAGTGTCTGTATAAGGCCCAGTTCAGAGTTTTAATCATGTTGAACCCGTTTAGCCCACTTCCTTTTGTCTCACCACCACAAGGGCTGGGGAGGTTTTTCTAAGATGTGGTTGTGGTTGCCGATTTAACCCCTGCACTGCCATAGGGAGTAAATAAACAAGAGACTAGAGCCTTGTGTTTGAAAAGCCCGGCTAATGCATTTTTACCTCTCATTGACCTCCATCTTGATTCCAGTATCCACTGCTCGAGACTTGTTGAGCATTTCCTGTTAGGATTGACAAAGCCACAGAAGACAGAATAAACTCTTTGAAGTTAATACTATTGCGCGGTGAGAGAAGGGCCAGGGTCTTAACACACACACATACACACACACGTTGAAATGCACAGCTGCCATGAATGACCATAACTTGATACGAACAAAACCCACCTCTATCCTGGCAGCAGCTGACTCCACCGCGGCAGAAGTGGCAGCCATTTCCTGCTCCACAAGATCTCCCAGCTCCCCCTGTTGCAGCTCCAAACCTCGAGGCCGCAGTTTCTAAAATCAAACAACATCAAAGTAAATAGTCTGAAGCCGCTCAGTCGCAGGGGGGCTTTTAATGACTGCGTTTCATTAGGGTTTGTGTTGGCTCTAACGATGTGAAATGAGAGCTCGCAGTAACCTCAGCTGTGTCCAGGATGAGGTGCAGAGTGGCCTTGAGTTTGCTGATGTCGGCTGAGGACATGCTGTCCCGCTGTTTCATGGTTCCCAGGAGAGTCAAGGCTTCTGCACCGCACGTCTTCACACTCTCTGACAGGGCTGCCATTTACAACACAAATAAAGCACATGCACAAAGAACAAGATGGGGTTATGACAATGATCTGTATAATTACTGCAACTTAAATTAACACTTTTATTTTTTATTATGAGTGTCTAATTGCAGGTCTGTTTCTTGCATCCCTCTTCCACAGTTATTTTTATATTAGTCTAAAACAATACACTTTACCATTTGTCTATTCTGAATGATAAAAAGGGTCTGGCATAAAACAAACTACACACAACCAGGATAGTAGTACACTTCCAATGCCCTCAGAATGTTTTAGCTAGTGATTTTACAGCTTTATAAAAATGTAAAAATACAGCTAATCTCGTCAAAGTAAGACGTTAAATGCAAATCATGTGGGGGCACAGAGCAGAATGATATTTAGGCATGTTTAGACTTGATCAGGCGGATATACAGTATTTGTCCCAGAGAACAAACAACAACTTAAGAATTCGGTCTACACAAAATGTTTGTATTTTTAACAGGCTGAAAATGTGACTTTGTGGTAAATGTGGTTATAAATGAACCCAAACTCACCGTCGGCTTTCTCTACAGGAACCATGTGGGAGGTAGCACTGCCCTGCACAATGGTGTCCCCCACCAGGTGGCCACATTGAGTCAATGCTCGTACCAGCTCAGACACAGCTGCAAAACAAACATTACAGACCCCTTTGATATACAGCAGCAAGATTAAAATGTTTATTTCTGCATTAATTGCTATGTATCTGGAAATGTAAGTTTAATGTGATAATTGTCAATACTGTAAATTCACGCATTTTAAGTATTTTTTCTTATCTTATTTTCATGAAAGGGACCATAATGTGAGCTGTTTCTGGCAACTGAGATGGTATACATTACCAGTGTTGTCGGCCAAAAAGGTCTCGAGCGCAGGAGGGAGCCTGTCTATACAATCTAATGAGGCCTGACATCTGGATGCAAGGTAGTCTGGGAAAAAAAGAGAGAGGAAAAAAAAGTCATAACCACACCAACTACAACATGCTAAAAATACTGTAATTTATCCAGACCTGCTGAGCTTGTGCAGCTTATGTGTGCTGGGTCTTCAATCTGAGCTAGGGAGTCATGAATGATCCTCTCTGCCTCGTCCACTGCCCCCTGTAGGCTGCACCAGCGGGCGGCCACCAGCTGGCTCTCCAGGGCCTGCTCTCTGCTCTCCTGTGGAGTCAGTGACACATCTTTTCTTAGTAATTTGTATACACAAACTAGAAAACTTAATTGACAACTAATCATGAGAGTGCTAGGTTTGTAATGTTTTGCACCTTTTCATTGAGTTGATTCTGCAAGGCCTCTGCCGTCTTGACACCGCTTTCCCTCTCAGTGGCCAGTGAAGTTTGAGCCTGTTGTAGCTCCTCCCCTCGAACAGTGAGCTCCGCCTCCACTTTGGACAGTGACTGCACAAGCTCCGCCTTCTCAGACTCCAGGACCGCCACCTGAGTACTGAGCGCCTCACTTGACTGAGAAGCAAAACCAAAATGTGAGGAAAAACATCAAGACATTATGTGAACAAGCAAACTAAAAATTCACTTAAAGGATGTAACTGTTTGAAGATGCTAAGATGTGGTCTAAAAGTGCTTTGAGGGACCCTTTAAATAAAAAAAAACATAGCAAAACTTGATAATAAATTAAATGTACTTAGGTTTGCGGGGAGAAATACAGTCTCCATGTTCTGGTTTGAGGTTAACTTTATAAACAACTAAACATGTGAGATGTTATGGTAATTAAAATAGTCTTGAGTTCAACAGCTTTGCATTACAACAACTGAAAAGCAATGCAAAAGTAAAATGTTAAATGTTAAACAGTTGACTTACAATCTAGGCTCAGGCAGCAAGAAGCAGCAAAGAAGAAGCGTTCAGAAAAAAAGCAATGATCAATCTATGAGAAAAGTTGATATTATAACCAAGGGCAAGAACGGGACAATGTGGTCTGTGAAAAAAACAACCGTGAGATAGGAAAGATGGTGGAGGACAGTCACAGTCAGAGCGACATAGTTGATAAGTAATGACTACAAAAATAGGATGGCAGGAGTGGGAGGCTCTGAGAGACAGAAGACAGATGAAAGTCCTTGGGAATAGAAAGGGTTCAGAGGAAGTTGGTGACGTAAGAAACCACAATGAAAGCGCTAGAAACTAAGGAACTAAAATGACAAGAATCCATTGTTTGTTAGGATACATTTAGGATAAAGGAATAAATAAGCGGGGTGCACGGTGGCAGAGCGGCTAGAGCTACTGCCTCTCAATAAGGAGATCGTGGGTTCGAATCCCGCACCACCCCAACATCGTGGTTTCGAATTCTGAACCACCCTAACATCACACGATCTCTCTGGGTGGAGTCTGCATGTCCTCCCCGTGTTACCGTGGGTTCTCTCCGGGTTCTCCGGCTTCCTCCCACCGTCCAAAGACATGACTGTACAGGTTAATTGAGAACTCTAAAAAAAAAAAAATTGCCCCTAGTGTATGAATGTGAGAGTGAATGGTTGTCTGTCCTTGTCTGTCTCTCTGTGTCAGCCCTGCGACGAGTTGGCCACTGTCCAGGGTGTACCCCGCCTAAGGCCCAAAGTCACTGGGATAGGCTCCAGTCACCCGCGACCCCTAACGGGAATAAGCGGTAGAAAATGACTGAATAAATAAGCATTACACGACTAAACTATCAAGCACCTGTCTCTCACGATCAGCTGCAGTGTTATTTTGCTACTGTTGTTTAAAGACTGTATAAACGAAAGTCTGCAGTGGCTGTTATAAACTTTGACTTGGCATCAGTGTGTTCAACTTGGCTTGACTTCGTGCTGATGACAAATGCAGGCGATGTCAGCGAGAGGGTTATAAAGAAAACAAACTTTGGCCCGTGTTTAAACCCGACAGAACACTTGAATCAAAGACATACCGAGACATTAAAATAGCTGCGTATGTATGTGATAACTATTACCGAGTGTAAAAAAACAGAAACAAAATAAGTGACTGAAATAAGTGCTGACCTGTTGTGATGAGGTAACAGTTGATTTTAGACTCTCCAGCTCAGTTCGACTGGACAGCAAGTCCCTCTGGAGTTCCTGAAGTTGCTCCTGCTGCGTCTTTTCCTGATGCAACAAGAAACAGTATATTTTGTCAGTTCCACATAATTTGGTAGGCAGTGGTGGAAAGTGACAAAGTACAAAAGAAAAAGTATTGTACTTTTTTCTTTTTCTTTTAGGTATATGTGCTTTACTAAGGTAATTTCTATAGTGGATACTTTTTACTTGCAAGAACGTATCTGTACTTTTTACTCCACAACATTTAATAACAGGACTGAAATGAATGTTTCTGGAGGTTTTACACCTGCATAAATGGCGGGGTTTATTTTTAGCATGTTCATGTTGACATCCTGCCTTCTGTTGAGCATTTCCTTTTCCAGACATTTGACCCAGTAATAGAACTAGAACGTATGTGAAAACTTTAACCTGTATGTGAACTTTTAAATGGGTACTTCACTACTTTACAATATAGGAAATTATTTGTGATACTTTTATTTTAGTATTTGCTCCTGTATCTATATTTTTAACAAATAAATTGAGTACTTCTTCCACCACTGGTAGTAAATGATGTAAATAATGCAACATATGGTTTTGTACATTTTAAAATCATCACAGTATTTTTTCTTTGTGTATGTATTATTATTATTCACCGTCTAAAATGTACTTTTTGTGCAGTCTTATAATAGTGGTGTGCCTTTGCTCTGCACCTGTCTGTCGGCTGCCTCCTGCGCCGCCTTCACCTTCTCCTGCATCTCTCTCCTCACAGCATCCACCTCGTCCTGCGCCGCCCGGGCCACTGTCATCTGCCGGGTCACCTCTGCGTTCTGACCCCCGCACAAACGCAAAAGAGCAACATGTGAACACGCAAAGGGAAGGAAGCTCAACTACAGGGTTAGAACATCTTAAAATTAAAAAAGCGTCTATGGTCATGGATCTCACCTTCCTCAGCAGGTCAGCATGACTCTGAACTAGCTCTGTGTACTTCTCTTTCAGTTTGGTGTAACGCTGCTCATTGGCCTGTGCCTTTTCTAAAAAACAAACCAAAAAACAGACAAACAATAATTATTACAATTAATTAATTATGCAGATGACATCAAAGCATTCTGAATTTTAGCAGCGAGCGGCAAAAATGTAGTCAATGGTGAGTAATGAAATTTTATCCAGGAGAAGCTCAAAACAACTAAAATGTGAAAGAGCTGCTACAGTATAATATCAAATATAAAGGTCTATTAAATATTTAATTTATATCTGACCTAAAAGAAGAAAATCAAGTTCACAGGTGTAGAAAATAAGATAAACAAAAGGAACAATGTGCACATATTTATCACTGATCCAGAATTTGTGATCATACACAGTTGACCTGGTTACCTTTTTCTCTTTAAGATGTTCCTAACTTTCTATTTTGAGGAAAATAATTGTTGTGGGGAAAATTAAGTTTTCTAAAATTCCAGCTGTCGTTAGCAGACAAGCTAGTTAAACTCTGCAGAGTCAGAGCAACAAAAGAAAAACTACTTTGAGTTGTGTTGTTGCCCATAATAAATAGCATCACAACATTATAGAATGCCCGATAGTTTTAACATCGAGTCTATGGTAGAATTTGCTGTTTAACTGTCAGATTGGAGATATGTTGAGCTGGTTTATGGTTCATGGCTCATATCTCTGTAAATAGAAACAAAAACTGGCACAAAGTTCTCTGTCAATAATAATAATAATAATAAATAATCAAAAGTGAAATCATTTTTCACAATAGCCTCAGAAAGTGGTGCCATTTTCCAACTCCAAAGTCATGACTGTTGCCAGTTTAAAAGGCATGAGATTAATTTTGCAGATTTTCTGCCCTAATCCCAAACAGATAATGTTATGGTAGTGGATTTGTAATTCTATAAAAGAGTAAATCTCCCATTTAGTTATATAGGCTGTTGCCCACCATCTGAAATTATGACTGAAATGATATTGTCAGATTCTAAAACGGGAACTATTCTTCCACTCAGTCGAAATGTTGAGGAGCATATTTCATATTAAAGAATGTCAGTGCATAACCCCCTTTGAGGCCAAAAGTGGCGTTATTAATCAATCTCAAAGACGTTATGTTCTTAGCTGAAACGACTTAAACCACAAATAATATGTGTGGCTTTTCTAATTATTGTTATTAATTTCAAGAACAGTAAATTGCCCCTGCAGTCTATTTGAAATCACGTCAAACTCTAAAATATTGTGAACGCAACTTATTCCGTTTAGTACAGAAATGTAAACGTTTTTCTAAAATGATGGAGCCATACTCTCTATCTCCGTGAGGCTGCGCTGCTCCTTCTCCGTGTCCTCTCTGACCCTCCGCAAGTCGTCGAGCTCCGCCTTCAGGAACTCGGCCTCTCCTACAGCTTGCAGCCTCAGGTGGCTCTGCTCAGCAAGCTCCGCCTCCAGCTCATTGACACGCCCCCGCAGCGCCTGGCACAACCGCCCGCTCTGGTGACAACCACACACAACTGGGTTAGTTTAAATATATTGTCTTTAAGATCTTTAAGCAGAATTTATTTTTTCCATGTATTAAATGTATACATTATACTTAAAGGTGCAATATGTAACTGTTCTGTTCAGTAAATCCAAGTTTGTGGCGCTGTGAGACGTGGCTAAAGTGTAGCTTAGAGTAAACAAGAAACACCTTCCAGTTTATTGTTAGCTTTTTCTGCTCCCCCGCCCAACTCGCGCGCCTCCCCCCGCCCAACTCGTGCCGAAGCCTAGAGCGGAGATAGTGCGCATGCGCCGTGTGCTCCGGTAAACAGCGATACACAAACACTGAATAAACATTTTATCCGTCCTGACGGTGCGTCGTGCTGAGTCCTACGTCCTGGATCTGACCTGGAGTTTGACGATCATGCAGTACCTCGACGACGGACGTTGCCGTTTGGTAAATAACAAGCTAACTCTTCGATCTGTCGTATCCATCGTGTAATTACTGTGTAGCATTAGCATTAGCTGTTTTTATTCTGCGGCTGCGCGCTTCCCGGAGGCATGGCTTAAACACCGCGTCATCCATGGGAAGCCGCGTCATCCATGGGATGAGCCCCCGTCTGCCTGCTCAGCCGAGGGGGACAAAAAAGACAGTTCTCTAGCGAAAACATGCGGGAATCAATCAAAAAACCACTTTGGGCACACATACGAGGCCCAAATAGCACTGGAGGAAGGTTAAAACCTCTGAAAAGTCGATTTTGCATGTTATGGGACCTTTAACCACAAGTGCTGCAACTTAGAACAGTCAAAATAAAGATCCCAGCTTAAACGGTGAGTTTTACCTCTAGCCTGAAAGACTCCAACTCCTCTTTAAGGCTTTGAATCTCCCTGGTCAATTGTTCAATTAACCGGTCTCTGAAAAGAACAAACATTGTACCATTGTTTTAGCTTACAACCACATGCACAATATTCCCTAATATTACATAATTTTGTAAAAAAAACAAAAATAAACAAAGAAAAAGGAAACTTTATAACTTTGTAATGTACAGTGCATAATCAAGCTTTCCTTACTTGTCGTCTTTGCGCATCCCATTCTGATTGTTGAAGTTAAACGGATCAACGGCTGCTGTTGTACCAAATAGATCATCAAATTTGGTCTCCACGGCAGCCTGAAAGTTTAAAAAACACGTAAGACCAATAAAATCTCAGAATGTACTAACCTACTTAGTGTAGTTGTCCTACCTACTTGAATTAACTACTACTGCACTGGCCAACCTACACAACCTACAGACTTCTTTACCTTAACATTTCCTGAGTCGTCAATTTCAACCCCAAACTATGAGAAATACAATACATAAAAATAAATACAAATAAAAGCATGTTCTAATAATACTTATGTCCCTTTACAGTCTTATGTCTTTAGAACTACCACTACAACGATGACGACGGCCGTTACATGCATCTCCAGAAAATGTTGTTTGAACTGTTTGTAATTTACCGGTAGTACAGGGATGTCTGTGTCTACCAGGTCGTCCGTCTCAACCACGTGCTCGGACTCCGGGGACGACGACTCCGCCGGTATCACCACCACGGGGCTGATGTGCTCCGACAAGGCTGACGCACGCAGGAAGTTGGGAGGATTCTGAAAATATCACAGTGGATTGTGGGTCGATTTGGTGTTTCACGTCATAAGGAAAAAGTAAACCTGACCCAGATAAACTTTTCAACAGTATCCAATATAAAAGTATGGTAAAATAGGCGATAAGATGTCCAAATTTTAAAAAATATTTCATAAACCAGTCGTCTCAAGACACAATGGGGGCAAGAGTAGTTTCTGGGGGTTCCTCCTAGGGCTGTGTACCTTTAGTCGATAAGTTTATTAATCGGTCGATGGTGTCTTGGTCGACCAACATTTTTACTAGTTGACTAATTGTTTTATTTAGATTTAAAGGATTTATAAGAAAAAAAAGCAAAAACAAGAAGATATGGAGTGAGTTTGCTGAAGATTTTGGAGTCCAACATATAAATACATGGTTTCCTAGGATTTGTCATTAAAATTGTTGCTTTTGCATGAATTCCTCTGCAGTTGTGGTCTTTTGAGTGCAGTTTGGGTCAGATACACAGAGATAGTTCACAGTTTTTATATATTTTTGCCACCCCCCCCCTTTTAGTCGATTAATCGGTCGATAGGGCAGGTCGTTAGTCGACCAAGAATGTCTATAGTCGACTACAGCCCTAGTTCCTCCTATATCACATTTTAACAGTTAATGATATCAAACCATTTGTGCTTTGACAAAGAGGAAACATGGCTTGAAATTTTACAGCTGCTATGATAAGCAAGGTAGTGAAGTTGTCATATTTTATGGTGCCTTCATACTGATTATCCAATAGCAAACCTGAATAACCTTTCGGGTAACGAGAGTCTATAGATAAAACAAATGTGTGTTTGTGCCCTTAATATACTGATAGCTAATAGCACAGAACCAAGTCTTTGTTTTGAGTCCAAGTCAAGTCCTTGGCTTCGAGTTTCAAGTCTTTCCACAAAATTACACAATACAATTCATGTTTGGAAGGACTTTTTCCAGTTTGTTCCAGTAAAAATCAAACACCATCACTATTTGAATGTGAACTGAATTACGTGTATTTTTGTGGAGAAACATCGTGTCGTCTGAAGCCACACTACGATGTGGGGCATCAAAGCAAGTCATCAAAATAGTGACTCAAGTCTGACTCGAAACCATACCAGTCCACACCCCTGGCTAATACTGTAGCATTGTGATTGTAGCATTTATTGACCTTTATTCCTGTAATCACTCGGCCATCGTGCCGCCCAAATAATTTCTGTGGTTCAGTAGTTGTAGTAGTTATAAATTAAATTTCAATCTATGCTCAAATTTACTGATTGGTTTTGACAGCACTGAGTCAAACGCAAATATAGTGGGTTACCTCAGGCAACTGGGGGATCTGAATGAGTCTTTTAAAATACTGTAAGTTGCTGGAGCGGTAGAATAGACTTTTTAACCTGCAACACATAAAAAGAGGGAGCTGTGAAGAGCTGTGCAGACAGGGCAGAAGGGCTTCACATCAGAAATACAATTTAACACATTTCAGTGGATTTACACATTTGGTCACGGGGTGCAAAAAGAGCCCAAGAGTACAGAGTGTGTCCAATCACTTTAAACCCATGTATAAAAGTGTGGAAAAGAGGTTCATACTTTTTAAACTGCTCCTGAAAACGGTCTCTGTGGCCTTGGAGCGTGTCTGCTGGAAGGCCTGCACACAAAAATAATTGTAAAAACTATGCAAACGATGCGAGGATACAGCAAGATACTGAAAATAGCTTTAAACATTGTTGGCATAACGATAAAGTGTAGTTATCAGACAGGATTTCAACAAAATATTTAATGCCTGTATGTATGCAAAGAACAAAATATATCTTAGGGTAATTTCATCATCATACTTGTATTTGAAAAACAAAACTTATTCACAAATGCATTTATTATTATATTACTTCGATACATTCTGGTGTAACTTCAGTAAGATTTGTCTGCTAAAATGCATTACTAACACTTTCAAAAGTGTGCATCGAAAAATAAGATCTTTTTCTTGGGAAAACAATCCGATTTTCCTTTTCACAGGTTCTCTACAATGTTCTGTTTGAGTCTGCCTTTTACTTACAGGAGTGCAGCTTGAATAGAAGCTTGACAGTGTAGTCGTAAAGGTGGCTGGAGTCCAGAATGACCTGGATGAGGGGCGCCAGGCGGCACTGTCCCGCTGCTGTCACCGACACCGAGCGAGACATGTCCAGAGAGTTGAAGACTGGCGGAGAGACATAGAAGTCAATAAACAGATTCAGAAAACGAATAAAAGGCACCGAAAGTACAACTCACACACATAGAGCCTGTATAAAAACACTAAGAAAGTCTTGCATTCATCTTATCAATAGTCTGCTTTTAATGAATCGATAAAAGTGCTTGCGCTACTGAAGTAAATTAAGTGTTTGGGGGAGGCACAGAGTTTGGGCAGTAGGAAAGCGAACAGTAACCGGCTTGTCTGACTCCATCATTAGACCCTCATTTCATTCCCTGCCTTTCTGTGCACCAGCCCCAAAGTCAGACATGCTTAAAATCCCAGAAGGCGTGGTTTCCTGTACAGCCTGAAAACACAAACATACACAAATGCGTCATGCACACAACTCAGACCTGGACTCTTTGACCCCAAATGACATCATGTAAAAAAGGGTAGAACAACCATAGTCTACCGATGTTCAAAATCACATCTCATCAGTGTCAGGGCACCACTGGATTTAGGCCAGTCCCAAACTTGGATAATGAGTAGCTGCGACAAACTTGAAAGGAAGAAACCAAAGTTGTTTTTTTTGTTAAAGTCTCGGTAAGACTCGAAAACATTGTTGACCCACTTTAATGTCCTGACAACCAAATATCTTGTCATAGTCTGCATAAAAACTGCTAACCCTGTAGGTTAGATCTGTACAAACATGTCTGAAATGCATAGTCTGTCAGTTCATATTACAATCTTTTTGTCAACTGTCCAGGACGCAAGAAAACAGAAATCTAGAAGAAGAAGAAGAAGAAGAATTTTTATTTATAGAGCGCTTTTCCGCCTAATAGGCACCCAAAGCGCATCTAATCACTATCGCAATCCTTGTCCGAAAATACCAGTTTAGATTTTTTTTTCAAGCCGTTCAGCTCTAAACCACAGCTGAACCACCTTATGTGCTTATAAAATTAGTTACCATGCAATATAAAAATTCAATGTTTGTTGACAGACACTGGCATCAGGTCTCCAGCGTTTCCAATATTTTCTCGCTCTCCTGGTCACAATCTGCTTGCTATTTTTAGTCGTGTCCATACTTTAAGAGACATTAAAGGAGGATGACTCACCCAGACAACAGGGTTTGTGACCCTGAACACAGCAGTCCACACTACACACATGAAGCGAGGCATTAATCTAGCACTGAGGCGTCTGGCTTTATGAAACCATTGTGCATGACTAAAGCCTGTCTGCTCGATGATAATAACTATATTTATGTAGATGTATGTGAGTGTCTGACAATAGGCCCTTCTCAGATTAGAACATGTAACTTACCACCGAGAAAAAGGTTGAGCTCACATTCCAAGTAGTCGAACATCTCTACGGTCAACTGGAAGCTGGCAAATAAAGAAATTATTACATTTTGTTTACATTTAATGACCAAAAATATTCTAAAGTAACAAATAAACTGCATAAGAGTCATATCATGTAATTCAAATACCAACTGAATTGTATGACTCAATTGAATTAAAATGCAAAATAGCCATTATATGAAAGTATAGTATAAAGTAAGGGTTAGCGTCCCATTCTGTAGACTGTTTCGTTTGATGATATAAACACAAACTTAAGTACGCCTGATCGTTCTGGCTAATTACTCAAAAACATCAAACAAAGAAATCCTCTAGATCTGGCTCGTACAGGTTTATACTTTTGTTTTATTGTGATATCATATCCAGTTAGCAACGTTTTCAGATCAACATCTCAGATCAGAAGGATTTTGTTGACACATTTCTCTTCCAAAATTTCCTTTCAGTCAATAAGATGACCGTTTTCTGCTCAACAATATCTCACACTCACAAATTGTTCACGTCGTTCTCTCCGGCCTCTTCCAGCTGTCGGTTTGACATCTGCAGGTTGCCAGGGAAACGGGGGTTCTGAAAGGAAAGATGGCAGACATGATTCAGACAGTATGATGCTTATCGGAGATTGTGAGCTCCGCACGCTATTGACAGGCAGCAGGATATGATTATAGCCGACATTAAGATTGTGAGCTCTGGATTATAAAGTTAATATCATACTATGTTTACACAAGTGCAGGGATAATTAAACGACCTTTTGGAAGCAGTGTTGGATTACCAGGTATTTGCATTCAAACAAAAAGTCTCTTTTCACTGAAATACCTAAACTATGCCAGAACAGCCATGTTTTACTTTCATAAGGTGTAGGCATTTGTTTTATGGTGCAGAAATTGTAGCGTTAACTTAGCTTTACTTTTAAAATGTCACTACATAATTCTCTAGAGGATAAATACAGTTTAACAATGATAATAGCTCCAGTAACAACAGCCAAACACACCATATAACTTTTAATCCATGAAGAGGTATGTCTACTGTTTAAATTATGTTTAAACACTGTTTCGGAAGTGCAAAACAAAACAGATCCCAGCATGTTAAGATTACCTATCACGCTGTTTTTCTAAGACATCCATCTCTAAGTAATCTTTCACTTGCAATAGTTAGCCCTATCTTCTGCGATAACATCATCCTGTCCCCCTCTTGTCTCATAAATAAGCTACATTACACTTTACTGAGAGGCCATTAGTGTAAAAGGCTGAGTTTTCTGTGAAGAGAATACCCAGCTGAGACATGCAGGCACTAAAAAGAGACTCAGAGACAAAGATAATGAGCGGAGAGGGACACTGGTGTGGGCTTTTATGGGTCAGCCGCACTCACTTTGATGTGGAACTCCATTTTGGTGATGAGCAGTTTGAGGTAGATGCTGCACAGCTTGCCATAGCCTTCACTCAGGTGGCCCTACGGAGACACAAGACGAGACAGTTTTAGACAATTAGGACAAGACGAAGTGTAACAACTCCTCTATAACCTTTGGGTGAAGTCAGTAATGTTTTGGGAACTACATCCACACCACATGCCAACTACGGGCTGCATCTTGTCAATTTACAATATGTTGTCTCACCTCCTCCTAAAATGTGCAGATCCAGCATAAGAGGTAAACATAAGAGGTAAACGTTAAAAAACAGTGTTCACAAATAGTACTTTCTGTTAAATTCATCTTTACAGGAGTTGTTATCATCCATCATGCCCTTTGTAGATATCAAACTTTTAATGTCCAAATTGTTCATAGAGTAAGCTACAGTCATTGGCTTTGTTATATATACACACACACTCAAAATCTGATTATTATCTGATTTCTGGACCTTTAAGATAATGAAATGACATGTAAACTTGAGTGATCAAAGGGATCATGATCAGAAAAAAATCTGATTGGTTTGATGTTTACATTAGGGCTGCAACAAGTTGATCGATTAAGCTAAAGAACTAAGTAAGTAATCAAATAATCATTAACACAGACTCCAAAACATGCCATGAAGTTGACTCAGACAGAGCAGGAATTACACAAAATTGCCATGGAAAATGTGTACATTTAGTGTTTTTGATATAAACAAGCTTTCGTCGGTCAGTACTCTCCACGAGGGCGTCCTCAAATGGCTTCACTTCGGCTTTATCTGGTTCAAATTGAGAGCAATTCTCATGTTCACCGACCTTTCGTGTTCTAAACAACTAATTGATTAATCGAAAGAATAATCACTAAACTAATCGATTAGGGTTCGTTGAAGCCCTAGTTTACATATCATTTCTAATAATCTTTTAACTCAAATAATCGCATAATAACCAGATTTTGAGGGTGCATGTAACTGAAGCCAGTCTCATCACTCACAAAATATAACTTGTATTCTTTTATTCACATAACACAAAAGTATTTGAACAGTTGGGCTGCTCTTTAGCGGTTTCAGAAACTGGACAGGTTTAGTATTTGTCGCTATGTGGCCAATCGATTTTTAACTTTCTTCATCGTCGCACAGTGTGAGAGTGGGTGGCTGTGATATAACAGGAAAGAGAGGTCGCAACACTGGTCATAGGAATCACACTTCCTGTATCCTCCTGACTTATGATATCAGCAAAAAAACTAAACAAAAAACTGCCAACACAAGTATTACCAGGAATTTTAAGGTCTACACCCAGGTCACGGTTGCCTAAGCAAAGAATAAAACCACAAACTGCATGAATTTCATCAGTGTTATGTTAAGTAACTTCAAACCATGCCATTTTTTTTCTTCTTTAGACAAAAGATTTCTCAACAGTGGCCCGAATTTCCCCCTCCCTCCCCCATTTACACTTACATATGCTGAAAAGGTGAGCACACTAAACCACATAGTCTCAATGACATCTGTTTGGTGGTGACACAGACATCCTCTACATCATCTCAGCTTTCACAATGTAATGTTTGGATGTGCGTTTCATTTCTGTTGATCAGTGGGCTCAATATTGCTTATTTGACCTTTTAAAATTTCTAACTAAAAACAGCTTCCTTACCCACATCCTGCTCATGTCTGTTAGATCGGCCTTGTTTCGCATTGAGTCTTTAATCACCTAGAAAACGACAACAGAAAATTAATCTTAATAGTGTTTTGATATGACAGTGCTCGTCTGAATTGATTTTGTGTTCTTACGTTTGGATGGCCGTCTCGTAATAGCTTGTGGAAAACGTGACAGAACTTCCAGCAAAGAACGGCGTTGCTGGAGAGAGGAAGTCTGTTGACCGCGGCCCAAAAAGTGTGGGCTCCTTTCTCATGATGGGTTCCCAAAATGCAAGGTGAAAGGACCGGTCAAGGATTGTGCACCAGTGCGACTTATGATATTACATGATTAAAAAAGGACCAAATACACAACTTACCAAATAATTCTTAAAAACCTCAAGTCTCAAAATGATTTCATGCATTTTTCATCAAATAATCAAAACGTTACATCATATTAAATCGTTTTGAATGCGTACTTGACTATTTTAGTTCTACTTGTAACACGATCTGTAGCAGGTTTGAATTTCCTGTACTCCAATGTCTTAAATCATGAATGATCTCTGCAGCATAAACTTGCATAATAGGGTAATACCAAGTGTAATGTTCCACACTAAAGTAGCACAGATGGACGACCTCAGTTTAGAGATAGACAAAATAATGAAAAGGATATTCCTGGCATGTTTCTCTTTCACAGCAACTTCCTGCGTGTTGATGGCCTTATTGATGCTGACAGCCTGAAAAAGAAAGAAACAATAATTACTCAAATGAGACAATTATAGTAAATTATTCTTTAGTTAATCGCGAATGTTTTCCGGTTTTATATCTATGCCTTTAGAACATAGTGCTGTTTCCGTTTTCTCTTCACCTGGGAAATGAGAAGCACCAGAGCTTTTAAGAGAATGGTGATTGACCTATTTTCAGCAAAGTTGGTATTCAAGGCAGCAGTTCCAGAGGCCTAAGCACCTCTTGCCTTTCAAAAACCAAACCTCAGACACTCTTAAAGCAGAGGGCATGATCTGTAGAACACAACTAGGACGCACTGATAATAAAAAGTCCCAGTTAAAACACCACATTTAAATAATTGCAAGACTGGATACACGGTATATAATATAAGTTAGTCCAGATCGAACCTTAATATAATTTGTTCCAGATACACTGTTTAGTTACGCATAAGATTTGGTGCAGCAGCCTTAGCTTGAAGACACTAAAGCTGTGTGCATTCCTTTCTCTAGCAATGACATTTATCAGCAGATAGCAAACACAAGAATTTAATTTACAGCTGTCATTTCTACTGTCACCAGTGTTGATTCACAGCAGATCGTCATGTGATGGCTTCTGAAAAATGAGGGAATGAACAGCTTCAATTCAACTTTCTTTTGAGGCTCCACATGGAACTGCCCGGCAGCATCTGATGTGAAATTACAGTTTCACATCCCATTTGGGTCAGTTTTGTCATACGTCATTTTTAGTTTTAAGAAAATAAATGCCATTTCAGTCTCTGCAGTAGTATCGGTTGTTATCGGGTACAGATATGTAAAGGGTAATAATATGTCTGTCTCACAATATTGTTTCTGAGTTGTATATTGTTTCTAGGTAATTAAGAAGTAACTGAAACAATGCAAGTTATGACCAGTCTATGTACTGAAGACAAATGAAAAATAAAAATAAAAAAATAAACTGAAATGTTTTAAAGTTATAAAATGTTGTATTTTCCTTTCAAACAGATCCCTGGTCTGGTGGTATGCTCAGTGCAGTTCTGCTCCCAGAACTTTCCCGCCTGTCACCCAAGAGTGAATAGGCAGTCCGCTTGCCTACTGTGTACCCACAAGCAGGTGTGAGGAGTGAGGTTACGTCCAAAGGGAATCCCAGACTCACAGAGCGGCAGCAATGTCTCCCTTCGCAAATTCTGTTTTACTGCAGCAGTAGCAACAGGTTACATTCAGACGGGCTAGTGATGATATTCAAAAGGCTATTTTAAAAAAGAAAGCGGTAATTTAATTTAAATGTGGGATACAAGTTGTGTTACTGTGCTGTATTTCATCAATATTAGGAAATTTGGGGAACTATGAAATTAACTGCATCACCAATAGAAATGTCCAGAACCTATTCCCACAGGGAATGACCCAGTTAGGACACAGACTTTGCGTTTGGTTTGAATGAGGGAGCCAACTGCCTTGAACTCCTGGCATTGGCGAAGGAGGCTTGTTGCCATTCGCCCATCAACAGCCACGCAGTTTGGCTTTGCAGGACAGAACAAGATTAATCAATATGTGGTGAATTATACGCAGAAGAATGGGGTTATAAAGGGTTGGTGACCTTAACTAACATGCACCTATAATTGTTATTTTGTCTGAGCATGGAGCTTTTTAATCAATGTTGGGCGATTGCGCATCTCCTACAGTTACTGCCCCCTGTAAGTGAGCCATGACATGCTCCAGAGACCCTCTGTTCATGACTGAAGAGCCAAAGTTACACAGAGAGGAAGTGTCTTCTGAATGTGAAATCCAACAGCCTTTGCTCACTGGCTCACTTCCTCATCCCTCTCTCCACATTTCACAAGTAACACTTTCAATCATATTTGTCATATTTGTAATACATAGATGATGTTAAAACAAGATATGTATTTAATGTTACCAGTAGTCGCCATAAAAGTGAGACTCAAGTGTCAATGGTAACTTTCGATTGAGCTGTCTGAGAAAACTGCTGTTGATGTCGTACTGCTGAGATCAATTAAATCAGTCAAAACTGCTGTATTTTTTGTTATGAACTTTTTTGCAGACAGAACGCCAGTGCAAACAGGGACATAACACATAACGCATAAGCGCATTCATTAGCACATAATGTCTTGTTTTTACTGCTATCTCTCTTAACTTTTTAAATACATGAAATTAATTCTGTCTGATTTTATAGACATCACATGGTTACAATAAACAAGGGAACTGACCAAATAACCGAAATAAAACATCTGACGTTATATACAGATACAGAGAATGTGGTAAGAGCAATTAAAGTGTTGAGGCGTGGTTCCTGCTGTGCACTGTGGATGGAGAGACACAGAGGAGGGTGACAGGAGCTCAGTAAGGGCTTCCTGTCTTGGCACACCCTGCACTGCCCATTTCCTGCTACCCGGCTTCACTCCCCTCCCTCTGCGAACTGTGTTCAGTCAGCCCAGACAGCGCCTAGACCACCACAGGGTCCTTTTGGGCCCACTCAGGTTTCCTGCCAGGTTTTTCCAGGTGCCTTGAAATAAAACACACACTACTGGACTTTAAATTGCATTAACTATGAATCCACATCCTCTTTGTTTAAATTTCGTTTAAGTGATTTTTAGTAAAAAACATGGCAAATCCTGATAATGATTATAGCACTCTTCAAAAAAGTTAATATTGTGGCATTTTGATTTAACTTTGGATAGAGTGTGAGACAATCTATTTGTTACAGCTAAATTTGATGTCACAAACTTCTTAAGTTTAATGCTTGGTGGATATTATTAGTTTTAAAAATTAGATCATTTAGCTCAAGTATACAGTGATCGTATCAACTGTATCAACTAAATAAGATATTTCTGAACACATTACTCACAGTTTACTAAACCCCTGTACATAAAAGCAGATGTTATTATGTTGAATGTTCTATAAAAACACCCATTCCATGCCCAAAATAATCACAAGAATCAGAAGGCTGGCCTGTACAAGCACCACGTCTGTTTTTCACATGACGTCAGCATAGTTTGCCTTAAATGGCACAAGCCACGTACATATAACTAAATAACGGAAAGATTACTGAATCAAAACATTTTTCCAAGACATGCTCCACCCATTTCAAAAGGTCAGTCTTACACAGAGCTTGCAGTGTTGCTTGTTTGAGTGCTATTTTACGTATAACGGGACAGGGACATCCGCTCCCATTCAGCAGTCACTCCACACCTCCACCAGGAGAGGAAAGTAGCAGGGGACATTGTGCTTTTAGAACGGTTTTCCATATTAGGAGCTGTAAAGAGACACAGGTGGTACTAGTTGTTTGCAAGAAAAATATTCTATATATATTTTACAATGAGCACTGAGCACTACGATGAGATAATAGTGGGTGAATTTACATATGGAATCAAAAGTAAAAGGAAAATTGTGTATAACAATTTTGACAAATGACCCATATGTAACAGTTATGTGTACTTTTTACAAATCATTAAACTGCATTTTAAAATTGCCATGGAACTTAAAGCCTATATGACAGGCTCTCAAAATGTTCTAATTATGACAAAATATGATGTGGGGGCACATGTGGCAAACTATTTATTATAGTTTTACTATAAATAAAATAAAACTTTAAAATGACAGGAGGTAAGGCTGGATTCTATAATGGAACCCCTCTGTGATGTCATCAAAAAGCGACGTGCCACAGAAAATACAAGACAATTTGCAGACAACTGACACAATTTTTTGACAGTTTAAACTGTCATTCAACAAAATAAAGTTGTTATAGGGTATTATTATTCATCAAATCATAAATATTGTGCCATTTATGTGGGTTTTGGTTGCTAGGTAACAGCTGTAGAATTACCTCTATGTCATATTTGCTGCCCATGACCAATCAGGAAGTAAACATTATAAACATTACTAAAAACTATCAAACTGGGGACAAATAGGCAAAATATTTTCAGTCTATCCTGTCATACAGACTTTAACTAAAACAGATTTAATTCCGATAGTTATTATAAAAATAGGGTCAAACGTTGGACATTTTTGTTAGCTCTTATATATGCCACATGATCCTTTCCAAATGGACTTCTCAGCTTCCATCTCACAGAGTGATGAGCCCAATGGGATCATCAAGTCTCTTAAGAGCCCATTAAAAAGCATGCAAACAGATCTGAGCGATAAAAAGCAGTGAGCTCAGAGCGTGGTGCTCGTGATGGTGGGCCGGCGCACCGGGCAGCAGCTGGTTAAAGATGCACCAAGCAGACACACGCACATATGTTGAGGGATGGACTTCGGCATAATTAAACTTCAAGGTCTCCACCCTCATGGCTCTTTTACAGCTTCTTCTAAGACAAGTCATCTCAGCCTTGTGTGAACTTTACTCAGCCCAAATCGTGTAAGACTGGTGATGTCATGACACACAAGATAAAGGGACATCTGTGCTCTTAAAACAACCTGATAAACCAACATTTGGGAACATGACGAAAAAGACCAGAGGAAAACAAGTTACTGTAAACATACATTTTTAGATTGTGTGGATGATAGGATTGTTGATTTTATAAAATAACATTAAAGGAGCAGTACCTGATTTTGTTCTTGTTGATAAAGTTTTGCATCCCGTAAAGATATATTGTTAAATCAGCTCTTATGGCCAAATGAGACCTCAATGTCCTGTAATTATAACATGTTCTTATCCTCAGCAAACTAGGACAATTGGGATGCTAGGAATGCTTTAACAAAGTGAGAAAGAAGTTTGGGGCATAGCAAACATTTTAAAATGAAGTTGTTCTGTTTAAAACAGAAAAAATAAATCAGGTACAGTGGCTTTGACTCATTAGCTAGATATGGGCGATGATGTCTATTTTCAGCAATCCAATAGAAATCTAATCTTTATCAGGTATTTTTGCAGCTTGTTGACAGTTCTATTTGTATCCAATTTATGCAACATTTAATTTTATCTTCAAATTAACCATTTTAATGTCAACATATTTTTTCCCACCTCTATCACTGACTCTTCTCTTAACGTTGCCTGTTCCAGGGTCATCACAACTTGTAATCCGCCCACAGCCTTGCAGTGATATGTGATGTATGGGTTTTTGTGACAAATGTTCTTATTGACACAACTCTGTCCATTTATCTGAGTTTGTGACGGCTTGTGACTCAAGGGTGGATGACATAACACTGAGAAAGTCTAATCGCGACATGACCCTGTGATGATCTGCCAATCTGGTTGGCCTGTAGTCAACTAAAAACATTCTTGGTCGTCTAAAGACATGCTCTGAGCATTTATTAGTTGACTAAAAGAGGCCGGCTCTCAAACCTATTAAACATCTCTACGATTTGACCGAGTATCTGTCTCCAAAGACCACAAGATTGCAGGAAATCACATTAGTAAACAGTGTATTTCTCAGTAAGAAGGCACATAAAAGTCACATTCACAACCACATCTCAAGATGAATTCGCACTTTCTCCTTGTTTGTGTTGAGAATATAAATCCTTATAAAACTCACAATAATAATTTGTGGACAAATGCAACTTTTGGTTTACCAAGACACTATCAACAGATTAATTGACTAAACGCCTTACGATCCACAGCCCTAACAATCTAGACCGACTTTAGTATTGTGATTCAGTGCCTTTCTACTCAGCGTAGCACTATGCTCAAACACATAATAGTGTTGTTTTCTCCATGGCTGGCCAGCCAAGACTACGCACTTTTCAAATACAGTGATGTGGCCCTGTCTTCAGATGGGCATATTGACATGCTTAAACTGATTTAAACAACAGCAGTCCCATAACCACATCAGGTACGTTCTTAATTACAGCCCAGTAATGTAACAGGTTCCTCCTAAGCCTTCTTTTCTGTAGATCCTGCAAACGCCTGATTCGTTTGTTCAATTTGTGCAAGAAAAAATCCTTTGATGAGACATTAAAATTATGTTAGCTTCTTTAGGGGATGCAAAGGCAGACTTCTAAGAGAACAAGGTTTCAGAAATAGGAAAACAATTAGACAGTGATTTGTTGCACAACACAAACAATAGCAAAGCGGATTGATTTAATGATTTGCTTGATTGTCTTTTTTAAGTACAGTGTCTCAACTAAACCACTAGAGATGTAAAATAAATGAACAATAAGGGGTCATGAAAGCCTCAATTATTACGCACTCCTTCCACGGTTTGGTCTTGTGATCATGTTATTGTGATGGTTAATATATATATTCTCAAGACCAGATACAAAAATGCAAAAAAGGAAATCCAAAAACACTTTCAGGATGTTGCAGAGGGTAAACAAAGCTTCATTAAGACCATTCGTTGATATCAGATATAATATATAAGCCAAATTAGCCTCAGGGTTGACTACTTCCAAAGAAACGGCTGACAGAACAGGGCCTCACTGTAACTCTGGTTAAGGTGTGGGAAGTTGGGAACGTATGGTATCTGACATCTATCTAGTGCCAAGAAAAAGAATCATATGAAAAGTATGTAAATACAGCCAGTACAATATTTAAACTACCTATGAATATATCCTGCAAATGTTATACAACAACAAAACAAGATTTAAAAGACACCTTTCTCGTGTACTCAAGGACAAACCATTAAAAATCAGTCAAGCAACAAACACATACCAATTGCCAGCAAACTACTTCACTTAAAGTCCATGTATTTATTAATTTATTTAACACTAATAATGTTTGTAATAGAACTGTTATAATCAACTAATTTGAATGTAGGGATGTCAAGATTATTCAGTTAATCATGATTATTCAGCTCACAATGTAATCATGAGCACTAAAACCTAATTATCAAGACTATTTTAGAAGCAAAATTCTTTCAGTTCAATTCAATCTGTTAACTGTTTAGTGCTTTTAATGTGGATGTCACCAACACTTTACATTGGCCTTCAGAAGGTTCTGTTTCACAAAGATGGTCTCATACTATTGGAAGAATAACGCATTGGAATTAAAGATTTCACTTTTGTTTTTGTGATGTGTCCATAATCGTAATGTTTCTTCTCACAACACTTGGAACACTGAAATTTGATAGCGTGACATCCCTCTCTCTTTTTTGTCTTTTATCACCATTTCCACAACCAAAATAAACTGTGCCTTTTCGTCTGTATCGCTTCTTACTGCATGCCTCTACTGTTTATGAATAAAAGTGCAAGAGATTATTCCCATCACAGCATCTTCATTGTGTAGGCTCCAGCATATCTCCAACTACAAGTAGGTGGCTTATACGGAGTTTATTTTTTTAATGTTTGGATTCTTGCCACTGTCTGAATTCAGAGCGTCCCTTTACGTTAAAGGACACATATTCTGCTACAGTGACTTTTTTGAGCTTTTAACCATGTTGTACCAATGTTCCATCATCAAAAACACCTTAAACACCTGTTTTGAGGAATGTTCATCAGAAAATCCTCCCCCCTCCGACCATCAAAAACACTCCCAGCTGAACTTCCTTGTTTCTGGGACATATTTTCAGATCATCTACATCACTTATTCAAGAATCTTTTGCTGTTTTAAGTCCTTAAATCATTGCCAGACTCGTTCTGAGCATTTCTTCCATCTAAACATGATAACTGCTGCTGCTATCTTGATAATTACGTGTAGCATTCTCTTCAAGAGCTAAAGCGCTTGGTGCCATCTACTGGGCTGGATGCACTAAGTAAGTGTCTAAATGAGAAATGCTTTAATTATTCATAGTAAACTTTTTTGTTTCAAAACACAAGATGGCAAATTAAAAGGTACTCAAGAGCATGTTTAAGGCTAATAGCAATACAAAAAACTGCATAATATTTTTCCGTGTGTTCTGTCTATCTCCCATCTTCCCCCCTGCCCTCCCCCACGTCCCTGCATGGAGGCAAGAAGCACACCCATCCATCCACGTTGACTGTGAAAGACCAGTCTTGTTGCTCTGGTCAGCGTGCACCTGCTACTGAAGACACTGGCCGTGCACTTAAGCAGTCTGTGCGTGTCTGTGCCATCATTCAAAGCTATAAAAGAAAGGCAGACTCTAAATCTACCCCATCTTTTAAAGAACTAAATTTGGATGCCAAGTGCAAAGCTATCTGGGTTACATGGACATAAGAAGAGGAGTTTAGAAACATCAATAAAATGCTTATTGGTGCACAACCAAACAAAGGTGAAATCCTTAATTTTGTTTCATTCTAATGCATTACTGTTCCAGTATGACCAGCTTCATGAAATCAAACTTTCATGATGCAAAAGTAACTTATAGTGAGGCACGTAAAACGCACTATTCGTTTCTGTGTACTTGTGTAGAGAACATATTGAATTGAATTACTGAAATTACTTAATTTTGCATTCAAAATAGTCACGGTTAACAGTTTTTAGTTCTTGTGATTATATTGTGACCAGCAAAATTATGATGATTGATTAACCAAATAATCTTGACATCCTTAAAAGAGTTCAAAATAAACAGTTGCAAATGTACTGTACATGCAAGTCACATTTTGTCAGTATTTTTTGGTTTAAGTTGGCCTGCAGATGCAATTCTAGTCAAGTGGAAAAGGAGATAAGCAACAAGCAGTGGACGTTTAGACTACTTGTGTAAGGCTCGTTAACCAAATCAAAACTTTAAAGTCTAAAAACGTTAAGAACTATGTTGCAACCAACCCAGTGCACCCCCTTTCAAGGTCCCAGCAGCACCCCAGTTTACAAAATACCCACAGCTTCATGTCTTGATCATAACAAAAACAAAAAACCATACAGGAACTTCCCACGGCCACGTTTCTCTCTGGTAACGACAAGTCTCTTCTTGCCATGAGCACAACTTGAGAAGGAATTGGCGCAAACAGCAGCGCAACGCAACGCAGCCCCCGTCCGCAACAGGACTCTCCGGACACCACCCCCACCTCCAAAACATGCAAAGCCGCCCCATGTGTGACTAAAGCGCGAGGAGAGCAGAAAAGGGAATAGATGAGCGACAGGAAAACTTACGATTTTGCTGAGATCCATAGTTGTAGTCCTTGAAAGTCGTATAGGCGAAGATCTGCGGACTAATTAGTAACGGGAAGGCGAGTGAGGCTACGAATGCATTTGGGAGGAGAAGGGGGAGGAGGACTGGGGCCGTTAGAGCAACATGTGTCCCGTTTTGGTATTAAAATGCCCCCTGTCTTTCTGCCTTCCTCTACTCGTGCCACTTGCGCTTATGTCGGCGTACGCTTCCAGCATCCGAGCCGAGGAGCGGGGCGATAAACACGGGAAGACTTCTGCTGGGAATTCAAGTCCCACATTCAGAAGGACCGCCTCGCGTTAAAGCCACCCCGCGCGCGTCTCGGCCCACATCACGTCAAAGAGCAAGACGCCAGTGAGCTACCTTTATTCTGCAAATGACCCGCTCTCTCTCTCGCTCTGCCTGAGACAATAGTAGCTCAGAGCCAGCGGAGTGGGACGGCTTGGACACCGGCTGTGGCCAAGCTGTGGTACGGGGGACCTCTGCAGGTTCCCCCAAGAAAAGGGGTGTAGGCCTGCCGCTGCCCACATTAATAACAAAAGGCGAATGATCAATATTCAGGCATATTGGTTGCTTCCTGCTGTAATCGAGCATGACAAGGAAGGAGGTGTGAGGTGCAGATTAATGATTTGTAATTGGACCGAAGTCAAGAATGCGTGTTGTGAAAGGATATCGTGCGTAATGGTGTGTGCCCTGCAGTAATAACATGCTTTTAATCAAACCACCCCAAACTAAAGTTAGTGGAGCAACTCCATCGTCCAAGCAAGTACATGAAGATAACTGATGCCCCCATCTGGTTAAAAATTAGCCATTACGTTTTCACTGCAATATTTGAGAGGCATATTTTAAAGTTAATGCATAGTCATTGTCAAAGTTAAGTAAGTCTAAAAAAGGCAAACTACTTTTTATAGTATGCAATTTAATTTTTTGACACACCATTATGTCAAAAACTAATGGAATTTCTTTTCTTTTTTTAAACAATACAGTTGCTTGTTTAGGTTTTGACCAGCGGCCACGTGAGATGCAAAAGAGAGTAACATGGTCTCAATATTTAATAGACTTCCTTGATATAGCAGGAGGCAGCATTGGTGCAGTCATTTGTAGAACTACATAACAGCATAACATGCAGTATCAGTATAAGCACTTTCAGTAGTGATGTCAGGTACCATGTTAGACATTTTATTACTTCCCTGTTTTAAACATAGCTTTGTTTATACTCTAATTCATCTTAGCTCATAATAGTTATAGGATTGGAAAACAGATTTTGAAGGCTGCAGTTATTTAGACTTTTAGACGATTAAGCGGTCGATGGGATCTTAAGTCAACCAACACTTTATTAGTTGATTAAATATTATATTAAAAAGGTCTGATTTGACAAAAACAAGAAGATATGGAGTGAAGATTTTGGATTGAATCATGAGTTTAAACTAGCATATCTAACATACAGTATTAAATACACTGTTTACGAGTACTTTTCTGTACATATACTTGTTTTTGCATGAACTTCTGTGCAGTTGTGGTCTTTTGCGTGCTGTCTGGTTTAGATACATGGAGAGTTCTCATATATTTTTTGCCAAATCCCCCGTTAGTCGACTAATCTGTTGAAAGAGCAGGTCTTTAGTCAACCAAGACTTTCTTTACTCGACTACTGCCCTAATTTCAATACAGTCTATGATACATGGCTCACTATATGATGCCGTTATAATATGGTGACACATGCCAATATACTGCAAACAATATTCTATAATGCATTATTGTTTTATAAGGAACAAATACATGTTTCAGTAGTATTTCTTTGTTAAACCACAACAAGTACATTAAGGTAATCAAAACTGTGAATGTATCACAAAAAAAGCTCATGGCAATAGATACAGCAGCCCATGACATCAATACGGCATCAACAATTTAAGTATCCTGATATTGATATGTTGATATTTTTGCACATCCCTACTACTCATTCTCAGACTGGCACAACATAAACAGTCTGTCCTCACACAATGGCAGCTCTTTGACACTGAGGCTCTTCACTTCCTGGTACAGCATTTCTCACATACACCAGGCCTACTCTGTCTCCGCTGTCATCCATCCACTCTCCCACTCACACCAGCCGGGGGCTCTTCAAAACTTGGCTTAGGTAAGTATGAAAGCAAGAAACAAAAACAGATAAAAGAATAGTGTAAAGGGACAGCAAGCAGGCACACAAATACATAATTTATTACCAACACCATTTGGCTGTTTCTATTTGAATTGTAAATAAATCCGTTACACCCCCTAAGAGGTTAAATATAGTATGGAAATGAATTGAAGTTGAAGTGAACTATTGGCACAGTTTATTGAGATTGTGAGGAGGAGGATCTTTTTCAGTTTTATTATGTTATTGACATTGTATTTTGCACTATTATGGAGGCACAAAAAGTAAATCTTGATGATGCAATCATTTTTTTGAGCTAGTTAGATTTTGGAATAAAAGCAAAAGCAATAAAGATGACACTAGTTGAGTGTTTGAAGAGGATAGAATATCTTATATTTGTCCTGTTGCTGTGGCTGATATTTGCTGATACCAATTTTTACAATCCACTGTAAGCCTCACACATTCACGTGAAGTTTATTTTTATTCACTAGTCCACTTGACCCTAGGAGACTCTTCTCATTAACCAAGGACAAACTGCTGACTAGGGCAAGTAAATAAAAAAATTGTTGCCAAATTTATTTATTTTTTTGTATATTTGATATTTCCATCCTGTTGTTACAGTCTACAATCACTCCATAAAGAAACATCTCCATTAGTAAACAGATGTATCAACTGAACCAGCAAGAACTCACCAGTGAACTACTTACTGACCTGTCACCGCTCAGTCCAATTATTGTTTAGCCAGGCTCTACAATGAGGCCACAAACCACCGCCTGCTGGCTGTGCAGTCTCCAAACTCCACTCCCATGCTATGCTGGTGTGTGTGTACACCAAATACATGGATATCCTTCTCTAACATTCCAGTATTTTGTATCACAGGATGTTAAACAAGGCATGCAAGACCAATACAATACAATGAACCAGACGGACGAAAAAAGCAGCACGGATAAATACAAAAGAGCTATAGAATTACACTGCCAAACAACACTATGGACATTTCTTCATTAGCATCTATTAATTAAGATAACATTTAGCAACATGATGTATAACAAAGTTGAAGAGAAAGGTGGTGTAATAATGCAATCATTTCCAGTATAGATTAATACCAGATAAGCAAAATGTTTTTAAGCATCAACCAACCACGCGGTTACTTTTTTAACTGAAGTTTTACTGTATGTGTGCTGCGAGATTAATTGTAGACCTCAGGCATATACGTTTCAGGCACCTTTTTTTTTTTTTCCCATTAAACCTCAAAGTTTCATTTCATGCAAAACCTCAAGGCTTTAACAATGAGCCAAATGGGTAAGTAAAAAAATACTACTACTGCTGTTGTTGTACATGCTTCCAGCCCGATCCGTTTGTGCCTGAAAGCCATGTTCCCACTCCTTCTCTGAATTCCAAAGCTACCGCAGCACCCCCACTGCTCTCAAGCCGTTGATTACAGCACATACTACCAGTCTAGAATTAAAATCGGTAGGAAATCCGTAGGTTAACCTCGATGTGGACAAGTCTAATTTTAAAACCCTAATTATGCAACACAATGTGGTTTGGCCTCAGACATTTTACCACAAGCCGTTATTATGATGTGGACTCAAGATTGCTGGGCACATTTCTAATCTTCCCTCTTCTGGACTTTGTCAACTCTGTTCCTGCCCAGGAGATGACAGGAGATAAGAATATAAACAGTAGATCACGTTATTTACACGTTATCCCGCTCTCTCTTCTGGGAAAGCAGTGTAACCCAACCATGCCATGATGCTGGGACAAAAACAAAAGATTATATCCCCTTGAATTGTAAATCAAAGAGTATGTGGCTAGAATGGGTCAACATATGTCATTATATGTTGTGCCTGGTGCTATCTTCCTTCCTCCCATTCTTTTTATAACCCACTGTGGATACGACAGTGCAGAGAGGATTTAGAACACACCCTGGTTGTTTACTCGAGTCAAAAAAGCGTTTTACTCATTTGAAAAGGAAAGAGCTTAAATGTGATCACTGAACATACTGGAAAAGTTGTACAAGTCCAGGTCCAGACCAAACTGCTGCATCCAAGTTTCAAATCGGTGCAAAGACAATTCCATTATGCGCCTGAAATTAGGATACAATACTTCTAAATTATGTTGCAATTAAAGGTATAGATCATGTTGTAAATGTAGTTTAGAAGAAACGCAAACTTTGAATATCAAGAATGTAATGTAAACAAAAGGAGCTAAGTAGCTGATAAAAATTAAAAAAAAAGAAGAAGAAAAGTTATGTTGTAAACTTTCAAATAAGGGTATTAGGTGATATTTATGGACTTTTGTGGTTAATTTACAGACATTTTACATTTGTCTGATAATTAACCTCAAATAATATGTTAAAAGACACGTTTTGTCGTCGTTAATTATTAGCAGGATACTCTCAAAAAATTTCCAGATGTTCATTTTTGTCAATAGTAGTAAAAGCAGCCGCAGTAAGTAGCAGCAACAACAATAGGACTTTTCATTTGGATTTGTTTGTTTGATTAGACGGACATTTATATTTATACGCATGATTTGATATGACAATGTGAATCATTGTCCTTCTTTAACGTGTAAGGATATGATTTGAAACGTCCATTTGCTGTCGAAGAACTTGGCCTTGTTCCAGCGGCTTCTCGTTGCCAAAAACTCTGAGTAACAAATGGATGTGCGAGACAGTTAGATTTCCGTAAAGAAGGTGAAAGCCAGACAAACACCCAGCAGATTTAGGCAGCTTTACAGCGCGACAGATCAGATGAGATTATCGCTCACTGATCTGTGTAAAGCAGCAAGCGCATTCATTGATTCGTATGTTGAAAGCCCAGTGCCCAAGGATCACTTTATACACAAATAATCTGGCACACCGATGAGTGGGATGATGGCAATACTAACTGACGGCACAAAAAGAGGAAATTCAAAACAAGTCAATAATAAACCAGCCTTTGATTTAAAACATTTTCCCAGGGATTGCAGTGAGAGTGATGTTATTTTAATCAATTACCCCAACACCTGACGTACAACAGGCACAGTGTGATCTTGCTATGGGACATTGACCTACTGACCACAAGTCTGGCCAGATAGTCACGCATGCGCCTCCCCTCGACTCTAATCCATGCCGTTACTGTCTCCAGTGGGACAGGCAAAGGGGAAGAATCTGTAGCATTTCCTTCCAGAGCCGCCCGCTGTGCATGTTAGGGCGGTGTGTTGACTCTTCCATTTAGCAGGCGGTGTAAAAGCAAGGGGCATGTTGTAGCATTACCATGACAGTTTGACTGCCTCACTTCATCTGACCTACTTTCCCCCCCTTGCATACTCTTCCCCTCCCATGTGCCTGGTCTGGGCAGAGGGGAAAGGCGACCACCAGGGTAGGAGGCAGTCAGATACACACAGTATATCCACAACGTACATGCCTGCATAGCCTACTGTCTGGGAGAAGAACAGTGGCTGTATGCAACTGGAAAAATTCATTATTCATGCGTGTTGTCCCCTTCAGCTGGGCTATGTAGCATTTTTCTTCTGACATGACATGATTCTTCACACCAGCAACATGGATTTTGAAGTCCTTTTTAGACATGGCCCCTTCACATAGCTCCTCTGCTTATCTCTACATGAGCTAAACAGAACAGATACACAACCCAAAAGGCCATTGACCTAAATTTCAACAGCTCTTTTGTTGCACTACTACAGTCAGGCGCCCACAATTGGAGTAGGCGACTGAAACACACTGGATGAATGAATTAAATAACATTTTGGCAGCCTCGCACAACAGCATGTAGATGGATAGACGTCTTCACAGCGTGGCTCTTTTGAGAACATGACGATTACAGGAGAAATCTCAGCATCCACCTACGATTGCAATTAACCGTGGACAACCGTGGAAGCCATTCGCCGTCTCTACGTACCTGGCCCCTCTCAAAGTTTTCCTTCTCCAGCTCCAGACTGTTGGCCCCTCCTGTGCGTCTGATCACTTTGGGAATAGCGTTGGGTACTTGCTGCATGGAGCTCTTCACTCGATCCATTGTCGTGTTTACTGGAACCAAAATACGGCGTAATGCGTATAATAAATATTAATAATGCTGTACTCCTGAGAAATGTATTGCCAGGTCGAGCTAAGCGGCTATGGCAGGCTACAATCCATAGTTTGGTGGAGTTGTCTCCCGTTCACTGGGCAGGCATTTGTTCACTCATGACAGGAGCCGTCTGAAGCCAAACCATGAGCGTCAAGTGGCAGCGGAAATGGAAACGATACATATTCCGAATCAGCTCCTTTCAAAATAAAAACAAGACTTTTGCCATTTAAAAAAGATTAAGATTAGATTAAAGATTAAAGATTAAAACTTTGAAAATATATTGACGCAAATCAAGGGTCAGATCGAGGCGACCCCACGTGCATAAATGTGATAGATTAGATGCAAGGTAAGTTTCATACAGTGGAACGTTCCACGATGACCTTATTAGTTTTATGACAGATGACAAATAACTCCAGTGCATCTTTTAATTATCATACCCTTTAACCTGCCGCCAAGGAGATGGACACATTTGATAAAACGTTCCAGGGAACGCATCAATAGGTGACGGAACCTCAATTAGATAAATGTTAGATAGAGTATCAATCAATCAAAGTAACAAAATATTTTATTCATTGCAGTGGGGTCCCAGCTATGTGACTCCCACAGATTAGACACGTGATCGTATCGTCTTAATTAAATGTATTTAATGTATGTACGCTTTTTTATTTTTAATATCAACAACATTACTACAGGAGTGTTTTTTTTTTAAATGTCAATTTGACCAAAATAATAGTAATAAAAGTAAATAAATAATAAAAGCAAAGAAGATGACCGACAAAAGCATTACTCGTTGTATTTTATAATTAATTAATTAACTAATACATTTATTTGGAAATTCAGAAATAAAATAATAAAATAAAAAATACAGATGTATTATTTGCAACCAAAAAAGGATTGGAGTTGCTTATCGTAAGCCCATCCTGAATGTCACATAGCAATCACAAACGATTATTCATCAACTCAGATGACAATATCCACTAAATCAGTATCTTAACAGAATTTGTATTGTCGCATATTATTCAAATTTTTAAGTCCATGTTTTTCATTTTGACAGAGACGATCCAATGTTTTATAGGTCTACTGTAATGTATATTTTTTTTAATTATATATAGATAATAATTTACATAATACAAATTTCAAGAGTGATATATTTTGTCCATATAGATGACTGTATATACCGTCTTTTTATCATATACAGTCGGGCATTGCACGCTCCTTGTTCCTTAGAATAACTTGTCACTGCGCGCATAATCCATGTCAAAAACCCGCAGGGGGAAGCACCGAAACCTCGCGAGATCCGCACACTAACGGTGCTGGGGCTTGGTCTTGAAGTTTTTTCAGATGCATCGGTAGATGAATCATAACAGCATCAAGATGTCGGGACGATCAGGCCGAGCAGAAACGCGAAGTCGGGCTAAAGACGACATTAAAAAGGTTTTGGCGGCCATCGAAAAGGTGCGCAAATGGTACGTAATCTATTTGTGTAACAACAACATGGTGGAAATAGTGTTAGTAGACGGTATGTTATCTGCCGCTGCGCCGCTCAACAAACTTCAGTCGGAAAAGTTGACTGATTGACTGAGCCGCTGTCCAATCCATGGCCTGTTTAGAGAGAAGAGGCGGGACAAAAGAGATTTCCGCTGAGAGTTGTCAATATGGCTACACTTGAGCCTCTCATGCGCTATAAATGACACGACTGCCCCGTGGTCTAAGAAAGGACATTATAGATACCTCATTGAAGTCATTTGAGATTTCATATGTACAGTGTAGGATAAGGGATCGTTTAAGTCTCCTGAATCATACCTTAAATTACTCCAATTCATATTAGATCAGATCATGATCATAGTCTGGTTAAGTCTATGCATCATGTCGTTCTGGCTCTTACACATAGGCAACTTGAAGTAGAGGATGTGATATCTGATGTTAGACAATGTGTAATTTCCTTTTATTACTCATTTAATGTTAGGGAGAAAAAATGGGTGACAGTAGGAGACACATCCCTGCGCATATTCAAATGGGTTCCTATAACTGAAACTAAACAGGTGAGGATTGCAGTAAAACCTTTATTCTGTTTGGCCTCTATTTGGCCTAAGAATCCATCCTAACATATTTCTTTTTAGATCTATCGTACCAAATCCACAGGTGGAGAGGTTAGAGGACTGAAGGATGTAGTGTTGGAAAACACAAACTCATTACTGGATTTTGCTGGTATGGTTTGCTGTGTACCTACTTCTGTTTTAAAAGTGCAGTGTTATTTCAGTAATGTTGAAGACAATAATGCTGATGAATGTTGGTCTCTCATTTTAGATGAAAATAGCAATCAGAGTTTTCTGTCGGATGTGTACCAGCCTAAGATGGATAATAGCAGCAGCTCAAGTTCACAGCAAGTGAGCCCACCACATACCAGCCTCAGAACTGAGGACTCCCAGCCACCGATGCTGGGTCAGGAGATTGTGGATGGTATGCAAAGGTCTTTGTCACGCACATATGTTTTTGTGGTGTTTGGCATTTTTTTCAGTGTTGGTCATAGTCGTGTTTCTGAAAGGGGGCTGGGGTCGCCAAATTGTACCAGAGGTGCATAGAATCACTGGAATTACAAAAAATATCATTGTGCTTATTTCCCTACATTAAACTAATTGTGAAGATATTTTTAATGGACATTTAATTGACTGAAATAAAACAATTCATACGCTAAAGTTCTGGAAATAAAAGGTTTGAGAAGCTCTTGTGTTTTGTAATTGCAGAGCCAGTCAGTTCTAGAAGAGATGGTGCGGATGAACCTCCTACGCTTATTAAAGAAGACCTTCTTGCATCTGTAACTGTAAGACGGAGTGCTCCCAACTCTCAGGTTAAGTGTTGGATTGATAACAGAACACTTTATATGTAGAGTCTGTGTGTTCTAATGTTTAACCTAAATGTTATAACAGGAAGATGTGGAGGAAACGGGAGCACCCCCATTAAAGAAGATTTGCACCGGCGAAAACTCTGTTCTTAGATAGTTTGGTCAAGCTTTTTTTCCTTGTATCTTTTTTTTTCTTATTTGTCTTGCTAAGCTAAAATGAAAAGATATATTAGGTAAATATTGAATTGTATATAAGCAGCCAACGTAGGCTATCCAATATTTACACACATTTCACGTTCATTGTTTAAATAATTTCATCATATCCCTCAGATACATTGTCCTTTTTTTAGACACTATTTTTGTTCACAAGCTCTAGCGATAGTCTTGTTACAAATGTATGTAGTGCATTTGAGTTTTGCAAGTGTGTTTACTGCTCATTAGGATATGTGTATGAACCTAGCTTATTTCATATTATGTGCAGTATTGATTTTCTTACTTCAACCACACTCATGTTTATGACAAGATTACACACAATTTAGTATTTATTATTTTTCTCTGTATTTAAATAAAACATGTCAAAATAAATAAGTATTGTATTTCTAGACCAGTTCCACCTAATACAGAACTGCAGAGGAGCTCATGTATCACCAGTAGAACATGCAAAACCACCAAACTAGACATCCGCCACAACAAATGTGCCATTTTATTTCAAAATACACAACAAATTTGTCAATGTGACATGCATATTGTGAACCACTCAAACAGCTATGGTGTTATTACATAAAAGGTAGTTGTGGACGTCATGCTCTCAGTCGTGGTCACCTGACCATCCACTGATGCATAATCAACGGGGGGGCGGGGCTAACATTTAGGGGCTGGACCTTAATGAAAATAGGCAGCGAGAATTAGCCAATCGGTTACTGGTACCTCTCAATTTAGCGAAGGCGCTAAAGCTGGTGGGCCAATCCTCGTGGAGGGTGGGCGAGGCGAGCCGACGACGCGGCTTGCTGCCGGGGAAACCGAGTGGTGCGTACGCGGATTGTGCCGGTGGACTAAGAAACTCCCGCCATTTCGACAAGGAATTAACCTTTTGATTGAACCAAGTAGCTTTCACCAACTTCATACCTCGTGGTTTATCACAGCAAGAAGAACAGTTCTGATATAATGACAAATTTTAACGTATCGAGCCAGATCAGAGCTACTTTTACAGCACTTTGATAAAACAGCACAGACCTCTCCGTGAAGCCACTGTTGTCGCGAGTTTGATTTTTGTTCGCGTGCTTTCAGTTTCCTTGAGGATCCTCAAACTTTCCAGGTTGTCCTAAGATCAAGCCGGACATAATCTTACTAACCGAGACTTTGCGTAACCAATCTGTCACTGCTCCAAAAAAGACAAGAGGATGCGATGAAGCAGGTGGTGAGAAGAGCTCTGTTATTGTTTTGCAACGACATAGCAATCCAGCCTGCTAGCAGACGAGCTAACTAGCAGCTACACGCTGGCCCGCCGGTAACGTGAGTCGTGCGATCATCTGACGTCTGTATACTTGACTTTCGGGTAAATGTTTGGAGCATCTAGTCCCATCTTACTGAATTAGACGTAAATTAATTGAGTTGGACGTTAGTCGGAGTGCCATCTTTGATTCACGATGGCGCCACTACTGGGCCGGAAACCTTACCCGCTTGTGAAACCGCTAGCAGAGCCACCAGGCCCGGGAGAAGAGGTCTTCATCATCGAGCACAGCAAGGAGGCCTTCAGGAACAAAGAGTATCCTTCACAGTATGCCGCTGATGCTCAGTGTAGCTTCATGGTGCAAACCGGTAAAAACAAAAACAAAGTGTGTGATTTCTGTTCAAATCACTCTTTTCACTTCTGCTACATTAGAAAGGGGTGGACGTTGCTGCCGTATTCATTGTTACTTGACATTTCACTGTTTGTGCCACCTTCTCCTTTTTATTGGATAACATGCTAACATTTACAGTTCATCGCTAACGTTTAATGCCTCAGTGTAGCTTCACGAGCTTTTATCTACTCATTCTAGGGAGTTTCTACACACTTTGACACGTTACAGTAACATGATGTAAGTTAACAGCGTGATGTTTTCTTGCTACAGTCATGAGCATTTTATGGTGCTGTTGACAGCTAGCGTTAACGCTAACAGGGCTAGCACACACGCTGCTAATACTGGCATTTGTCACAATAGCACTTAGCCTGAAGACCTAATTTGCATAATTGTCTGTAAGATGTGCGCACAATTAGGTTTGCTGATAGAAAATAAGGGTGCTCAGGCACGCCTCAAATTCATGATATATTTTACTCTTTGATAAAGAATTAGTTTCTTTACAGAACTAACAGAAGAAATTAAAAAAATAAGAAAATTAAATACATTAAATCTGTCTTTTTGTCAGCTAAACTCAGTGGAAACAATATTGCAGACATTATAACTTATCGTAAATATAGTACCTTCACAACATGTTAACATGCTAATAATTGGTAAAGGATTGGTAGGATTGTATATCTATTGATCTTAACAAAATAAATGTTATGTACTTAACCACATTCTTTCAGGGAATATGAAGCACGTTTAGAACGGTATAATGAGCGCATCTGGACTTGCAAAAGCACTGGGAGCTCCCAGTTAACACACAAAGAAGCATGGGAGGAGGAACAGGAGGTCACTGAACTGTGAGTAACAACACTGTATAGTACACCCTTTAATTATTAAGAGCAGCTCACTTTGTCTGTTGATTGCACAATTGTACTCAACTGTCCTATTGTTTTTCAGATAAATGTTATAATTTCATTAGTGTTAAGATTGGTTTTTCTGGAATCTTTGGTTCTGTTGTGTAGTCCTGGGGCTCCGTCTGTGCATTGAGAACATGTAACATAATCACTAAAATGTAACTAAACCCGCACTAGCGTTATTACCTGATAAAATGTTTGGATGGAGAAGTCCTTCATGTACATGAGTACCAGCTGTCAGTCACTCACAGCTCTGAACCCTGACCCACACTTGCCCACCTGATGGGCCTGTCACGATAACATGTTTTGAATTGATGTATTGTTACAGGAAATATCACAATAAATTATAAGATTAAAGAAAACTGACACAATATATCTAAAGCAAGACATTCCCAGAAACTCACCTTTTGTTTTTGGGGAATGAGGGCTCAGGCCTTGGCATTCAGTTATTCTTTAACCTTCTTAAGGATAATGACTAAATTTAAGAGGACTCCAAAACAGTGATATTGATGGCCCTCTGACCGTTCTGGCAACTCTTAATTATTATACCCTGTATTTGGTTATGAGACCTCTAGTGGTCACTCTCGGTCTGCTGATATAATGATATGTAATGTCACTGTGTATCTACTTGCTGTACTTACGTTTGTTTGAGAAATATGTCAGTGGTGATGATATTCTTAATTAACTGGGACCTTATTACAAATCACAAGCCTGTTCAACGACATGTTTACACCAATAAAAATATTTCTACTTGCAGGCTTCAGGAAGAATATCCCAGCTGGTTTGAGAAACCAATCTTAGAGATGGTTCACCACAACACTGTGTCTTTGGACAAGTTGGTTGAAATGGCATGGATGGAAATTCTTACCAAGTATGCTGTTGGTGAAGAGTGTGACTTCCAGGTAAGTTTTGTAATTTGCTGCCAATGTTTCAGTCAACACCCATTGTGCTATGACTGTTTATTTGCATTTTGTAGAAAACATTTTCCTTAAACTAGTTGTGTTTTTTTTTTTTTCTCAAGGTGGGAAAAGACAAAAGTTTGAGAGTGAACATAATGAAGATTCACCCTTTAGAGAATCCAGATGGGGAAATGGGTGATAAAAAGCTTGAGGGTGCCTGTGACTCACCGTCTAGTGATAAAGAAAATGCCAGTCAGGAGAATCAAAGGAAAGAGGTTCCTTCACGAGAAGAGGAGATTCGGAGGGAAAGCCTGAGTATGTTTTCTGTTGTGAAACATGTCTTAATACTTGTATTTCACTTTTGTTACGTTATTGTAACAAGTTCTACTTACTGTTAGGTGACAGGGCTCGCCGGTCACCAAGAAAAGTTCAAACTGCAGTCAAAGAAGAAAGAAAGAGATGGGTAATGCCCAAATTTCTTCCTCACAAATATGATGTGAAGTTAATCAACGAAGACAAGGTTTGTTATTTTGGTTGTCTTTAAAATATAGTTAAACTGTAAACACATAGTTTCCACCAGAACTAATTGTTCTGTTTTTGTCAATGTATGACTATGCTTGTTGTAGGTGATCAGTGATGTTCCAGCAGACAGTCTGTCTAGATCTGAGCGTCCACCAACCAAAGAGATTATCCGCTATTTCATCAGGCACCATTCTCTGAGGTTGGGTACAAGTGACAGTGCCCCCTGGGTTGTTGAGGATGAAATGGTGAAAAAGTTTAACCTGCCAAGTAAATTCAGCGACTTTCTTCTTGATCCACAAAAGGTATTTTTTTTTTCCTAGTACTGTAGTATTTTTCCTGGTATTTCTCATTCATCTAACGTAAATGTGATTTTTAGTTTTTGGCAGAAAATTCTTCTGCAAAGAGAAAGAGCCTGTCCTCTCCGGAAGGAAAGCCAAACAAAAAGTTGAAGACTGCCACCACTCCTGGAGATGATTCAGCAAATGAGAAGAAAAAGAAAAAGACACCCCTCAGTCCCACTATTTTGGGCCATATGCAGGTTGGTGCTGTTACAGTGCATTTTTCAATCAAAGTTTTCATTTTTCGTTTTAACAACTTTTTTTTTTTTTTTTTTTCTAGAAAATGAAAGTGAACGGCTCTCCGCTTAAAGTTAAAAACTCAGGTACTACTAAAAAAGACGGGAAAAGTCCTTCCACTCCAAAATCAGGAAAGAAATCTGAAAAAAATGGAAAGAAATCTGGAAAAAACATCCTTAAAATCTCCAAAAAGGATGGTAAAGCGGGACCAAAAACGCCAAAGATGAAGCAGATGACTCTGCTGCATCTTGCCAAAAGTACACCTGCTGGAAGTCCAAAGAAAAGACCTCGCAGCTCTGTCACTCCAAGTTCCAAACTTGGTAGACCCTTGCACCCAGTGGCTCTTCGTCTCGTGAGCTACTATAAGAAAAATAAGGGTAAAGAAGACAAAAAACACTTCCTCTCTACACTTATTTGTATGGCTGCCAAAACATTGTCTGAAGATGAACGCAATCGACTGCCTGAGGAGCTTAAGACTTTGGTGCAGAAACGCTGGGATCTCTTGGAGCATAAGAGGCGTTGGGCAGCCATGACTGATGAGGAGAAGAAGGAGGAAATGAAGAAGAAACGACAAGAACTTAAAGAGAAGATGCGAGAGAAGGCCAAAGAGAGGCGTGAAAAAGAGTCCCGTAGATTCGAGGACCAGGAGATCACAGATGGAAAGACACTACCGGTATTTAAACTTGTAGACATGCCGGAAGGATTGCCAAACTCTCTCTTTGGTGAGATTGCAATGGTGGTGGACTTCCTCAGTTGTTATGCAGGGCTTCTAATGCCGGATGACCAATATCCTATAACTGCTGTAGCCCTGATGGAAGCTCTGGCAGGAGACACTTCCGGATTTCTTTACCTGAATCGGGTGTTGGTGGTTCTGCTGCAGACTCTTCTTCAGGACGAATTGGCAGAAGGCTACAGCGAACTGGACATGTCCTTGTCAGAAATCCCCCTCACCCTGCACTCTGCATCAGAACTGGCCCGACTGTGCCTGCGGCCGTCTGATTCTCACGGAGAAGAGAGCAACCAGGGCTCCGAGGACTCTGGCACAGTGTCGGGCTACGATGATGTGGTGAGCAGTGAGTTCTTAGAAAAGCTTGAGACCGTGGAAGTGTTTGAACTCAGCCCAGAGGAGAAGGTCAACCTCCTGGTAGGACTGTGCCATCGCATCCTCATGACCTACTCCGTGGAGGACCATGTAGATTCAATGCATCAACGAGCGGCAGAATTGTGGAAGGAACGCCTGGCAATGCTCAAACAGGCCAACGATCAAAAGAAGGCTGAGAAACAAAAGCGCAAGGAGTTGGAGGATAAAGGTTTGTAATCTCAAAACTGTAATAATGACACTTGAATTAACTTTAAGTATCATTGCCTGTTTTATTTTGTATATTTAGGGAAAGATGATAACGGGACAGGAAAAACGGATAAGAAAAAAGATACTGCTACCAAGACTGATCGCAAAAGTGATGTTAAAGTGGAGCCTGAACCAGAAGACCTGATCAGTTTAGTGAAGAGCAGACGGCTGATGGCTGCACAGGCCAAGAAGGAAAAGGAAGAAATGGATCGTCTGAACAAAGGTGGCCTTGTGTTATTTGTGTACTGTATAACAAAAGCAAACTTATTCGTAGAACATCATGACATATGAAATTTGAACTTGTTCAGAGCGAATGGAGAAGGAAGCAGAGGAGGAAAGAGTGAGCAAAAAAAGGGCTGCAGTGGAGAAGGCCTTCCAGGATGGCATCGCCAAAGCTAAGCTTGTAATGCGTAGAACACCTCTTGGTACAGACAGAAATCACAACAGGTCTGTTCCAGTACAGCATGTGCACATAGAATCTATAGCATGAAATTGTTTTAAATATATATATTTTTTTCTTTCTTTTTCTTTGCTCAGATATTGGCTGTTCTCTGATGTAGTACCTGGACTGTACATCGAAAAGGGTTGGGTGAACGATAGCATTGACTACAGCTTCACTCCTCCCCCTGAAGAAAAAGCACCAGCAGAGTGTGAAGCAGAAGGCAAGGACGATACTGTCTCCGATCAGCCTAAGGATTCACTAGGTATACCTCATCAGTACTTTTATTTTTTATCATAAATTTATTGCATTAATTTACCCTTTTTGTTTATTTACCTGTGTGTGTTGGTAATAAACAATTTTCCTCCTTTTACAGCAGACGAAAAGGATGATAGCAGCATAGATGGTGCTGTTACTGAATCAGGCCAGCAGGGGGCAGCACCGGCTACTGAGGTCTGTGTGGAAACGACCACTCCAAAACAAGGACAAAATCTCTGGTGGGGGTCTGGCCTTCTCTGTTGTCTGTGAGAGTTTTCTTGTTTTGAGGTTTCACTTTTTTTCTCTCTACAGGTTTGTATGTGACAATCCTGCTGAACTTGAGGAGCTGGTTGAATGTCTTCATCCTCAAGGAGTAAGGGAGAGTGTACTGAAAGCACAAATACAAAAGGGGTGAATACCATAACTATTTACTAATTTCCTTGAATCAGGCTTTTACATTAATTTCAAAATGAGAATATACCCACATTCATTGACCTTTCACACATTTGCTACTTCACAACAGTTACCAGGATATCCTCCACTCCATCCATCTGACCCGCAAGGGAAAGACTGGCCTCCGGAGCTGTGATGGCCATGAAGAGCTGCTCAAGTACCTGCGCAGTGACATCCTGGAGGTAGCCTCACGGCTTCAGAAGGGAGGCCTTGGATATATGGAAGATGATGTTGATATTGAAAAACAGGTGACTCTAGCATTTTAGAATACCAAAAGTCGTTAGATTTGTACATCATTCATCAATGACAATTCTCTATTGGGCACAGTTGGAAAAGATTGAACACCTCAAAGACTTTGGGGAGCTGATCATTACCATTCAGTCATGTGTCATCAAGAAGTTCCTCCAGGGTTTCATGGCCCCCAAACAGAAAAAGAAGAAAAAGCAAGATACTGAAGATAACAGCAAAGTGGAAGAAGTAAATGAGGAGAAGAAACTGGCTGAGGAGGCTCGGGTAAGAGGACACACTGAAGTAGAAGTGAAGGATTGTGACCAAGTTTTTTCTAAAATTTTGCTGCCTTTGCTCTGTTTTTTTTAAATTCAATTATGCCTTAAGGTGGCTTCGGCTGTTGAAAAATGGAAAACTGCAATCCGGGAGGCACAGACCTTCTCCAGGATGCATGTGCTTTTGGGAATGTTGGATGCATGCATCAAGTGGGACATGTCAGCTGAGAATGCTCGCTGCAAAGTCTGCCGTAGAAAAGGTAAAACTTTACTTATTTCAGCTCGTGTCAAATCTGGGAACAAGACAAACTCAATCAGGTCATTGATAGTCTGTGCCTATGTTGTTTGTATTTATATGTACAAAAGCAAACGTTTCCCTTTCCCTGCTAGTCTTTTACCCTTGTGTCTAGTGCGCAAACAAAGCCGGTCTGTGGTGAAGCTTGTGGAGTGTCAGCGTAGTGCAGAACAGGCTTATAGTGTCAGACAGGTCTTCATTCAGCAGCAGCAGCAGCAGCAGCGTAAGAAACCACCAGGTGAAGCTGTAATCAGATGACAGTCAATCTCTCAGCTGTTTGTTAGCAGAAGTATTTATAGGAAAACAGTCCTAAAAATGAACTCGATAGGATGGGTTGATTTTGACACTTATATCTCCTGCACTTCTCCAGGTGATGATGAGAAACTTATCCTCTGTGATGAGTGCAACAAGGCCTTCCATCTGTTTTGCTTGCGGCCAGCGCTGTATCGTATTCCTGTTGGCGAGTGGCTATGTCCGGCTTGTCAACCTACAGTGGCTCCAAGGCGAGGTTCCCGCTCCAGGTATGTGGACCCATCCAAAGTGTCCAAGTCATGCAGACTACATCACAAACTATTGATCTACAAGGAAATTAATACAAGAGTTAACCCTAGCAATGATCACGCTCAATAGTGTGAGTTAATGTACATTTACAAATCTGTATACATTTGTTCAAGTAAAGTTTAGAAACTATCAAGTAGACTAATTCTAGACTAACGTTCAAGAGATGGAGTAAGGCACAGATGAAAATGATAGTTTTGACTAACATAAGGTTATCTATTAGATAAAGCTAAGTTATTGTACAGTTTTATCGAGTATTGTATGAATGTTGGTCTGCTCCGTTCACTGGGAGCCAGTAAATTGAGCTCCTGCCTCTCTGTGTGTCCAGTGGTTTGGGTGAACAGTTGTAACTAGAGAAATATAACTGAACTGTTTTATTCCAGAAACTACAATGAGGATGGAGAGGACGATGAAGACGAGGAAGAGTCTGAAGAGGAGGACTCTGAGGAGGAGGATGATGATGACGATAATGACTACAAGGCCATGGGCCACAGCTGTAAGTGCTTAAAATCAAGTTTGATGCTCATAAATGTAGGTCACTGACTTGTCGCCACAAAGAAAACAAGGAAAATCACACAAATTTTAGGGCTGTATAAAAGTGCGCTTTGGAACGAGTGGAATGCGGTCTCCCTTTTGTGTGAGTGTTGTCATGAAGGATATCTAGTCTTTTTCAAACCCAGATTCACTCTGGTTTAACTTAAAGTATGTGGCAGGAGGATCCCTGCTTTCAGATTACGGCTCAATTTTAAGCCTTATTCATTGTTGCATTTAATCTGTACGGACCGACAACGTACAGAAGAATAACAACACAAAGTATGCTAATCCTAACTTTCTCTTTGTATCCCCAGTACGACCAAGAAAGAAAACTAAACAGTCTTCACCTCGATCAAAAAGTTCTAAAAGTAAGTCCAAGAAGTTGTGTAGTGCTAAGAAAAAATCTGGCCCCAACAGCCCCGCAGACATTGATGAATTGGTAAGGATTCTCTCATATTTTGTTTCATTTTCAAAGTTGTGAGTATCTCTGACCTCTTACTGTTCTTGTCTCAGGTTCGCCAAAGTTCTCAAACTGGAGCACGTAGGCAACGACTCGAGCTGGAAAAATGTGAGGAAATCCTCAAGAAGCTTTCAAAGTTTCGTTACAGCTGGCCTTTCAGGTAAATCAACCAAAAAATACAATATTTAGTTAAACTTTTGTACATGAATGGTCATATTCAAAATTCTTATTAAACTTTGTTAAAATACAAACCGGATGATCAGTTTTGTCCTGTACATCTTAACTTTCTCCAGGGAGCCTGTGTCTGCAGAAGAGGCTGAGGACTACCTGGACATCATCTCCCAGCCCATGGATTTCCAGACGATGTTGGGAAAGTGCAGTGACGGTGCTTACCGCACTGCACAGGAGTTTGTGGAGGACGTGAAACTGGTGTTCTCCAATGCAGAGGAGTACAATCAACAAGGCAGCACAGTGCTCTGCTGCTTGGCCAAAACGGAGCAGGCCTTCACCGAGCTCCTCCAAAAGCTGCTGCCTGGTCTCAACTACCTCCGCAGGCGCACTCGCAAACGGGTCACAAAAGCTCCTGAGACATCTGACGAAGAGGATGAAGAGGAGGAGGAGGAGGAGGAAGAAGAGGAAGAGGAGGAGGAGGAGGAGGAGGAAGAAGAAGCGCCTCCTGCAAAGAAAATGCAAAATGGAAAGGCCAATGGGAAGAAAAGCAGGAAATACGAGGAGAGTGAAAGTGAGGAAGAGGAGGAGGAAGATACTGGTAAGAGGAGGAGTGCACGGAACTCTGGGAAGAAGCAGTACACTGAGCAGGACAGTGACGAAGAGCGGGACTCCCGTAGAACTCGTAAAAGTAATGATGAGGAGCGGTCCAACCAGCGACATTCCAAGAGGCTCAGGCGCTAAATTTCAGGGTGATGTTAGTTTTTGTTGTCTTGCTTTAATGCCAGTGTCCAGCTCTTGTTCAAAACTAAGACGAGCTCTCAGTGCTCCTGTCACACCAGCAGGACTTAAAATTGTGTTCTTGAATTTCTGTTGATATTTTCAGATAAGAGAAGAAAATTTATATTTGTAACATGTTTTAATATCAGTGGATTTTTTTTTTTCCTTTTTCAACAAAAGTTTAAGACAATGTCCTCAGAGCTCTTAGATACTTTGATATGGATCCATGATCCAGACAGAAGACTCCTCCAGTTGGAAACCAGAAACATTTTGAGGGCCGTGGGGGTCTAACATTCTGATACACCAGTCCAGCCATAATACTTTATTGGCAGGTAGCTCAAACAATACAACCTCGATCAGCCACAGCTCTTTACATTTGTATGTCGCCACAAAGTACTTCAGTGTCACTGTGCGTCCTGTGAAGTCAGTTTGCCCTTTACTCCATAGTGTGTCACTATTTAACCTTTCAAGTTCATTATCCCAGTAGATTAAAAATAGTTTTGTAGTGCACTTCTTTTGCACTCAAAATTTTAAAATCAAATTTGAACTTTCCAATGTTCAATCTTTTTTGTCTTTTTTTTTTTTTAAGGACATATTACTGTGGTATGTTTAGTTTGAGTCTCCTGTAGTGCCCAGTCACTACAAACCTGTACCTCAAAGCACTATTGTCTTCAGTGCATCTACAGTATATTATGCCAGCAGCTGCAAAAATTATGTGAAAGAAAATCTTGAAACAGTGTTTGAAACAACACACCTGGTTTGTTAAAACTGGCATTTTTATATTTCTATTGAACATATTGTTAAATAAATCACATCTTGATCACATTTATGAATTACAGATTTCAGCTGGGCACGTAAGAAAAGTAAGAACAAATTTACATGTTAGTTTTACTGACATTTACCACGGTTTATTGAACATAAGAATGCAGTGGATGAACTCTTCAGAGTATTTTGGTAATACCACTAGGTGGTGCTCTGGCTCAACACTTAAGTGATACTTGTGTAGGTGTCCATGTCTGCGCTTGCACTGACAGTATTAAACACCCAGAAAGGCTTCAGCACTTCTCAGCGGTAGAGCTGATTTTAACTTGAGTCCACTGGTGGATAAATAAATCTGGTTTGAAAACCACATTATGCACTACTTTAAATGCGTTGTGGTCTCTAGTAAATGTCTAAGAGGCGCTCCTCGGCTTGCCCTGTCAGTGTGGGTTTATTGTTTTGGGCTCTGATTACATAATTATTAAATCTATATGTTTATCATTTCTGAGAGAAGGTTAATATGACCGCCCCTCTAAAAACGTCAGGCCTGTTTGTGAATGCTTTCTTTGTTAGTGAAGGAACTACAAAAGTCTTTTACACCTCCTTTTTATATATATTTATAGTCTCTAAAATAGGGGTGGACTGGGTCACTTGGTCAAAAATACACAATAATGCCTATGGATGAACAGGGGTTCTCCTTTGGTTATTCTGTGTCAAGCTGATGTCACTGCCATCTGTAAAACTTTGGATAGATCCAACTGATGTCTTTTACTTTGTAATAAAATATCAGTGCTTTTATTTGGCGTGGACTGATTCTCTGAACATACACTTTTAATGATTTAAGAAAGTTGGAGCAATGCATATTAATGAACATTTAGTCACAGTTCCATCTGCAGACTCTTTATAACACATCACAATAATAAGGTGAGCAGGTGTAGGCTTACTGACCTGCTCAGAACAGACCATGTTTTTTTCAGGCCAAGCCCCGAATAGACCATGGACCCAAAGTTTAATTCAGAGCACCAGATCGTGTTTCTACTTCTCTACAGCAAAGGTAGGACCCCTCCTTATTTTGCACGGCCCATTTCAATGGCCTCCAAGTCAAGTCCAAGTCCTTCACTTAGCATTTCAAATACCTTCAAGTCATACCAAATACATCATAGCTCATACTTTTGCAATTTTTTGCTTTTTTGTGTGTGTGAATGGTTCTTTTTAAAAAAGTCCTCGTTATAAATAGAGAAGAGGGACATCGAGTATGTTCCAGTGAAATTAAACACTAAACGAACATCAAACAGAGAGCATTCCTAAACACATCTACTAGACTTTGTTTTATTTTATTTTATTTTTTTTTATGAAGAGAAACATCAACTTGTCTCAGACAAAGAAATAAGCAATAATAATAGAGTAGACCACTTTATGGCAATGGTAAACTGTTTTTAATGAACCATATATTAATTGAAACATGAGCTGCAATCAGTAAATAAATAACACATTGAAATGCTGTGTAATTATAATCAGTCATAGATGTGTTAAAAAGGGGACTCATTTTGTAAATAAAAAAACCCAAACATGAATAAAACACTCTTTGGACGTAAGAAATGTGCTATTTAGGACCCAGGGATAACACGTTTAAAAATTATTGTTCCAGATATAATACCAGTGAGTAAAAACATCAAAAAGTACACACACACACACACACACACACACACACACACACACACACACACACACACACACACACACACACACACACACACACACACACACACACACACACACACACACACACACACACACACACACACAAGCCTTCAAAGTTTTTTTGTCTTTTTCCATTGCTTATTATTTGTATCTCTTCTCGATAGCTTTGAAGTAATTCCCTGTATGCAAATGTATTCTTATGACTTTAAATAAATGGGTCCAATTTAAGTAGTCAATTTATTACGTTATGGTGCTTGTTATGCACACTTTAGATAACTGCATTTAGGACCCTTGCACATCTCAAGGGGCCTTTCGCTAATACATTTTAAGTTTTTTGCCATCTAATCCCATTTTCCATCACCTGTTACTAGGCAGATCTTCACCTTCTCTGGTTGGATGAGGCCACACTGTCGTCTCTGTTTAATTTTTCTGCTTTTCCTTGACTTTAACACGCTTTCAAAGCAAGATTGTTTCTTCCAGTGGACTCATTTATTATTTGGATTAGTCTACTTTACTTTACTTTAATTAAAAAAAAAGACACATATTCACAAATATTCACCAAGGACCATTTGGGATTACAAACCAGCAGGAAAGTGGCCCTAAATGATGAAATAATGGCTGGTGTGACTTTTTTTTTGCCGCTGCTGTGGTAGCTTGGTTCTTTTTAAAGCTTTTCAAGATTTGGGACCAGGATTCAGTAAATCTTCATCTTTGACTGTTGTGTAAATCTTGCATCTCGTGTCGCGGGTGACAGGGTGGATTTTGACAGATTCAGTTCCATTTAAGTTTCAGTGTTTGTGCCGGAGTTGTGGGTTTGTTGCAAAGCTTGATGTCTCTAGTAAAAAAACAACAACACCATAAAACAGTACGTGTCCATCAAAACATTTGCAAGGTAAAGAGTGCCACATTTTGGCTACCTTTAGCCTTTATTATCTCATCTTATTTATTATGATAATGATTATTTTTATCATCATCATCTTATTGATTGACTAATATGTCCTGTAGAGTTGAATTTAAGTTGTATTTGTTCATTGCTTTTATATTTGATTGCCCATTTTTAAAGAACCCCACATCTTCCTATAGTTTTAATTAAATTGTAAATAAAATAATGTAATGTAATGTAAGTATTTTGTTCTAAGGGCGCACCTTGTGGTCGAGATAGCATCCATGCCTGCTGTGTGGGGCAGGTTTGTAGTGGTGTTGTGGGATTGAATCCAGCTCATGACATTCACTGCATGTCATTTAGCCTCTTCTCCATGTCACGCAAAACTTTCCTGTCATATTGAGTCTATGGGCCAAAAAATCCTTCAAAAAAATACAATTAAAGATAAATTTGTTCCACGCTTTTACACATATTTCAAAGTTAGTCAACTTTCTCTCCTTTCTCCTCACAAGACTTCACCTTGTTTGAAACATATTAAACTAAAAGACAATGGCATACATTTTTCAAAACCTAGGTCTTGGGGGCTTTCCAAACTCATAAAACAAGTCTGCACGTCCTACGCACCGACTTAATCACACAAACATCACTCCCCTGGACAGCCGAAGCAATGGCTGACCAATCCCATCAGTGGAGGGGGCAGGTACAGTTAAAACAGAGGCTGTAGCTATTGTTCTTGGAGATTGGTGTCCAGATTGTGAGTTAGAAGGAGGACAGGTTGGAGCAGGTTCAACAGCAGGTGCTTTCACTCCATAACAAGCAAACAGAGGCCGTATATGCACAGACTAATCTTTGAACTGTGCACAAACTGACAGGAGCTGTGTGCGCCCGGAGTTTGCATGGAGAGCAACCCACCCTGCAAATATTTACCCCAGGCACAAATCAGAGCCATGGGAAGAGCTGCAGTTATTGTTCTTTATTGTGGTAAAATGTGGTAAAATGATTTGTCATTATAGTTTTCTGTCAGGGGTGTCCAAATTTTTTCCATCGAGGGCCACATATTGAAATATAAACCAAGAGGAGGGCCACAAATCAATCGCGAAACGTTAAAAAAAGCTGCATTTATCTGATGTTTTAAGCACCACCACATCTACATTCAGTGTCATTGCCTTAATATCAGGTCTGTCTTGCACCAAAATGTTAGTTATTTAGGTTAGAATTGTAAAAAATCTGAAATGTGCTGTAAAAAGTACTTCTCAGAACAGAGTGGGCCAATTCACCAGGAAGCCTAAGGGCCAAGAAAAATTGGTCTGAGGGCCGCATTTGGCCCCCGGGCCTGAGTTTGGACATGCCTGGTTTATGCTAATACAGATTATAAAAACAAGCTTCATAAATGCATAGAACAAGAACACAATGCATAGAACAAGAAAACAAGCTCAAATTTGGGGACAATATAGTAAACAAAATCAGCCTATTTGACCCTATCTTCAAGGATTATTATGCACTCATTAGACAGATTGTTTTTACCGCCCTATAAAGTGTTTCTAAGAACTAAATTCCTAAACCCCCAGTGCCTATTTAGTCAGAGAAACCACCCAGTTTCCGCAGCATCAGGTTGTGAAAAACATCAATCATCAAGTTTTCATACAGTTTTCATGTTTTCACACTGAAAAAAGGCATTTTATGTGTAAAAAAAGGCAAAAAATGCACCTATTTGGGGTATTTAAAAATGAAAAATGCACTTTAATAAATCAGGCTTAGAATTAGATTAATGTTTATTATTTAGTCTCTATGTATTATGTTTATTTAATTTCTTAGTTATTAATGTTTTTAATTTCAGGTTTTAGTCTTTATGTTTTTACTTTTAACTTTAGATCTTAGTTTTTAGTTATATCGTACTCATTTACTTGAATCCTTTTATCCATTCAGACTCTCCAGTGTTTCCTCGGAGGGGCCCTCTGTTCTGGGAGCGGTGTTCGTCTGTGGCCCCTGGGCTCTGGCTCATGGGCCCCTGGTTTGGTGTGTGCCTCTTCTCTCCTCTGGGCCCTGAGTCTGTGTCCTGTGGCTGCAGGTGACTCTCTGCTCCTGGTGCAGACGGCTCCTCTGATGGTGCCTCCTCAACTAGTCTATCTGTACTCAGCCTCATGTATTTTAGAACTTTAGAGCGTGCCCAAGTGTGTGCGTGTGCGGGTGTGTGTGTGGGTGTGCGTCTGTGCATGTGTGCGGGTGTGTGTGGGTGTGCGTGTGTGTGTTTTTAATGCACTGTAAAGTGTGTTACATTTTTGTATGAAAAGCACTTTATAAATATAGTTAGATTGATTGATTGATTGATTGATTGATTGATTGATTGATTGATTGATTGATTGATTGATTGATTGATTGATTGATTGATTGATTGATTGATTGATTGAGATATCAACAAATCCCTCTGTATGTTCTGTACAACTCTTGTTGAGTCAAGATAGTAATGTTTGGTGTGTGAAGGTGGAACTTTAAGTGGTGATCTTTATGTTCCTATGAGAGAAAAATGTATTTTAAGAAAACAGCCTTTGAAGTTACGATTTCCCAGAGAAATCTATGGATGAAGTGGATTAAATGAAATGATAAAACATCTTTAGGAGCAGATTGGACAAGTTTGTTGTTTCCACATGAAAGCTAATGTGTTGAGAGAGCAAATTAATGCCCAAAAACAAAAACGTTTTTTGCCTTCATCCTACTCTTTTTGAGCACTGCAAACCATGCACATAGAATTATGACACACAGAAAGCCAAAACAAACAATGAAATGAACAATAAAACACGCTTAGTTTTTACTTTCTACTTACCATAAGAATTGTATATTTGGAGCTACTGTGTCTAAGTCAGAAAATGAATGAAACGTATTTCTCAATAAAGTTAGTATTGTTCATGTGCTTGTGTCACTAAAATATCAGGACCTGCCCCTAAGCCCGAGCTAGTCCCTCCAGTGTGGCCCTGGTTCCTAGTTTTGATCACAAATGCACATTAAATGGGGACTGAAACTGAAAAAGTACCAGGAACTGAACCGGGTTCCTCCAGTGTGACAACCTCTCTAGATATCCATCAAATCGAGTTAGGTTTAGGTTAGCATCACAAATAATTAACCGATGGCTTTTGGAGAAGATGTATTTTGAATGCCTCCTTTATGTTGAATTTATTTTTAGACTCAAAGTGAATATTCAAACTCTTTTAGGTTGTGATACATAACTCTCCCACACGTGCAGCAAGTCAACCCTTCTTATACATATGAGCTAAAGTCAAACTGTCATAACACGGCATGCTTCAGTCAGACAACGTCAAGCAACATGCGCCACACTGGACAAGCAGAGACTGATGAACAGATTGACATTTAAGTGATGTAAACATTCAGGGAATAGTGTGCTGAAGGTAACACAGACATGCCCTAAATGTTTCTCTCCTTTCTGCTCTATGATTACAAATGCATTATTCACAAAAACAGAGCCTTCTCCCCCACTACTTTTCAGTGATGTGCGTCCGCTGCCTTTGATGATATAACCAAAGTAAGATGGGGAAGAAGAGGGGAGCGCAGAAATGGAGGAGTTCAAGAGGATGGCTCATCTCCTGGGAGTGCACGGCGTTCATCCCACCGGGGCCCCTGCTCGCATCTAAAACTGTCTGATTCTGCTGCATTTACATATCACTCATGTATGATTTCTGACATACTTGCAGACAGACAGAGCCAAGTCTAGAGCAATATCCTTAAAGGTAGGCAGCATGCAACCAAAATAACTGCAGCCAGATATATAGTCAAAAGCTATGAGCTGAAATTATTTGAGATGAGAAGCCCTCCACGTTACTAATTTAGACTTTTTTAAGTGATTGTGATGGCAGCCGCAACAACTGGATATAAGAGCTTAAAGGGAAGATGAAAGACAGTCAAACTTGTAGATGTAATAAGTGGGCTGAGGCCTCTCATGATTCATTCTTAGATTTCATCGCATTCAGACAACCTACTTATCCAACATGTTCTGTAGCCTTACAAAGCCGACCAGTATAAAGCCTTTATATAGTCCATACAGTAACTAATACTACTGTGTTCTGAAAATACATATTCAGAACTCATTTTGTAACTAACTGTCTCTCAGTGTTGTTACTCTGCTTGGTCAAAATGCTTGGTATCAAGAAAATGGAAAACACAGCCTTTGTGTTGCATGCAGATGTAATTTGGTCTTTTCTAACTAGTTATGAATAAATGCATAACAAACATAATGTTTTACATTATAATATAATGAAACTTAATGCAATGTACAGATATTCAGTATTCTGTAACTAAATGCATTTTCCCCAACACTATAGACTACTCCGCTAAAAGCATTTGAATGAGGAGTCACTTGTGATGAGCCCGGAGTAGAGCCGCTGCTCCTCTACCTCGAGAGGCTCAGGTAAGGTGATTTACTCATCTCACCTCCAGGACGCCTCCCAAGGCCTTCTAGACTTGTGCAGGATCTGAGACAGCAGAGACATGTCGTCCTGTGCTGTCTCCTTGATCTGATCCTGGACATCTACTTGTTTATTCTTATAAGTTAGATTTATGTATTGTGTTTTATTGTATTGGTTAACCCTCTGATTTAACTGTATTAGTTTGGCCAATTAATGGTTTATTAATACAAGAGGAACTAAATTTGCTTATAAACAAAGCTAAATCAATATTGACCTTGGCTTTTTCAATTGGCTGGTTAGCATTGACAGGACACTGTAATACACTCTCAGCAGGACCTTTCACTCCATGAAAAGGACTGAGTTGAATTACTTTATCTGGTGTTGGATGAGCACAGTTACAGATGGGGCCAGATTTGTTACACCAATAATCTAAAAACCTTTGTCACTCGACACGACACGACAAAAGAAGAGATAAAATGATACAAAACGTAGACCTCAAAACGTTTCCCATCAGTAATTCAAACCTTTATATCTAAAATGTCTAAAAACAATGTAAGTTTTCCTGAAGACTGCAGTTTGGCATCATTTTAGAGCCTGAGACTGAAAATCCTATTAAAGAAACTATTGAATGCTTCTTTTCTCCAGATTAAATCTAACGTTACACGATGGCCAGGCTGCTGTCAGGGTTCATGTTTCTCCAGTGTGCATATGCCTGGTGACTCGTGAGGGGGATGCCAGCAATAAATAGATTAAAGTGCTGCCCCTATATCCACCCCTGAATCGCATCACCCTGCAGCTGTTCAGCCCGACTCAAGGAAAGGTTTCCAGTTAAACAAGAAACTGGGGGTGCAGAATGCTGTACGATGTCGATGGGCGTTTGCAGGTCCCAGTGCCACCAATGGCGATGTTTATTTCTATTTGAACATATATAATAAATGCGTGCGGTTGACCCTCGCGTGCGCATGTGTCAAGGTGTGTTGTACCTACTGCAGCGTGCGTGAGTCCTAATGGGAAGCAGTCACTGGGCTACTGACGGCTCCATAAAGGAGTCTTTGAATGGCTTGGCTCTGGTAAATTCATAGCAGATGTGAGGGAAAGAATATCCACCCAGGTTGAGTGGCCCTTTGCTGTGAAAGGCGACAGGAGCCCAGTCCAGGGGAGGCAGAGGGACGGCAGACAGGAGCCAGGACACACACACTTTGGGTGGACTCCAATCAGCGGGCAACTCTTTCCACAGATGGTTTATTTTATTATTATTATTATTTTTTGTACAATTTTCTTTTTTCTCTCTTTATGTTATTAAAAAAATAGGACCAGAGAGCGAAAAGACAAAATAAAAAGTATATACAGTACCCCAAAAACAGGTACATGTCCAGATTTAAGTCAATTTTTACATGATCAAAATGATTTTAGTCGAGTCCTTGACAGTCAGTTACGTTCCTGTCATCCATTTTCTTTTCTCTTTTTTGTTTTGTTTTGTTGCAGCCAAGAGTACGATCCACAGCTATCCATCTATCGTTTCCATTGTTGGCGTTTCACGTCCTGTAGCATCTTTTATTCATCCTCATTCATTGCAGACATGACCAGTAGAAAAAATATAGAAGTTCTCAAAAATAAGACAGCACTAAAAATAAGATGCTAAATTTAATCTGTATCGCAATAGAATAAAATATAAATAAAAATAGATTTACATTTTAATTTAATTTACAAAAAATACTGTATACTTTCACTACATACTGCATTAAGATGATCATTTACAATTTCCAAGTGAACTGACAATTGCACAACGACTCTACAAAGAGGATTTTACTGCACAGAGTTAAGCCGTTTGCTGGATTTCCTGTGTCTCTCAGTCGAGCGATGTGACAGAAACAGTTTGATGCTGAACGTGCACTTGCAGCTGACCAGCATTTTGTGGAGCGGATGGGAGGGAAAGTCCAGAATAGATACATTGTTTTAAAGTCAAATGGATTGCCAGTGTTGAAGAAGTCTGTAGTACTTCATCAAGCATCAGTCCATTATCTATGAATAATAGGACAGTCCCAAAACACTTGATAGTGATGAGCCACCGGAGACCCACAGTTTCTCCAACAACTAACATTTCCATGTAAATAATGTGCACTTTGACATGGTGTTTCACAATACTGTGATGCATTTTTCCAACAGAACTCTTTGCAAACATGAGATTTTGTGCCTCTCCGCTGGATTTATGTTCCCATTCTTCATCAGTTATAACACAATTTCCTTCTTTTTCCCATTAATGTTTGATATACCCAATAGAACCATTGTCAAGACATTTATATAGTTTTGAGATGATTCCCCTGGAGAGTTATGATTTGTATGCTTTAATAACATTTCAATCAGAGTGCAAGTTAAATTCCAGGTTGTAATAACTCCTTATTTGTAAATAAAAGTCCAATTTATAAGTCAAAGGATTCTTTTACATTATCAAAACTTTTCATGTAATTTTCCTTTACAATCCGGTGAAAAAAATATGTTTTAAAGTTTAAAATAACTCCACAAGTTTAGAATAACTTCAATCTTTGACTTAGCCCTGTTTCTCCCTGACAGATTGTCCCTTCAAGTTCTGAGGCCAGGTGTCTGCTCCAAGGATGGCCTGGTCTCTTTGAATCAAGCCCCCTGTTCCCCCAGGACGCCGGCCAGGCTTTTTATGCCACCTTCGCTGGCTCGAAAGGACGCCAGAGCAGCAGCAGGGAGAGACTGGCGCCTCAGCTCCAGTTAGCCTTGTCTCCATCTACATGCAGCCAGGTAATACACGAATGCAGGATTGTGGCAAACACAGTTGTCATGGAGTTTTGAATGTTGTAATAGTCACATGAAATGACCTCTATTAAGTTGCTTTTGGGTCTGTGTCAACTTTCAATTTCAATAACATTTCACTCATCCCCTGTGAAACAAACAAATTTTTAGAAATTTCCAAGACACAATTAAACGAAACCTTATGAATGTGAAAAGTCAGTTGCAGTGTCTCAGCAAAAACAGACCCGGCTTTAATTAAAACGCGTCTGGGAAATGCGTCACGTGGGAGCAATGACTGAGCCCCCTCGAGGTAATTATGGCAGATTGGTGGTAGATTTTGTTTTATTACCTGTTCTGCTATAAACAACATGTATGCACAATGGGCTTTTTTTTTTAAAGTTAAAAGCCATGAATGAATTCTTTTGCCAGCTCATAAACCAGGCCCCAGCGCTTGTATCCGGGGGCCATTAGTAAACACAACATGAGCACAGTCGCACTCGTAAACTGTGTCAGGGACCACAAAGTGAAGCTGCAGCAGCGTCAGGCATTACTCAAACAAAACAACAACACTGAACTAACAAGACGAGGACCTCTCCAAAGTTTTGAGAGCGACGTAGATTTGGAGGTTGAAACTGCCCCCTGGATGTTCCTGGTTGTGTGTTCAGAAGGTCCATGTGCATTAAGCTGCTTGACAAAGGTAATCTTACATGCAAGAGTGCTTCTGGAAGACTCTGAAGAGTAAGCAGATTTTTCAGTGATACAGCCGTGTAACCTGGATTGTTCCATCTGACTGCTACGGAACGAAAACAGCAAGAAAAAATATTCACACCCTGAAACCTCTGAACACAAGTAATACAGCTAAAGGATCACAGCATATCCCTTTCTATTCATGTTAAAATACAAGTGTGCATTTTCTAGTTGCATGGATGTATATTAAAGGTAGGGAAGGTAGAGTTTTGTTTTGATTCAAAATTTCATTAAAAACATCTGTGTCCCCTATTACAACATAGGTATGTTATATGTTCAAATCATATATTGCTATATAGTGTAGTATATAGTATACTGTAAACACTGTTCATGATGGTTAAGCTGTTCATATTTTCATTTGGTGTTTTGGTTGTGAAGACAAAGAGCAGGTCTATCATTTGGATTGCCAGTTCCGATGGCAAGGCAAAGCAACTTTATTTGTAGAGCACAATTTGTTCACAAGTCAATTCAAAGAACTTTACACAACAGGAAAAAAAAAAAGTAAAAGAGAATTGTGCAGATAAATCTTTCAGTCTTTTAAACATCTAAACAGAACTGTTTTTAGCCTGGATTTGAACATTGTCAGAGTAGAGGCCTGGCTCACATCTTCACTTCACATCTTTTTAGCGGATTCCCCATGTTTAGTCCTGACTCTGGGCTCTTTAAAGTCTTTTCTCTGAGCCACAGGAAGCCAGTGCAGAGACATGAGCACATGGCTAATGTGATTTTTTAGCAATGTTTTTAAGATAAGATAGGATAGGATAAGATAGAAAAGTTGTTGATTAAATTGATTTGATGCCTGAGTCCATTATTACCCCCAGATTTCTAACTTGATTTGTAGGTTTCAGAGCGAGAGACTGGAGGTGATTGCTGACAATTTCTCTTTGTTTCTGCGGGCCAAAAACCCTGATTTCAGTCTTGTTTGAGTTCAGCTGGAGATGGTTGTGAGATGGCTGTGTATTAACTGACCTAACGGCAGCATGTAGAGGTTGAACTGAAGGGGTCCCAGGATTGACCCTTGAGGCACTCCACAGGTCAAGCCCATGTTGTCTGAGACACAGTTATCTCAACAAAGTACTTCCACGTCTTCCAGATAGGACTTTAACCAATTTAGGGCGTAGAAATGAGCGACAGTGTGAAAAGCAGTCGGCCGGTAATTTTTCAGTGCTGTGGCATCAAGACAGCTCTTCTTTAGGAGAGGCTTGATGAATGGCAGTTTTCAAGTCCCTTGGGAATGTTCCAGTTTCCAGCATGTAGAGGAACTCAAACTGATGATGATCTCTTGGACAGCTTTGTACAGGTGCAAAGTGAGTCAGCTCTAAATGTGTAGGTGGTTTTAGGGTTATTATTTGCGCTGTGGACATTGTGGACAGAATATTGCTCATTGCACTCATTGCACTTAGATGTGGAAATTAGTTCTAAAGGCAGCTCAGCTGGAGGGTTTGTTAATCTGTTTTCTGTTGCCTAACAGGACATGTGAGTTGTTGCTTCAATTTCCAATTATTAAAAAAAAAAAAAAAAAAAAAGCTTCACATAAAATGAGGTTGTAAAACTTTTCTCTATAAATCTGTTTTTGAATCGGAGCTTTGACTTGTGCCATTTTTGCTCGGCCCTGCGGTACTCCCTTTTCGGTGCCCTGACCGACTCATCATTTGTCCATGGCACCTTATTTTTAACCATTTTAACCTTCATAGGGGCAATGGTATCCAGATCACTCAAAACATTGGTTGTATTAAAGTTTAAAAAATAGTCAACATTTGAACATGAGGGAAGTTTATCATTTCCACAAAGAGTGCACTTGTGCTTTGATTTATGTGTCTCCTCCGAACAACTGTAGGACCAGGCAGAGTCTTGGGAATAACAGGCAGGTCAAAGAAGACACAGAAATGATCAGACAGAGCAACATTGACCACATTGATGTTTGAAATGTTAATCCTCTGTGTAATTAGCAGGTCCAGAGTGTGCTCTCGGCTGTGGGTGGGGCCACTCAAGTGCTGAGTTAGACCAAATGGCTAATGACTAAAACCAGTTAGAAATAAACCTATGCATCCTCTGTCTGATCTGAACGGTCATGACCTAATGCCCAGCACCTGCATATATCATGAATCAGTGCTAGTGCAGCCTCTGAGCTGAGCTCAACATCAGAATCAGAATCAGAATCAGAATCAGAAATTGTTTATTGCCATTGTCAGTGAAATTCACAAACGTAGGAACTTGCTTCGGCGTAGGTGCAACATAAAGCAAAGGATAAAATATAAAAAATATATAAAAAGGCATGCATAAAATTAAGAATAAAATAGACTAAGATAGACTATATACAGAATGTACAGTTGGCAGACAGTGCCATGTGCAAATGAGTAGTGCAAATAGATTGTTCTTAAATAGTATTATTGTTGAAGTGACAGGTGTTACAAAGTGTTCATGAGTCCAACGGCAGAGGGAAAGAAACTGTTCTTGTGGCGGGAGGTTCTGGTCCGGATGGACCGTAGCCTCCTGCCCGAGGGGAGTGGCTCAAATAGTCCATGTCAGCTGTGATCCGACCTGCTCGTCCCCGAGTCCTGGAGACGTACAGGTCCTGGACAGATGGAAGGCTGCAGCCGATCACCTTCTCAGCAGAGCGCACAATGCGCTGTAGTCTCTGTTTGTCCCTGGCTGTGGCTCCAGCGTACCACGGTGATGGAGGAGGTGAGGATGGACTTCGATGATGGCCGTGTAGAACTGCACCATCATCTGCGCCCGGCAGCTTGGCTTTCCTCAGCTGCGCCAGGGTACATCCTCTGCTGGGCCTTCTTGATGATGGAGCTGATGGTCGGCTCCCACTTGAGGTCCTGAGTGATGGTGGTGCCAAGGAAGCGGAAAGAGTCCACGGTGGTGATGGGAGAGTCTGTCAGGGCGAGGGGGGGCAGGGGGGCTGAGACTTTCCTGAAGTCCACGATCATCTCCACTGTCTTCTGGGCGTTGAGCTCCAGGTTGTTGGTGCTGCACCAGGACACCAGCCGGTCCACCTCCCTCCTGTAGACAGACTCATCGCCGTCCGAGATGAGTCCGATGAGGGTGGTGTCGTCTGCAAACTTGATCCGGTTTACAGAGGCGTGGCTGGAGTTGCAGCAGTTGGTGTACAGGGGAGACGAGCCGAGGAGAAAGTTCACAGCCCTGTGGAGTTCCTGTGTTGATAGTCCCAGTCTCTGAGACATTCTTCCCCAGCCGCCGCGCACTGCCTCCGGTCCGTCAGGAAGTCAGTGATCCACCTGCAGATGGAGTCAGGCACGTGGAGCTGAGAGAGCTTGTCCTGGAGCAGAGCAGGGATGATGGTGTTGAATGCAGAGCTGAAGTCCACAAACAGGACCCTGGCGTAGGGTCCCGGGGAGTCCAGATGCTTCAGGCTGAAGTGGAGGGCCAGGTTGATGGCGTGATCTACAGATCTGTTGGCTCTGTAGGCGAACTGCAGTGGGTCCAGGGGCGGAGGAGGTGAAGGACTTGAGATGGGGCAGGACCAGGCGCTCAAAGGACTTCATGGCGACAGGCGACCGCGCCAAAGGCCTGAAGTCCTAAAGTCCAGGGATCCGGGGCTTCTTGGGAACAGGGACGATGATGGACGACTTGAAGCAGGCTGGGACATGGCATGACTCCAGGGAGGTGTTAAAAATGTCTGTGAAGACAGGAGTCAGCTCGTCCGCACAGTGTCTCAGGGTGGCGGGGGAGACACCGTCTGGTCCAGCAGCTTTCCGGGGGTTGGACTTCCGAAACTGTTTCCTTACATTGTCCCTGTGTAGTGAAAGGCCAGTGGGGGAGGTGGGGGGACCGGGGTGTGATTGGCAGAAATGTCTATTGTAGTGAGAGATAGGTGGGGAGGGGTTGAGATTTCGAATCGTGAATAGAAGGAGGCGAGCTGTTCAGCGAGTTTCTGGTCGTCAGCAGCATGGGGGGCTTTGGGCTTGTAGTTGGTGATCTGCCTAAGTCCCCTCCAAACCGCCGAAGCGTTGTTAGCAGAGAAAGACTGCTTTAGGCGCGTGTTGTACAGAGATCTAGCTCTTGACACCTCCTTGCTAAATCTGTACTTAGCACCTTTGTAGCTCTCTCTGTCCCGGCTCTGAAAGCTGCCTCCTTCTGCTGCCTGAGCTGCCTCAGTTTGGAGTGTGAACCAGGGCTTGTCATTGTTATAAATCACCCTGGTGCGTGTGGGAATGATACTGTCCTCACAGAATTGGATGTATGACGTCACAGTGTCCGTGTACTCATCCAAACCATCCGTGGCAGTTTTGAACACATCCCAGTCTGTAATGTCCAAACACGCGCGTAGTTCCTCCACTGCCTCGCTGGTCCACTTCTTAGAAGTCCTCACTACAGGTTTGGAGAGCTTCAGCCTCTGTCTGGCATGCGTGGGGATCAGGTGGATCATGGCGTGATCTGAGAGCCCTAGGGCAGCACGAGGAACCACTCACTGTAGTGTAACAGTGATCCAGCGTGTTCTGCTCTCTGGTCGGGCATTTAATAAACTGTCTGTACTTTGGTAGTTCCTGGCTGAGATTCCCCTGTTAAAATCCCGAGGATGATCAACAAGGAGTCCGGGAGGATCCTGCTCCGTATTCAAAACCGCTCCGCTAACGCGCGCTGTGCCTACCGTGTGCGTTCGCGCGCGCGGCGGGATGTAAACAGCGGCGAGAATGAATGAAGCGAACTCCGCGTGGAAGTAGAATGGTTTACAGTTAATGAAGAGATATTCCAGATCAGGAGAGCAGAGTTTGGAGATCACAGTCACATCGAACACCAGCGTTGTTGATGAAGAAACGAACTCCACGCCTTTTGTTTTCCCCGGAGAGATCCCTTTGTCTGTCGGCGCGGAGGAGCTGGAATCCCTCAAATGGGCGCGCAGTCCGGGATCGACTCGCTGAGCCGTCTCCGTGAAACACAAAACAGAAGACGAAGAAAAGTCTCTGTTCCTCTTCATCAGCAGCGCCAGTTCGTCCATCTTGTTGCTGAGTGGCGGACGTTGGAGAGGAAAATCCCAGGTAGGCGTGCGCGCGCGGCGTTTCAGCGCCACGAGAGCCCAGCGGCGCTTTCCTCTTCTGCGGCGTCTCACTCTTTTGGCCAAAACTAGCGCTAAGTCTGCAGCAGACACTAAAAACACTAAAAACATGAACCATGGCCTGCCCAAATATTAAGAAGAAACAGAGACAAACTTCTAACTCGTATCCTCTATTGGCCAAGGCACTGCAACACAAGTTCAGAAGTGATTATACTTTAAGAGCACTGGCTACATACCCCACCTTTGATGCTGTATTGAGAGAATCAGAATCAGAAAAGGTTTATTGCCAATGTAAGTAAACAAAATTCACAAACTAGAGATTTACTTTGATATGACGCAATATGACACTGTAAATAATAATAGTAAAAAATGTCAATATAATCTATGACAGAATAAAAGCATGCATGCAAAGGAGTTGAGCTCCCATAGGCAGACTCATTGCCATACGAATAATATTCCCAGGATGTTGCCTGCACACTTGATCAGTTTTACAGAGTCGTGGCTGGAGGTGAAGCAGTTGGGCTACAGGGAGAAGAACGTACACTGTCCTGTGGAGGTCCTGTACTGATGGTCCGAGTGTGCAAGACTTTCTTCCTCAACCGATCGTACTGCTTCTGGTCCATCAGAGCTGAGCTGGTAGAGCTTGTTCTGGAGCAGAGCAGGGAGGCTAGTGTTGCATAGCTGAAGTCCAGGATCCTGCAGTTGAGGACCAGGATGTAGCTTCAAAGAGAATAATTTTTTTTTTTTTCAGTGTGGAATTAGACAGATTTTTACATCAGAAAAAGCGTCAATATAGATAACAGTTTTGGTGTAGGTTCCCTGCCAGCGCCACATATGCTCCTTTTAGCCCCATTGTGAAACTTTATCTGTGTTGATGTTCAAGAAAACTAAACATGTAGTTGAAGGCAAGATTTTAATTTGAAAATGGTCTAAATGAGTAGATAAAACTGGGTTACTACCCATAAATAGACTTATGCACATTGCATGGTCTACCTCCATCTTTGTGTGTCTTTTCTGAGGTATGCCTTTGTTTTCTTATTCCTCACGGACATGAAGCCCAGGGTTAAAGAGAACAACAGGGGCTGGCCAGAGGGCATCTCTTTCACTTTTAATTAAAACTTCACACCCAAATAAATGTATCACACCCACACACATGACCCAGTGAAAAGAGCCTTAGGGGTCAGATGTTTGCCTTAGCGAGGATAAATATCTAAGTGGCAGCTTTTTCTGAAAGAGAATCTGCTCCCTCTGTCGTTTTGTCGGATTAGCCGGGGTAAGGAAAACATAGGGATCGTGTTCTGTGCGTTTCCCTCTCCCGGCCGTTCAGCATAAACACCCAATGCTTGGCCTCCTTAACATCCAGCACTCTCCTGCCTCCATGGGGGCTCCAGCCATCCGTTTGTTTTAGCAGCAGAGCCGCAGAGGAGTGTTTGGTTGTGTTTTGTGTCACACTGGGCGTTTGATTATACCCAGCGTTACACGGTGTGGCTGTGCATGAGGAGAAAGGCGGGAGACACTAATCCCTCTCCCCTTTGTCCTCCGCTGCACTGGCTGGGCCTTTGCAGGACACTTCACACAGCCACTCCAGAGGAATTCATGTAAACGCCACTCAGAGGGTCTCCTGGGGGTGCACATGTACACTTGCATCTAAAAGGATTGTAAGCACTGTTGTAACCTTACACAAATGTGACAACCATATTACATGCAATCATTAATTAAAATAGAAGTGAGAGTTATTGGAGTGGCCCATGCAGTATGTTGAAGTACGGGACTTCTCATCAGATCTTCTGGTCAGGACAGTGGCTCTGTGTTTGCATCATTAACCATAAAACAGCAAATACTATCTATAGGTTGCATTCACATGACATCACAACATTCCATCAGCCAATAATATCTAATACAGATAGTGGGTAGCTAAAATAAATATTGTTAAAATGCAGATTTTGTTGTCATACATTGCGTTCTTAGGTCTTGTCACTAAGAGAAATCATCAGGTTTAACATTTGTGAATTTACCTTTGAGATATAGCATAATAGGGAAAAGTGTCTCCTGCCCTCCATCTGAGGTTATCTCATCATCAAATTCTAAACGTGAACAGAACCTATTAAATACAGGATGGATCAAACTTGATAAAGCAGTGTGTGGAACAACTAGAGTTTGTGAGAAATTACAAGATAATCATTGACTACTGAGCAAAGTCATACACTATACGTCTTTTGGATAAAAAACAGTAAACAATTTAATAATCTGTATCTATATATGTAGTATGCTGGTCATAAACAAGTAAGTCGAGTGCATACTGAAACCAGACTTCTTCGCTGCGGTCATTTTGTAATCAGATTTTTGGTAAACCAGAGCCAACAGCACTTAACATTACATATTTCATAAACTGTATACTGTCTGTCAACTTGCCAAATTAGGCATTTTGCCCAGACTTTATGCTAAAGTAGTTTCTTGCATATAATGATATTACACAGTCTGATACAGATGCTGACAACCATTTAGTTAAGAACTCTAATTACTCACCCACAAAAATGAATGAACATGACATTAGTGGCTGAGACAGTTTTTAGCAATAAAAAGTGGCAGGGACATTTGCCCAGCGTCTGCACACAAATTACAGCCGTATTTTGATTCCACACATTTTGAATTAAATCTATTAAACACATTAGTGAGACACCGTTGATATGTTCCATAGTTATGATGAACGCGAGCCCTGTGGTTTCCCACAAACACAGACCTTGTTCCATAAATACTGTCCATATGTGTATTAATCCTCAGCTGAAAATAGTCTGCAACAAGTACACCGACAGCATCAGCTAAAAACAGCTCCGCCTGGTTGTTTTAAGAAAGGATTTTGTGCTAAACTGAATGAAAGTAAATTGATTTTGTTATGTCCTGGAGTGCTGAGCTTGGAGCTGAAGGCCACACACAGCAAGGGAAGTCGTAAAGCTGTCTGAGTTAGGGGAGGATGCATGATTTGATTTTGACTTTCCATGGGATTTGTTGACTGTTACCAAAGACATTTTGAAAATCGCTGTCAGACCAGACACAAGTTGTAGAATATGTGGTTTAAACTAAATGTTTTCTGTATGAGACACACTTTACTCATCAGTAACTGCTTCCTTGAGGCTAAGGCTAAGGTAGCTGAACCAGGCTGGAGACTGAGCACCTGGCCCAGTTGGATTCTGGTTCGGGGCTACGTGTCGGCTCCACTAATGGGCACTTACATCCGCCGAATGTCATGTTCCACTTAATGAGGCTTTAGTCTGGGTTGTAAACAAGCCCAGATGCAAACCCAAAACACACACAGGAAATGTTTCATGACCTTAACAACACAGGACGCAGCCAGCTCATGTATGATGGGGTGTGAACAGGACGGCTGATCCGTGCAGCTTTTCTACCTCCTGGCTTCTCAGTGCTTATTATCCTGAGGGCTACATGCGGTCCTGCTGCCCCAGCTCCAACTCTGCACACCAAATCCTCTCTGCCCGCCAAAATCATCACAGACCGCGGCCTCGCTCCTTTTCCACAGCCTTTAGTTACAGAATGTACACAAACCACAGTTTATTCAGCACTGCGTCGGACCTGGCTCGTCAGCTTTGACATGCCACAAGAGGAACAATGTCTGCCTCCAGACAATCTCTCGTGCCACTCAGTTTTATTTTAGTTCCAGGGGGGTTATAGACCTGAACAAAAGGTCTAGTGTTAAAGACAGTGTGGTTTTAGCTGGTTCCTTATACTACACAGACTGGCCAATTTACAGTGATCTGCCTGCATCAACAGTGTTGGTCGGAAACAGGTCTTAATTGATGATGGGAAAGTATGTTTGATCTGCCTTCAACTGTCCAATTGAGTTTTCTGCCTAATTTTGCCCACAAAACACAAACAACCCTGGACAGCTTCACTGGCTCATTACATGAGGGGCAACACACTCAAATGAAACTTCCTTCAGGACTCAGGACTACCTGGAACAAATAACAAGAGCAGAAATGAGTTTCCACTGCTGATACAATCCCCCCTACACACTGAGCATATGAACCAATCATAGCCTCCCATTAATTACCTCCTTCGAGCCCCCCAAACAAACCTTAGGCTGCTACACAAAGGCCTTTTATACCTCTATGGTCTGGTCAAGAAAATTAAGTCAACCCCCCTCAACCAAGGCACACCATTAATCAGTGCAAAGGCTGTTTTAAATGAGCAAGATTGAGACTAAACCCTTAGATTCTTAGTCTCAAGTATTTTGTGAAGTGATTCCCTGTAATCCACGCTATATGAATGTCTTGTCTGTCCACCTAATAACACAATCAGTCAGGAGGGTCTCCTTTTTGTGCATGACACCTCTAAAATACAGTAACCTTTGCAGACGTTTCAAAAAGGATTTAGTCATTATCTGCAGGTATCAGCCATGTAAAGTGAAGGTATTATCAGAGTCAGTGATTTGCAGAGCGCTAATCTACAAACTTCATGAATCAAGACAGTTGGATATGAAACAGCACCACCAAGTAAAAAGGAAGACGGGGAAGACAAGAACAAACTCAAAACTCAAAATCAAAGAGCGTGAAATGCAAGAGAGAATAGCAGATCCGTAGCGAGCTGGAGGCAGGGATGGGGAGGGGGGGGGCTTCTCTCTGAACATAGAGCCGAGGGCTGAGCCTTTGATGGCGGAGCGTGACATGAGCGCATTTAGGATTGGGGTGCAGCAGCAGTGGCACTGTCACAGTATAGAGACCTGCCAGCGATAGAGTCCAAAGTAGCGCTGGACTAGTTATTTATCAGTTTAAATGTTTCAGATTCAGCTCATCAGGATAAACTTTTATCTGTTGCAGCAACTAATTGATGTGTCAGTTTGATGTGACAAGTAAGCAGATGTTTTTTTCAGACTCTCAAGCGTGATAAGGTGACACCAAAGAGACATCATCAACTGTTTTTGCTTGGAGAAATCCTTTGTGCGAAGTGAAGTTAAGATAAGACAAAAATGAATGCACTTACAAAGTACTTTTCACAGCAGTTTTTAAACTCACTTGTATTAAAAGCTCGGTCTATTATAATAGCTTACCCAATAAATGCTGCCAAAATCAACCAAAAGTTATTATTTGTTGTCTGGTAATAGATAGCTTAGAGAATATTCTTGTCTTGGAACTGTAAAGTAAAACCTGACCATTATAAATGTGTAAGTTTAGTTCCACAGTAGTTCCAGTGTTAGCTACATTTAAGGATGTCTAGTCTGACCTGGAGGAGGGCCGAGGCAGGTCTCAGCCTTTAGCTTAGACTCCCACATCCTGTCTTTCCTCACCCCTTTCTCTCAGACTGTTTCCAAAAGCAGTCCTTGCGTCTGTGTGCGTTCTTTGTTGATGCTGTTTTCACATTTTTTTCATCCTTTGTAACTCCTGCTCCCTCTCTTTTTCTCCGGGGAGAGACTCTTTGGTACAAGAGATTAGAGCGGCTGCTGCCTAGCAACTGAATAAAAATGGCAGCTACAAAAGGGGCGCTCTCACTCTCCAACGTCTGACCTACATAATCCCAAGCCTCTGATCATGCAACATAACAACATGATGAAAGGCCTGCTGTGATTTAACCCTCAAACAAATACTTGCCATCACTGACCCTCTCGCTCAAAGGCCCATCTCGCCCGCTGCAGAACACCAAAGAGTGACTTCTGAAATCTTGACGTGCCTAATTAGAAAGGAAGAAGAGGCTCTGCGACTGAACACTATTGGAAATGAGATGAATGTATTTGAGGAGATGGCAGCGGAGTGGCAAAGGAGATTAGCAGTGATCACAGCAATGGTGTTGGCTTCAGAGAGTGAGAGCGAGCGGCGGAACCTCCCTCTGTTCAGCGATTCATCTCGGCTTCAGCCACGGGCAGACACAGCGCAGGAATGAGTACAGAGGCACGAGGAGCTTTACTTCCCTGTCTTCTGCTTATTGATCAAAGAACATGAAAAAGCACTGTGAAAAAGATACTGTAAAAAGCTGAAAGTTTCTCCAAACTTTCGTCTCCTTGTATGGCTCACAGTTGTGATCTCCAAAAGCTCAGACTTCCTCATTACATTGATCATTCCTAAAAAATCTCCCATTTGAATGCATGTAGACCTGTTTGCACCTGTGACCTTATGAAACACCTGCTCCTACTCAAACAGAACTTCTCCAAAAAGAAAGACAATGAATGGAAAATGGTAACAGTACTAGTTTTTTGGGTACTGTACTTTAAAACCTTCTAAAGACTTTTCTGATGACAACATTATTTATTTTTTGGAAGCAAGAGAGTTTGTCTTTGCCAGTAATGTTCATTCTGTCCCATCACACAAAAGGTTACATTGTAAGGGAAGAGAAAGTACCCCAAGATTTAATTTCATGGATTACAGATGCTGGGATGATTTATTACTCATTTGTACTCCAGATATAAACTTGTTTTCAAAGAGCCTGAAAGGATTCTATATTTATTGTTTACATAAATGTTCTCTATTTAAATTACCAGTGTGTACTTTCTGGAAGTGGCCCATCACGGATAATTCTATGGAAATAGGAAATTAAAACCATATTTCAAGACGTTTTGACTTCAGAAAGTCATTTTCAAAGTTGAAACAAAGTTGATTTTTAAAGTACAGTCCAGACGAACAGTTGAAACTTTTTCTACTATGGATCACTCCTGGACAAATAATGGATTACACCAATTTTCTCCATGGAGATAGATCAATTTTTTGCCATAATGTAGAATATTATAACCAAAAGATCAACATTTCCATGGAAACACTTGACTTGGAGGAGGCTCCTCCAGGTCAAGTATGAGTCAGGTTTGTGGAGATGCAAGCCCGCTGGTACGCAATAAAAAACATCCAAATTATTTTTACTAAAAGGTTATGCACTAGTGCGTGTGGACTGTCAGTTTACTCATCCTCAGTTGCAGTAGTTCAGGCTGTCTGAGATAACTCTGGGCTTTATTGACCACGTTTGAAAATGTGTTGGCACATATTTTCCCCCCAAATTCTTTTTTATCTTTTATGCATGAACAACCTTTCAGTGTTTCTTTTTTATTTATTTTTTGCATTTTAATTTGAGGTTAATGTTTGATTCTTTTTTTTAAAGTCCATGTTGTTTTTAAGTTATTTCACAATTAAAGTTGATTTTAATTCGCAAGAGCTTTCTTCTTTGTGGGTGTTGAAGCACATCAAAAGAATTAGGAGCACATAATTATTATTTTTTATCTTCAACTTATTTGAGGTCATATTGTGTAGTCTGCTGTAACGGATGAGATGGCGTTGGCATATTTGTGTCTGATGGGAGTCCGGTTGCAGATAGTGGCTGGCTGTGTGAACTCCAGTGCTCTCTGACTGGTGCATTTTCATGGAAAGCATCTCTTTAGGGGCTTGCAGGTTTTCAATGCGCTCATTTACACATCAAAACAGCACAGGAAAGGGATAGTGCTTGGAGCAGGGGGGGCATGGCACTGCAAAAGGAGGGAGGGAGAGCGGGCCAATGAAGGATGCTTTATTTTCTCTTTTCCCCTCCAGGGTGGGCAGGGGTTTAAGTCTACGAGGGCGCATTGATGCCATAATGATTGGCTTTAATCAGACCCATGACCAGATGGAGGGATTTATCCTCCACGGACAAAACCATGGAGTCAGCAGCTAATGTTGGATAACAGCTGACGCCTTTTTACAATAAATAAACCCTGAAAATCCAGAGCAAATAGACTTGTCTGGATTGTTTTAGACTTGACAAATAACGGCAAGATTTGTTATGGACACAAAAGTGAAAGTGTAGTCTTCTATTGTCCCGCTTTGGCCAAAAACTTGCTGCTGCACAGACTGACCCTCTTTGACCCACGTACCCTCCAAGCCAGTGGAGAAGAAAACATTGCATATACGCAGCCAAACTGAATTTTTCTGCTGTGACCGAACTTACTTATTCCTGAAATGTTGACATAGTTGAGCGATGGGGTGGGGTAAGTGCACTGGGTAAGTTGGCTGTTGATTGGATGGCAAGTCTCCAGCTTTTCGACCACAGGTGTATGTGGAAGGTGTTCTCTGGCGCCAAAGGAACCACAACTCAAACAATCCTTGCTTTTGGAACCAAAAGGCTTTTTTAACGCAATCTAAACTTGGGTTGGATTCCTTTACTTTGTGACACAGGGGCAATAAATAGATGTCACTGGCTTTGAAATCGAGGGGTCAATGACTCCTTGGCTGGTTTAACATAGTATTCCTCTTGACCTTTGAAGCAAATAACCCTTTTAGTCAACTAAGTGGAGAGGTATAAAAATAAATTCAGAGTTCCTGTGAAAATGGACAGGAAAAGACAAACTTGCCCTGTGTCCTTAACCCTGTGCTGTTGCCTCTTTCTATCTAATCAGTGTAGCTTAGCGCAGGTGGAACAGGCTGCTTTGTGTCTCACGCAGCCAGTGATTGGCCTCTGCGGGTCGTGTCACTGGAGTGTGAACTGGTGAGGCAGCACGTGCCCCTTTTTCAGGCGTCCATGAACTGGAACATGTGGCTAAAGCACCACCAGCCGAGGGTCTGGCTGCATGGAGCATGCTCCAACAAAAACACTGCCTTTTTCCCTGCTAAAATATGATCCGTACGGTGTCAGAGTCCAGGACTTGCAGAGCTAGCCTGCCAAGCCATGGACAATGTCTACAATAGCTGAGTAATGAAAACACAAAAATGGGAGGGAGGTTGTTGGTAGTTAATTCACACTGTGTTCTAAAGGAGGAAGGAATAACTAATTTGAGTTAACTGAGGCGTTGCATAGGTCCACACCACAGTGTAGAGTGGAACCACAGCCGGTTTACTCCGGACATAGAAGCCTACTTTGATTTATTCTGATGGAAGTGCTGTAAATTAACATGATGGAACTTCTAACCTCTATGGAAGTAATCTGTAGTGTACACACACACACACACACACACACACACATACACACATACACACTCACAGGTACACACATTCACTTCTGCGGACACTGGCTGTCTTAAGCTCATGGTCATCGTCACACTCTTTCCATACTGTCATCCAGTGCCATGTGCTCAAAGTCACACTGCAACTCACTATTACACGTGTAATAATAAACCCTCACCTCCATGGACTGTCAAACACTCTCATTTCCACAGTGTCCTGCTGCAAAACGACTTGCAGTGTGTGGCTGCAATTGGTGTTGGCACTTCAATGGTAAAAGTCCCGTAATGTGAAAGCTATTTATTTTCACTAATTTATGGACCATCTGAGTACATGGTGACTCTGGTGCATCATAAAAAGTGAAACGCTGGCTGCCAGACTGAAAGTGGGCTATTTATTTAATGAAAAATAATGCTATGCATAGTTTTCACTCTGAATCATCAAGCATTTAATACTAAATCATTAATGGCACATTGTTTCCATATTTAAAGAGTACACTTGTATTTGATTCTAATGAAATGGAAATATGAAAAGCCAAATGAAGCTATCCACTTGTATCACTGAATGACTTAAAATGAAAATGCCAAGCTCCCATCAAACATAAAAGCCAGACCAGAACTAAACGTGAATAGTTTTTAGTTTAGCTTAGTTTTTAATCCTCTCTTCTATGAATAAGCAGTCTGAAGTGCCTGAGCTGCTCTCAAAGCTGTCAGTGAAACCATGCAATAGGGTTGAAATCCACTTCAGATTTGTCCTCTTACATCAAAGTGCAGAGTGTTTGCACAGGGATCAAATTGAGCAGCAATGAGGGCAACAACACTGATGCAGGGGCACAGATTAAAACAGTCATTAATTAAATATATTCCTCTGCAAACTGCCACTGCATTTTAAAGATGGTGATGCAAACATTAATACTGCTGCGCTTTGTCACTCGATTCATCAACAATTCTCTTTGAGGATTATTGTTGGCGACGCCTCTGGGATAGAGCATGCTTCATGAATGCTACTCAACTGATAAATAAAGCATCCTTTGTGACAAATATAAATCACACATTTGTTGTCACCAAGATGACAACAAAAACACAATTACAAACATTAAATACACAATTTATTATTTTTTTCTAAATGCAAGAACTATGTTCTTATAAAAGGCACTTTTCCCTTGATCTTTAAACTTCAATAAATGCATCTAAACAGAGTCAAAGTGAACATAAATTAAATATATTTACAATAAATAACACATTTATACACATTTTTACAGTTAATCATGCCATCAACCACCTCTCCCTTTATAAAGAATATTTAGTCTTATTTGCTACACTGGGCAGAGGGCATGTCTACTGCACAAAACCACATGGAACAGAAAATATAACAATACTGAACACTGATGCAAGGAATACTGTGATAGCTTCTTTTAGTGACGCCTGTATGTGTCCCTTCATGACAGCAGCAGAATAACAGTCTTTGAGTTTGTCCCTTCACAGAGCACCGTGTACCTGAATGTTAGCCTGCATCACTCAGACGTGTGTGGGGTTGTCCGAGTGCAGCTCAGTCTTAGCCATGTGCAGGACCACAGCAGGAGACTTGTAGTGGCACTGTGTGCTGCTACAGCTCACACTGTTGCATGGCTTTCTATTACTAGTCCTGTCTGCCAGCTTCCTGCTGCACAGGCCCTGCCAGGTCTGCAGAGTCTTTGAGCTCCACACCCACACTCCACTGGTGATGCCCACCACCAGAGACATGAAAATCTTCAGCATGAACACTGCCACTGTGGGCACTGAGCTCTGCAGTGAGCAGTCACTGTTGTGGCTGTTAAAAGAGCCACACTTTTGTTGCTGTCCCCGGAGTTTCCAGTAGTCCATGTTTAGCCTTTCGTAAAAGTAACAGACTATCACACATGTGGCTGGCACAGTGTACAAGATGGAGTAGATGCCAATTTTCACCATGAGCTTCTCGAGCTTCTCTGTGTTTGTGCCCTCCGTTTTCATGACTTTTCGAATGTGGAACAGAGCCACAAATCCTGTGAGGATGAAGGAGGTGCCAATGACCAGGTAACAGGACAGAGGTATAAGGACAAAGCCTGTCAATGCCCCGGAGTCCATGCTGCCCACATAGCACAGTCCTGTGAGCTCGTCCCCTGCCACCTTCCTCATGGTGAGGATGATGATGGTCTTCAGTGCAGGGATGCCCCACGCTGCCATGTGGAAGTAGTTACTGTGAGCCTCTATAGCCTCATGACCCCACTTTTTCCCTGCTGCCAAGAACCAGGTGAGGGTTAAGATGACCCACCAGATAGACGAGGCCATGCCAAAGTAGTACAAGATGAGGAAGACAATTGTGCAGCCCGTGGACTCCAGCCCCTCCTGGATGATGTACAGCTCTCCATGCTCACGGTCACAGGCTATGTTTTCAGCACCAGCCACTGAGCGAATTATAAAAGCCACAGAGTAGACATTGTAGCACATAGAGAGGAAGATGATGGGCCGCTCTGGGTACTGGAAGCGGTGCGGCTCCAGGAGGAAAGTCAGGACAGTGAACGCAGTGGAGACAAAACATAAAATGGACCACACTGTCATCCAAATGAACGCAAAGTCCTTGTCCTGCTTTGACCAGAAGACATCCACAGCAGGGGAGCAGCGGGGGGCACACGACTGACTCTTCTCCACAAACTGAAACTTGTCTGGGTTTTCACAGGAGCCCATGCTGCTGCCCGGAGAGCGGTTCGTGTTGGTGCCAGGCTGCCGGGGACGAGGTGGCACGGGGAGCATGCCCTCGCCTTTCTTGCCCTCCGCCACTCTGGTCTCGTTCTCGGGAGCTTCCATGCACAGCGCGTTGGGGTCGTTCATGGTGGGCAACCTGGAGCAATCGAGCGAGTCCGGCCAGGTGTAGCTGAACTTCTTCATGATGGGGGCACATCTCTCCCGGGCCTGCTCGCACATGGGTCTGCAGGCGGGGATGGAGGTTGACACTTTGTCCGTGCACATGGGGGCGTACAGAGAGCAGAGGAAAAAGCGGAGGTGCACGTCGCAGCCATAAGCCACAAGCGGGGCAAACTCGTTCAGCTTAATCGCAGCCTCTTTCTGGTCATCGTGGTCCATGAAGTTGGGCATGCGGGTCAGATTGTAGCCGATGCCCTGGCACATGGGGATCACGATGGGCTCGCACTTCGCTGGTCGGTCTCGCTCCAAGTCGTACGAGCCAATCTCAAACGTGGAGCTCGAAAGCACCAGCGAACACCACAGACAGATGATCACCTTTAGAGGGCAACCATCCAGGCCCATGGTTGTGGTCATGAAACGGGTCACTGTCTATTTAAAATCAACTTGAAAGAGTCACAAACGCGGGGTCGCTTTACACCAAGAGCCCCGGTTTCCACATTGCGACGGCAGCTCCAGGCGTCACTTCAATTTAGCTCCGTTCAAAACACTTCCAGACGCGCAATAGTCCCATATACTTCGCTTGCAATAAAATAATTAACTCCAATGAGAATTTTGCTCCGTGCGAAGACACTCAGAAACTTCGACTGAGAATAAAGTTCACGAGTAAAACAGTTCGGCCGATTCAAAAGCAAATCTTCCGAACCGTGCGTAAAAAAGACACGTAAACGGTGCGTAAAGATGATTGTTGCGGTTCCAAAATAGATGTAGCGGGAAGATTAGTTGTCTATCTGCCCCGCTATTCGCTGTCTGCGTTCAGGCTCGACACTGAAGTTTGGAGAGCAGCTCAGTGGGACTTGAGTCGCAGAGAGAGAGAGAGAGAAAGGGGGGAGCGAGGGGTGGGCTCCGTGACGCGGACTTTATTTTCCCCGCTCACGAACCATTTGGAATAATGCACATAGGATCGTGGATCATCGACGGCGCAAAGGAGGTGGTGATGCTGCGTGAATGGACAGAATAATTAGCCCTGGCTGTGTATGAAGCATAGAAGACCTGTAAAACAATGCTGACGTTATAATTAGTATTTGGGTGTTCATCTCAGCGCAGTTTATCACACAGGAAGACACGTGTGTTTTAATATTCAACAGGGCTGCACAATATATCGCAAAAGTATCGATATCGCAATAATGATATCGCAACAAGCAAAATATGTTGCGGTAACACCAAAAAGTTTTCCATCTGATAGAAATGTTCTGTTGTCTGTCTGTAATCTAGCCTTACTAAATTAGCCTCGGTTTTGAATTTGTTGGTTTTTATTTTAACATAGTAGACAGGCATTATTGCATCAATTATAAGGCTGCAACAATTAATTGAATAATCGTTGACTATAAACAATAATTGCTGTCATATTTTCATGATGTATAGTTCTCTGGACAAAACAGACTGTAAAACACAACTTAAAAACTTTTATAACAAAGACAGTGACATTGTTAAAGAAAAATGGCAAAAAGAACAGACCCTTTCTGATTTTCCTCCATAATACACTTTATTCATAAATGTTCTCTTTCTAGAAGCTTCATTCACAATATTTCCTGACATTGAGGCAGTGCTCAGAAAATATCTGTTTTCACCTTCCCCCTATCCCCACCCACATCTCTAGTTGTGATTATTTGAGAATAAAAAAGAACACTCTGAGTGATAGATGTTAAGTTCTAAATTGTCACAAAGCCACTTTTTAAAAATACAAACATAAATGACAATCCACTACTTGTGGTGAAATGTGACTATGATCCGCCGTCAGTGGACCTGTGTACCAAGCCCTTTTAGATCAGCATTACGGTTTACAATGAACAAAATTTAAAATGATGATCTACTTTTTTATTTAAAGTTCGACATTAAGTGACTGAAAAAAGCATGATTAAAGACCCGTTGTGGAAATTCCCTTCCTTTGTTTTGAGGTTTGTATCAACTCAGTGGTGGGTACAGTAACCAAAAGTGTACGTAAATAAAAGTAATATTAAATAATAATACTCAACACAAAATACTAAATAGTAGTCCAAGACATAACTCAAGTAAGAGTAAAAAAGTATTTGGGGAAACTACTACTCAAGTCAAATTAATTGTAACTGTCTCGATGTAACCTCTGATTTATAATTTGAAGTTAATGTAATTGGAAGGAGAAAACATGATCAAAATCTGGTTTTTTCAAAGGATATACACAAAAATGAGAAAAACCAAATCATATCTGAAAGGAGCAGTGCAATCAACACATTTAAATCAGTTCATACTGTCAACATAAAGTTTTGTCATTTGTTTATCACAGTGGGAAGAATAACCAAAACCTTTACTCAAACGAGAGTACTATTGTACTATCAAATATATTACTGAAGTAGATTAAATGTCTGCAAACTGAAAACAAATCTAAGATGTACAATTTTATGAAACATTAGTCAAGTAAAAGTAGTGAGTAAAACTGAGTAAATGTAACCGAGTACTACCCACTTCTGATAATGCTCGGTTCCTAAACAGTTGACCTATTGGAATTGTAGACTACTAACCAGTGAAATGACTGAAGACATGACTAACTTAAATACAACAATTAGATCAACCAATCTGTGCCTAATAACAGTCAGCAGCATCTAAATAAAGACGTTATTGTTTCTTAAACACATTGTGAGTTCTTGGGAACAAATTGTTTAATACATTTCCTTTCCCATCTGCCAACCAAAGTTAAACAGAGTAGTTTATTTTTCTCCGGTTTAGAAAATAGGCCAGAGTTTGAGTAAAACGATAGTCCCAGTGGCATTGTACTGTTACTGAGTCATAATTACTCTGTCATCATTAGCACTAATGTTTTGAGACTTATTATTGACTCTTAGCTCTGACCTGAAGCACAGAGCTCCTGCAGCTCGTGAGGTACTCTGTGTTGGGTACTCTCTGTTCCCATACAAGGAAGGCTCCATAAAGTCAACCAGCTGGTGCTTATAATATCATCGTATCGTTTGATATTATGATTTCTTTCCAGCCCTAACCTGTGCCCCCTTTTCTGCAGGTCGAATGGCTCTTTGAGGATTCCTCTTGAAGGAAAGAATCAGCCACAAAGCCCTCACTTTCATGGTACGGCCCTTGCTTTGATTCACACAGTGCATGTATAAAGAGATGATTTGAATGATTAGGACTAAATAACCCAAAGTGATGCACAGAATCACATCTTACATGCAGAAAATGAATAGTGAAGTGAGCGTGCAGAGCATGGGGCCATTGTTTCCATCTAGTGGCTAAATGAGGAGAGCATGCGGCCTCACAGCTGTTGCCTTGAGCATTTGATCTTTTGTCAAACAGGGCAGGAACTCGAGGATTCTGGCCTCTCGCCCTGGAGAACTGCATTGGCTGTCAACTGCATACTGTCTCTATTAGCCCCTGTGTTTAAACTCTGTCCGCTCAGGGCAGTTTTGCACTTGTCTGCTCTGTGAATGGCTGTGTTGTCTCACACATGAACCAGTGCCAACATACTACGCAGAAGTATGCAGAACACAAGCTGTATCCTAGATTTGACCACTCAATTACACAGAGCATGCCTAAAGAGATTTAGATAAAAAGATGAATGCCACCCAGTCAGATAAATGCCCACATGTAGTCCAGTTGTCATCTGAGATTAGCAAAAACAAAGAATTTGGCTTCCGGTACAATCATTTGGAAAACTGCAATTTGGAAAACTTACAATTCACTGAGCTTTTCTCCACCGCACAAATATCACTTTATAATACAAAATGGGAGAGATTTTATTCTCAATGAGGTTCTCCAGGTTGAATAAAGGTTAAATAAACAAAGATCAGTGGTGGCACAGTACAAAGTACAAAAGTAAAAGTACTATAATTAAGTAAAACTATTAGGTATTTGTACTTTACAGTGGATACATACAGTTTACTTTTACTTCCTCTGAGACAGTACGTTTTTGAACTGGACTGAAAAGTAAGTCATTTGCTTCTGTCAACCCAAAATGTGTACAGTTCTTTATTAAAATTACTCAAATATTGCTTTATTAGTTCTCAAAATCTGTGTTCTTCTTCTTCTTCTTTCTCTAAAACTATGGTTTTAATTGGGTTCACAACTTTTACATAAGTAGACTTTAATGTAATACTTTCACTTTAACTCGAGTAATGTTTTTGCTTCTGTGTCTGTTCTTTTACTTAAGTAACAAAACAGAGTACTTCTTCTACCACTGACAACGATATCACTACTGACAAACTAACTATAAACTATAAAAGTTCTTGGTTCCAAATTGCCATAGTAAATACATTCAATAATAGTTAAGCAATGGGATATTTGTGCCAAACTTTCCAGCTAAATCAAGTCATTAAATACAAATGCTAATGCCTATAAAACATTAGAACTTATTTCTTTTAAATGAAGTGTGAAACTGCTGCTGCTGCACTGACTTTATCATCATGGCCTGACCTTAAACAAGGGAGTTAAAGTGTGCACATTTATCAGATCTAGAAACAAGCGAAAACAAAAAGATTGAATGCGCCGAAATTCCAGACGATGATATCTTACTGTACGTCATCACCAAGTCTCGAATACGAAACGCTTTTGACTGAGTTCTACTTTTGCTCTGCAGCTCGCCACTTAAATGTATTTTACCTCACACGTCAAAGACTAAAGGGTCATCGGAGAGCGCGAGTGAGAGTGTGCCCTTAGAAGGCCTTCCATTACCACCGCAGAGATACTGTATCTCTCTGCAAGGTAAGACGCACACATCAGGATGCATTAGTGTCCGGGCCACTTCGAGTAAAAAGCGCTGGTGTTTCTGTTGGAACACTTTGCGCTAAATGACCTCTATGCTTATACCAGGGCTTAAGTGGCAGACCATGCTAATTATTTACACTAGACCTCGTTCCATTTGGACATTGCGGTAATTCCATACACTGTTCATGCGTTCCTCAGGCCATGTCCACCACGAATCAATACCATTACGTTGCTTATTAGTTCAGGAGACTCGAGGTCTGACCGCACCACCGCTCTTTATCACCCTTCACTACAATACAAGCCTATTGTGCTCCCCTAGTGCGCTTTTATTACATCTAATTACGCTGTTTTATTCTTGACCTTAACTGCACATGGTGAAAGAGTAGGGATATTTGCAACCAACTGTTTGATTTTGCTGGCTGAGAAGTGATTTGTATAGAGAGGGTCAGAGCTGTTTATTTTGCAATTGAGTAAGGCGAGTGGTTGGGTGCTATTTATTGCTGGCTTATGTTTTTTTTTTGTTCACAATACAGCCATGTGCCAAGTCTTTGTAATAACCAGCCCCCTTGAAGAATCCCCTGCATCTTTTATTTCACACATTTGTCAAGCAGTTCGTGGAGTGTGGGGCTTGTAATTACTACCTCTTACTTATTGGTTATCAAATATCAGGCACAAAGCTATAAACATCTCGGCGAGAACAATGAGAGCGTGACATTACAACGGGAAAGACGCGGGCTGTCTCGGATTGTTATGAATGTAACTGGAGACAGCTCACACTTTAAGCACTACATCTGGACCAGTGTGCCCTCTTTGACAGCGAGTAGAATGGAGAATTGTCAAGGCTCGGATCATGTAATTATGTCTTTGTTCGGCGGCGTGTAATTCGCGGAGCGCTGGCAGATGCAAGAGGCCGCAGGTAGAAGTTAGACGAGCACTTTTTCCTTGTTTTTAATGACAACTCCAGAGAAATGATGTGTATTTAAGTAGCATACCTCGCTGCTTTCCAAATCCACATTTTGAAAATATTATTTGCTTTAATGAGAGCACCACTCATTTTTTGCTGTTATGTAATTTTTTATAGCGCTATTAGGTGACAGAATGAATGGGACCGATTCATCACAGGGGCCCATCTGGGTTCCTCATCCACCTCTGTTTTGGAACAATGTCCTTTATGGCTTATGGCAGGTAACAATGGCATAGCGCAGTTTCCCCAAATGTCGGCCTTACAGCAATTAAATAGCGGGACCTACTGTTTTTGGTGTTGCTATTAGAGCCTACTGAATTTCTACTCTACGGAAAAATAGTTCAGATTGACTATGTTTGATATATTTATAGTTGAACTGTTGTAGTATTTACAGAAAGAGTAGAAACTAGGTTGACCGTTTAATCGCAGCATTCAACATACAGTGTGCATCGTCTGTGCAGAGGACCTCAAATGCAAAAGTCCTGTGCCTCAAAAGTGAGTCTGTTGGAGAACACGTCTGACTTGGATGCATGATTGTTTGTGTAGAACAATAACAGTCATTTCTCGTTCCACCAAGTTTGCGAAATGTCAAACTACATGAAGTAGCCCACTGTAGTGTGAGGAACATAGTGTTTATAATCCTTTGGCACAGCAGGCCTGTTTGACGTTTGCAAAGTAAACAGTAACAAACTGTATTTGAAAAAGAACAGAGATAAATGTAATTGCCGTGTTAATAAAACAACTGTGTCCTTATAAGTTTGACTCTGTTTTAATATCGAAAACAGGTCAATATCAATAGAAAATGATGATACTTGTTTTATTAAGACTCCAGACATTCATAAAGCTGATGTACCTGATTTTCATACCATGAGGAGGAAGTATATTTAATCTATCTATCTCATCCCTTGCTCTCACAAACATTTTGTATTCACATGCATTCATTTTCAAGTGCGTGGACGGCTTTGGAACAGCTTTTTCAGACAGAAAAATTAAGATGAAGTGGACCACCCAAGTGTAGCCAATCAGAGCGCTGCTTTCAGCCCTTACTTCCTGGTTGACAAGAAATAATGGACTTTATTATTAGCTGCAGACAGCACGCAGTGGTCTCATTTTGTCACAAAGTTCTACTTTTGCAATCTACTCTTTGGGAGAAAACAAAACATTTACTCATTTTAAAAGAGTCAGGTATATATTATGTAAAAAGTCAATGTTATGATGTGTTCCCTTGTCACTAACTTAAAGCATGTTTGAGTAATCCTGTATTGTCCCGGGTTTGAAGCTTCAGTGCTCAGAAAATTCCTATTTTCACCCACTGCTCTGTACTTACTTGCGATTATGCAGAGGTTTTAGATTCCGGTTCACACGTAGGGCTCAAAACAATACAAAACACATAAATGTAAATACAATTGCTTTGAAGAGGCGGGCTTTTCAGTTCTGCACTTTTGAAAGGAAGTCAATGAACCTGGCTATTATTAAGCTGTTTTAGATCAATACTGTGTGAACAAAATCTAAAATGATGATCTACGTATGCAAAATACACAATAAAAAACACAATCTTTCTCCTTTAAATATAGAATAAACCTTCGCATATTGAGGTTATAAATATCTGTGATAACTCAAAATTCAAAGTAGTTAATTGGCCTCTATGTACCTAAATGTAATGAAAGGAATATCATAATGCAGTGTTAAGGCAAATAAATTGGAAAGGGAATCAGTTTTGCACATACTTGCCATCACTTTGTTAATAGTTAAGCACTTGGTACACAGCAGCTGGCTTCTCACTGTGCACAGCCCCAGCTCAACTGTCATATTGAAATAGCTCAAAATGATATCTGTGGGAATTAGACCAGTCTCTAGATTATACACATGCTTCCAAGTTACAAAACATATAAAATCGTGTCTGAAGTCGCTTACAAGTAAATGTCTAAATCTGATTTCTAAGATTTCCTTGTTTGTAAAGGAGCTACAGGATGTTTACCTGAACTCCTAAGCGACCATAAAGGTGAAATGTCAACACACTCTTTGCTCAGCTGTCTGTATAAAAAAATCCAAGCACACTCTGTCTTTTTAATTACCAGTGACCGTACACTGTGGTAGTATTAACAAATTACGCAGAGTGCTCGGTAAATCTGCAGTGCGTTTTCCATTTTTCCGTCATAAACTACTGAACGCTTACAGTGTGTTTAAAAAGTCTGATGATATGTGTCTATGTTTATGTTAGGGGAAAAGCGACTGGCCGGAGTTTGGATGAGTAAAATGTCTCCGCTTTGTTTTTGAAGGCTGGAGTTTCGAGGCACACTTGCGTCCACTCTCGCGTGTCCTTGGGGAGCAATGCAGTTGAAAGCAATACCAGTATATGCGTAGTGGAAAGGACCGGGGGTGTTTTGAATGGCGGAGGAAAAAGACAGACAGGATTTTATGGACGGGAATAGGATGTTAATTACATTGTCTGTGTCAATAGTTTATAATATTTTCCAATTGTTTGTGCACTTCATAATTGCAGCCATAATGTACCTACGTTCTACAGACACATCTATTTCAAATGCACAATATTATGCTTTTTTTCTGAACTGAACTGTAACTGTAAGGAGATAATTTTACATTTTGTTTATTGTATATCACAGTATTGATCTAAAATGGCTTAAAAATAGAAACCGGTCCATTGACTTCCTTTATGGATGGTGACATTTCACTGTAACAAGCAGCAGATGATAACTTACATGTTTTTGAAAAGTGGCACTGACATTTCAAACTCTACATGTTTCACTTTAAATCTTAATTTCTCAGCCAACACAGGATTACTCAAACATACAAGAATCAAAATACAACTTGAGTAAACTAATGATGAGGAAACGCTGTAATAAAAAAGCTTAAACGATCATTAAAGTAGATTTTGAATAATATGTCCCCTTTAACTTAAGCAAGGTGAAAGTCTGATGGTGATAAAAACTGAAGGAGAAAGAATCTTACCGACAACCTTCGCCAACTGCGGCCACATTTTACAACGGCCCATGTTTCCCTCCAACGTGAGCTCTACAATAATGTGGCCGATTCAGTTTCACTGTGGGTCAGAGGGCAGTCGAGTGACCAGGCTTTAGCCCAGACTGAGGGCTAAAATTGGACCGTGCGCAGAGGTGAATGCAGCAAACGAGTTACGCTTGTCTTTTTGTCATGAAGAGTGCATTTGACTTGTCAAGGGCAGAAATTTAACCGTGTGTGCTGTATAATAAAATGAACAGTATTAATTTCATTCCAGGATAAAATGAATAAAGCTTTCATAACTTGTGAATCATGATAATGTCAGATTTCACAAAGATAATGGCATAGTTATTCATTCACTCTTAAAATGACTTTCTTTTGTGCATAAGACAGTCACAGTAATTCTAACTAATTTACTTATTGTTGTATAAATTATAGCTGATACAATGTATTTTGGGGCTCATTATTTATTGTGCATACATTTTCTTACACCAGTAGTGAACATTTTGCTATTTTTGGGGGATTACGACCCAATTTGAGCTGTGGAGTGTCAAATAAACAACTTCTACGACAAATAATAGATACTAACTAAGTGCTAAAGTGTTTCATTTGGCTTTTTATATGTGGCAGAACATATTTTTATGATATAAATTTAGAAAAGGGTTTATTTTAAGTTATTGTGTCAGTGGCATAAAGTAGTTTCAATATTATCACGATATTTTCTGTGGCAATGTATCACACTTGTTATGATGACAGGCCTTTTTGTGCATTTGATAACGTACAAAAAAAAAACTCAATCCGAATTATTACTACATCATGTTTGTCATACAACTAAATTTAACTGACTCTTAAATCTGAATACATGAGCTGGCTGTCCTTTCTCCCATGTCTTACAATCGGAAAATCATACTGCTCGTTTGGAAACGGGACAGTGTGTGAATGGATTACTTCTCACAGCTGCGCAGACGCATATCTAAGGAGCCGCCACTCAGAGGTCAGTCCTATTGCAGACTCGCTCGGCCCTTTTAAATCACTCACATGTCAGGGCCGCGAATAGCCAACCAATCGGCTCAATTAACGCCGAAATGCTCCTGAATCTTTGTCCTTCTGCCGCCCGTCACCACTTCCTGGTGTCTCAGATCTGCAGGGCGTACGACGAACCTGACCCGTGGCCGACTGGGACAAACCGACGTTAAGGTCTATCCAGCTCTAGCCGCATAACTTCAGCCTGCACTCACTCGGTACTGTAGAATCCCTGCCGGGCCTATTTTTGTACATCACATCCTGGCAACGCACATGGGAAAACAGGCCCCCGCCCGCGCTATCAGTGTATCCAGTGTTGTCTGCCTTCGCACTGTTCTGGCCTCGTCTGATGTCGGAACGGGGCAGAGCATAAGATGCCTCGGATAACTGAAAGATGGCGGCTCTAGATAGCTGGAGAGCTTGAGCATGTGTTTTGGCAACAGCAAGGCATTTGTTGGTGTTGATGACTGGGCATTCTTCTCAGAAATCTGGGCAAGCTTAATTAGTCCATAGTGTAGGCCGTGGGGTTAGCGAATAATTATCAACATGAAATGAAATGGAGTATTTTTGGACTTTGGGGTTGTTGCAGTGACATAATGAGGTTGACATGATGCTTTATTTGGACTTGGAATCAGCCGATGACTCAATCAAAAAGGGCAAGTGGTGAGGGCCTTAACAATAGAACACTTCATTGTCTATATACAACTTTGCTCTTCGGTGGCCTCTATCTAAACTGATTCATGCACGAGATCGTCTGCGTTGAGAGTAAAACATATGCATATGCAGAAAAGTGTAGATTTTTGTTCATACAGTTCTAGACATGTCTGTGGTTTTTGCATAATGTGACAGCTGCATTAACTGTGGTGGCCGTGAAAGTCAGCAAATACTTGAATTAAGTGTGTGAGCTTTAGGAAGATTAAACCAACCATTTCCTTTGGTTTCATTTGTGTCCATTTGAGTCATAGAGTATGCACTTTCTCAGGGATATTTCTACAAAAAACAGCATATGTTATAAATGCTATTCTATCATTTTATTAATATATTAAACATCACTAATGCATTTAGATCTAACTAACCTGGAGCTAAAACTGTGTTCCTGTTTCATGCAATGTCTCATGTTACTGTTTTTGTGGTTGACCTAAAATATTTGGTATAACAAATGCTGTGCAGACCACAGTGTTGTTGTTGGGGTGAGCAGTGGGGTTTTTGTGGAGTGGAGTTTTTAGATAATGTATCTTTCATAGAAAAATAAATGTGGTCCATGTGAGATCTACCACTGTTTGGTTTGACAAAAATATCTACTGTACATAATCATGTTGTCACATTCCATCATTCCTTTCACTGATAAACAAAATAACCACTAAATATTTGTGTGTGTTCCTCACAGTGGACACAAACTCCTCACCGAGTGACAGTGTTCTGCAAATAGATATTGCATTATCACCTCTCCTACCTGAACAAACATTTAGAGATGCAGTTACCGTCATGAGTGACTGTTGATGGAACCCAGGTCAGGGACTCTGCGTGCTACTTCCTGTTTTATCTTCAGATCAGTTTTATCAGTTTGTGTTTATCAGATTCAGGACAATCCTCCAGTGTGGCTCCAGGAAGTCAGATTCACCATCCATGTTTAGCTTAGAGCTGAGCCGAGAGGGATCACCAGCGATAACATGAAGTTGGCCAAAAGTTACACGTGCAGTCTAAAGGCTGGCTGCTGCTTCCAGTTTGTCTGAACTTCTTTATTCCTTCAGTTTTCCTTCCTGCAAACAAAGCAAATCATGATTTATGTAACTTAATTTCTGTAGTTTATCACTAGAACCTTTCATTGAATAAAGTGGCCGTCTGATCATCTGCCGCTGGCAGGTGTTCAGAGATGGCATCTGCAAAACTGTAATCATATGTTTTCACTTTTTTCAGACGAAATAGACATTTTGCTTTGTTTGTAGTCTTTTGTTTGTAGAAATATGTCCCCTGCATTTGACCCGCATCCTTCAATGCCACAGGCCTGTTGTGTCCAACTCGGCTGTTGCTTAAGTCTGAACCAATCCTCAACAAAAAAGCAAACAGTAAAGAAAAAAAGCCATTGCTTGTTTGGCTAACTTTTTAACAAATGACAAATTGAGAAGGTTTACTTAAAGTACATGTTAAATCAACATGGAGAGGGCCACAGTGCAGTTGACAACCAATCAGAAAGCTTGCAGTGAACGTTTTCCTCATCCAAGAACTTACTTTGAGTCAAAGTGCAGCACATGCTGTGATTGGTTGATCTTCAAAGACATTATCATTAGAAGTTATCTTAAAAACAAAACACTAGAATTTGACACAAAATCTCTGCTCATGATGTTAATCTAATTGTAAAATGTCCTAATAAATTATTAAAATGTATGCTTTCCAAATCCCTCCCTCCCTCGACACATGAAGAACATTAAATGATGTAGAAGTTTGAACAGTTCAGGTTTGCGTCAGGATGCCAACGCAGAGCTGAACCACGCTTGAAGCTGAAGTATAAACCAGTCTTGATAATAATGAGTTGCACCGTTTACTCCTCGTTGACTCTTTTATTCATTCATTCATTCATTCATTCATTCATTGTCTCTCATTCAACAGCTGAATTTCCAAAGTTATTAACAATCGGGACAATTACGGTAATTAAAACAAGCTGCATTTGATTGCAGGCCATCAGCCGTACCCCAGATGACGAGAGAGCGAGACAGACAGACGGAGACTGTGTAGTGATGATGATGAAGCACAAATTCCTCATACCATTTGTCATGTTTTCATGTGTTTGGCCATCACACTTACACACTGTCAGCTGGGGGCCCGTGGAGCGAGAGAGGAGCACAGGGCCAGAGCCTGTCTGCGTGCATGCCACAGAGAGTGCGAGTGACACATGTTCCACAGAGCCAGCGAGCCCCGACACATGGCGCACCAAACCACAGATAAAGACAGAGGAGCCGTGGAAGAGCGGGCCGTGAGAGGAGGCTGCAACAGTTGAGACGTCTGGGGGGCTGAGAGGAGTGGTGCGAGGGAGAAGCTGCAGGACAAGCTCAGGGATATCAGCTATCTGTGACCTGCCGATGCCCCTCCTCCTGCATCTGCCCTGGCACTGGGACGGCCTATTTATAACCTGTGGAGAGATGGGGGAATCAGGTGGAGTCTCCTCTGGACGCCGGCCCATTTTGAAGGGTGTGTGTGTGTTAATGTGGGGATGTGTGTGCATGTGTTTACAAGGCTGCAAAGTTGGCATATACTGTGAATGTCCATAGCTGATAAGGACTGATGGGGAAAGTCCAAAGACGAACAAAGACGGAAGATTCATGAAAAAAATGCGATATGTAGCAACCTTTTTGAATGTTGTAAGATTATGACGCAACTGATGTATGAAAAGCTGAAATAACAAAATAACATTTATCCATCAAAGCTATAATCAATTGGAAATAAAAGAATGAAACACTTTGAAGGCTTGAAGACAAGGAATATCACAAGATCAAATGTTACTGTTATAATTATAATGACAAGAAACCTCACAATATAAGATTAGATTAGGTTAGATCTACACATGCAACTCACAGAGTAAAAAACAGACAAAAAACAAAGAACAATGCAATATCACAATTCGAATGGCAGTAGGGATAAGAGAGTTCCTGTATCTAATAGTTCTGGATTTGGGCGCACTATTTCTGCGGCCGGACAGAAGCAGCTTGATTAGAAACTATTATTCACAATCATTGAATAATAAGTGACATCTGCAATTTTCTTTCATTCTAATGCTTTACTCTTCCAATAGTTTAGGACTAATAAGATCAAATTGAGCATTTATTATACCTTTTATTGTTTTGTGTTCATGCAGCTCTTCAGAAACGGTTCTGTTTATGAAATGTGCTATGCAAATAAAGTGGAATTGGACAAAAAAACAGCCACATTAAACAAACACTTTATATCTATGTTTACATTTTGAAGTGAAGTTTGAAAGGAAATGACTTAATTTGCTTCTAAAATAGTGATAATTATCAATTTTTAGTTGTTACGATAACATTGTGACCTGAACAATCACGATTATCTCTTAACAGAATAACCTTTACGTCACTATTGGCGTCATTGAAGATCTGCGTTTAATGTGTGCTATAAATTTGACAAAAATTGACCAGTCCAAAACCATGCTGTTACATTAACCAACAAAACTGTGATCTGTAAAATATCCAGACAGTGTACTATTTCTTACTTGGACCATTAAAGACCTTTCCGGGAACTTCTGTGCAAATCCAACCATTACTTTAGAACTGTCCGTGGTCAACAAACCAACCAACTAAGTAACGACTATGAAAACAAACTCTTTGGCGCGGATCATTTATGGCGAGTTTTAGTTTTTTTTATGAATGACATTTATTGACTGCAATACCACAAGTCAAATGTAGAAAAATTACTTGGAAAAAAAACTGTTAAATGCTGGATTTTGCAACCAAAGTATGAAGAAGGCCTGACCAAATGGCACGTTTGGTAAATTGTCATCAGAGTTCATCCTCATTAACATTAGCGTCCTCTCCATCGCAGCTCTTTACCACCTTTTAAACAGCCTCATTTGGCATGCAGTTTGCCACGAGGCTATCATGACCGAGGTGTAAGGCTAAACCTGCGCTAACACTGGATAGCTAATGGGCTCATCCATCACACAGGAAATGAGACGGGCTTTCTCCCCCGCTCCGAGCCCAGACGCACTCACAAACCCCGCAAATTATGTCCGAGCTCTCCAACCGGGCTATCCTCTCTTTATTATTCTTACTAAAACAAGGGTGCCCTTCTTAGTCCACCTAATTTATCCAGTGTCTCATTTCGGAATAAAAAAGTCCCCCCCACAAAAACTGAATCGTGAGGAGTGAGAAGGTCATTGTGGTTTGAAGGCTCCAAACCTCAGCAGCAGCCTGTATGTGAGGGCTGAGGCCAGAGGGTCCAGAGGAGGCCCATTCACCCTCGGCTCGGTCAGGCTTTGACGTGGACGAAAACACATATCCATCAGGAGCACAGTTTACACAACCCCGGCATTCCTACGTTTTGTAATGTGCGCACTACCGTTTTAGAAGACGGCGGATTTTTGTGTGAAACTTGGCTGGATTCTTTCTGATGAAGGGGTCGTAGAAGTCTTGTTTGCATCTTTTACTGGAAGGCCTGGCACGAGACAACAAACAAGACAACACATTTTGAACTGTGATGTAGGATAATATTGGAACGACCTTTTGCCTCTGACACAACGACCTTAAAGCAGGCTAACCTTAGTAAACCCTTTTCAAAGAACCATATCGTAAAGAAAACATGAGCTGCAATAAATAAATAGCACAATAAATCTCACGTGGTTAGTTAGAGTCCATGTTATTGACATAACTTATTCACAACTCTCTGCCCCTCAAATCTTAAATATATGTATAGAATATATGTATATAAATACATAATAAATACATAAAATATATGTATATAAATGCATAAGGAAAAGGAATTCAGAATCAGCAGGCCCATACAGGATAGGAGGAGTTTAAAAAAGTATTGTTGCACCTTTCATATCTTGAGCGATAAGTGGATGTGTGACAGGACTGCCTCGTTAACAACATTTTGAAAAAGCACAACAAGGGACTAACACCAAAGGCTGGAGAGTCAAATATCAGCATTTAGAATTTCTGTTTGTGGTTACAGAGAACATCATGGGATTTCTTTGGACTTTATGATATTCAAAATAGTCATCTAATTATTGTCGACACTTTTTGTGTGACAAAAATATAGGCAAAAATATTCTATAATAACCTGTAATTATTATTTGGAGCACTGCACTAAATACGGTTTTAAATAAATGTTGCATGGTAGATTTCATTCACAGTTCTTCCTAAAATAATTTTTATGTTTGCCCAAAAATATATCCCATAGCACCTCCCAAGGGAGGCGTCCAGTTGGCATCCCGAACAGATGTGCGGGGCACCTCAGGTGCAGGTTCAGCATCACAGCAATGAATTTAAGTCTCTGAAGCCAGACCGAGTTTTGCCATCACAGGAAAAGCTGACAAACATTAACATGCTTACAACACATTTCCTGCTTTTCGTAGAATAAAACACTCTATAAATAGAAGCAGATGAAGTGCTGTGGTCTCATTTTCACCAGAATAAATGCTTTTACAATAGATCTGTGCTGGGACAACACAGAGTTTACTTCATTATGTACAAAAATCAGGTATTAACTATAGATTTGTTTTTACGTTTCAAAACCATAAAAATCAGGTACAGCACCTTCAATGGTGACATATTATATTTTTTTCTTTTTAAAAAGTGGCTCTGTGACATTGTAGAATCTTACACATGAATCTTAATTTCACAAATAACCACAACTAAATACAGGGATGTGGGCAGAGATAGATGAAGGTGAAAACAGGAATTTTCTGAGCACTTGTTGCAGGACAATACAGGATTACTCAGACATGCATTAATTAATCAAAATACAACTAATGATGAAGAAGCACCGTTGTTTAAAGTTCATTAAAGTTGATTTAGCATAATATGTCCCCTTTAAAGCCTAATAATACCTCTTTGTAACACTGAATCTATATTGGGTAAGTGCTCCGATCGGGGAAATGTCCTGGCGCACGGAACCTTCTTCTGATGGTAAAAGGTGTCTTTGATTCAGTCTACCCACAAGTCAGTGTGTTTTCCTTAGGTAGGTGAATATAAAAAAGCACAGGTTCCCAAATTACTGTCAGTCAAAGACGTTCTTTCTCTCTCTCCCGCCGCCAGCCCCGCAGACTCCGGGCCCTTCCTGCTTCCACCAGCAGCAATGGGGGCTTTCTCTTGTTTCCTGGTGCTGGCAGCGCTGGATAAACACACAGGCTTCCCCTCATATAAAGGCTCAATTCTTCTCCATCATGTTTAAATATGGATACAAAGAGAAACTTGTATGATAATTTTTGGCATATGGTGGTGGGGGTCAACCGAGGGGTGCATGTTTGCATAAGAGAGGGGGGAACACTGGCGAGACAGAGTTGTGCCTTGTTCTTAAACTTGTCTAAGATTTTGAACTTTTGTTTCATGCAAGACCGGGCCGATGCCATCTTGACAGGAGCGGCTGGAAAAGGTGAGGTTTAACGAACACTTGCCTCTGTTAAGTTTGTGTCTTGCTGATGTGATAAGAGTCGACAAATAAAGCAGTTATGTTACAGGATTCAAAGACTGTGGAAATGCACTGAGTTTAAACAAAGACTTAATTGGTCAAAGTCTAGCAAACGTTCCGGGCTGGTGGGCCTTCAACAATCCATCTCTCATCTTTGATTTTGTGTGATGCGGTAATGGAAACAGAGCCCCAATCTGGCTCATTGGTCGGAACATGCCAGAGATGATAGAGATAGGCTGGATGATAGTGATGGCCCGCCGATAGCCCCCAGATCACCTTACTGCCCCAGTGCCAACATAGCTGCAGCTAGGCAAGTGCAAGCCCCTGAGGAGAATGATGTTACCCTTCACGGATGCTTCAAAGGCGGCTGCAGCTTCCCCTCAAACACAAAGGAACCCGCCAGCCTTGAAATACAAATGAGTGGCTGGCTTTAAGCTTATTGCTAAATATAAATACAACTTGCCTCAAAGAGTAAAGAAATATCCACAACGTCAGTATTTAAATATATGTTTATTGGAAAAGCTTGGGTTTCCATCTGTTTAGAACATTTGCAAAAACATACATGCTGTAAATATACTTTAACCTTGTCACAATGGTGCTTCTTCTACATTAGTTTTCTCAAAGTGTTATTTTGATTGATTTCTGCATGTTTGAATAATCCTCTATTGTCTTTCAACGGTGGCTTGAGTGCTCAGAAAATTCCTGTTTTCACCTTCCCCCTATCCCTGCCCACATCCCAAGTGTTTGCAATAATTTGGAGAAATTAAGACTCTGAGTGATACATGTAGGTTCTAAAATGAAAACCTGTAAAATCCGCTGTTTATGATGTAAATGAAAATCCGCTAGGTAAAATACGAAGAGGCCGGGCTTATCAGCTGTACAGTTTTGAACAGGAAGTCAATTTTAAGCCCTTTTAGATCAATATTGCTGTTTACAGTGAAGAAAATATTCGCCCACTTTTGCCTCTTTTTATGTTTATGATCTGCACTCTTGTAGTAAAGGGACTTCCGGTTTGACGCGAACGGTGTTCACGCAAACACGAACGAGGGAAAAGTTACTTGCTAAAACATTATATAAAGTACTCTGATTTGTCTAAAATGTTTAATGTACACGAGCAAAAACAAGTCAGCAACGCACAGATTTCCTGGGCGGCCTGAAAACAGTTTTTTAGTTCGTGTAAAACTTAGTTTGTGTGCCCTGTGTAAACTACAACGGAAAAAGTCGGTGGCGCCCACGGCAACTTCCGGAATAAGATGAACAAAAATGATGATGTGTTATGTTATAGTTCGTTGCTAAGCCCCTAAAAAAACTCTCCTTTAATAAATACAAATTTAAAAAAATGCTGCCTTTGCCATTTATAAAAAAAACAACCTAAAATACAACACAAAACAACACAAAAATATATTCTGACCACTTTTTTACATTTTTCAACTGTAAGTAAGTATCAGCATGGTCATGTTCACTATTTGCTAAACACAAAAATATTGACAAAAAAATCACAATGCAGTTAAGCAATCTTTAATTTTAGTAACTGCGTATAATATAATGTTGAGTTGTGTCATGAAAAATATACATATTAGTCTGTTTGTGTGTTGACTTTGTATGGTACGTTATCTCATCGTTATCACGGCTGGAAATGAGACGGGAAACCACAACATTAGTCAGTATCTGGCAATGCCGCTCGTGCTGTGAATGTGCTGATAATGCAGATTAGCAGCAGGTTTGGTATGTGACTGTGGAGGAGGTGGACGGAGGTGAAAAGCGAGATAAAACTACAGTACAGCGTGCCAATGAATTTTGCGTTACGTGTTATGCCGATAAACCTCTGTATCTTAATCGCTCGCAGGCCGCTTATATGTTTGGAGACTGGGGATGATTGGCAGGCGGCGGTGCAGTTAATAAAGCCAGTCATTCTTCTCCCTGTCAGGATATAGAGTGCACATTCACCCACTGCCAACTGACACAGCCAGGCCTCCGTTTGCTCAAGTGCACATATAAAATCCTGTTTCTTTTGTAATTGTCCCAAGACACGATTTGATATTTTAATCCCACCTTACCTTACCCAGCCCCCCTCCCCCCGAACTTCCAACAAATCTGGAAAAACAACACATTAGATTTACATTTGGCTAAATATATTTCACTCTGATTTATTCCAGTGTGTCTGGAATAAGCGGAGAAGTCCACATCACACAGAGTAAAATGACCTCAGAGGGAACTATTGACAACTGCGGCTATAGTTGGATCACTGTACAAGATTTCCAGCGAGATAAAACTACAGAGGAGCTTTGTTAGACGCACCAACCTTTTATAAAACCTTACAATACGACACAACACAACACAACACTGACCTTGTTTCGATATTTGTTCTGCTTGAGACTGCCTTGACTACAATATTTGGCTGCCCCGTTTAAGAACATAACGTACTGGAATATACAACTAATCATAAGTAAGTGCCTTAGTGTATCTTAGTTCTCGTCTGGTTACCTTTTATTGTGAATTAGAAAATATCAGTTATTGTTATATCATTTTTGGCATGATGAATAAAAATGTCAAGGTTTTGAGCTGATGTGTCATCAAGTCTTTGCTTTTTACCAACATTTTTTGCACTTATCTGTGTAATTGTGAGACACTGGACCAAGCCTTTCTCCACAGATGTTGATTTTGTAACCTTTCATCCCTCTTCTGAAGCTGTATCATGCAAAATGTAACAGTTATGATTGGAAAAAGTTCCCGTATGTTGATGCTGTCGACCATTTAAGATTTCTGACCTTGATAACTTGCCGGTTGACTAAGGATGTGGTTGCATCGCAGCATCCTCCTGCACAGAAAAGTATCCTTTGGGTCACACGTGCATGACGGACTGAACTTCCTGCCCTCACGTACAGATGATAGACTGAGGCTAAAGCTTAGGGAGGACGATAAAACGCCCCTATGCCAAACTGTACGACTGAAAACTGATCTGAGAGATAATAAGGATCTAAAAAACACTAATGTTCAGGTTTCAAGCTGCTAGGCCTGACTCATAACAACCGCCTTGGTGCAGCGAGCATCAAAGAGGAAGCTTAAATGAATTAGACATGTGGAGGAGTGTGAGATATGGTTGGTGAGAAAAGCAGGAAGAAAACACACCGAGCCTCCTGAGTGTTTCCAGGGAGGACTTTTTACATTTTAGTCTGTGTGGTCAGATGTTTATTTGTCTGATGTTATTATAAGCACACTATTTCAATGAATCATCTTTTGATTTTGTGAAATATATGAGTAATCATTGTACACTGGTGTTTAGTTTGGTACTTTGAATGAATTTGTTTGCATTTGCTCACAGGGTGTATGGAGAACGGGGATGAATGGAGTGAAAGACAACCAACTCTCCTTTGGGCAGCCCAAGTAAGTAAATTTGTAGAGTTGCCTGCTTTGAAAACATCTGAAGTTTGTTCACACTTCCTTAAAATAAAAATTACCCAACAAGCCATTCTCAAGCCAGGTAAGTTAACAGATACATTTAAATATGTATGTAGTAAACATGCCCTCTGGGAAGGTCAAGGGGAGCTTTTTTGCCTTGTTTATAAAGGTTTTGCAACACATCTGCGTTGTAAATGGCCAAAAACGATCTTTTGATGAGAATGTGTTAAAAAGAAACTTGTAACTTATCCATTGCCTTTAAATGACTTCATAACACCATTTGTCTCACATAACTTGATAAGACAGACTTGATAATCAAAACTGTAGCCAAAAATAGGCCAAAATTAGAACTGATGTGAACCTGTAAGGAATAAATAATCGCACTAGATTCTGTTACGGTCAGGATTAAATTCCCATTGTCAGCGAACATGTCGTGAGCAGCACAGTTTCCCTCAGTGCGGCTGGCAGCCCAGTCAAACACAAGCCACAGACACAATCACAACATGGTAATTGTCATAATGAGGCAGCTGCCGGGCTATTAACCTTATAAACACACAAATCTCACGTCTGGGCCAAACTGTTTACAAAACGCGTTACAAACCCTCGGTTGGTGGTCTCATTCTTATGTGCAGGTAAATGGTGGGAAAGACCACTCATGTAAAAGAACTTCATTATTCAACAATGACTCATAATTTCCATGTTTAGTTTGGAAATAGGAGAGAACACATTGTCCCGCTTTAGGTGGTACCTACACTTGAATCATAAAAATAGTTAATTACTGATTAAAGAATTACTATTTTAAGATAACATTTAATTATTATAGTGTGTTGCTGTATTGTCCTCTGTGTTAAGATTTGAGTTACATGTTATTACAGGTCCTTATAGTTGATCTACTTTTTGTTACATGTTATTACAGGTTGTTACAGGCTGATCTACATCGTATTACATGTTATTACAGGTTGTTACACGTTGATCTACAGCTTGTTACATGTTATTACAGGTTTTTACACGTTGATCTACTTTTTGTTACATGTTATTACTGGTTTTTACACGTTGATCTACAGCTTGTTACATGTTATTACAGGTTGTTACAGACTGATCTACATCCTATTACATGTTATTACAGGTTGTTACAGACTAATCTACTTTCTGTTTCATGTTATTACATATTGTTACATGTTGATTTACATTTTGTTATATATTATTACAGGTTCTTAGATGTTGATCTACTTTTTGTTACATGTTATTACAGGTTGTTACAGACTGATCTACTTTTTTAACGTGATATTACAGGTTGTTACAGACTAATCTACTTTCTGTTTCATGTTATTACATATTGTTACATGTTGATCTACTTTTTGTTACATGTTATTACAGGTTGTTACAGGCTAATCTACTTCCTGTTTCACGTTATTACATATTGTTACACGCTGATCTTCTTTTTTAACATGATATTACAGGTTGTTACAGACTGATCTACATTCTGTTACATGTTATTACAGTTTACACATTATTAAGGAGGTCAGGCACTGTCTTCATACCAAACCGTTATTTTAAAAAGGCATATTTTAAACCACAACATTGATTGACGAGTTGACTGACCTCTTGGCATTTTATCATAAGCAGAGGATTGTGTGTTTTTTTGATTTTTTAAAAGGTGCTCTATCACTCAGAGTCTTACTTAAAATAATCACAACTAAGTACTGGGATGTGGTCGGGGATAGGGGGAAGGTTAAAACAGGACATTTCTGAGCACTCAAGTCTCTAATGCAGCACAATACAGTATTATGAATCAATCAAAATACAACATTGATAACGAAGAGAGGACATATATAATACAAGCTGGTTAAAATCGTGTTACATTTTTACATAATATGTCTCCTTTAAATTGGTCACAAATGAGAAAAAAAACGTCATACTTTATACTGTGTACTACATTTGGCATGACTTAATTGAGTTGTGTTTTCTGGCTCTAAAGTTCAGGACAAAGTGATTCATGTCCACTAATATCCATAATAAGTCAGACCTATAAAATATGCACACCTTTCACTATTATAAGACACTACATTCATCCTTTCCACATCTGTCTTCTCAGAATGGCAATGTAATGGCCCGATTTTGGGAATGCTGCCACTGTATACACATTAATCATGTACTTGAACCTGAAGAGATCCAGAGCCTCACAGGATGAAATGAAAATATTGATCACTTTCTCCATAGGGGAATAAATTACATTACTGTATAGGTTATGCATAACAGCTGTCTGGATATATGCCTCCTGGATTGATAACATTGTTAATCTGACAAAGCTGTGCATTATTGAGTTTTGTGGAGATGTATTTTTTGCAGGTCTGGAACCCTTTGATTTATTTAAGCCGAATTATGGTCAGTTGTTTGCCAAGTGCCATTTATCCGACAGATTATTTATTTATTTGACCTCTAATTCAAAATTAAAAATATATTAGTTACATTTGATGACTATTCTTTGTACCACAATCAATGTATGTTTTCATTCATCAACAACATTTACGGATAATTATTTACATCATCACTACTCACGGGAAATCTGGATTTTATCACCCACCTCGAGACACCTTTGCTTGGAAATAAATAATCAAAATAGTTTTACTTCTACTAGTTCTGTCAACACTCGGTCATGATAGAAAATGTGCTGAGGAATGTTGGGAGTCATGTCAGCCAAGGTGAAAGATTGTGTGATGTGTGACCCCCGTGCTACTACTTAAGTCACAATGTAAGAACAAATTACGACCCCTGGACCCTCAAACACGTCCAGACGGTAGTGTTATGTGAACCATACAGCAATTTGACATCTCAAACAGTGCTGTAAGATGAGCTTGTCTCTTATACACACACCATCATTTATTTTTTCAGCAGCAGTCACTTAGTTTTAAGCAGACATGAGTTACGGCGAATGCTCACCGAGGGGAGCACTTTGGGTTCGATGGATGTCATTGTTTTGTGATTTACTGCATGTGTCTCCTGTGTGTTTCCAGCCAAAACTTGAAGAGGACTCCGGGCCAATCAGGAGCCAGAGCGATTATGGGGTCAGTTGTGTGCGCCGCTGTCCCGTGGGGAGCCGTACTGATGTCTAATAAAGCTCCTGCATGTCTGAGAGGAGAGGGGCCAGGCTCCGTGGTGGGGACTCAATCCGTCATGGCCATTCAGTGGAGCCTTAAAGCACGCTGAGAGCTGTGTTCCTCAGCGGGCCCTGTCTGTGAGGGAGCCGCTACTGCCTCCTCTTGTGTGACTGACCACATTTAGACGCAGGTCAGTCAGGTCATAGTGGCTCAGCTTTGTCAGAATGTACCTCTTAAACCATGCTCATAAATTAGGTAAATAAAAGTAGGATCATTTAGAAACTCTTATATATGCCCTTGTACATTGTCAGAAGCAAAACAAACAAACACTTTTTTGCGATATAAAAGTCACCAACGTGCACAATATGAACAAATAATCAACTTACTTATTAGTTAAGATGAGACACTACAGGTGAGTAGGAAAAAATGTTATAAATGTAAATGATATAAATTTGAAACTTCCCCTGTAGTTTAGTCACATAAATGTATGAAAAAATTGTATTACAGGTTTCTCATCATGTTATGTTTTCATGTAGAAATTACGCATTTAATGTGTAAAAACGCCCAAAATTTCATGATTTAAATCTAAAAAATGGACTGAAGCAGGCTTAAATTTCTTGCTTCATTTTGTACACATATTAGTTACAAAAAGATTTACTCAAAAACTAGATCTGGTGGAAAATTGGCGTAAAAATTAAAATTTAACCAAATTATTTAGACTTAAAACGTAAAAAAACTATGCTTCAAATTAGATATCAACAAATCCTTCTGTATGTTCCACAAAAATCTTATTAAATACAAGATTGTAAAGTTTGGTGTGTGTAGGAGCTACTTTAAGGCGGATCTTTTTATCTCTACTGGGGAAAAATGCATTTTAAGTAAACAGCCTTTGAAGTTACAATTGATCCACTAAGGATATAACTTGATAAGAACAGATAGCTTGATACTGTACTTAGCTGTCTTTATTTATTTGAGCAGTAAATGCAATAGGCTACATGTCTAACTTAATGTCTTTTTAAAATCTAGTATCCTTTGGTTGGAAAACATTGATCTACAACAAATAATAAAATACAGTTAATGTTCAATTCTTCTTCGCCAATTTTCCTCTCCTCCAAAGCGTGGGCACCTAAGTCTCGGGCTAACCATGAAACACGACATTTAATGATGCAATTCTCACTCTGCTTCATGTCCTCCTCCCACCAAGACATGCCAAATGCCAGCTCTAATTAAATATGCTTTGAAAATATTAGCTTGTATTCTAGAACCATCTTTCAAATTTGTGTCAACTCAGTCATCGTAAGTTGTCTTGGAATTTACATAAGCCTGGACCAAAAATAATGCACCTGGAACTTCAGCTGTCAGTCTCCCGTATGTCAGAATCGCCACTTTCAACTTCTTACACATATTTAGTAGCTTTGGTGTTCAAAACTTCACTGTGAACACCAAATACTTGAAGTGCAGTAAAGGCAGCTTAGTTCAAGGATTCCTGCTGTGTTTCAGTAGTTAGGACCCCTGCCATCCACAACACTTACTGGAAATGAGACGAGTTTGATGTTCCCAAAGGCCCTCAGCTCAAGACATGCTCCGCTTAAAGGAACACTTGACTTGATTTTGGACTCCATCCCCATGTATTAGTCACAGCGGCAGCAGCTCTGTATCCCTTACAATGCACTCTGCAGCTGACTGAAGCATGCCCAAAGTGCTCTCACATCAATGGACAGTGGGGGGACTACAAAGGGGCTTTGGCTCACCTCATTTTCTCCTCTCCCTGACTTTAGGGGTCACCTCTACACAGCATTGTGCTACTGCAATTATAAGGTATTTACCAGCATTTGCAGTTGACTTATAATATGCATGTCAATAAGGCATCAACAAAAACATGTACATTTTTACGTATTGCCTGTGAAGCACTTTGTGCACCCCTTGGCTGTTGGAAAGTGCTATACAAATAAATTATGATTGATTGATGATTGATTTTAAAATCATATCAATCAAAATGTGTGTTTAAGAGCAGTGACTGTTTTCAATAACCAAGTGCTTGTCAATGCCTTATAAGTGCTTAAAAACAAATAATTATTAGCCTACGAAGGAGCCTTATTTTAAAGTATTACCAGCCTTTTGTTTTAGAAAGTGTAAAGTGACTGAGATCAATAGAGCACTGCAAATTGTTGTTGCTAATCACACAGTATCTGGGCCTCAAAACTCCTACAAAGGTCATAATAAATGGATACCTTTGGAACATGCTTTTGGCTGCAGGAAACCAACAATCAAAGACTGGACGACAGTAAGAGGACTTCATTTGAAAGTGGACAGTTTGACAAATTTCTGACCAAATGAGACTTGTACACTGATAAAATGTGCCGTGATTTAATTGGATGTTTTGTGTTACTTTTTTTTTCCCTCTGTCTCTGTATTAAATTCTTAAATTCATGTAAAAGAAAATCAATCAATTAATCAATCCATTAATTCCGCTTTAATCTAATATGTGCAAAAATAAATAAAGAAGTCAAATGCTTCAGTAATTTATTATGCTATTGTTTTACTATGTAGTCTGTTGCAGTAAAAAAAAAAAAAAAAAAAGTCCAGTTGTGGACTTGGTTTGGTCCTGTTCCTGGGATTAGGGACAAATTAGTCCCAGTTTAATCCCAATTCGGATGTGGTCTATGGGCATGTAACGCACCATTATTTCACATCAATCAGACACAATTACTATCAAAACATTTCCCCAAATCCAATTCCAACTGCTGTACAATTTAAACCTTCCAAAATTATTAAAACGAGTCTTGATGTACTTATCTCTCCAAATAAATCCATCTGATTCACTTGCTGAAAAAGTGAAAATAATTAAAGCAGCTTCATGACAGTGTTTGTACAGTGTGGCTTCTGACTGGAAATGCCCATATCCTTATTTTTCATCTTGCATTTCAGTGGCGGCGGTGGAGGATTGTGTCTCACCTGGGGCAGAGCAGAATGGAGCCTGTGTGCTGTGTCCGGGGAGCGTGTACCTCTCTGGGCCCATGTGAACCTCCAGGAGCTGACAGGTACTGTTTGTGCTCCAGCTGCTCACTGCCAATATAAACCCGTCACTGTGCTGCAGTGTGCAAACGCCAACGCAAACAGCCCGCCGGCGAGTGGACGAGCTGTTTGTTTGGAGTGATCACAGCCATTCAACTTCAGTAATATAATTTAGAGGTGCCATATGCAAACCCCCCTAACTATACACTATTAATTTTATACTTTTATTACTTTTTTAATCAGAAGTAAGAACATTGCCTCTATTGAGTCTCAATAGAATCTCAGGTCAGATTTCAGCTCTTAGCTTTTCAAATAGTTTGACAGAAATCAAGGCGTTGAACTTAGAGCAGTGTTGAGAACAATATACAGTAAGTGCCCTGTAGCATTTTACTTTTCCGTTTATTTGGATTCTTTGTTTCTCTTTATTCCGTTATTTTTAGAAGACTTGCATGTAGTGAATGAATTTGTGATTCCAAAAAATGAATACTGGTGTCAATAATGAACCTCCCTGAGGCCTGAAATTACTTGCAGTCTTTGTCCAGACCATTCACTTAACCATGTACTGTGTGGTGTTTTAAATATCTAGTGTCATTGTGCAATTTTGTTTAAAATCCACTGCAGACTCTGTTTCCTTTTCCCCAGCCTAAATAATGTCCACTATGATCTGAATGAGGGAATGCTGGCTCGACTTCCTCTAACCATAAGGTCTTCCCCTCTGACCATAAAGGCCACTTTATACAGCTGTACATGTGTGACCCACCAGTGGAAATGTCACTAGACTCTTCCTGGACATGTGCTCACTCTCCCTCTCTCTCAACACATTCCTGTCTGTGTATACGCTGTAGTAATGCTGCTTATTCATTCAGTACATGTTTTGAGACGTCTTTATCCATAGCATTTATTGAGTTAATGTCTATTTAGAAATACTGAACTGAAGATGGCTTGTGTATTTTTTATTCTAAGCTTACTTGAGCGTTGTTTGACAAACATATGTTATGGGTTTGGGTGGTCAGTCTACTCTGCTGGTGGTCAGTAACAACAGAAACATCGGGTCAAGGGTAGTGGCTATTTTGGCACAAACTATGTCTGCTTATACTCCAAAACACCAAAGACACCAGAGTAGACACTTTAGTAGTGAACAATATATCACAGGTTTTGTGAATTGGCAACTAAGAAACTAACGGGATGATACAAATTCACTGAGCATGCCACACTTCATAATTATTTTATCTGCCAACTTATTCCTTAGGCTGCAAAGTTTTACTAGGTCAGGGGTCTTCAGACGTCTTCCCCAGGAGAGCTACTATGAAAATGGCAGGGAGCTACTCTTGTTAGCCGTCACTTGAAATCTAGTCAATATAATGGACAGTTAACCATTATCAATTTGTTAGTTCACACAGTTGGGCATCTTAAGTATACATTTGCAATGCTGAGATGTGATGAATCCTATTGGAATTATTCAGTGTTGTATGTATAATTCCTAATTCCATTGGGGAGCTACTTAAAAGGGGATGCTATTGGAAGCTCCTGAGCTACAGATTGGAGAACTCTGAAGTAGTTTGACGCATCAGAATTGAATCGTCTCTCCAAATTAGGACTGTTGATATGACAATGAACTTGTATTGCACTGTTTGCTGTGATGGCAGTGTATGGAGCGTTTCTTATCCTGGATTCAGTTCTTGTGGTTGGTCTTGATGAAGACCTGTGCGTCTCCAGGACCTGTGCGTCTCCAGGACTTGTGCATCTCCAGGACTCGGGGACGAGCAGGTTGGATCACAGCTGACCCTGGTCACCCTGGACACCTGTCACTTTAATAATGAAAAGTGACCGGTGTCCAGGGTGAGCAGCTAAATTTTTCATATTTTGTGATAGTGATAATCTCAGTTTCTCCAGTGAAATCGCATAATGTTGCACTTGACTTTTGCCTCCATCTGAATTTAGAATGTTTTTGTTTACAAACTTTTAAAGGGTCTATAGGCTGCTCTGAGCTGTGAAAAGCCCTGGCCTTTAAGAGGTAAATAAAGTCATCTGCTCTGAGGCTTCAGATGCTAAACAACAGGAGAAAAAGTGTGTTTGAACAGACAGCTGCATTAAAGAGACAAACAGTCAGTCACGATATGAAGGTTTCACAAAAATAGCAGCTTGTCACAAGGACGAGCTCAACATTCGATTTTTATCCCTATATTAATCAGACCTAGTGGGAACATCTGCATTGAGACGTTTGCGATGGTTTCAAAACTGTACGATTGGAAACAGTTTATTTTATATTTGTTCAGGATGTAAATAGAGAACATTTTATTTAAAGTCTATATGACATATTCTCAGAATGTACTAATTCTGACTTAGTTTGATGGGAGGGCACCTGTGGCAATTATTTATTATAGTTTTCCATCAGTGTAGTTGCAGTTTGTGAAATAAAAACTTAAAATTACAGAAAGTAGTGCTGAATTCTAAAACGTGTTTGTCATCAAAAAGCGATGTGCCATTGTACAGTAAAAACAGAGGCAATTTACACACGACTGTCTCGTAATGAATGTTGATTTTCCAGGGGGCGCCACTGAGCCGTCTTTTAACAGACATTCTTGACAACTTTAAATAACTTACATTTGAGCCGAGCTCTAATTTTGAGCTACTTTTCATGAGTTTTCATGCAAATTTTACATACTTACACGACAAACAGATTTGCTTTTATGAAATTTTAAAAAATAAAATCTGAAGGAGGCGCTAGAGAGCCATCTTATAAAAGAGAGCTTTAAATAGCATATCATTATGTCCAGTTCACAAATCTGCACTTGCGCTCCACTTGGTCCATTTAAATCCAACAATGTCTGTAAAAGATCATTTGTTCCAAAAATTGACATTTTGTTGAAAAATCACACCCAATGTTCAATTTAAAATCTAATTGATAATCTTTTTTGCACATGAGTTTTTGATGAAAACTGTTGGAGTAGATGTCAAAAGATGATGATGTGTGACATTTTAATTCCCAGGTTTGATCCAATATGGCCGACTTCCTGTAGGTTTTAGGGCAGGGTCATGATATTTTTTTACATGTCCTGACATGACCTATTTTTTATGCTTGGTTTAATTTCTTCACATTTTCACGGTCGGTCTCCCATTGGCCCCATGTAAATCAATTTTTGAGGGGGCGCTACAGAGCCGTCTTTCAGTATTTTTTTTGCGAGGTCTTCACTCAAAATTAGAGCGCACAAAACTCTAATTTTTTATACCAAATACTTGCATTTTGGTCATTATTTACTGGTTGTACTTTGCGTTTTCCCTCAAAATTTTACAGTTACAATAGGGCTCTCACAAATTCGTGCTCGGGCCCTAATGATATATGATATGATGAGAAGGTGATCGGCTGCAGCTCCATCTCTCCAGGACCTGTGCACCTCCAGGACCTGTCTCCAGGACCTGTCTCCAGGACCTGTACGTCTCCAGGACCTGTGCACCTCCAGGACCTGTGCACCTCCAGGACCTGTGCGTCTCCAGGACCTGTCTCCAGGACCTGTACGTCTCCAGGACCTGTGCACCTCCAGGACCTGTGCGTCTCCAGGACCTGTGCATCTCCAGGACCTGTGCACCTCCAGGACCTGTGTATCTCCAGGACCTGTGCGTCTCCAGGACCTGTGCACCTCCAGGACCTGTGTGTCTCCAGGACCTGTGCGTCTCCAGGACATGTGCGTCTCCAGGACCTGTGCGTCTCCAGGACTTGTGCACCTCCAGGACCTGTCTCCAGGACCTGTGCGTCTCCAGGGCCTGTGCGTCTCCAGGACCTGTCTCCAGGACCTGTGCGTCTCCAGGCCCTGTGCGTCTCCAGGGCCTGTGCGTCTCCAGGACCTGTGGTTCTCCAGGACCTGTGCACCTCCAGGACCTGTCTCCAGGCCCTGTGCGTCTCCAGGACCTGTGCATCTCCAGGACCTGTCTCCAGGACCTGTGCGCCTCCAGGACCTGTCTCCAGGGCCTGTGCGTCTCCAGGACCTTGATGAAGTCCTCTGAAGCACATGTGCACATCGTCTCGGTGAAGCCTATATGCAGGGGATTAGCACAATGATACGCGATAAAGTGCCCAACTGTTTTCCACATGTTGCTCTCACGGCCACAAGGGCATTACAGTCGAATAGTGGGCAGACAGAAATAGCTGTGGAGATGGCGTCGTCGACAAAGTGTGACAAAGCGACATTGAGTGGTAAAAACACAGGAGGGGCAGAAAGCTGTGTGGCAGCGGCAGGAGCGGGAGAGGGAGAGAAAAAGGACGAACAAAGAACATATTGTGGATGCCGGGGCGCTAATCGTCTCCTCTAAGGCTGCCAGAGACAACAGGTCAGAGCAGTTTGACTCCCCGCAGGCTCCACCAAGCTTTCAGGCCACTTTGTGAGAGGAGAGGCCAGGCGGGGGACACGGGAGAATGCGGCTAATGCCAACTAAAACGGCAACATTGAGCACACCGTTAAAGGCTGCTTTCGAGACATGCCAAGGTATCGGATAGGTGTATTTAACAGTGTGGATCTTTGAGAAAATATTAACAGATCATCTCAGGCATGCGGCAGTTATTTTCACACCAGCGTTATTGAGGGCACACAACATCCGTTCAAAGGAAACAACAGCGGCGTCATGGGCCCCCACAAATGAAAAAATAAAATGCCACTCCTTTGATGTTTACAAGACGCTGTGAGCTTATTTTGCGTTAACAATCTGCCGGGCCATGTGAGCCGCAGCAGCTGCCTGGAGAACTCTCACCTATAGAGCACCAAAAGTGACAGCAAAGGATTTGGATTGCTGAAATGGCATTCTATTGCATTAGGTATTAGGTTTCCAATTAAACATGTTAAGTCCCAAAAATGCAACCCGTTTCAGAGCAACAATGGTCAATGGTTAATCATTTTCTTTACACAGGCTTGGGACCGGCACAACGAGAACATTAGACTGAGATTCAAACACAAAAAGTAATGGTAAATGGTATAAATATGCTTTCAGGACACACATACATCAAAAATCTAAATCAGAATGAGTTTTATTTCCAAAGAAATTCTTGGTCGACTAAAGACATACTTGCATCGATTAGTCGACTAAAAGGGAGAATTACATAATGCTAGAAGAATTTCCATAATCTGACCATGTATGACCATAGATTTTACCCAAAATGCATATTATGAAATATTATAAATTGACGTTCACTCAATCACAACAACAAGTACCAAGACACTGCCCACAATAGCAGACGTTATTGATCAGGCTCTCCAAAAACTCCAGCTCTCTCACCCCTGTCTTCTACTTTCTGTAGTTGTACATATAAATGTGTCTGTATGTATCAATGTCATGTCTCTGTGTCAGCTGCGACGAGTTGGCCACTGTCCAGGGTGTACCCCGCCTGAGGCCCAGAGTCACTGGGATGGGTCACCCGCCACCCCTAACGGGAACAAGCGGTAGAAAATGAATGAATAATGAAAAGTTTGGTCGACCAAGAACTCGACTAAGCGAGCAAAAGCTTACAACCCTAGGAAAAAACTGTAAATAAACTCAAATCAAACATCAATATAAGATAAGAATAAAATATATAAATCGGTGTTTTTATTCCTAAAGCCCCCAGTAACAACAGAATAAATTCACATTTAACTGTGTGGCGCTGAACGAGCTCTTGCAGCTGTCCAGCACACTGTGGAGCGGGTGGGAAGGAAACGTCTTCCTCTTCGACAAAAGGATTCTGTTTGACCTACAAACCTAAATGAAGACAAGAATGTTCTCTTTCTGCCCGAAATACGTTTTTGCATTGAATTACTTACTGTTTAGACTTTGATATTTTAGGTTAACGATTGTGATAGATAGATAGATAGATAGATAGATAGATAGATAGATAGATAGATAGATAGATAGATAGATAGATAGATAGATAGATAGATAGATAGATAGATAGATAGATAGATAGATAGATAGATAGATAGATAGATAGATAGATAGATAGATAGATAGATAGATAGATGTTGAAAAATCCACTGTATATCAGGCAAACAATAAGCAATAATAACATTTTGGTTTATTACACAGCTCTGTTCAAAGAAATGAGCCTGAAGAAAACAATCAGGCAAAACATTAGGTTCCTCAACCACATTCATTAGGTAAATCCCACTTAATGAAGCATTTGTTGGGCTCTTCTGAGACACCTGCTGTAACATGTCAGATAATGTAGTCATGGAAATATGAGTGGGTTCCCTGGGGGTGTTTCACGCTAGCAGATGTGTGGCCCGCGTGGTGACATCTTCTGGCACAACTCTGGCACTGGCACTGCACCATCCGTCTGAAAACCTACAGCTAAATGTGATATTGTTTTTTCCGTTTTGGCCAGACGAAAAAAGAAAAGAAAAGAAAAGGAAAGCCGCCACAAGGTCAGGGAAAGTTAAATACAGCATTAAGGATAAACAAATGTATCAGACGTTCTGTAGACCATGTCAAGAAACATCTGGGAGCAGTGAGCATGTTTCAGATTGGGTAAAGCCATTGTGCATATACAATTGTCCCGGCATTTGAGCATTTGGTTACCCACAAACCGCATCTTCTTGATCAATGCTGCGATAAAGCCCGGCCCATTCATCCATCATACATTTGAGTGTAAAACGTCATTCACCAGAGTTAAAAATATGAGTGATAACGTTACAGGCCGGAGTTTATAGACGACTGGCATGTTACAGCTGAAAGCATTCTCCGCTGCAAAGTTATGGCCGCCGTGGCTGGACTCGCAACTTGAGCTCAGTCGGATTTTAAATGCCGAGAGATGGACCGTAACTAGAAAAGCCCAAAGTAGAGCTGCCCAAATTAGCCTGTCTGTCAAAACAAGATGCATGATGCTTTTTTTTTTTTTTCACAACACATCAGACAATATCTTCAGCCTAGCAAAACACTTTTTAATTGAACTGTTTTAGTGTACACAGGTTAGGTTCTGCATAACCTTTTTTTCTACAGATAAATTACAATACTGTGGTTTGGCACTGACTAGATGTGTTAGGAAATGGTTCAATAATTAGCTGTGTTATATAGAGGACCAATCTAAACAGTAATCATGGTGGTTGGTAACGTGGCACACCACAGTTAATTGGTTTATTCCTCAATTTGTGCAAATGGATGAATAAAGGGCTCACAGCCAGCCCACGTGAAGCAGCGTTAGACGGTTAGAGTTTGAAATGACGTTCTGTGTGTAATGTTGGTTTGAAGGTTAGTTATCAGACAAGCGGTTCTAAATAATGATACTGATGATGACAGACTAAGATGAACTCGCTTGGACAATATGTAAACAAAGTACGACTTTCATCCTTTTGTTAGAATCAGCCCCAACAAGTTTCCCGGAAACGTTCACTGTTAACATTCAGTGATAACAGCATTGCATTGGAAAACTTCCAATACGGCTGTTATTTATTTGTTACTTTCAGTACCAGCTGTTCTAAGATAAATCTATACTTCTGGAAAGTTTCAAATGGACATTTGTCAAGAAGCTGAATCATGAAATTTACAATATACTGCAGTACAAACGAAGAAGAAGAACTGCTGCTTATTACCCATTTTGAAAAGAATACAAATGTTTTGCACAACTTTTTTTTTAGATATATCTGTTGTGAATAATCAGCAGTGATCTAGTCATAAAGGAGACATGTTATACTTTTTTCAGGTACTTAGCGTTAAGCGATAAGTAGATCATCATTTTACATATTTGTTCATCGTGAATCGCAATATTGATATAAACGGCTTTTAGAAACAGCTCCACTGACTTCCCATTCAAAACAGAAGTGATAAGAATTGTCTTCATAGAGGCTTTCATGCAGCATTTACATGTTTTTATTGTAGAAATGTGACACACAACTAAGTGGGCAGGGATGTGGGCAGGGACAGGGGGTATGTGAAAACAGACATTTTCTGAGCACTAGAGCCTAAGTTGCAGGATGGTAGGATTAATCATAACATGCATGAGTTGACTTAACATAATATAGCCTTTAAAAAAAGTTAAAATGTGTATTAAGTTTGTAAAAACATGCCGTGCATTGGAAATTATGAGATAAAGTCTACATATTCTTGCCTTGGAATGAGTTGGAATTGGACAAGGGAAAAGGTTGTTTTTGCACATCTTGCCTTCAAAAATTGTCATCCAATGAAAAACTGCAGTAACTTTTCTAATTAGAAATGAGTGCACAGGGACCCACATTTTGTTTTGCTTTTTCAGTCTAAGGAGCTGAAAATCTTTTTGTGGCAATTATTTTCTAATCTCATTCAATTAGCCTCTTCTTTCCTATTATAGAACTTGCAGCTGTTACTTTTGGGTCTAATGAAGACGAAGAACTGCATCAGTTTCAAGAATGTGATTACACCTCTTCTCTGGAGCTCGGATGGGCAGAATGAGCCAGTTTGAGGAGTATTTGTGAGGAAATACCCCATCATGGACCAGTGCGCAAAGAAGCTGTCTCTCGTCGATCCTGCTCCTCTTTTCTTTTAGCAGATCTCTGGATTCAAACAAGAGGTGGTTAGTCTATGCACACATCCACAGCCCCGAGCACAACGTTAGCCATTAGTGGTCGTAAATCAACACGGCCCAGATGTCTATGGGATTGTGTGACCGGAGAGAGCCGCGCATAACACAATATACAGAGTTTAGGGGAAGTGACAGACTGAAAGAGGCAGGTTATACGTGCGCACAATGGACCAGACTGGCCGCTGCACCAACTGTCAGTCACATTACACCTCCAACAAAGAATGCAATAAGTAGTGGCTAATTAAATCAAACTCTTAGTTAGTTACACCGTCTCAAAGCTAGAGTTTCTGTTTTTGTGTCAAACTCATCTAGCTCTGAAGTGCGTTGGGTTGTTGTACTTGTCTCGGGTTCGCCAAAGACAACGGCGAGGTGACACGTGTTGTTTCTTAATTAGTTTCATTTCAGTCTGCTTTCGTTTTCTGCAGGATTGTTTTATTCATAAAGACTAAAATTATACTTTTCCTGACCAAAATGTAGCCTCAATTAAATCAGAATACAATCTGCAGTTCACAAAAAACATATCAGGTGTTGAAACTGAGACATTTTACAATTAACTTTTAACAGGGCAAATTTCTTATTTCATGCTTGCATTTGATTAGCATTTTATTTGAAGGCACATTCTGTAAGTATTTAGCCAAACAACAGATTCATTCATTTTGGATGGTTTTATTGCACTAAAAATGCATAAAACACCTTGTCTTTAGCGTGAACTGACTTGCATCTCCATAAACCTGACTTGTACTTGTCCTGTATGAGTCCCCTCTTGCTCGTTTCCATGGAAATGTTGTTGCTTTAGCTATAATATTCTACTGTATGATGATGATGATGATGATGATGATTATGATGATGATGATGATTTCCTCATTTCGAGCAATCCATCCATCATATAGATTTATGGTAATGTACATAAAGACATTAATTAAACATGACAAGAACAAGAAGAAAAACAAGTTTGAAATAAATAAATTCTTAAATGCATCAAGTTTTTCTTAATTACCTTTGCTCAAAAAGGAGTGGGATGAAGTAATACTTATTTACTCCCACCCCTCTTATAATTTATATGATAAATATTTTAATATGCTTCCTGTACATTAATTATTAAGTCAAACTGTTAACCGAAGTTTACACTGAGATACAGTTTTACAAAACAAAATTCCTATTACGCAATATTATATTTCCAAGTAAAACCTGAAGTATTTATATAATTTTACAAAACAGAACTCATAATATTCCCCTGTGTGCAATTTTACATGTCCAGGATGAAGTAGTAACAGCACTGATTGATAATTATAATGTCTCACCCCCTCACAGCTCATGCTCAGTTTTATCTGTGAGAATACAATGTGTTTATGCATAGCTTTAAAATGTGTGAATACTTTTGCATTGTCTGTGCTGTTCCCCAAGACTGTTCCATAGTTTTACACTGCACACAAATACCACAACATGGCATCTATCTAACAATCTATCTGCATAGAGAATGTTCAGAAGTGTAATTTTAACTGTCTATTTCCATAGAATTATGCAGGTGACTTTCCATCTCCAGAAATGGACACACTGCTTTATAACTATGACTTGTATATTACTTTTAACCGTATGCCTCCTTTTCACAATTATGCACGGCTGATTAAACACTTCCCTCAAATGTAAAACGGCAAACGACTGTACATCACCACCTGCTGCAGTTTTTGTTGTTGTCTTGTAAAGGATTTCCGACATTGATACTGTTTTCTCCACCGTTTGTTTGATATTCTGATCTTCAGTGGCTCTGGGGTGGAAGGGGCACGCACTTCACACACCGCTCTAAACCTCAGCCAACTCACATTTCAGACATTTCAGGATGCAGTAACGTTCTCCACTTGAAGCTGGATCTTGTGCTGGCGGGAGAGAGGCTTTGTGTCCGGCGACAAGTGAACACGCCGTCGTCTGGAGAAGTTCTGACTCTCTCTCTCTGTTGTACTTTATTTATTTATTTATTTGAATCAAGACAGTGCAAATGAATCAGTGTGTCAGCAGCAGCTTCAACATAAATATACCGGAGTTGACCCGATAGCTGAATTTGAAGGCAAGTGAAAACATAAACATTAATTTAGGCAACTACAGACACATAACTGGACCTAACAAGACATTAAACCTTATAGACAACATACAGGTAACATGACAACAAATCAGAGACATTACAACAACAACAAAAAACAAATAACGGGGACTATTTGCAATAAAAACAACAGAAGATGAAAGATTCCAAGACAAAAGGATAATATCATCTTTAGGTGCAGGACTGTTTTGAAGTAGTTGCCATTGTTTCTATAGAATCTGTTCTTCTGCAAAATGATGATGTTCTCAGGTAGGATTTTTTGTCCACCATGTGCTTTCTTATATAAACCATCAGTTTAGTAGGATTAACCATATTCCTTATGCTGTCCAAAGCTTGAGCCACTTTGTTCTATGATACTGAAACAAAAAGTGGTGCAAAGTAAATGAGAACAAAAGAAAAAGTAGAATTTTTTTTGTATTGGTACATTACTTAAAGTCTATATGACAGGTTAGACAACACATTTCAATAAAACATAGTGAACATGATTATATTTAAGATTTTACTAAACATTTTGCCTTATTGTCCCCAGTTTGATAGTTTTCATAATGTTTATAATGTTACTTCCTGATTGGACAAGGGCAGCAAATATGACATAGGTAGAGGTAATTCTACAACTGTTACCTAGCAACCGTTTTGAAAACAAGCTCCAAAATCCACATAAATGACACCATAGTAATGATTTAGCAAATAATAATATCTGATAACATACCTTTATTTTGTTGAATAACTCTGTAAACTGTCATAAAGTTGCATCAGTTAATAATAAATAAATAATAAATTGTCGCTTTTTGATGACATCACAGAGGGATTCTGTTTAGAACTCAGCACCACTTCCTGTGATTTGAAACTTTTATTTTTCAAAATCTCTTCACAAACTGCAGCACCACAGATGTAAAACTATAATAAATAATTGCCATGGGTGCTACCCCATCAAACCAAGTCATAATTAGAACATTTTGAGAACCTGTCATATAGACATGAAGTAAATTTTACAGTAGATACTTTTAACTTTGAGAGCAAGCGTGCGTACTTTCTATTGATCTACAGTTTTGAAAAGGACTGAAATGGAAAAAGTACTTTCTATGTAGTTTGAGGTGTTGTATTTTTAGTACATTCATCTTTAGTACAGTCTTGGCTTCTTTATCAACTCCATTCTTTAAATAGTTACCATTCATTTGTGCTAAATAGCTTTACCTTGTACTATAAAAGTATAATTTTAAACATGTACTTCAATCATTTTACTTATGTAGGTTTTTACTTTTACTTGGGTAACAAAATTGAATACTTCTTCCACCACTGGAAACAAATATTTATTTTTATAGTGAATTATTTTATAGAGAAAGAAGCAGATATATTGTATTTCTACCCTTCAGTTAACTTTTTTGTCTACACATACAGTCTTGTGTTATATCCTTCATTAATTGCGGTCCATGCGTCGAATTAGAAATGAGAACGTGGAATAGAATCTCAAAGACAGGATTGGAAAGTTACAAGGCAGATAACGTTACTCCTCTGGCAGTGTTCCCCACATGCTGAGAGAAAAAAGCGCTCTGAAGCTGAATATGACACAAAATTACACAGACAGATGATTTTTGCAGAGCTTTTGCCAAAAATGGTAAGGGAACAGTGGAGGGGTTTAGCGGAACTGTTTACAAGTGTGGATTAGTGTCCAGTGGAGCAGTGTCCAGAGCGTAGTGTAGGTCCTGGCAGCAGAGAGCGACGACTCGGAGAGGGGATGGAAACTGCCCATGGGCCTCCACGGGGAAGGGGCGCACGCATTCACCAACTCTGTTTCTTTTGGAGCGGCCTGCAGGAATTCACTTATTTGTGGAAATGTTAAGAATTCTAGCAATGACGCTCAGAGCAGCACGTTAACCCTGAAAACGAAACATTTCTCAAACTGTCGTAGAGCCACTGCAGGAGGATCAAAATCTTACATAAACATATTGTGGGTGGCACTGTCACAGTTTGCCGACTCCAATGAAAATCGTTGATATTGTTTATGATGGAAAAAGACAGAATAACAAAACAAAAACACTATGATTTGCAATAGGTCGTGTTCACGTTCAAGAATTTGATGATGTCATGATTTCTGTGTAACTATTGGAGATTTGTTGTTTTTGAAAGAAATGTCCTAAATATAAATCCACAAACCTCCTCATTATTTGTTTGGGATTGGCTCCACAAAGCTGCATTATTAATCTTGGGGCTTAACCTCCTTCCAACTGACAACAATCACGCTTTTTGAGTTGAATAATGGAACCACTTTTGTTTGAATTTTGATTTATTTATTTGATCAGGAACAATACACAAAATAAATTAGTTGATGTATCAGTTACATTTAAATAAAAAGGGTTCTGTTTCTTTATACAGAAAAGATGTTGAACTTTGTGCAGGTTTAATGTGGACAGGTCCAGCAATTACAGACATATGAACCAAAAACCTGACCTGGCGGTCTCCAGCTCAATTTTCAAATAAAGGGATTGTAGAACGTTGCGATGTCACATGAAAGCAACCTATTACATAAAACATGTTTTATCAATATCAATATCAATACTTTGGCTTCAAGTATCTGCCAATAAACAATATTAACCAATACCAGTGACTTAGAACAGATTTAATATATGACGAAACTGATCCAATTGTATTACATACATCGTAGAAAACGTTTCAGGGGTTGTCATCCGGACACTGTTAGAAGATCGAGACGTATCAGAGAGCTGTATTACATAAACAGTATCAATTAATCAGATTTGAATCGAAATTTACAATTATCAGACTTTGGAGCAATATATTGATGAATTATACTATTTTATTTTGTATTTGCAAAGAAAAATAAAAATCAAACAGAAATTTCATGGGTCCAAAAAATATTTAAAAAAAAAAAAAATATATATATATATATATATATATATAAAATATATATATATATATATATCAATAAGGAGATCGTGGGTTCGAATCCCGGACCACCCCAACATCGTGGGTTCGGATCCCGAACCACCCTAACATCACACGATCTCTCTGGGTGGAGTCTGCATGTCCTCCCCGTGTTACCGTGGGTTCTCTCCGGGTTCTCCGGCTCCTCCCACTGTCCAAAGACATGACTGTGTAGGTTAATTGACAACTCTAAATTGTCCCTAGTGCATGAATGTGAGAGTGAATGGTTGTCTGTCCTTGTCTCTGTCTCTCTTGTCAGCCCTGCGACGAGTTGGCCACTGTCCAGGGTGTACCCCGCCTAAGGCCCAAAGTCACTGGGATAGGCTCCAGTCACCCGTGACCCCTAACGGGAATAAGCGGTAGAAAATGAATGAATGAATGAAAAAATATATATCAGCTGAATTGAATTGAACTCCAGTTTTTCTGAATCAGAGCTGATACTCATTACCAGTATAATCCATTCCTAGTTATTGGTTGTTTTCATCTGCCGTTACAGTGTTTGTTGATTCTACTTAAACAAAATAAAAAGCTCCAATGACTCCCGAATGTGAACCTAATCCTGCACACAGGATGGCAGCAGTGTGCCTCTCCGCCCTAACGCTGACTCTTACTTTCCCTTTGCAGACAATGGCTTCTCTGTCCGACCACTTTCGTACCTATCCAGTAGTCACAGGCACATTCTGACACACACAATCATACATGCTCAGTCACCCATCAGCGCTCGTGCTACTGCTGCTCATGCTGCTATCTGTGTGTTTAGGGACACCTGAGGGCTGCCAGAGGAGGAAAGTCATGAGCGCTGTGAGAGGAGCCCACGATGCCAAGGCCAAGCTAATGTGTGACACACGCCTTTGAAGTGAGTCCAGCGCATGGGCATGTAACAAACGCAGATACCAAATTACAGCCAGCTGCTTTGATCTGCAAAGCCCTGTGCCGCGCCACAGAGGTAATAAGATTGTGCCTGTGGAGGCGTGTATTTAGATGTGCCGGGCTTGTCTGTGGCTTTGGCTGCTTGAAAGTGGAAGCACAAATATGCTTAGAGACATGAAAGCAAAAGTTCCTGCTAAAACTGTGTGCGTGATGGAGTTTATGTGGTGAGGGGCAGCAGTTAAGAGTGATGGGCCACAGGGAACTGAACCCTGGCAGACTCTTGTAGGCGCCTGCTAAAAACATGTTCTGGAGACCTGCTGCCGAGTTTGTCTTGTCATCACATCATCCACAGTGGACTTCCCACTGCCCTTCTCAAGCCGTCATGATCAAGTTGCATCTTGGATTTCTATCTGAAGCAGCCTCTAATCTCATGACGGAGGAGCGTGAATGGAAGCTCTTCTCAGGCTTGTAAGGTCAGCCATCTCTGAGTAAGTGCAGCACATGTTTATGTGTCCCTAATTGCCCAAATGTGTCTGAGGGTTTGGAGTGATTCACTGAGTGATACAATTAAGGATCAGGCTGACATTACAGCTGTACTTGTGGTTAATACATGTGATTTTCGACTGAGCCGGGCTACTGGAACAGCTGATGACAGATGACATCTGTGGTTTGAGATGACCAACAAGAGGATCATCAAAATAGCTGTGGAGCTGTCACCTGAAACATTCAGTGTCATCACTGAAGACTCAGTCGTTAACAAGCAGTCATCAGACCTCAGAGAAAAGGTAGCACCAACAAGATCAATGTATATACAGTCCAAATAAAAAGTTAAAGACCAGCTGAATAAATGGCAAAAGTCACATTTTCAATAGTTGGATTTTAATAAGGTTCTTAATACTTAATAAGTAGAGCTTCAATAAGCAACAAGTTTGAGTAAATATTTTATTGAAAACAGTAATTAAACTGAAATAGGCCGTTCTGCAGCTGATCAAAAGTTTAGGACCACACCTCAAAAACAACCCCCGAAACCCCCTCAAAACAAATCAAAGTCCCAAACATGAACCCCGTAGCGCCACCGTTATTGGTGATCACTTTATCCCTCCCGCTATCTTTGGGTCCATTTGACCCCATCTACATTTTTTGTTTTGTTTTTTATTTCATCTCTATGAAACGTTCATGGGTGGTCCAAAACATCACCTAACATACAATTTATGCAAATTTTAAAAATAAAATAAGTATTTTCTTTCCTGATATGAAAATGTATATTGCTCCTTGACCAAATGTGCAGAAATTGGTTGTGGCGTGCTTGATTCAAGCATTCCCAGAAGGTGAGCGGGAACGTTTCTTCAAGTGGTGAAGATGGCCTCACAAAGGGCATCTACTACATTTTTAAAGTAACTTACATGGTTTATGTGCGGCACAGCTGCAAAGGTGACCAACAATTTTTTTTTAAATGTCAAATTTGAAAAATGTTTCCCATTTTGGCATATCAAGATCAAATTTAAATTGGTTGTGCAACTTCTGTATGGGGACCAAAAAATTTACTTTTTTGCATTTTTTAAAATTTTGCACAAAATTCTATTTTGACATACCGATCAGAAAAGTCAATCAAACCCAGGTCAAATGTCTTGCGGTGTAAACGTACCAATGACAGAAACCTTCCATGTTATTCCAATGGGAAAATTGCCAAATTGCTGAAATTTTCCAATTTCCTCTGCGCTACGGCCTCTGTACTTTGAAGACGCAAAAATTGCTTAGAAGTTTAGAAATGACAGAAATATTCCATATTATTGTGATGGGAAAATCTCTAAATCTCTAAATCATTGTTAAAAAAAATTCAACAACGCACTTTTATGAAATCCTTTTGTTCAAACTTTTTTTTAAAAAATCTCACTTCCATTTCTTGGTGCTTATTGAAGCTCTACTTGGAACTTTAAGATCCACCCACGCAAAGTGTGACTTTTGACATTTATTCATCTGGTCTTACACTTTTGATGGGAACTGTATATTTTGTTGCATAGGTAATAGGTTTTCAACAGAACAGCACAGTCATAGGCACACATTATTATAGAAACAACCCCACAGGTTAGCAGTGTGATACATCATTAATAATGCAAGTCTTTATTACAATTTCTGATCAAGTTCAGCTGGGACATTTGTTGCATCTTTTTGTTGGAAAAGTATAAATAGCACAGACCAGTCATATTTAATAGTGAAGCTTTCACAAATAGGCTTTGTAAGATTGGGGAATGCATCAAACTTGTATTCATGGGTTTTGCCTTCCTGTAAAATGTATAATATAAATTACTGATTGCCACGGCATCCGTTCTAAGTTTTCATCGCTCAGAAACCCAGGGATAATTTGCAAAGAATGAATTTCCGTCAGTGGAAAGAGAGAGAAAATTAACACAAACTCCATGATATGAAGTGGAATGAAAATGTGTCTTCCCAGATCTCCTTGTTCAACTTTCACAAGATGTTTTGATTATAAAGACTAGGGCCCAGGCACCATTAGCAGTGTGGAATCCACATAAATGGTCTATGGTGGCACCTGGTGGTGAAGGTCTATCACTGACAGAGCTCAATTGCACTGAGGTTAGAAAATCCACTCACATGAGCAAAAGGCATTAGAGACAAACAATGACCACTTAGTCTTCTCAACCAGTATGGCACATAGCTACAAATAGCGATAATAATTTTGATGCCTGTGCAACCGCAATGCTGTGTTTACAAACATATGTTAACACTTAGGTATGCCAGACTGGCAGAATGATGTAATGGAAACAGTCTCTCCAGGAATAGAGGGTAAAGTATGAGGCGGCCACACACTGTCCACTCAAACTGACTTTGCTGGTGGTGTTAAATGTGTTTAGTTTTCTTCAGTTTAAATGTTATTTATTTTATAGTAGTTTTCATTGTGACAGGCACTTAATTCATAAAGTGCACTGCTGGTGCTGGTAGTGATTACATAATGACACATGTTCTGGATTTTGCCGTCTCGTAACCATGTCCATTCATCTGAAAGCAGTTCAATTCCTCAAACACGCCACTCTCTATCATCTCCTTCTGCCACCGTACTGGCACGGCACCAGTGCTGAATTCCTGAAAAAATCTCTCATCCCTGGCATCAAGTGCCACTTCCTCTTCATCCGAGATGTCTTTGAAATCACCCGTATCCTTGGCATACACTACATTAGACTTTGGCACCCAAGGAGGCTCCACCAACCCCGCCTCCAGACGAGAAAAATTAATATCCTTGAAGAAAGCATGCTGGCGGGGATCATCTCCAGCTCTGTAAATAAAATGACCTTGTTTCATGACTCAAAATATCTAGGGCTGGAAATTACTTTTTAAGTAGTAATATTTAATTACTATTTAACAGTAAACTTTTCTTGAACTTACCTGCTGCAACCAAGGCGATAGTCCGTCTTCTTCTTGAGAAAGCGTGTTATAATATCCTTGGTGGGCTCATTAAAGTCCTTGTGTTCAAACTTGGGGATGTCCTCGAGAGTGCGTCTTGACACCTCGGAGTTCTGCACCTTCTCTCTGAAGTCTTTGAAAGGCAGTCGTGCAGCCACCATCTCGTAGATGCTGCAGCCCAGAGCCCACCAGTCCACTGATGTGCGGTAGTACTCCTGTTTAAGAATCTCTGGAGCCATGTAGCCTGTGGTTCCAGCCTGACAGTACAGAGAAAGGGAGAAGGCTTTTAATATGCATTGTACTGAGATGCACGTATATACCACCTCTTTAAAGAAATGGAAGATTTTGCTATGGATGCATTGCATGGATAATAGTATGGATCTTATTATCTTGGGCAAAAACAGTCTTTCATATGTCCAGTCTAATCTTATAACTCAAGAATAAGCCTCTCTGTAAATGTTTTTTCATTGGCTAAATACCATCTCCAGTGCCCACATGAAGCCAAATGTAACTAACATTTGATTATTAAGTGGCAGTCTAAGCCTTGGTCTAGTGTATTACCTTTGGGCCTCTGGCAGATCTCTCTCATATATGTGTCTTGAAGCCAGAGCTGGTAGAAAATAAAGCTCAGACAATGGTCGCACATTTGTCAGCCTGTGGTACTCACAGGTGGGGTTAAGGTCATTTACCTTTTAACGAGATTGAGCAGATCACACAAGGCTTCTTGTCTTAAAAATAGATAGATATTTCAGTTAAGCCTAGACTTGTAGACAAAAATAAATCATTTGCAACAAACCATTAAAATTTGTACAGGTGTGTTTGAGTTTTTTTTAGATAAAGGAGAACTACCAAGCTCCTGGGCACGTAAAACATAAAGGGAAAGATTTAACCCACTTCTGTTCAGTCAAATCAACCGTTCAGGGAAGAATCAGGATCAGTTTGTTCTCCAAACCCACAAATAAAAAATATACTTTATAATATCTATTTAATTCTGTCTCGTTAATTCTGTCTCCACTCCAGAAAGTGTTTTGTGAAAGCAAAACATAGTAAAAGAAACCTCTATACACTGTCCACATTTCAAACTTGTAAGAAAGAGCCATTTGAGTATAAGACAGGCAGCCTTTAATAGGCCATTTATAGCCATTCCACCATAAAAAACAACCACAATTACAATTTTACTAAATCTAATTTTAGTGATATTGGCTTCAGCTCTGAAATGGAAATTGTCAAAACCCAACCAATGCTCTACTGTCTGTCAGTCCAAACCTCCCAACAGCAGCTGTACTATTTATATTAAAAAACAAAAAGAAAAACAGCTTGTTACCACTTCTAATTTGTAAATCAGACAGTATGCACTTTTTATACCCCACAGGGTTCAGAAATGGCTTCATTTTTAATAGGGGGATATTTTAATCAGGCAGTTTAGTAAAAATCAGCTGGAATGATAAAATAATGAGACAAGTAGTTGACATTGCCTTCAAGGTTATAGAACCTGTGTGATGTAGGTTAAGGCAGTGGGGGGCCACCAAGGGGGATGTCTGAGATTTCAGTTCCAAAAGTTTTGTCAGAGCATCAGGTCATTAAAGAAATATGTGGAAATTAAATAGTCAAAATCCCCCAAAAATGATTGGGAATTGGATGTGTGGACAGTAAAACCACAATTGATGTGTATTATATGGTGTATTAAATATATGCATCTTAGTAATCATTTTAATCATGCATTTGTCGGGGCCACAGCTTTGGTGTCAAGGAAAAAAGGTTGTGAACCACTGGCTTAAGCTTCTGCCCTTTTAATTGCCCCACAGAACAATTTAAGTTATTTGATTGATCGAAGCTGCTGTTCACCACTCACCTTTTGGCAGACAGTTTTGCCCTTTGGAAGCTCCACAGCCAGCCCAAGGTCTGACAGGCGACACTGTCCTTTTCCATCCAGAAGCACGTTCTCTGGCTTCATATCCCGATAAACGATGTCCATGGAGTGAAGATGCAGAATCCCGCATGTGATCTGAGCCGTGTAGTAAACAATGCGGTCCATTCGAAGACCTCTCATCCCAAGATCATAGATGTGAAACTTGAGGTCTCCTCCGTTCATCAGGTCCATGACCAGGCACAGATGGGTCTTGTTCTCATATGCATAAGCAAGATTTACAATGAATGGACTGTGGACCTTCTCTAAGATTTGCTTCTCCAGAAGGGCTAGTCGTTCACCGCCTTTCTTCTTTAGACATCTTTTGTGAAGCTTTTTGCAGGCATACATCTGGCCAGTATGTTTCACCTGCACTGCACATACCTGTCAGACAAAACATGACATTTTTCTTTTGCATGCACAAATTGTCAACTCAACTGCTTAAAATATTTGACACTTACCTCACCAAAACCACCTTTCCCCAAAATTCGGAACTCGTAAAAGTATTTGTCATTGATTGTTTGTTTCTCATACTCTTTCCATTGCAGAAACTTGTAATAGAATGGGCTTTCCAAATATTCCAAAAAAGGCTTTTTTTTCAAGAATTCTGTTGTGGCCTCTTTGATTGTTCCAATAACCTCTTCAAAGTTGTCTTCTGAAAGATTCTCTAGAGCTGCAGCTCCATCTCCAGTTAGAAATGACAAATAACTCCTTGAGCCAGCCTGACAGAACTTGTTGATGATTTTTTTCTGGAGAAGATTCCTGCTTACATCTTCAGCATAGTGCCACTCCCTTAACTCTTCCAAGAACCTTGCAGCAGCTAAGTACTGTGGTACAGAAGTGAGGAACTGCTGGAACAGCCTTTTGCCAATGGGCTGCTGCTCACACAGTGACTCGAACTGCTTCACCACTGCTTCCTGAGACAGGTTCTTGGGTTTGGGCAGCGAAAGGCTCAGTCTGCGTTTTCTCAGCTCAGACCGGTCTATCTGCTGGGCCCTCAGGTATGCGGTGTTAGCCACCAGGTTCTCCAGCACCCCCAGGTCACCCATGTTGGATGTATCCTGTGGCGTGGCTGAAGGCAGTGGCTCATTGAGAAATCAGTTTTCAAACGTGCAGACATCCACAGCTGAGCTCCTCCAACACTAGCATCCTCACCACGGTTCTTCCTGGTGATGAGTGTCTGTACCTGTCCTCTGGGATTTGTAGACAGCACTAAGGAAAGCAACTTACGTGGTTTGAACTTAAGAGGCTTTAAGTCTTTATTTAGAAATGTGCCCGTGCACGCTTACCTGGACTGCCATCACTGCTTGATGTAGTAAACCCATGATCAAGTAGGTCAGCAAATCATCTTCTAGTCATGACTTACATTTTTTAAATCAATATTTATTTGGTATATTAATGATAGTTAATAATCAGGTGGTGTAAATTCTACACTTAAAAAAACAAAACAAAAAAACAGAAAAGGTACTTTTGTGAGGTTCTGGTAGCAACCTGTGTAATATTTAGTATTTTGATCATGCGCACAGACCGGCAATAATTATTATGTAAAATCAAAGGAACACTTCTAGGTAGATTAACTAACCAGAGTAAACATTGTACATTTTTATTTTAACACATATTCACTTACAGAAAACACAAAAATCAACCTATAAAGCATTGTGAATATAAACAGGGCTGGAACATGACCATATGCATAAACCCATCATTTCCAGTCTATGGTGCTTAGATTTTTTGTGTATTTTTCACTAGAAATCCTGCAACCTACAACTGGGCGTAGGTGCCGAGTTGGTAGTGTTGGTGATGCTCCTGCTGTTGATGAAGTCTTCAGTATCATGATAGTCTATGAGGTTATTCAAATCTGGAGCCAAGGGCAGATCATTAGCTGTAGCAGCAGCTTATTTTCCAATTCTCTGAACAACCCAATCCTGTTGGCAGAGCGGGCAGCGATTGTTCTGCTTCACCCAAAGAGACATGCAGCAGTTGTGAAAGGAGTGGTTGCATTCTCCCCATACAACTGAAACATAATAAAATATATAAATATGAGTTAAATATACAATATCAGGGGATACAGCTTCCATTTACCAATGCATAATACAGCATTAAAGCACAGTTATCATAAGAATCGTTTATTATTTTTCATCTAACCTTGCATTCTGTTTTACACACATACATCTAACTACTATCCTACAAACATCTATAGGTTTTTAAGATAGTTAAAGTTATATCCTACAAATTGCAGCATGATCTAGCTAACTAATTATAGTTCATGTCCAGCTAAAGCTAACGTTTTTATAGCAATGCTAGAAGGGGGCCGACGAAAAGTAAACGTGTCCTCACCAACACAGTCCTCCTGTTTATTTTCAGCCTGACACCGGAGACAAGCGTCTGGAAATGAAACCAGAAACGGAGTACTTTAGCAGTAGGACTAGCAAACTTAGCCTCTAGCCAGGCTAAGCTAATCAAGCTGTCACTTTAAGACTTACCCATTACTTGAACTCGACAAATGGCACATGTATCACATTCAACGTCCCAACTCCACATGGCCACGGCATTCCACTTTTTTAGTGAAAACATCTTGTCTCCGCCTGACTTTGAGCCTGAAGAAGAGTTATGGGAGAGGACTAGCCCCGGCTCGTCACTCTCATCCATCTCTGAACCACGGTGCGGTCTGCGAGCCAGCGTTAGCTTCACAAGCTAAGCTAAGCTAAGCTAAATGGTTGATAACGAAGAGACGAAGCTATCGGCCAAGCTGTCTGCTTCTGTGTACAGTTTGCAGGCAATCAGGCAATGCACTCAGTAGACTCCAGCTGCCTGCCCCTGTGGCCGAAAGAGGGCAGTATTGTCAAAGGTTTGCGTTTGTATGCTTTTCAATTTTACCTAATGGGTGTTTAAAAATGTTTTAAAAATTCTATTTCCCCCTACCCCCTATGTCCACCCACCTCTCTGTACTTACATGTGATTTTCTTTTTCTTACTTAGGGTCATACACTATGAAGGGCTCAAGAATGTCACATAGCAATTTTTCAACAATAAACAGTGGAATGTCACTATGATGAAGCAGGGCTTCTAAGTTCTGCAGTTTCTATTATTAAGATGTTTTAGATCAATATTGCAGGTTTCAAATACCACAATCTAAAATAATGATGTATATACTGTATGTTATAGTTTAATACTAAATCCACAGAAAAAGCATAATATATCTTCTCTAAAATAACCTAATTTAGCGACTATGCCAGGACAAGTGGAAAATTGAGACTCATCATCACAGTGACTCAGATCATATATACACGCACACGTGTGCACACACACACACGTGCATGTGCAGTCACTAGACCGACATGATCTAAAAAAAAGTTTGTGAACTGGTATAGTGCATTGACTAATGATTAATGGTATGTAGATATCTTGTCATATACAACTTATCATGTTTGACATTATATTTTGAGGAACATCTGTAAACTGATATTTCCCATGGTCCATGAAGGGAGCAGAGGACGACTCCTGCAGCTCCCTAAAGCTCAACCCTCACTTGACAAAGGCAGAGACCCTGCACTTAAACACTGAGAAGTAAAAGTGCACAGTGTTTGGATATATGATGACTGCAACAATCTCAGCAACAGGGAGCAGGGACAAACTGATTCCAAGAGTCAAAGCAAAAGGTAAAGATCCAAATGAAATGAACTTATACATTTACAGGTAGTGTGATAAGACTGTGATGAGAAAATATTTATTTGTCCCATAAGGTAGACATGACAGAATGTTTTTGTCATTTATTTATTTATATATTTTTCATATTTTAAATGTCATTGTTGATAATTATAGATTTGAATGAATAAATACTTATTTTGGGGTGTATTAATGGTTTATTTGAAACTATGCAGGTTTAAAACAACCTCCTCGCTTGTTAAAAAACTATGTTTTATTATCATTTATACCCAGACAGTATGACAGTGTCAGTTTTTGGTGCACAGTAAACTGTAAGCGCCATTCTTCTGCTAAGTGTACGTTTGTAATGCTGTCAAATATGCATTATTAAAACATTTATTGTGTGTTTGCTTTAGTGTGTGTTTACTATTATTTACAACTATCCAGCATCATAGTGGCGATTATTGGTGTTGATAATTGTGTGTTATTGACAGTTGCTTTTGCATGCTTTTAATATGCATATATATATATATATATATATATATATATATATATATTAATATATATATATATATATATATATATATATATATATATATATATATACTATATACTATATACTATATATATATATAGTCGCTATATATATATATATATATATATATATATATATAGTTATTGTTATTGATACATCTTCTTATAATTAAGACAACTTGAGTCAAAGCAATATAAATCCACATTGTTGACAGTGAAATCAAATAAGTATCAGCCAAAATATTGAGAGTTGAGAGTGGATTAAACCTTTTTGTTGTTATTGTTTACCATGGAAAAGCATCTGGTGATTTATTTTGGTTTTTGCTTCTTTTGTGGTTACCAGAGCTGATGGTGAGACTTAAGCAAGCTCTGTGGCTGGTTCTGAGCATGCTCAGTCTGTCTCTGTTGCTTGTGGCACTGGGAATTTATACAACCACCCTGACAGAGACAGTGAGTGTCTCTGGCTACAGTTCTGGCATTATTGTAAGTACTACAGTCTGTTTTTAATACACTGACAACATACATACAGTATGTACATTAACATACAGTATGTAATAATTATGACCTTGATCATTTAATTTTTGTCAAGAGACAAGATCTTTGTTACGCTCTCCCTCCTGTCAAGATCCTTTCGCACATGACATAATATGTGTAAATCTGACCACATGGTTGGGCATTTACTTTGATTTGAGATCATTTCTTTTTCTGGAGGAGTTCCAACAATGAAGAGCCTATGACTGAGTAAATAGACTTGCTTTGTTTTGAATCACACTTGCATTGTTTTGTCTTTACAGCTGACCCTGGGATCCTTCCTGGGGCTTTTGGGACTTGGACTGGAGGAAAACCGCAAGCATCTGGTATATTCCTCTATTTTCCTTCATCTGTTCTTATAACTCACACACCTATGTCCCCCATAACACATTTACCTCATGTTTTTCTTATGCACACCCGATCAGATAAAACACTCTTTGCTGCTCTATGAAAAGCAAGGATGTGACACTAAAGATGTTTTCTTTAGTTTAGCTGTCATTTTGTATTGTGGACTTAAATTTCTAGTCTAATTTTTAGATAATGATGAGCACACACACACATGCACCTTCAAACAGTGCTCAAGCGCGAGGGCTTTAAGGGACATGTGCTCGATAAATATCTTTACCCATTAAAACATGTTGCTTAATAATTATGCATTGACTTATATACACTTGTTAAGTTGATAATGAGTAACACGGTACAGACTTACGATGTGGCACAGACCTCACATCCCATACCAATGAGATCATTTAACATTACACATTTTTGTATGGCTTTCATCCTTTTCACCAGGGAGATAAAAACATGTCAGTTTTAAGTGGAACGTATTCTTCACTTTACACATCCCTCGTTACTGTCCCGAGATGCACTAAATTGTCTGAATCAGGTTAATGAGTAGAAAGTAATGTTGTCAGAATGTTGCATTGTAATCTTTGGAAGAGGTGTGATTTAGTGAAACTTAAGTCTATTTCTTTTTTTTTATCTTCTTTGTGACTAGATAACAGCTGCCATAGTTTTCCTCAGTTTTGGAATCATCACATCTGCCTTGTGCCTGATGATAGATGGAGCCTCCATTGCCTTGAACATGGTGAGTTATCTCCAGGTACATCTGGGAGAATTCTAATTATGCAAAAATACATTTAAAAAAGTATTTATTCAGTCCACATTGGTGAGAGACGATGCTGCTTGATTCTCTTTCCGTAAGATCTTCTCCCAGGCCACGGCTTTATGAGATTTGTGATCTGTGAAAATGTTGTGAATTACAAGCTGTAAAAGAGTCCAGCTTTTGGCTTTTTGTTCCACATTTGTTCCACATCAAATTAATAGAAAAATAAAACCATGATTATTATTTTTTGTAAACTAGCCATCTAAACTCTCTCTAAAATCGTTTTTTTTTTTTTTTTTTATTAATCCAGGACATGCGTCCATTCAGAGCTGGAAGGTGTCAGTATTACAGCAGTGGAAATGGTTTTCTCTATGAACAATATTACACCACAGTAAGTACTGCAATTATGCATGTCAGTTGTACTCTAGTAAACTGATAATATTTGATTTGTCTTTTAGGTTTCATGTTGGACTTTGGAGGAACCATGTAATATAACAGTTAGAAGTGGAACCTGCTATTGCTGTGACCTTTACCACTGTGCCAAGTAAGACAGTGGACTCAAATATATGTCAGTTACATAAAAACAACATTTGTCTGCATGTGATTTTAGTGGAGGATACCTGAACAGCTACTATGAGTTTGTGGGAGTCCAAAGCTGCCACGATGTGTTCATTTTGTACTTCCTCATCTGGAGTCTGACGGGCCTTAACCTGGTGGTCTTCTTCATGGGCATCCTGACCACTGCAGTGCTGGGCAGTCTCAAGAACAAGGTACTTCATACTGTCGAAAATGATGTGCAAATGTAAAATCCGAAAAAAACTACTAATTGTCTTTGAATATAAGAAAATACACTAAGTAGTGTACTCCAATTACTATTGTTTAGTGTTTTATTCATATTTATTCACATTTATTCACATTACATTAGTGATCAGCTTTGCCTATTTCCCAGAGCACAATTTTATAGGAAAGCAGTAGGTGCTCTCCACAGCTCGCCAAAAAACAATGTTTCTGTCTCCCAAACTCTAGTAGGAACCTAATTACTCATAGTTAGGGTATAAAATTCAACTTTGGTGGGCTTTGGTGCCCAGTTTGGTCCAACTACTTAATGTTCTGTATAAAGTAAATGTATTTGGTAGACAACATAACATTTGGCATATGCATTAAGTTGCTGAAAATGTAATATGCAGGTGATAATGTTCAATGATAATGATGATGATTACAAATGTTATGACTAACCATTATTGGACAGCAAGCGTTATGTTTTTTTCCCATTCGCAGCCTCTTATTCCAGCATGATCCTAGATTTAATCTGATCACGTTCAGTCCTAGAGCCCCTTTGTGATGTATGTCTGTGGTTTAACTTTACACTTTGTTCATATCCCATAAGCAGATATCAGATGAAGGCAGTGGCTTGTCGGGTTCACACCAAAAGAAGAGACATGTCTGTGGTTAAAACTCTGTCCTGCTGAAATAAACAGTTGGTTTGGATGTGTTACTGTGAAAAGTAGAAAAAACACTCTCAAATTCTGGAGTACAGTTTAATCTATAACTGTGATCTATAACTATGATGACATCTGAGTTCTGTCTCTGTGGAATCTCAAATGAAAACAATAAGGTTAGACTTAAATAACATGATGGACACAGCCATAGATTCTACATTACTTCTCGTGCGTATGATTCAAAGATCCAATTGTTTATGGAGACAGACAGGTTTATGAGGTCTGAATGACCCCGGGCTCTGAAGGGCCCCGGCCCCTCTCCAGTGGATATAATTCACTGCCTGCTGCCTCAGATCCATAACTCACTGCTATTGGGTAATAATGCCCTGATTTCAGATGAACTGTATCATCTCCTGCTGGTTAGGAAGCCAGTGTGGACATATAACCGGTATAATCAATTTATGTAAGCAGAAATATTGGTCAAAATGTTGCTTATTTTGTTTTTATGTGCATATTAAAAACTAGATTCAAAAATGTTAATCCTACACCTTGATTATTGTAATACTTAACCCAAATTTATGAGAAAAAAATCTTAGTATTGAGTAGGGCAGCAATGATTAGTAGTTTAAAGCAGTAGTTGCACTATACAGACTCTAAACACATTAAAAGTATGTCTAAAAGGAATTAAAAATGTGTGTTTTTAATCAATAATACACTTAATTCATAAATATTCTCTATAAGCATTCAGTCAGTATTTAAATGTATCCATGTACAATAGAAATAATCATTTGACAAGTCGACTTATCGGAAAAATAATCAATGACTTATCGACCATCGTTAGTTGCAGCCCTAATCGGCATCAACCCCCAAAATTGCATAATGGTTGGGCCCTCAATGAGAATCAAAAGCTCTTTCAGTCTCAATAGCAAGCACAAGATATTCCTGTAGCATTAAATTTCGATCTCTGTAATTCTTTTTATTCCCTTTGCTCTGACCACACTTTATGACATACAACACAGCAAATCAGCAAATTGTGATAGCAGTTTGTAAAATTTATAGCTTTTTCGCCTGCAGTGGTTCTGGATTGCACTGCGGACGGACCACCCAAAACCCGACCGCAACACACAACAGCAGACATAACCAGAGATTAAAAAGGGCCAATAATAGTATGTTGCAGCGCTGAACTGGCCCGGGGCGAAGGGCACTGGAGCCGAGCCACAAAGGCGTGAAGGCGCAGGGCGACATGTGTTGTGAGGTTTCATAGATCACCACGAAAGACTGAACCTCTGAGCTGCATGTGGCACCAGATCACAAACAGGAAAACAACCGTCAAAGATTTGAGCAAATGATCTGCTTTATTTGTTATTCCGACTAGTGCTTGATTTCAATATGTTTTAGCTTAATATGCCAATAGATTAATTTGCCTTTGGTCTTCAAATCAGTGTGGTGTGTGTTCTTACAATACTTGAAAAAGCTGGAATTTAGTTTTGTTCTTCCTTTCTTTCTTTTGTTGAAGGATTTTTTGGCCCGTAGGCTTTATTATAGACAGAACAGTGTAGCATGAAATAGGGATGAGACGTGCAGCAAATTGTCAAAGCCAAAATCAAAGTCACGGTCTCTGCAGCCAGCTGTTTTCAAGGTGGCGATATATCAAAAAAATCACATTTTTTTATTTTGGATATGAATATATTGTCATAATTCTATCCTTTTTCGGTTACTTTTACGATCGTATCATGTTTTATGCAATACTTGAAACCCAAAAACGACATTTACAGGTGTACGTTTAAGCACATTACTGATAGATTAAATAAATAACATGGACTGAATTTTATCATCTCAAAACATATCGAGCTATTCATTTTTGTCATTATCACCCACCCCTATTTCAAGGTTGGAGCAGTGCTTGAAATTAGAGTTGAAAAATGTTTAAATTATAAAGGCCAAAGCTTTGAACATAGGCACAAAAACAAAAGAAGCTCTTCCTGAGGTGTGAGAACTTTCCTGATTAAACAAAGGTCAGTCAATAAATACATTGTTATCAGTTTAATCTTTTTTATCTCTGCGTTTTAATTTAAATACACCATATAAGGAACATATCTCTGGTGAACGGTACAGGAGGAGAACGCCCAGGACCACCCTGTGAGCTGTCACATCAACAACATGTGTAGCTCTAACTCTATACGTGTTTGTTTTACAGAGGGGTCCTGGCCCAGGGTCCGAGCCCACCGGGACAGGGCTGTCCTCTCCCTCTGCTCCTCTGCTGATGGATGCCATCAGCTCCCAGCTCCACCCTGTCAGTGCAAAGTCTTTGTATTCACTTCAATGGGGTTCTTTTGTATTTACAGAAAGAACCAAAGAAAAGCTGCAGTTCATAATGTATAGTTGGAAGAAAAGGAATAATAGCTCTGAAGCTCAGAATCGAAACATTGTACTCAAGTAAGAGTAAAGAATCAGAATCAGAAACGGTTTATTGCCATTGTCAGTGATCAAAAAAACACAAACATAGGAACTTACAACATAAAACAATGAATACAATATAATAAAATGTGTAAAAGAGGCATGCATAAGATTAAGAATAAAGTTTCTTCAAAATAGCATTACTCAAATAGAAGACAAAGAAATGACAAAGTAAAAGTAAGTAAGTATTTGCGGAAACTACTACTCAAATACTTCTCAACTGTAAGAATGGCTTAACATCTGATTTATTGACAGAAACTAAAAAGCCGTTTTCAGGCCGCCCAGGAAACTAGTGCATTGTGACTTGTTGTTGCACGTGTTCATTAAACATTTTACACAAATAAATCTACTTTACATAAAGTTTTAGCGGTGAGACTTTTCCCTCGTTCGTTATTTGCATGAACGGGGTTTTCGTCAAACCAGAAAAGCGTTTACTACAGAAGTGTGGATCTGTGGCAAAAAGAGGCAAAAGTGGGCGGGGCGGAATAAGATCAATAAAGTTTTTTTATTAGTCCAGATTTAGCCTCTTTTTATTAGTTAAAATATAAAGCCAGTCCAAGTCCAAAGGCACCGTTGTTTGTCTTTGAATAGTTACAGTAATTGATAAAATGATCTGTTTTTCTACCTGCACAGATGGGTTTACCGTTTCTAAACAATTCCTCCACATTTTATTCTTCATTAACATCGTAAAAAAGCCACATGTTTACAACCAGGAATGTGGCATTTCACTGTGCAGTAAACTCTGATCAAGCTTGATTGAAAATACTATAAAAGTAGTGCAATGAACAGTTACGTAATAGAATTAGTTAATAGAATCTGTTTCATATTTTAAGTAATTTCACTTTTTTTCAGGGCGGAACAATGTACATGGCCTCTTCTTCACCGTCACCAGTCGCAGCGTCAGTTCCACACGTCTCCAGTGGGTCCCAGAGTTTTCCAGTGGTGTCGATGTCTCCTGGCACAGATTTTGCTTCACTTCCCTTTGCCCCGCTGTCGTACCGAGCATAAGACCACTCAGATATTATATTGTGGTTCACTGTATGTATCATTCACCCTTTATAGATAAATCCTTCTGATTACACAATAGTCAGTTTAAGGTGAGACACTACAGGCAATTTTTTGTTTTTTCGTCAGTTTGCTCTCTCAACATATCGGCTTTCATGTGGAAACAACAAACCATCTGCTCTTAAAGATGTTTTATTCTTCCATTTAATCCACTTCATCCATAGATTTCTCTGGGACATTGTAACTTTAAAGGTTGTTTTCTTAAAATGCATTTTTCTCTCCTCGGGCCATAAGGATCACCACTGAAAGTAGATTCCACAAACACCAAACTGTACAATCTGGGACTCAACAAGATTATGACAAAACGTACAGAAGGATTTTTTTGATATTTAATTCTGATTTAAATTACAAAACTGATTTATTGAAGTTTTACATCAAAAAAATTTGGCGAAATTTGAAGTTTTTTGGACAATTTTCAGTCAAATTTAGTTTACTCAAAATCTAAAGAAGAAATCCAAAATCCCCTCTTTACATTTTTTTTGTAATTAATATGTGTACAAAATGAACTAAGAAATTTAAACCTGGTTCTGTCCATTTTTCAGTTTTATGTGTCCCAAATATGTGTATTTTTGGTCGTTTTTACACATAAAATGCCTCATTTCTACATGAAAACATGACATGATGAAAAACTTGTAATATATTTTTCTGTTACATTAATGTGAGTAAACTACAGGAGACGTTTATGATTATTATCTTGAAATTTCAGATTTTTTCCTATTCACCTGTAGTGTCTCACCTTAAGAATGTTTTTATATGAGTGCATCTTTTTACACTGATGTATTGCCTTTATTTGAGCATAAAGAAATAAAGTTAATTGTGTTGTTTCTCAGTATTGCTTGAATCTGGTTACTAAAACAGTTATTTTCCTCTTAATGTGACATTGTTTTGTCCTGTTTGCAGCCGACCACACTAACCCAGGTGTTTCAGAGAGAACATAGCAGAGTGAGGTCTGGCACAAACTTGTTGGCAAAATAATTTCAGTTCTGTCGGAAACACGGAGTAATTTCCCCTCATAAAACACTTTCCAGAGCAGTAGAAAAGAGTTAAGGAAACTGTTGCAAAACCCTATTTTTACCAGATAAATGGCTAATAAATTATGCAATAGTTCAAATTAGTGAGCTCAAGTTCAGTTTTGAGTAGTTTTGCGATTGGAAAAAGGCTTTATTTATCCATCAATAGGACAACAGCGAAGTACAGCAGCAATAGAATATTATTAAAAGTATTCACGATAAGTACACATTCAAAATAGGCCATCAAGAATAATGTTTAACTAAAATATCAATATACTTAAATATTAGTCAGAAATAACTTGATATGTCAATGTCATTCCTTGCAGCCGCTTTATTTGAACAGATTCTCTTCTTGATAGCAACAGCTGCATTTTGTATTTTGACTTTCGACATAGCATGTGTCTTGTTTTACATGAAGCTCAACACAATGGCCTTTAACCCGCTCTCTGGCTCGGTTAATGTGAAAACTAGAAACATGAAAACCTCTTTTCTTTGAAACGCCACTTGTTGACAGTGGAGTTTAAATCAAATCCTGGTTTTCTCCTGTGAAAATGTGAGTCAAGTGGAACTGCTGACACCACAGTGAAAGACGCAGAATACTGATGTGATTTGGGTCTTAAGATAAGAGACCACTGCAGAGGGCAACCACAGGTCACCATTTACAGATCATGTGTATCTGTCTGAAAGACATTTAACCACATTAAAAAAAATATATAAAACCGAGAATCCAATCACAGTAACTTAAAGCAGAAGTTAAATTAAATTAAACGGTGAAAACATGATTTTATAATTCATGACATGATTATTCACAAACTGTGTTTATGTGCACATAACTGTGGGGCTCTCTGGAGTGACTCTTTGACCAAACTTTGATGAAATGCACTGACCAACTAACTCTTAGTGCCCACACATGTATTGTCTTTGTTTTCTTTAGTCGTCTAAAATGTGTTAAATTAAATTATCCAATTATTTATGTGAAGAATGGCCAACTGTCTTTTGTCTGTTCAGCATGGTTCCGTTTTGTCAGAATATAATAGACCAAACTTTTGTTACATGATAAGCCTTTTTGACGCAGTCTTGTCCGTCTATAAACGCTCTGAGACTGTGTCACAGCAGGAGCTGTCGAGCCGCGTGGTTTAAGAGGAAAAGGGGCAGAGGCTGCACTGTGAGTAGATGAAAACACTACATACTTGTGGCTCCACAGTTAATATGAAGACTGTGACATGTCCAGACCACAGTAAGTGGGTCCAAAATTGAAGCAAAATGAAAAAAAATAGAACCATGTCATCAGTACATGCCCCCTACCATTAGGCGTACATTTGACGCCTATAAATTACATATGCACATAAGTTTCCTCAAGGTCATGCTGTTTGAAATATGGATTTGGGTTCACAAATTTCAATTGAGTGATCCAACTTTCTGTCTCCACAAACACATTTGCCTGTTGTTTATAAATCTTCCTATTAAACTGTAATATCCGTATTAGTGTCAGGACTCTGTGGGCGACACCAAACTCGGAAATAGACGTCTATAAAGGCCCTGCACAAGCCTGGGCCCTGGGGAGCCCAAACACTCTGTGCATTAAGATTTTCCAAGTGTGTTCTCCTCATCAGACGCTTTACACCAAAGCAACAGGAGCCGGCTTGGATCATTCTACTGTGGCAAACATTAGACTCTCAAAACATAAATATTGTTCATTCACAGATTGTGACAGATTAGGATGGAGATGAGGTTAAACACAAGTAAAGCATCAGTAGATTAATCAGAAGAAGCAAAAGTGTTGGGACAAAGCATAGTCAACATACTGGAGTTGTATTAGGCCTATAATCACACAAATATGTTTTTTGTAAAATTGTGGTGTCTTCCTTCCTAAAAAGATTTTTATTGACAGTGACAACTACCTTGCATTGCATTTCTTATAAGATAGACTGCTGTGATAAAGATACATAGTCAGATTCTTGCTAGTAATATCTCCGTTCAGACTGTCAGACGGATCAAACCTGCAGAACTATCTGCACATTGGCACTTCAGTTGTGAGTTTTTGTGGTTCTAATAAACTCAGACAACTCGCTGAAAGGAATGTTGTTTCACTCCTTAGGAATAGAAAAAACTCTATGAAAAACATGCTGGGAATTTATTTTATGTAAAATATGAAAACCAAACTAGTTTTCATGATGCAACACATCAGTGGAACACTATTGTTTATTTATATAAATGTTTACTTTAGTCGCTTCAGGCTTTTAATTGACATTTGAGAAAGCAAGATAACACAGAATAACAAACCTAGACCACAATACCCCACAGACATGGAATTATAGAGATTGCTATTAATTAATTATTGATAGATCATTTATTGCTCCTGAAGGAAATTCAAATTCAGCTGCAAAAACATTTTCACTGTGCTTCTCGGTCTCCTGTGTCTCCTCAGTCGCAGGAGGATTCATCAGGTAGAGTCAGCAGATCATGTGTCAGGACAGTGTTAGTGCCTTGAGCCCCAAACTGCAGGGGACCCCTAAAACAGTTGCTTTTCTCAATATTACAATATAAAGTGCTGCAATGTACTTTTATACAATAAAAAGACCGACAAAATACTGTGGGATTGTCAAATGTATTAATTCTGCCCAAACCACACACACTAAATATAATAATCTAACATTGTAAAATTACAAATCAGCTGAACGTGTGTTGAAAAACTCCAACATATGGGAAATATGGTCTGATTTCTTAAATATTCTTGTGGGGAATGAGGTCCAACCCCCCTGTTTAGAACATGGAGCTTTGGCACATCGATCACTTTCCACCCCAAATGTATGAATGTGTCGGGCCACCACACGTAAAAAAAAACAGTTAAACCCAAAAACAACAAAAAACAAAATCTTCTAGGAACAATTGACAAATTCACACTTGATGCAGAAGGGCCTGTTCTTAATTTTTCCTTGGGCCCCTAAATTCCTTGGTCAGCCACTGCCCTCACTGTTGGGGGACAAATCAGGCCGTCCGAACGATCTGATCTGGCCCACGGTCCATCTTCCAAATATTCAAATAAATATTTTTTTCTTCTTCACTGGTTTAATTCTGGCTCAGTACTAGAGTTGGTTTGGTCTTTGTTTAGTCCTTGTTTATCAAGTCGTGTCTTAGTTTCATTCTGGTTCTGTTTTGGATTGGCAATTTTCGAGATGTTGGTAAAGCCTTTTGTATTTTATTTTTCCACAAAATCCTAGTATTGCAGTAGTCATTGGATCCCTTTTGAAACAGATAGTGTTGGATATTTTGTGTGACCGCAAACTGGTGGCCTGTTGTGCAACTTAGGCCCAGAGACCATGGCCCTCCAAAAAAATTTGTCCCTCAGGAAAATTAAGTTGAATAGCCCTGTTCTAGCACGGTTTCCATGGTTACAGGGAAAAATTAAAATATACAGCCTCTAGAGACACTTCTGTCCTTTGAAATGCACAAGCCACACTTCTTAGTTGGTTAAAATCCCAAGATGTCGTGTTAAAAACTGAGCTAAAAAATCTGTTTCAAGAACAGCCAACCACATCTGGCATTTTACAGATCAAGTAGAAATGTTCTTTGATAATTTTGATGATGTTCAGTTATAGACTAGTTAGTGTGTTAGGTTTGATGATATTTGGTATTTCCCAAGATCGTGAACTTCTTTTAATTATTTACACATAAGAACATTTTTTTTACAGTTACGTTTGACCGTTCCTTTAACATTTTATTAATCTTATACATTATAAATTGGCCTCCTGAGACTCTTATACGAGGGACCTGTTGACCATGACAGCGCTCCAATCTGTTTTACTATTGCTTTTGGACACGTCTCCTTCCATTAGGGATATAAATATAAAGTATGAAGCGCTCTCAGTTATTTACCAGCTTCTCAAACGCTGTTCCGGATGTTTTTATGATGAATTTCATGAGCCAAATAATGCTCACTTCAAGGACCGTGCCCTTCCTGTGTGACTCTTCCATATCTGTGGCCTCGTGTTTGGACAGATGTCTTTGAGATTTGAATAGAAATGTGGCTCTACTCTACACCACAGGTACTCAGAATATTACTCAGAATGTTACTTTAAAGTTGGGTGACCAGACGTCCCTATTTACCCGGGACAGTCCCAGGTTTGAGCTCTGTGCCCCATGTCCCAGAAGATGTGTCCAAAAGCATTTATTTGTCCCAGTTTTACACAAATCATGTCCAAGTTGTCCCTATTTTTGACCAGCTTGATACCATCCACTAATAGAGAGGAAGAAATTGCCAAAATAGAGAGAATTGTTCTTGAAAATGACCAGAACACAAGCTGTGAATGGACAAAGTTTATAATAATGTACTTAATTATCCGCTCTTTTTACAATTTTACTGTAGCCCCCACTCACCATAGTCACTTACTGTATATAACAATACACTTGAGCCACTTTAGTTGCCATTTTACTGTAAATAAGAGTGTGCACTTTATACCTTATACTCTATACTTTATATTGTATTTTTAGTATCATGTTTATTTATCCTATTTTTATGGCATGCAACTACTTCTTTCATTCCTGTCCTAAACTGTGTGTTGCAACAGTGGAATTTCCCCATTGTGGGACAAATAAAGGATCTCTTATCTTATCTTATCTTACTCCAACCCGGGTGTGTCCCAGTTTTTAATTATGAAAATGTGGTCATCCTACTTTAAAGGGGACATATACAAAATCATCTTAAATTACATTTTAGCAACACTGTATCCTCATCATTTCTCAAAGTTGTATTTTGATTGATTCCTGCGTTTGAGTGATCTTATTGTCCTTATTGTCTGAGGCTCCAGTGGTCCGAAAATTTCTGTTTTCACTAATCCTATATCCCTGCCCACTTCCTTGGTTGTGAATATTGGAAAATTGAGACTCCAAGTGAAACATGAAGGGTTCTAAAAGGTCATGTGGCCACTTTTCAAAAATGAAACACATATAAATGACAATCAGTAATCAGTTCTGCAGTTTTGAACAGAAAGTCAATAGATCTGTTTCTATTATCAAGTTGTTTTTGATCAAAATTGCAGCTTACAATTTCATAAAATGTAAAACGATGATCTACTTATGTTATAGTTCAATACTACACCTGAAAAAAACATAATGTCTCCTTAAAACTTATATATAAATAAGTGTTTTATCCATGTTATGTTGAAGTTGACTGATGGACTGAAAAGTTGATGCAGGGGTTGAATAAGTTTTGTGGAATGGTGCAGAGCGGATGAGCACTTCCAAGCTTCCCTGTATGAACATGTTTGTTTTCTTCAGCTGTGGTCTGGGGCCACCCAAAGGTGAGGGGACAGAAACCCCAACTCAGGTGCCGGGAGGATATGCATGTCATTAAAGAAGAAATGGTAATTGTCAGTTATGATTCAACACAGGGTTTTATTCTTTGTTTCTGTGTCAATCGCTCCAAAAAATTGTCAGTAATAATCAAAAGATGAAATGTGTTTACAATGTTAGTTTGTGTGTTGGTTTGGATGGGCCCTGTACATTCTGATCTGCTCTTCATTATGTATTGTCTATATCTTACTATTTGGCTTACATTAGTGCTCCCTATGTGGTTTAAAAAAGGAATAATTTCAGGAGATTTCAATACATTTTCCACAATTTATACAGATTAAAGATGAATGGAGCTTGTGTTCCTTTAATCTTTATGACAGTCAGTAAACTATTGGAACAGATCTAAAGTAGGTTTGTTAATGTCTATAATATTACATTTTCCTATAACCATCGTGTGTGGCCCTTATATAATAACGCAAGATCATGAAAAAAGTTTGACTGGCAACTGGTTTATTGTTAAATGGACAAAAGTGACAAACAAATGGAAAAAACAAACATAAAAAACAACACATTTAGTGGAGTTTTGAGGATTCCTTACATATTCCGACATAAAATCAGTAAAAACATACAAAATTGAAATGTTTTGAAGTTTTCCGGCAATGGAGACAGCTTATTTACCATATAAATTAAAGCATTTTAAGATTTTCCCTTAGATTTGTCCATGAGAAGTACAGTTTTAAATGCACTTCAAGTACCGAAAATTACACGTTGTCATTTTCTTTCTTTAAAATGATAAAACTTAACGTAGCTGTTGTGTACAGGAGGCAAAATGTTCCCTTTAAAAAAAAAAGATGAAAAAATAGTCTTCATTGAACTGGCACTGAGCATGATTGCTTGTTTGTGTCGTGTAATGTGATGTCTGTAAACAGGATTAAGCTGCTGCTGGAGTGGCTTTTGGAATCATTGCCAGGAAATATTTCAAGTTGGAACAAACAACTTGAAACACTGAATAATACTCGATGTTTGATTTGCGAGCTTTGACGGGCATGACTGTCTAAAAACTCACAAAATCATGATTTAGTAGGCCCCTGTACAGTAGCCAGAAGTATAGCCAAAATACTTAAATTGCCTAAATTTGATCACGTGGTTGAATTTTTTATGCTATAACTGAACTTGCTGGATGCAGTGTTAAAATAGTGGAGACAAGGACAAATGTCAAAACAGTGGCACAAAACCTTCTTGATAAAAAGCCTCCATAGAAAAAAGTTAAATGTTAAATAAAACACATTACACACAGGAGGGCAAAGATCACCCTTACATTATTGACTGGTCCATCATTTGTCTATTCAAGTTTTGTATGCATTGTATTAACACTTCATTGTTCGTATATAGGCAATAGGGAAAATTATATGGTCAAAGATATTCAGTGAAAGTTTGATGGTGAATGCTGGATGTGAATAAATTTGACAAAACCACTCTCAGGTACTGTATATATTAAACATGGTGCTGGTGTTTCTATTTCCAAACTATAATCAGGGCAATAAAATAAATGGATTGGTTCGTGGTTCTGGCAGTACATAGCAAGAGCAGTATTGGCATTAAATGGCTAAAACAGTATTATGTTTTATGTTAGTTGGCTGTTATTATGTGATTCATACTCCTCATGTTAGCACCATCACTTGTCACTTAGGCCCCTGCACGTGTTTAATGCCTTCAACATGGCCGACGAAGACTGACGAAGACACCACATCCATGAGTTCTCTCTCTCACTCAGAACACATCCATCTTCAAATAAATGATATGTTAAACACATACACACAGATAAAGATTTGTCCATTTTAAAACATCTGTCATGAAAATACATTAATTATTTTTTTCCTTTTCAAGTCAAATCTATGAAATTTTCTTTGGTCAAGAAAAATATCTTATATCTACAGGCAATAAATGTCATATTACTGAATGAAAAACACGTACTGAAGATCATGGAACTGATCGAAGGGGGAGCTGATACTAAGTATCTAGTCATGTCCATTTGGAAAGTTCCAAATATTTAAAGTGCTTTTGCATTATTCCCTCAGCATTTAATGTGAGAAATAACATCCATCAAAGTAAGGCAGATTGGTCTGATCTACTCACCTTAAAAACTCAAAAAGTAAGTGTATCTAAAGATGAAATATATACATTCATTGGAAAGGGAAAGACACTAAGGTCAGAAGATTGTATGGGTCAAAAGTAGATGGCCCATCTCGTCTATGAAAAGACCATTAGGACTCATTTAAGTGATCACAGGTATTTGTATAAAAGTTGATGAATAAAAAATTAGCAGCCTATTCACACACCATCTAATGATGCCTTCTTCACACAGCTTTGGGTATGAAAACGGGCACTGATGATATGATATAAATAATTCCAACATAGACTCCCCTTGTAATGTGCCCATGATTCAAAATGGGGAAAAAGAGGCATAATGCCAAACCCTTCTGTGCCTCCGGATCCTGTGACGCCACAGGCTTCTTCACATTTGACTCTTGTTGGTCGTTGTTTCCACAGTTCTGTTGTGAGGTCCAGGTCCACTGGACTTCCCTGTGTAGTACAGGTCATACACTGCACCTCTCCTCAGCGTTTGTCATCTATGAGGTCTTTCTTACAATCGGATTGTCCCTGGAACAAAGAGTCTCCATTAGAGTCAGCTCTGGTGTGCATGTGTTTGGGTGTGAGCTGCAGACTTACAGACTGCCGTACTGGGCCATGGTGTCGCCCCGCTGGTTGTGCTGCCGCTGCAGCTCCTCCATGACATTGCGCAGCTGTTTGAGTGTCTGAAAGGTCTCTTTGGGTTCCTGAATAGTGAATTTGGAGTACTCGTCCTGCTCCCGCTGAGGGCCCTGGTAAACCGCCAAGGTGGCACAAGCATCTGCAAGAAAACGCACACAAATGAACATCCTGGAAACGGTTACGCTCAAAGAACACTGAATTAGGGGTGCAAAGGACAAGCACTGACAGACTAAAGCACTGAAGAGTTACAACATCTACACTACAGCGCACAGAAACACTGACCTTATAGTACTCACCCTCCATGTTTTGGAGCTTGGTGTCATTTAAGGACAGAAGAGAGAAAATCCTCTCAGTTTCTCGATCACAGTCAATGTCCAACTGCAGATTAGCCAGCATAGTGCTACAAGACATGAAAATATACATCAAATAAACCACACTACATCAAATTAAGTAAGTCATCTCTGAATTATTAATATGTGTAATTATTCTTAAATTGAACTGAAAAGTAGTTTGTAACTATTTTGTTATGTATCATTAAGTATTTAGGTTTTCGGTTTACTGTTACTTTCAGTAGTCTCAGTATTCCTGCTCCTGTTTGACACACTCACGTGGTGCAGGGTCTGCAGCCCGGAGCACAGCTGTTTTGGCTCTTGCAGCACTGCCACACTCCCCCGGTGAAGGTGGACGGGTGGAAACTCTCCAGACGGCCCTCGTTACAGCGGCTCACCTGGCCAAGCACCTCTAGCCACTCACTGGCCTCCACACAGTTTCCTGCTTGTACATACAAGGGCTTCTCTGAGTGCACCACCTGCAACATCTGGAGGAAAGAAAATCCATCTGAGGCTTACACGGACATTAAAGTCAAGTTCAAGGAGTAATTATACATGGAGCGTATTCCCTATTAAGAATTTCTCAAGTTAAAATAGCAATTTGAAAAGTGCCTAGTTGTACAAAAATGTGTAATCAAAATAAGATATTCTTTACGCTATTGGAGGCTTTACACTTTATGCATTTGTCACTTTATTGGCCACAGGGTCAACAAATCAGTACACCAGCACCAGTAAAGTCTGACCACAATGGGTTTGTTTTCACTTGGTGCACATGTGACCGAATGCAATAAAATAATTGATGATGGGAGTCTATGGGGACAGGACTTACATTTTTGCGGTTAAAGGCACTTTCATCCAGTTTCTCCACAGCCTGGATGTTTTTGACACTTATGATGCAGAGGGCCTCTTTCCCTGAAAGCACAAGTCTGTGTCAGAACCACTCCAACAATAATAGACACTGGACTGAGCTGAGCCTCCCAAGAGCTGCAGGTTTGATGTAAGTATGTCTGCATTGGATACAATATTTTATTACACATCAGAATAAGTCCCAATGAATGCATAACTAGTGTTTATCTGCTGAACTGCTGTAAGAAACAACTCAGCTTTGTATTAACTAGTGTGCATAAAAACATTCATTTTACTTTGAATAAAATAATTTAACCTTCTTGTTAACTTTTCTGTTCCATGGAGATGTTATTGCAATGTTCCACTGTGTGGCTGTGGTAATAAACATCTCCAAGGACACAAGCAGGTTTCTGCACCAGGCCAAGTTACAGTTTAGATCTGTGGAGAGGTGAGATCACTCACACGCATGGAAGAAATATTAAGTTGTATGCCATACTGTGGAACATTCTATACCTAAAGTAAAGCAATAACATCTCCATGAAGACACTGCTGAAGTACTGCTGTACAGAAAAGGCACCTTTAAGTTCCATTTAAGGGCCTTTGGGGGACAGAAACACCAATAAAGCCCCTTGAACGAAAGACTACATCTTACCTTTATGTTTATGATAAGACAGTTCTCTGGTGGTGACTCGAAGCCATCTCTTCTTGAAGTTTTTCTTTCCAAGACGTTTTCTCCCTTGGGCACGTTTCTGAACTTCCCTGGAAAAGAGTTACAGGACTTAGAACAATTATCTTTTGAAACTAATTGCTGAACGTTCTTATCGGTTGCACTGTCCAAGCACAATGTCTCCATGTACAAATGCAATTACAAACGGTCAGTCTTCAATAAGATTGAAGATTAAGTTCTCAGAGCTGAATGTAAGTTGAAATGAAAGGTTACCTAAACAATAGTCCTGAAGTAATGAACACATAAACAGTTATCACCATAACATTCTTTTGCATCAAAGATTAAGAGATCCACACTTATGGCTGGACACTCAACTTTATTCTTGTATATTACTAGATTTTGTACATCCCCACAAGAGTATATTGTAAAAGCAGCCCGTTTGAAAAACCAGACCTCTGTGTGCTGTTTACCTCCAATAACTATTGTTTATATCGGACATACTCACCCCTCCTTAAGAACCAGTGCATCCTCCACGCCACTGAATTCCTTGTTGACATTTGATGAGATCTCATCAAGAAACTGGGTATAGAAAACATGACTGCAATTAACTAAAAGCATACACAGTGTGATGACAATTACATTAACAGACAGATGTTTACCTTTTTAACCTTTTCAATGCACTTCTCTTCTTGGAATGATTTGAAGAAGTCGTACATATACGTTTCTTTGAAGCTAGACTGAAATTAAGGATTAGGAAAATTTTCAATATTTAGATTATTTTTGAAAATGTATAATTATTAGCAGAACAAAACTTACCAGTTTTTTGGACAAACTGCCCCAGCTGCCCAGAGTCTGGATGGTTTTAGAAATGAGAGTGAGTGTCCGTGAAATATCTGGGTCCTGCGAGCAAAAGCAGGTTAGATTGTCTGTGGTGAGACCTGTGGCTGCTGTGTGGGGCTCATACTCACAGGATGATGAGAGCGGAGCTGAAAGGAGTGAGGTGAAAGTACAGCAACAGCAAAGAAACGCAAGAACACAAAGCTGCTCACAGCGGAGTACTGCACATGTGGGTCGGCTGTGGAGGGAATGAATAAAGGTTATACAATGAGTCAAACAACGTAATACTAACTATTAGTCGGGCATCTTTGCACAACATATTTAAAACGGCATTGCTTTTATGTAATCACACATTTTCTGTGAATTATTTTCTTTTGAGCACTGTGACTTTATAGGTCAATACACTGTATTACGTATAATTGATCTGATATTGATTTGATAATAAATTATTCGTATTGAAAAAAAAAAAAGATGTGAAGGATGGCAGACATCTTTGTACATAGATATTAAAGTTCTAGCTCCACCTTCTGGATGATTTGTAAAAAGCTCTATTCTGAACTCGTTTTTAAAATATTTACCCAGAGTTGTGTTTTATTCCATTCAAGCTTGTTTGATTAATGCTAGTTTGTAAGGCCTCAAAGGCCTCACTACTTTAACTCTGTTTCCACGTATTATTTATATTCTTTTAAATTTGAAAAAGATGTATAGTTCACTCAGGAGGCAGATGTCCAAAATGTTATATTTTTATTTATATTCTCATACTAATATACTCTTTCTTTGAACATCATGATGCAGTTAACAGAAGTTAATTGTTATTTTTCAGTATCTGGAAAACAAGTTATATTGGTAATATTTTGCTCTAAAAATGTGGTACATGACCAAAGACAATTAAATGCATAAATTTATACCTGGAAATCGTTTGCAGGCCAGATGTCTGAGAGACCTGAAGACGTCACACATGAGAGGGGGGCAGTTGGCACTGGACTGTGTGATGGAGGAGAAGACTTTCTGAACATAACCCTGGAGATTGTCCTGTAACAAAACAACAGCATTCCTGTCAAAGACAAACACCTCTAAGACTGTTGCAATAACAAACAAATGATCTACCTTGTTGACCTCAACGTTATCCCCTTCTTTGAGTCGAACTGGGTCAATCTCACAGGATTTATTGGATTCACAAATCTAATAAAACATAGCACACCCTTATCAGCCACTGATGTGTAAAGTGATATATGGCCCACAAAGTGAGATATACGAAACATCAAAACATTTCTTTTCGTCCTCACCTCATCTATCACTGGCTTCAAGGTAACTGCAAGGTAATTCTTTCCCACAATCTTCATCATGTCGTCAATGCATCGCGTCGCCAATGAGTTGCCACGGAAAATAGTGTTTGCCTCCCTGAAAAAAAGAAGCAGAATGAATCATGAATAGTTTAATTACTTATTTGTAATTGGGAAGTAATTAAAATACTGAAAACAATTTAATAATTCATAAATACAGCAATATCAACAACTGTGAAATTAAACTTTTGAATCACTTAATTGTCAAACCATAGCCATTGCAGGTCATATGCAGACACAGAAATACATTAATTAATTATCATTGAGCCTTTATTTAGTCAGGAAGGTCTCACTGAGATATAATATCTCTTCTGCTTGGCAGACCAGGTCAAATATTTAATCCACACCAACCAACCTCAATCTATAACTCCCAATCTAAATAATAATTTCAAACTTTCCACTTCGAGCTCCACCAAAATATGAATGTAAGATTAAAGCTGTGATTTCCTCATGTTTAAAACATGTAGTCTAGTTGACTATCGACTCTTTGCAGACAGTGATTTCCAAACAGAGTACTGCAGCCCTCATTAGTATAAAGTGTATAAAGTGCAAAATGAAGAACTCACTGAGTGTGGTCCAGCTCCAGTGCAGCCACAGCCGTCACAAAAGGCACAAAGCGACTGTGGTAGAGCAGGAGTCGGACCATGGGCAGCACAGCCTCATATCGCTCTCGACAAATCTCCCCCAAAATATGTGCTGCTGATGCAGAGATGGGCTGACGACAGACACAGAGTAAGTATATCATATAAAATGGGGCAAATAGTGAAAATATTGAATGTATCTTCTTGGATATCACATAATGCAAGTTTATTCTTCAGGGGTATTCTTAGAATAAGTACTTTTAGATCCCAGTAAACAACTACCTTCACATCGGGGGATTTGAGCAGCAGGTTGCAGAGCGGTGTGTAGCAGGCAGAGGGCATCACTGTGTCTTCTATGTAGGTCAGCCTCAAACGCAATGATCCCAAATCATCAGATTTGGACTTGTTGCCATTCCCTTTTGGCTGAAGTAAATACCTTTGGGACCAAGAAAGTAGCTTGGTTAATAACATATTTAATTTTCCCAATTTACACTACAGCAGTCAATTTTAGTGAATTCAACAACACTCATATTTATACAGTCATTCAACATTTTCTTTCTTTTTAAATTATTATATATTTTGCATTTGATTTGTTTCTCAGTTTGACCAATATCACAGAGTCTTATAGTATCAAACATTAATTCTGTGTTTCACACTCCATAGAAACTGCAGAAATAATATTATTTATTGGGGCATTTTGGTATGATATAAAACTATAGAATGTGAATGATTATGAAACATGATTCCAATTATATACAAAGGAAAAACAGTAAAAATACGATTGATATGACACATAAAGACCAACAGGTGGAGCACATCCCATAAAAACACACGTCTGTCCTTAAGCCGCCTGATCAGTGTTCAGCGCTGGTGACACTGCCATTTCTTCTGCTCTGAACACATTACCTGTCCTCATTTTAATAAAGTGCTCTTTGTTTGTGGCGTTGAAGGTTTCTATCATAAACACAGGACAGCAGGTACTGCCACCATGCAAAACGCCACCCACGCACTTGACTTTCAGCCCTCATGTACTGACAGATTGCTATCTAGCATAATCCCACATCGCCTACGCTGACGCAAAGCTAGGTGACACCCACACTGCAAACTGCTGAACATTCAAAGATCAGTGTGGATTTTCAAATCACCTGTTACTAATGCTGCCAACTCCAACTAAAACATATCCATAAACTTGAGGGCTATTTAGTTTACCTGAGTAAAGCAAAATAATTCGTTTTTAGTTAGTAATGAATTAGTATTTAGAGGTGACAGATAACAGTTTATCTTTACAATGTTGCAATGTAATTGTTGATGCTTCAGTGAGGACTCTTGAGGACACAAACAGTGTAAAGAAAATAGGATAGTGTGCATTAAAAAAGGTATTTGTGAACTGTAGTTATCTGAATCATATTATTTACCAGGCTTTGTGAATGTGGTCATTTTGTAGTATCTTCACAGGAACCCGTGTCTCGCCCAAAAACACATCCTGAGCTAGATTTTCATTGTTCCACAATTCCACTCTGAAAAACAAACATACAACATTTATTGGTATAAACTTGTTTGTGTGCATGTGTTCTGGCCATTTATCTCTCCTCTTGAAGTTTTCATCACAAAACAAAACAAAACAACACAACAACAGGAACACACAACTCAAATCAGCCAAAAGTTTTTTCATAATGCTTACCTGCTTGGTGCACAAAGCTATTAGAATATACTGTCCTTGCAATGACACCACCTCAAACTCAAGCCTCAAAAACCATGCATGGGACGTTACCTTTGGATAAGGCTAGTCTTACCCAATGAGCTATGAATCCACTGTGATGGAATCCCCACTTATCCTTAACCAGAAACGAAGAGTCTCTCTACCAGTCAGAAACACCACGTCCAAATTCACTTTCTCTCCTTACATTTTCAACAGCTAATTTTCTGCTCTTAGGACAAGAAATAGGTTGAGACAAGGCTTTGAATTAGAACATTAAAAAACTGCATGATACTCACTTCCCATAATTTTACTTTTTAGTTTAGCCTTAAAAAGACATTTCTAACCATAAAGAAAATCTGTCCATTTTGAGTTAAGATTTAATTTTGCCTCAACCACATTTGTGACGAGAAGAGAATGGTATACTCACTTGATTTCTAGTTTCTCAATGTCCTCCTCCTCCACCTGGAAATGGGACTTCTTTGAGTAGCTGCTTGACCTTGTGACCTTAGAGAAAACCAATAAAATACTGTCATCTAAATGTCTGCGTGAATGCAATAGAGACTGCAGACACTTACCTCAAATAAAAAGGTCTCTTCAAATTGAGGATTGCTTGTTTTCTTCTTAACTTTAGTTTTCTTCTGATCAGACCTAACAGGAAACAAAAATGTAGATTTTTAATGCAACTCAAAAACAGCATTCATAGATAGTTGAATGACAGTATTATTTGTGTGGTAAACAGCACTTACCTGGCTGGTCCGACAAGTGACACAGTCGCATACGGGTCACAGTTCTGCCCACTTATCAATGGCAGTCCTTGGCACTCTATTTTTCTACAGAAACATACAACGTATACATTTGAATGCCCGCTCCACTAATTGTGCTAAACATTTTCCACTGCAAACGAGAATAATTAAAAAGAGGGATGTTTCAATATGAACTCTAATCTAATCTAAATTTGTTTATTTCATTTTAAAATATTTTTTTTTTATGGTCATCAGGGTACAAGTACAAACATCTGTTCAGCAAGTATCCTTTAATGTTAGTGACAAGACAACCGCATCATTTATGATACAAATTTGTCTCTCTAAGAATAACCTTCAAAAGTGTCTGTTAAGAAAAGCCACCTGTTTGCCGGGGTCACCCAGGGACCCACACAGGGACCACTGCCTTTGTTGTTTCACATGACAACAAACACAGTGTCTGCACCCAAAACAGGATGTGGCTGCTAAGCAGGCGTCAGCGGGTGCGCAGACGGTTTAGCCCATCTCTAGTGAGTCCAAAGACAGAAGGTACACACCATCTCAGGATGTTTGTGTTACACCTTCCACTGTCATGACAATAATCCCCAAATCCCAGAAGTCAAAGTGTTTTTCCCACTACACAGAGAGTAAATAGTCTGTCAATTTAGTAACAATTTAATCAAGGTGTTTATTTTCTCTGATTTATGTTGTAAGTTTAAAGAGTAATTGCAAGTAAAGTGGAAAGTGTATGTACTAATAAATCTATACAGAACTACTGTATGTTCAATATCACCCTATTTCTGGAGTCATGTGCAATGCTTAAGCATAGCATTTTAATCATTTTGATATCATCTATTTATTATAGAGAATTATGAATTGTGTCATTATTCAATTATAATTGCTTGTTCTTGTTTTTGTGTGTGCTTCCTTTGCCTGACCATTCCTGAGTCTGTGATGGTGAAGCACTCCCATCCTGCCGTGTAGTGTCTGTGTCTAGTCTATTGTTTGTTTGCGGTTCTAAAGTGAAGTTACTGGCTTGTGATCCTCTAGTTCTCTTATGTATGAACTTTGATTTCACCATCAGCCTGTCTTGGAACAATAAATTGAAATTTGCTTTTGGCAATAATCTGACATATTTACATATGATGCATATGTTCACAAATATGTACTATCTCTGTTGTCTAAATAAATAGGAGGTTTATCGGCTCAGCGCATTAAAAAACAGCAGGTGACAGTTTGAGCAAACAGTTGGCCACAGTGAGTGACGGCAGCACAGACCGCAGCGCCCGCATTGAGAAGCTCCCACTTCCTGCTCTCATGCCATCACTTCCTCCTCACTACCCTTCTCACAGAGTGAATGGGAAACCAATATATACCAGATACAATTGTACTTTCATTGTGCTAAATTGATGAGGGGGAAGATTAGTAAAGAAATAAAGTACCACGCATGCTGGGACAAAGAACAAAATAGAGTAGCAGGTCAGGGGAACTAAAATGACCAACGCAAAACAGCTGGAACTGGATTTTATTAAGCTCGGCCTCAGTGACATGATGGGTTTAGAGCATAATTTAATTGATTATTGATTAGGTTTTACACTGGATAAAGTATTTATAATGATATTACGTTTCATGGAGGAAGGAAGGAACACATTTTTAGTTCTCATCATTTATATGAGTTATTTTTTGAATGACTGGTGTATGGCATAATATGATCACCGTCTCTGTGTTTGTATGTAAGGGTTATCCACCTTCTGTCTTTTCCAATGGACACTGGAGCACTCACCTGACTCGTAAATGTTGACACAATGAGCCATTTTCTGTAATAACTTCATCCAGTCGCATTTCCAGATGAACTTTGCCCTGTCAGACACAGGGAGAAGGCAGGAATGACGGACTGCACGTTACAAATTACACCTCCCGGGTCATGGGATTTCAATGGGCCTAAAGTTCCTCAGTGAATAGCAGCTTAAACTGTTTGTAGGTCATAAAAGTGCTTAAGATACTGATGCGTGAGAATCGGATGCCAGAGGATGTGAACTTTGTTGATCACTTTGAAGGATCTGGGCTCGGATGTGGTAAAAGGCTGCCTGTCTGACCATCGGAAGTGTCAGAGTGAGCGATATCGAGAAGAGAGAGCAAAAGAGAGAAGCAGAGAGAGAGCACCCACACACTTTGCTCCTTGTCTCTGCAGCTTGGCATTTGGTGAAGCCGTAGTGCTTTCAAATGCAAGCAGATAGGCCCTTAAGCCCACATAAGACTAACTGCTTTGTACTATTTAGGAAACTATCGTGACCTGATTACGCTTCACCTGTTGGCTCACCTGTTAAGCAGCACGTGCCAAAAACATTAAACGGGACAGTAGAAGACCTGCCTGCAAATGTCAGAGTTTTAGGAAATTAATTTAAACAGTTTGCATGGTAAAGTTAAAAAATAACAATACGTCGGATCTAAAAGTCTCTCCTTGTGAGTGATTCCGTGAAGCAGCAAACCAAGCATAGTCAGGCGTGGGCTTTTGGGAGCTAGAGTCAACACGTTAGCTACAGTTACTCACGAGTAGCGCTGTATTTTCCTCCAGCACCAAAGTCAGTTTTTCTCTAAAGCTGATCTAATTTGCGGTAATATTTTAGTCAAAGGTCACCATTTAACTGTTGAAAAATCTGAATTTCAAGTTCTCAATCAGCCTGAGAAATGAATAACAAATGTGGACATGAGAATAATCGTCTCATCAAACACTTTGCCTAAATGCGTGTGAACTTCCTGTGAGAACTAGTTTAGGGCTGAACGATTTCGGAACATCTGATTGCAAATTTTTCAGACTAGCATCGCAGTTATATTTATGTTTAAGATTCTATTCACAGAGCACATTTTACACACGTCCAGGACCATTCACATTTCAGAGAAGACTGAAATAAATAAAACAAAATGACAAAGAATCCCATGCATTTCAGAACATGTAGAAGTGTACTGATGGTAGAGAAAAGTATTGTTGTTATAACATTCTGCAATCCCTATATATTAAAACTGAGCTGGAGGTCAGAATTCAATGGTAGAATTTGCTGTTTAGATGTCAGATTGCAGATTTGTTGTCCTGGTTTACAGTAAATATCACACCTGAAACCAAAACTGCCACAAGCTCAACATCCTCTCTGTCAGCAGGAATAAACAAAAGTTGTTATTATTTAACAGTAGTCTCAGAAAGCCGTATTCAACTCCTAAACGACCACGAGAGGACCTTAAATCAAAAGATTAATATGGCAAGTCATGAGTTTGGATATTTCTTCCATAAACTCTGACATTACAAACTATGAAATTCTTATAGAATGTGAATTACGTGACCATACTTTACAAAGATGAGTAAATCTGCAGCCGCATCCTGTTTGCACATTTTATGATGGACGTGATTGACAGGTGGATTAACCAATCAGACAAATGCATGGTCTGTTCGAGTCAAAACAAACTTGGTGGCCAAGCATTTAAAAGGATGGGGAAACAGCGCAGATTTGCACCGAATCAAGAAGCGAAGCACTAAACTCTTATGTATCCGAGGTAAAAGAAGTTGTATATTTTGTTCTGAACGAAAATATTTGAGAGGAGAAGTCTTCTGCATTTGAGAGACACGTGCTACAAATTACCGGCTGTGACTGGATTGTCCCAAATAAGGGCAGTTGAGTGGCGCACTTTATGGTCCAGATCCTCCTGTATTCAAACAGAAATTGTAGGAGTGAACGCAACCTATTGTGGTCTTTACGATTTGCTCATTGCGACCATTTACTGTAAATTAGAACTTTGTTTCAATTGCGTTTTATCTTACAGCCCTACAGAAGTCCATCTCTCTAAAAATGAGGATCAAATCCCCCAAATCTCAGTTAACATGAATAAAATAAGCCTGTTTTACCTGGACTTCCGAGTTGGGATCAACAGGCTGTAGGCTAAACCAGTCTTCTTTCCCGGTGTATTTACACAGGTCATCCTTTCGTATTGACACTTTGCCTGAAACAAGAATTTCAACTATTACCTGAACACGTACACGCACATACATAAAGGCACATCACTTAAATAATAAAGTAACTTACCAATTGGTAGTTCCCTTTGAAAAACGCTTTTGGCATAAACGTAGAATGATAAACACTGAAATGGCCGTGGGATTTCAAAGTAAAAATCCTCTCCATAGAAGGGGCTGCAAAACAAGAGAACGTTCAGATGAGTAAAAACAATGCAGTTTATTGTGGATAAATAAACTTAAAATCAACAAAAAAGGAGTGGTGCTGATCTCAGGCCCAGACCATGATTTGACCCAAGATCTACTTGTTCTGAGACAAACATTTTTGTTAATACACTGTAGTCAGATGATTTCAACAAACTTGTATGTATTTATTTTTCTATCATTCCCTTTCGGTATGGTGCAACAATTTAGCATTTAAGGGCAAACAAAAACACATACATTATTCCAAATCAACACCAAAATCATGTCCCCCTTAAATGAAAAGACATTTGTACCTAGGGCTAGGCAATTTAATAAAAAAAAATCTCAATAATTATTTTTTTAAACGTTAATAATATACTCAGTATCAAGAGAAATGTATTTAACATTTATAAGTTGAGATTTAATTATCAGACAAATTTGAAATGTCTCTAAAAATTAATCACAAGTCCCTAAATATCACATTATAGCCTCATTTAAAACAAACGTTTTTTCATTTTATTTTATTAGCTCTTCTTGTGTCTTTTTTTTTTTTTTTTTTTTTTTTTTTTTTTAATGTGCATGATTTACTTGATACACAAATTTTGCAGATCTCCAAGACAACTTTCACAATATTATTTAAAAATATCGCCCAACTGCATAAAAAAAAAAAAATCTTACAAATAGACAACAAACACACATCGTAATCTCAAATCTCAACATCTTGGCTTAGTTGAAAGTCCCGATGAACATTTCATTTATTTTTATTATTTTCTGTCACTAATAACTACAGGTTGACAGTCTGCTCGGGCTCTGTGATTGTTGTAATGCAAAGGGGTTTCTCTTTGCTCGTATTGCGGCGTGTGCAGTGGAGCAGGTGGATCTGAGCTGAACAGAAGGTGGACACGGGGTGCTCTTCTGACTCAGCAGGGCCGGACTGATTGTTCCCTCATTTACCAACGAAAAAAACTTTAAACTGAACATTGAATTTAGCTAAATAATACGTACTTAAATAAAACCGACAGCGATTTTATTAGTCTGGTCTAATTAAAGGGCCTATGACAGGTTGAAATACACATTTAACTAAAATGCAGATAAAAGATAAATATATTCAAATTTCTACTCAAATCTTTACAAATTTTACCCCATTTAGCTATTTTTTGGTTTTAAATTTTACTTCCTGGTTGTAAAGTATGACATCACACTAGGAAATTACCATAGTAACCACACTGTACACCGGCCAAAGCTCATCTAATGTCTCAGATTTTGTTCATTTGACAAAGAGAAACACATGTGAACATCTTTATTTTGTTGAATTAATGTTTAAAGGGTCAAAAAAGTATTTTATTTTGTGTAAATTATGCATAACCTTTGTCTCCCCAGTGTGATGTCATCAGTTTGTTTACGTCCTGAAACTGCCAACAAATGTTTCACTTTTTCTCCACAAACAGTGATCTGATTGGTGTAAAACTATAATTTATATTTACAAGAGGTATTAATACATTGAAAAAGTCAAAATTAGACAATCGTAAAAACCCGTCAAACGCACTTTAAATAATTTGCTTATTAAGCGCTTTATTTTTTATAGCGAGAAACAAGACTGACAATTGTACTATCATACTAAAGTAATGATATATTTTTTAATAATTTTGAGGATTCTGTTCAGAGCTCACATTTCAATCACTTCCAGGAGTACTGACAAAAATAAATATAGACTCACAAACTAATACAAGAATCACATGCATTTCAGAGCATAATAAAACAAATCTAAACTACAGGGTTGGCCGTTTTTATGCAGAATTTTTCTTTGTGAAGTAAATGACGGTAGTTCAAAAATTGCTCATTCAAATTGCGATTTCAGTTCACTTGCGACCGTGTCTGGCCTGAGGTATGTGTGTGTGTGAAGTGGCACATGTCAGAAGGCCAAGCGTCTGTGCCCCGGAGTCGTGCCAAGTCCAGGCCGCAGCGCCTCGAGGCTCTGGCGCTCGGTCTGACTCGGCTGATCTGACGCTGTGGGTTAAGAACAACAAGCTCTGGACCTGCCACCTGTCCCAAACAGACTGACCGGGGTTTAGGCATTTGCACTGGATTACAATGCATATGTGCAGTCGGGATCGCCGCTATCAAGGTAAACTGTGTGGTATCAAAATGAGTCCTGCGAGTATTGACAGAGCATTTATTTCACTGAGTCGGTGGAAAAAGCGACACAAAAAGTAGATCATTTTGAGTCACTACATCACACGCACACACATCAGTCTAGGGCGGCTGGGGAAAAGATGAGATTGCGATTTTTGCGAGCGCAGTTCAATTTGTGAGTGATGTTTTAATGATAGGATTCTGTTCAAACCTCACATTTTAAACGCTTCCAGGAGAAATGACCAAAAGACTGAAACTGACCTGTGAGCTGACAAACTAAGAGAAGAATCACACGTATTTCAGAACATGTTTGTGCCGTTCTAAACTACAGGGTTGGCAGTTTTTATGCCGAATAAAACAGGTTATTTTGTTGTTTGTGGAGGAAATCATGCAAATTGCGATTTTGATCTGATTGCGATTAATATTGCAGCCCTACACCCTAATAATAACAACCTAATAATAATTACTCTATTGACTAATCGTTCAGTAAATTATAGGTGGCAAAATATTTCGGGGTTCAATATTTATCATGTGAACATTTTCTTACATTTGTGATTAACTTTTTGCCTTTTGTTTTGGATTACGATGCAATTTGAGTTGTTGAGTGTCAAATAAACAACTTCTAGGACTAATTATAGATACTAACTAAGTACTAAAGTGTTTCATTTGGCTTTTTATTTGTCGTATAAAATATTTTAAATGACATTATACATCTAAAAAAGGGTTTACAGGATTATCTGATTTTAAAATCATTGAGTCAGTCGCATAAAGTAGTTTCAAGTCGTTTTATCTGAGCTGCAATGATTAATAGACTAATCGTGACTAGTCAACAATAAAAAATAATTGACTATAAAAATTCATAAGCGACAAATTGTAAACTGGACTTTACAGACTCTAACACACGTGTCAAAAGACCTTTTATAACAAAGACCATGAAATGAAAACAACAAAATGTCAAAAGAGAATAGATTATTGATGATTTTTATCAATAATACACTTAATTCAATAATATTCTCTATCTAGAAGTCTTCTGTCTGTCACCGTCTTTCAACCTTTGTTTGGCTGATAATGTATTTAAAATGTTTAAATATACAATAGAAATAGTTGTACTTACTTGAAAAAAATAATTGCTGACTAGTCGACAACTAAAATAATCTTTAGTCTTAGCCCTATTGTTTCTGGTGATAGCTATTTTGCACTTTAAAATGTGTTATTGTGACAGGCCTAACTACACCAATCACAAATACTATCTATAACCGAAGAATAATCTAAAATCAATTTAAATCAATGCATGTATGCCTTTCCTAGTGCACAGAGCTCATCGCTGTAGGCTCTTGTTTTGCCCTGATAATTGCTCTGTGTTTCCTCATGTCCCTCATCTCTGCACAGCAAAGTGCTACATAACAAAGAAGCATACTAACACATAACACTCCAACGCCACGGTACACTGTCACGTTTTGGTGTTTTAGTCACAGTTATATATAAAAAAGTGATATGTCCCAACAATAAACTTCTGCTTCTAACCAGACCAAAGATACTGGTTAAATGAAAAGTGAAAAACATTGATTTGTTTTTGGTTTGGTTTGGGACAATTTCTAAAATGAAAGCGTAATACATTTCAAAACAAAACAGGGAATAAATATGCATTACACTCATTATAAAGCAGTTTCTGAGATTTTTGACTCCACACATAAAAATAATGTTATGTTACACGTTCAGGTTACGGATGGGTGATATTGACAAAAATGAATGTCTCTAAATGTTTTTGGAGAACCCAGATAATGATATTAAAATGTCAAACCAAGAGAAATGTGTTAAAACTAGTACTGTAGTCGACTAAAGACCAGCCCTATCGAGCGATTAGTCGACTAAAATGGGGTGTGGAAAAAAATGTATTTTGTATTTCCATTTATCTAAACCAAACTGCACTCAAAAGACCACAACTGTAAAGGAGTATTTATACAAGAAAAGTACTAGGAGGCAGTGTATTTATAGGTTAAGACTCCAAAATCTTCAGCTAACTTCATATCTTCTCGTTTTACCACACAAATAATTTTATAATAATGTAATGTAAATAAAATGATTAGTTGACTAATAAAAATCTTGATCAACTAAAATGGCATCGACCGACTAATCGACAAAAAGACAACAGTCCTAGTTAAAACATGTCTCTAAACGTAATGACAAATAAAAATATTCCCTTATACTTTTATTTGAAACTTTACAACACATTTTTTTCATTTTAAATCCGTTCTTTTCGTAGCATTTTAAGCGATAAACAATATCCTCAATATTGAGTGTTATCAATACATATCAACACATATCTATTATCAATAGATATGCTGCGTATCTTCAAAACATTCAAAATACTATCTACATTTGATAATATTGCCCGGCTTTAGTTCAAGCTGCTGCTGCCGACAAAGAGAGTCAGGTTACATGACACTTGCACAAAATACTAAATCAATACAAAAAGTTTTTCTACTGTACTTTCTACTATATTCATCACTTATTTTTTTTAAATGAATGCCTTATACTTCCCACCACCAAACCTTAACACAACTGTCCATTATCCTCAAAGTAAAAATGTTCCTGAGTCAAAACATGGGGCTAACATTATTGAAAACCATACAATGTTTTATAAAGAGAAGCGATACATTTGCATAAGTTCAATAAGGCCATTTTGCATGAGTCAACAGAAACCAAACCAAAACTCTATAAAGGTTGCAAGGGTTTTCATGGAAGAGGTATTGCAAAATGCACATATTGCTATTGTTGTTTTGTGTAAAATTGGAAAACAGAAGTTGAGAATGTCGTCTATCTTTACATCATAAAAAAGGCAAACAGCAGCAGATCAAAATAAAACAACGTGTGAGTAATTAAGTTTGTCAATATCGCCCAGGGGATTATCAATAATAATCATTTATGAATCACAAAATGATAAGGGGGAAAGCCTTCATACTAAAATAAAAGCTAACCATTTTCGAAGTTAGACAAAATTGAGTCTGGGAGTGTGAAAACTGGATTAACTGCACAACCTTTCCTGAATCTAACGGAAGAATGTCTTGAAATCATTACCAAAAAACACTGACCAAAAACGAGCAGTTCTAACATGTAGAGACTCAGGTAGGTGCGAGTGACACAGAGGAGAGCGTGGGAGGACATACTTCCTCTGAGACTGTAAAACCCTTTTGAACAGCACCGACATCGGGAGAAAAAGCCTGTTGTGAAATGCCACAAGAACACAGACCACTGTTTACAATGAGCTGTGCAATGGTGCAGATAGGAAACTCAAATGGGCTCGGCTTCAAATGGACCGTATCTGTGTTCAGGCCCGGCGTCCAGTTGTAACGTAGCAGTTACTAAGCAGCAATAGGACTAATTTGTGTGTTCGTACGTAACAAACATGCCTGTAAGTAATTGTTTTTATTGATTAATGAATTCGATACAGTAAATATTTTATAGAAGACTAATGCTTCCAAAGTACAGTGTGAATCTCGACAGGTGGGTTGGGAACATAAAAGAAAAGTGGGTTGTGGGGAAATATAGTAAATTTGTTGTATTAAAAAAAATAATAATACATTTTATATCGTTTTTTTTCTTTCTTTTTTTCATTCATAATTGTGTATGCTATTTAAGAACAAAACAGCAACATTTAAAAACTGCTGGTACAGAATTAAATGGTCCGAGACAAGTAAAAAAAAAATCCCTGCCAAAGTCTAAAGTGTTCTTGAAATTTTGCACACAAGCGTTTCTAATTAAATACGAAGAATATTATGCTTCTTACCTGACACTTTTATCAAAGACCTTTGTGCGAAAAACCTCCTCCTGATCCAGGCTTATGGTGCAGAATGTACAGAGATCCCTTTGACGATTTGGTCCAGAGACTGGAGCCAGATTTTTAGCTTCACCTGTCACATTGAAATAAATGGAAACAATTAGTCATTGATAGTTTACCAAAAATATACCTAGTGCACTTTAGCAAGACTGTTTATTGTGTTTTTTTAAAAGAATAAACAAATATGTATTATTAATACTAACATAATATTCATATTCATATTATTTGTTTTACATTTTATTTCAAGCATTACTAAGATAATAATTTAATTGACAAATTTAAATCAGAAAGGCAAGTGTTTTTTTTTTTTTTTTTCAATTCAATTAAATTCAAATTAAGGGGTTAATGTGAGCTATGTGTTTGTATATGAATAGAAATTATGTCAATAATCATTATCCAAACAAAAAAATGTAACAGGCTATGAACGTCGATGGAGTGAAATATTGCTACAGAAAATATTTCCACAAATAATAATACTGAAGTTGATTTTAGCAGGATAACAAACCCTTTTAAAACCATATTGGAAAGAAAAAAAATCTTGCAAATGGTCCAATGAGACACTGGTCGATAAATAACATCAATGAAGAGTCACTGATACTATATATCATTACTCTCCCTTTAGTTTGCAGCTCAAACGTGACAAAAAATAAGAAAAAGTACCCCACTAGTGCAAATAAAATGTACATAGTAAAATAATTGTGTTATCAGGGCAGGTAACAGAGCGGATGTCACTTGAATTGACTTGATGCTTATATGTGGTTAAAACATGAAACATCGACTTCCTCTGCAAAACCAACCATGGTGGACTGGCGCTGATTCACAAACATCACACCATTCACATTTCAGTCTACTGTACTCGCATTAAGACCACCTCAGTGTCTATCTACACCTTGGACCTTTGCGCTGTGTTGACCAAAATAGCTCTCAGAAGGTTAAAAAGTTAATCCTTAAACATCAACACAGTCCTGATGACATCTTGACAATGAGTCACAGATTTAGACGTGTGGATTAGCAGGGCATACTCTGGGCTAAATTGGTCTCTGGAAACGTATCCTAAGCCAAAGAGCCTCATTAGAAAACACCAACACTGAGCTCAGCTTTTAGAATACTATAATAAGAGCATGCTGTCATTAGATTAACAGGAAAAATGTTCAATAATATTCCAAAAAACAAAGCAAACAGGAAAACACCTGAATACTACGACTTCTTTGTGCTACCTGTTGCAATATCTTGACTGTTTAATCTGAGTAGCACCTTCATTAATGTAGGCTTGAGGAAAAGGACAAAGTGTGAACGAGGAAGAGTGGAGTTTCGTAAGACTGCAGTGAGTTACATGCCATGGTAGTTCCTCTATTTTGTTCTGCTTACTGCTTTCTCATTAAATCATAGTAGTGTAAAAAGATCTGTGTGATATTGGACCTTTAATATCACAAAATCTTTACTATGGGTTTCAACTTCATAGTGTCTAAAGAAATGTGAAGAATGGGAGAGATTTTTGTCAGATGGTGTCCAAAATGACTGGTTATAACTTATAGCTATAACTGTGTTACAGTCAGTGTAACAACACCTATTAATTTTCTCTAACATAAAATAAAATGCACATAGACCTGAGTCTCTGAGGTACATTTCTTTGTAAACAAAAACATGGGCCTTTTGTCATGTTAAAATATAAACATGATAAAGAGATTTTCTATTTTCTATTTGATAAGGACATTTTCTTATTCAAACGTGAGTAAGATGTAAATGTCTGTTCGTGCACTCTTACTTAAATAAATGAATGTGTCGCATACCATTCTTCTGATTTCCAAATTCCAGATGCCTTTAGTGAGTACATACACGGTAATTGAACTGTTATGACAGTAGAAGCCTGTGGTGTTGTTAGCTAGCCTCCTCATCACTGTTAACCCTACACAACAGCACATGCTTTGATTTATATGTTATAAAGGCTAAAACGTACATCCATGGTGTATTTTAGGGACATCCTCGTCCAGGCGTTAAACCGGGCTGTGGCTGCGCCTGCACGATGAATGAAGCCATTCACAACACGCTAGCGGTGTTAGCACGCTAGGCTAACTCTACGCTCACTCCCAGCAGCAGCGGCAGTAGCAGACCAGCAGGACGGGAGCTCCACGCCGCCGCGCCCCTCCAGGCTGCCTGCCCTCCCGCTGTCCGGACCCGTCCACCGCGCAGCCCAGTTACCTGCTCTATCAACTTACAGATTTTCCCCCGCAGACTCTGTAAAATCCGTATCTTGGCGTCGTCTTCTTCCGCCATGGTGAGAGCTGCGTCCCGGTGCATTCAACGCTGGTTTATCATATCCGTGTGTGTGATAGCAGCAGAGCGGAGGAGAGCCAGCCCCACGTCCGCGTCACATCAGCGCCCCTCCGCACGGCTCTGCTCCTCTGCGCCCGCACGCGTCAGGACGACAGCTACTGCTCATCAAAGTCCTGCCTCTGCGATGGTAGGAGTTTTAAAGGGCTTTAACTCTTAGTGGTGCTGCTTATTAGTGTTATGCAACAGTACAATCTGTGGTCAGTGCGCAGGCTAGGCTCATGTTAGCTTGCTAATATGGATGTCTTGAAGTCATGCTTGAAGTTAGCCACAACAAGTAAAAAAAAAAAAAAGTAGTTGGACAGATTCTAGTTTATAATATGAATGCATGTCGTGCTTGATGGCTGCAGCATTGTAATAGTAACACAACTCATTTGACAAAACAGGTTTGTACTTTTTGTTTCCTGGCTGTAACTTACTTGTTATAGTCTTGCAGCACACACCAGTGGACAACACCTGATGCTGTTGTTACAGTGTTATAACTAGGACTGCAAGAATAGATTGACTAATTGTGACTAGTCGACCATTAAAAATAATAATAAGTCGTATTTGATCATCGTAATCGTTATCCGGGCAATACAGACTCCAAAACACTTACTGAAATACCTTTTTATAAACAAGACAGTGGCATTATTAAATTAAATTTTCAAAAAAGACTAAACAATTTGTGATTTTCATCAATAATGCACTTTATTCATCAATAGTCCCCATCTAGTAGAATTGTTCAGTCCCCATTATTTCAACCTTTATTTGGTTGATAATGTATTTAAATGTCTCAATGTACAATAGAAATAAATGTTTGACTAGTCAACCAATCGGAAAATGAATCACTGACTAGTCAACAACTAAAATGATTGTTAGTTGCAGCCCTAATTATAAGACATACCTTGAAAGTAAATTATTATTAGTCACTGAACCTCTCTCCTCAAACATCTGGAGATTGTCTGTGGGGACTAATTCCAAATACAGATGTTTTCATGGATAGAATCAGGATGGACATTTCAGATGCTGGTCCCAGAGTCTTGCAGAACCTGCTTGCCTTTAAAACCATGCTTCACACTAGAGCATTAGACAATATTATCAACTTTTATTTAAATATATTTCATATTTCATTTCAAACAGCAAACAAACTTTATTTTCAGTGGTTGTGTTAGAAAGTATATCACAAGTGTTTTTTTTTTTCTTTTTAAGTTGAAATGTGACCGGTAGATTTACCATAAAGTGCAATTTACAGTGAGCAAAACTTACTTAAATATAAGAGATTTAAAACGGCTTGTCAAAGTAACATTAAATTCATTAATAAAAGCTAATTATTGTGCAATGTGCATACACTACAGCTTTATGCATAGACAGTACAAGAGTGTATGGATCAGGAAGTTCTAGGTTCTTGAAAAGTGAATACAAAAGTGAGAAAAACACTGAAATGTTAGCAGAATTAAATATCTTCACTGAATGGTTCCTCTTTACACACCCACTTTGAGATGGCCTTATCTTTAGCCTCCGCTCTCCATAATTGTTTCTTCTTAAAGCCACTGTTTAATCCTGACCAAATGTCTTTCTTGCCATCCTTATTTTTAAATTTCTTTTTTGGAGTCAGGTGCATAGAATCTTTAGAATTCAAGTCCTCATGTCTGTGTTTGCTCTTTTTATGCTTGACCTTAGGGGTTGCCAAGCTAAACTGTGGCTCGAAACAAGGTGAGAGTGGACTTTTGACATTTGTATACACACTGTCTTCATATGTGGACATTAAATCTGTGTCTTCAGATTTAGGTTTGTCTATCAAATAATTTTCCTCCTCACTTTTTATATCCAAGTTATCGTGGCTGTCCTCACTGTCCTCTGCTTTTACAATATCTTCCTTATTGTCTTCGCTTTGATTTCCTGAATATTTTGGCGAGAACCCCTCAAAATGAAACTCGCCGTCATTGGAATTCTGATGTTTCTTTTCGTGGCTGTTCTTGGTTGCCAGATAGAGGAAACGTTGCGGACAGAAGGAGCAGCGATACTTCTTCTCCATCCCTGGACTTCGCGGCTGGCTATCAAAACACGATCCGTTCTCCATGCAGTTCTTACAGACATAATCACCGCCGGCCGGCACCTCACCAGGCGGACCCTGTTTGCCGCACGTTCGACAAAAACACGGGTGAGAGCCGATGACGTGCGCTCTCAAACCGTTCTCTGTTATAAAGGAACTATCGCAAATGTCACAGTTATATCTTAAGATGCTACGTTTCGACTCTTCATTCCCGCTTGAGACACGTTCCTCTGTCCCCCTGTTACTTTTTCCCACTTCGCTATCAATAAGCCCGTCGTACGTGTCTTTGTCAAACCTAATTTTCTTTTTCTTCTTTTTAACTTTGTAAGAATAGTACGGGCGCCAGAGCATGTCACTGTTGTCACAGTCATTTGGATCTTCGGCTGTTGTGGGAGCGTCTTGTCTAAGCCTGGGACTTGAGTCAAGGCTGGACTTGCTTGCTTGTCCAAAGTCACTCATTCTTCTTTTCTTTTTAGGAAAGAGCTTAGAGCCCTTGATTCTGCGGCGGATGATGGCTTCGTTGCCTATTTTTACAGTGATTTGACACAGCGGAAGAGGGTCGCCGTCGGCAGATGGACCAAGACACGCAGGTTTGGCAATGTACGTTTCAGTCTTTTCGTTTCTCCCCTGTAAGAGCTTGTCTGTGCCTGACTGAAGCAACTCCTTGGTCATTTCCTCAACCTTTTTAGCCGAAGCAGACAGTTCACTGAGCTTTTTGACGTTGTTTAAAGAGTTGATGAGTAAACTCGAAGGGTCTGTGGACGTCTCTGTGTCTGATTGTAAAGGGAGAGCGCTGTTATAACTCATGAATGTCGTATTATTTTCTTTTTCGGGGTTTTTGCTTTGGCCGATTCCCTGGTCACAAGGTTTGTCAACTGTTATATGGGGAACAATTGGTGCTACGGTCTTTGTCGTGACCATGAACGTCAAAGGGAGAGGTGCATTTTGGGAGCTCTCCTCACACGACGGTATAAGAGGGCCAAGAGGGTCTTGTGCACCCTGTTCCCCTGTTTCAGACGCGGCCGACCATGTGTTACTGTACGTCTTGTATCGCGTTTTACGAAATTTCATCGGCAATAGTCTGTACAGTTTGATTGGATAAACGCTAGCTTTGAGTCCACCGTTGGCTGATTTCTTTTTCACTGCCAGGCTCGGGTCGATGCCGTGAAATGACTTCTGATGGTTCTTTAAGATATAGTATGTCATGAAAGTCTCGAGGCAAAATATACACTGATAACGCCTCTCTCCCGTGTGCCAGATTTCATGCTTGGTCCGGTACTCTGCCAAAGCAAACACTTTGTTACAGTAATGGCATGGGTAGGCCCTTTGCCAGGAATGTACGTTTTCATGCCGCTTCAGACTGGAAAGTGTGACATAGACTCGTTTACATACACTGCAGTTGTATCTCCTCTGATTGGCACTTGTCATTATTGTCTTTTCTGTTCTTAACTGATCAGTTTGGTCCAAAGTGTCAGGCTCTGGGATGTCAGAGGTGCAGAGGCCAGGAGAGTGAGGCTCTGTCATTATGTTTTCCTCGTTTGACTCATTTTGGGAACAGGATTCAACCTCTGAGAGTGCGATCTGTGTATAATTTTTAGGGCAAACTTGTTCGTGGTTTCGAAGCCGTTTTAGATGTATAAACTTTCTGCGACAAAACTTACAAAATAAATGACCAACAAAGCGTTTTTTATGGACCGTTTTGTGGATGGCAAGAAGGGCTTGAGTTGTGAAGAGCTCTGGGCAGTGGTTACAACTATAGACTGAAATGCTTTCCTGAGTTTGGGGGGAGAGTGGAGGTGGACCCAGTTCATTTGAGGCGTCATCTGCTTCTATGGGTGGTCCAGAGTCAAAAGTTGTGTCTGTGTTTGCGACTGAAATGAGAGGGGGTGGTGTCAGGACTGCAGCAGGTGCCACTCTACCACCATTATCTAATGTTTGAGCTTCTGTACTCATGTTATCTATGTGTGCTTCGCCTGGCGTGGGAAGGATACTTTTGGTCAAATTGCCTGTCAACCTGTGGCGCTTTTTGAGAGGGCCTGCATTCCGATACATAAGTTGCTTTGACTGTAATATCGAGGGTTTACAAAGCTTCTTGTTGTCCCTCTGGCTGTTATCGGTTGCATCTGCAGTCTGGCTCACAGCGTATGAGTGCTCCGAAAGGGTGTGGGTGGTCTCACTGCTCACAGTAAAGCAGGAGGGAACAGGGCAGCTTGATGGGAGCTGTCCCACATCAGGTGACTGCCTCTCTCCTCTGGCTTGTGCCAAAGGGGTAAAAGGATTGTTTCCGGGACACACTTCAGTGATAGAAAAAGCATTGGTAATTCTCGGGCCTCTGTCTAATTCATCGAGCCTGGGAAGCTCATTCTTTGTTTTGTTAGGCACTAGCACACTACTGGAGTTTGTGTGTTTAGTAGAGCTACTTTGAACATTTGAAGTCATGCTTAACTGCTGTGTGTCTTGTTCTGCAAACTTTTCTAAAAATGGAATTCCAAGCTTTTTGCCTGCTGCCACTAGACTGCCTGTGTCCTCTGCTCCACATGACGTCACCTTTGAGCAGTAGATAAAGTTGAGGATATTTGCGAATACTTCAGATTTGAGATCCATCAGCTCCAGTATTTGGCCCGAGTTCCAACTTTCAGGCGCCGTAAGTGCATTCTTGAAATAGCCGCTGCTGGCTGCAAGGATGTTTCTGTGTGCTCGAAACTTCACATCCTCCACCACTATAGTCACATCGCAGAACAGCCCTTGTGAGCGCTGCTCATTGAGTTTGCAGAGCACAGTCTGAGGGTGAGCACTATCCATGAGGTGTTGAGTGCATGGAGACACCACAGTCATCTACAACACACAACAAAAGGAAACACAATTATTCCGTATGTTCTGCATTAGCCTTTTAAAAATTTCAAAGTTTGTGAAATAATCATGTTGTTATGTGTCTTAACACTAGATGGCAGTGATGCTCTGATAGAAGCAGTCAATTGCCAGTAGTGCTGTGTGGGCAGTAAATGCTGTACAAAAAGTCAGGACATCCTGTTCTTTTAAGAACATGTAACCTTTTTGTCTTAGTGTGACGTACTGAATAAAAAATGTTTTAAACTCTCAAGTTATAAGTTGTGTATAGAACTTATGCATATGTGATTATGTGAAAGCAAACAGTTTGGTATTTTTATTTATTTAATAAACGGTTTACTTCATATGGCATTTTAAACACCATAAACTATCATACCGTAAATCTGTAATTACTAAATTTAAGAGGCCATTCTTAAAATTGATAGCAGTATGAATAAATCAACATCAATATTGATCCGTTAATCCATAAACCATAGCCTTCACGCGATTTCAGCTAGTTGACCATGGGATATGTCAGCGGACATTGACAAAGAGCACTTAATACTAGTACGTACTGATGATGAATCACCACCTGCCTCACCCAGTGAGCCAGAGGTCATCAGTTGATTCTTATATTAGCTCAATGGTTTGTGATAAGTGCCAAAGCATAATTAAGAGTCAAACAAGTGACGTATTTGATTTGGCCTAATTTTTACATTAATTATTGAATTGCTAACATGTTGTGAAATATTTGTCTGCTTATTGAACAATGTTCTCAATGTAACGAGTGTAATGATTGTAGTTGCCATTGATACAATATTGCTGAAAGCGCAAGCCTTCTCCCTCTGACAGGCCTCTGTTGTCATGGCAACATGCTATGGCGCAGTACTTATTGGCATTCAGCAGGATAGCATGTCTGCTAGCTCGAGCTGCACGGTTATATGGTCACATCGCTTACCACACTGCACGCTCTTTTGTAAAGGCCTAGTCATCAGTCCAGAAAGACTTTTACCTTTGTGTATTGGATGATAACGCTTGTAAGCGTTTTACTTGGCTGCCGTTTGTCTACTGATTGAACGCTTTAATTATGTTCGATTAGCAACATTCATTCTTTTTACCCAAATACTTCACGAATCTGGGATGCTTTCATTCATCAGTTTTCCACATAGAGTGTATATGGACTAGTTTTGCTTTTTGACCCTTTATGCGTGGCGGAAATGTAGAAATTGCTCAGCATTCTAATTCACTGCCACACCCAGCTCTTGTACATTACTTTTAGATCACATGTGATTTTCTTTTTTGACTGTACATAAAAGCCCCACAAGTCAAACCACAGACAATATAGCAAGCAAACTGCCTTCTAAAACCAAGAGCGAAAAGTCAAAGCAAAAGACATTATGCATCGCTGCAAAATGTACTTCCGCAACAAAACAGGTTGAACAAATTCAGACATATCATGCAAAACATACCTTAGTAAATCTGAGAGAGATGCAGAGAGAACAGGAAACGGTGTCTGTATCCTTTCGCTAAAGCCCTACATATATACTTGCTATACTTGAAAAACTCTTTTAGTAAGCGCAAAGCGAAAGGAAATTTTGCCTGTGATAGTCGATAAATAGTGGTGTAGTCCGAAGCTGTGCTTTTTCTGTCGCTTTCTTCCTCTCCCTCCCTCTCAGAGCAGATGACTCCTAGCTCCAATGTCCTCCATGTATGAAGTCGATTGTGGTCCTGGGCTAAAACTGCCCTGCCCTACTCTACTTCCATGTCCCTGCTGCATCAAAGTACAAACATTTCATACAGCATGTATCCGATTCAAATTAACTCGTACTCTAAGTATTTAATGCCCAGGCAATGAGCAGGAAATAGCAACTTTTATTTAGCATGCCAACGTGCAGTAGACAGAGCGGAGAGAGGCAGCGGGCTACATCACACACCAGCTCTGTGCCCGACTCAACTGACAGACACAAAACACTTCACAGTGCAAAATATCCAATATTACAAAATCCTCCGCATATGGAAATAAACGTGTCGGGGTTGTCTTTTCTATAGCACTTGAATACTTGAGCGCTCTAACATCTGCTTTATGCTCCACAGACATCCTCAACATCGCCTGAGCCACATTACACAAGCCATTTCGCCTTCTACAGAGTGTGGAGCTGCAGACTGCGGATAGCATCGTTCTGGTATGTATTGCAGCAAAGATCACATGTGTGTCTTTGTCTCATATGCCATAATCATGCAAAGCTAACGGTAAATGGTGCACTCGGGCACTGGTTTACCTAGAGCAGCTGAAGTGATGTAAAAAGCAGCAAATGCGTCAGCACTGCAGACGAAGGGGAGGGGGATGGGAGGGAGCTAAAGCCGACCGACGGGACACACTGAGGATTCAGGCTGCTTCTGTAGACACAAACAGCACTTTCACTGACACAGAAAAACATGCCCCCACTGGAGGAGTATTGACATATTGATAATCTTGTGGGTGTTGTTTTGAAGATGTGCAAAATGTAAATATCAGTTATATTTTCATAATAAGAAATGCTGCAAAATGAGCTGATTAAAAATTAAAATAAAATAAAAATCCGTATGTGGTAAACGTAGGGATATTTCAGCATTCTTGTGGGTAATTTTTATGTCATTGCACATTTTTCTGATAATTACTCAACTAATACATTTAAGAACGTTTTAACACATGTTTTTGAATTGACATATTATTGTCTGAATATTAACAAAAATATAGCGGCATATTCATTTTGTCACTATCACTCACTCCTATTCCTCACATCACTACTTATTGTGCATGGTAGTAAGGTCTAGGCCCCACTGCAAGCGTAAAACGCCCAGCGGGCACATAAAACGGACACGTTTTTCACGCGTTTTATTTAGCCAGAATGAAAAGGAAATAAGAGTGGCTGCACTGCCCGTGCAAGACGCGCATTGAGAGCAGCACGTCATACTCGCGTAGATTTCAGAAAATAGAAACCATTCTATTTTTTGACGCGCTACGCAAGCGTGTCCCTGTCAAAGTACATAGACAGCATATAAAACATTGTATATTTGTATTATGTATGTCCAAGCAGAATAAATAAACTGTGTGGGCTCATGAAATTACTTTTCTGAATTTGAGAAACGCGAGTATCAATATGACAGTGTGCTTACCCAAAAGTGTACAGCGTACGTGCACCTTCTGAGGTTGTACTTTTCCTATTGTGACCCCGAGATCTGTAGCAGTGACAAATGCGCACATCAGCTCTCCCATAAAAACGTAGAGCCAGAGACGCGCGTCTCCAGCGCACACGATCTGCCCGTGTGACCGCCTCGTGTTGACATATGCTGCAGCGTGCAGTGGGGACTAGGCCTAAGCCATTTATAGTAAGTGTTAAGAGTGAATTTAATTTATGTAAACAAGGATGGTATTTTCTTCTCCAGAATCAGCCATAGGAACGTGAAGAATATTTTATTATAGTATATTTTATCCAGAGAGCAACATAGAACTTTGAAAGGAGCTGTACTTCACACAGACATGCAATTTTAATTGTGTTAAACCATTTTATGCCAATACTGACCAATGGTATGTTTAGATTTTAGGTTTATCTTGAATTTACATTTTGCATTGTGCTCACTATGGGTAACGTCTCCTTGATAACTTAAATATACAAATATAAACAATGTAGATTATTATTACACTGTACTATAGAGTCATTGCGGAAAACTGATGTTAGATTTAGTAATGTAAGAAAAATAATGGTTTAGTTTCCATGGAGATGCTCTTACTTTGTCTAAAATGTTTCACAATAGGGAATTAAAGTATCTAACTCCATAATTGCAGGCCAAGTTACAGGTTAGATCTGTGGGTAGGTGACCCACTATCTTCTCAAACATCATGTTTAAAGATGGCAGTCGCTGCCCGACACAGATTCAGTGACTTGCTATAAATCATTGGCAACTATTCAAATTGTTCTACAACCAGAATTATATTACATTATATTTATTTATTTAATTTGATATTTGAATTTAAATATTTCAGCTTGTAATTAATCAATATTCTTGATTATAATGATCATTGGTATGACCTCCAAACGATGCTATCGAAATTTGCCCTTAAGGAGAAAAATTACTTTTTGGTAAGATGTCATAAACAAACTGACAATACAACCTCTGTTGATGCAAATTAAAAGAACAGGATCAAAGTGAAGGACAACCGCAGCGATTCTTTATACAATAATCCTGACGTAGTTGCATAGATCTGAATGTTTTTTGAAACATGCTTAAATAAATATGAATTGTAATAGGAGAACAAATTTCAAATGTTAACTTCCCTGTTAGATCAAACCACTAATTAAACAGACTGACTGAACTCTGCTTTGGCCTACAGAGACAGGAAGCCGTACAAGACCACAAGCCCGACTGTGCCTATCCTACACTCTTCTCGCTCACACTCGCACTCTTTAACATACATAACATCATCTGAACATTTCATTTATAGTTGCCTACCAAAGCTTAGACGATCTTTTCTTGGTACACCTCTGCCGCTGTTGAACTTTCTGTTGTTTGTTTGGACCCGCAATAGCAGTCTACGCCACTGCCATTCCTCCTTTTGGCCTAAACTGGGACGCTACCGACAGCCCTCTTCATCTGTGTCCGCTTGTTGTCGGATCTCTTACAGGTTTCCCTCTTTATTTCTCTTCTTGTTCACCTTCTAGAGGCTGCTGCCACTGCTGCGTCATTCCGGCTGCATCACTGACCCACAAAGAGGAGATGAGAAGGAGGGGTTGGCTTAGTCAATGCGCGGAGGCAAAGGGATACATGGAAAATAAACACCCCAGCTCTGAATGAGCACAGCAAACAAGTGGACATGAGGCTACTCTCGCTCGGCTTTAGGCCTAGTGCTGCTGCGGTATTCAGGAAATAGGACTGGGAGACAGATCGCTCATTGTTACGTAATGAATATTTTTCCTCAGAGACTAGACTCAGCTGAGAAGGCGGTATCCAATGTTCAGAGGCTAATAATAGGCCATAGTCCACACAGCACCAGTCAGGGCTGTTGGCTGTAGACACTCACTTTTTCTGTCAGACACAATGCTGACAAAGGACAGCAAATAGATATGAAATGGCATTAACTTCCCTTACAACTAACTAACTACCCTCATAATAGGATTGTAAGTACAGCCATGCAGTCATAGCCATTTTGTCATGTTGTCTACAATCAACAATAAATCATAACATTATTGAGAAGAAAAACACCCATACCTCATGTTATCTTTGTTGTAATATAGGAAGAAGTGCTGATGTCCTCGTGGGCCATTTGTGCAAGATTTCAGTCCAGAATAGTTTTGTTGTAGTGTTTGGGCCTTGACATGGGAACCAGAATTACAGCACTTTGTTTTGCACACGTTACCCAAGGGTTTATTTGCTTGATCCTCCTCCCATCATCAGATTTTACTTTCATACTGCTCCATCTGCTGGCTGGTTAGGGAATTGCAATACCTTCGTGCAGTCTGTGCTCCAGACAGAAGGGGGCGCAGGGACAGGTTATCAGGAGTAAATGTAAACAGGAAGTGGAGCAATCATGTTAAATTCAGAAAAGTGACAATAGAGTAAAAACAGATAAGTGCATTGAAACTGGGTTGATGCTATTTTCTTTTTGGTTTATTGTTCACTGTTCTTCCTTTGCATCCTGGTTGTGAAATAAATGAACAAAGGACATCTTCCAGCCCAAGGCACTGCATGATGCCTCCAGGTCACTGGTAAAGCTGGGCACGTTCCTCACTCTCTGCTCCCAAAACTTCTCTGAATTGCAGAACTGGCAAATCCATGCATCCAAAAAAAAGAAACACTTTATACTCTTTTACAGTAAAATGTATGTATGACTGCCACATGTCTTCTAATATGTAACGTAACAATAAATCTCATATGAAGTATTGGTTTAGTAAGTATTTTAACTTTTGAGATGACAGTGGTTGTGGTGTGGAGGGTGCTAGACATGCTCTCTCACCTTCCTGAATTTACATGAGACTTGTGCAAACTGTGCTACATCTTTCAGCTGAAGGTATGAACATATTTGAAGTAAAATGTCTTCAGGTAGCCTTTCTAGGTAGTCAAACTGTCCTTTACAAAGCAGCATTGTGTAATCCAAGATTCTTTGTCCAAAAACAGCTGTTATTCTTTCTGCAAGAGAAAAATACACTACACTTCATTCACAAAAACAAAGGAGCAAAATTATGGGTTTTAGGCCAATAAAACTTTGTAATTGAATTACGGTAGACAGTTTTGGCAAGCCAATGAAAAACAGTTATGACGATCACCTACTGTTAATTTTAAAAGCTTACCCTGTAATAGTTTATGTTGTAGAAAATCCTGATGGGAAAATTTCAATTCTTTGGGTGAACCAGGTTTCAAAGAAATTGTCCAGGATTTCCAAATGACCTTCAACAAATTGTTTAACTAACGTTAATATGATATTGGAATGTTATTAGCTAATTAACTTAGTTACTTTAGTTACACAGCTACAGAATTGTAACATATTAACGTTATGTATAAGCGATGTAATAAATACATGTCTTGATTAACAGATAACTAGCTAACTTAACTGTATGCAAAAGATGATCAGATAGAGATAACAGTTAACTGTGACGTTATGTATGCTAGTTAGGCCTGATCATTAATCATTTTCTTCAGTCAAAACAAACGTGCTGATAGAAAGAATCGTAGGAAAAATATATAAACTATACTTGACCTCATTTTGGGAAATAATAAGTTGAAAAAAATCCTTTTCAGGAGGTGGACCTTGACCTGTAATTTCATATAGTTGCTCCCCAAGTAAAGACGCCATTTTCAGACTCAGAGCAGTAACTATAACAACAATAAAAGCAAGTTGTAAAACATGTGTAGTTTGTTTTAAAACTGCAGTTACAATTGACAATACTATAAGTGAATACTATGGTAGCACCTGGTGGGGATGGGGGTCACGACCTAGCGTTGGCACAAACAAAGACCACTAACACAATAAAAAGGTGGTATACGCCTTTCACTCTGATTATCATTAATTACATATACATGCCTTGACACCCACGACACAATAAAGTTCGTGTTTCGATGTAACGAGAACGGTTTCGCTTAATGATCCAAATGGATGCGGTGAACTAGTCCCGCGGCGGATGAATGAGGCGGATGTATACTGCAGTAGTCGGTCCTCAGCTGATGTGAAACTCAGCGGCAGAGAGAGACAAGAGGAGCTGCTGCACTGTCTGTACAACTACAACACTGGAACAAATAGGTAACAACATTATCACCAAATACAACGAATTCATGACAACTCAGCACACAGTCTTGTGGACATCAGAGCTAAGCAACAACCGATACATGCCGACGGAATGAGACTCAGTGTGAAGAAAATATGTGTCGAATCCCGTTCCTGCTTTCCTGTTTTTGTGTCTTACGGCATCAGAGGCCATTTCTCTTTTTTGCTGGCTAGCGATGACACGCTAATGTTAGCTTCATATGTTGTCAGGTAAAGCGAACTATTTAAGGATTAACGTTACAATGGCGTTTCATTGCCCAGACATGATCGTGTAGTTTATTGTTTGTAATCAACCCTAGCAACGAGAGAACCTGTATACCAATGCTCGTATTTTCATCGACCAAAAATAATTAGCTTTATGCCAAGGTTAGCCGAAAACAACAAACGATACAAGGCTTGGTTTATTTAGCAACGCCGTGGATGACACTCGTAGAAATAAGGTTGTAACATATTTTGGTGAGTTATTGGATACTCCTTTAATCACAAACGAGCTGTAAACCACAGACGGTTGATCTAGGTTAGTCAGGTGTTTATTTTTGTCTGTCCACTGTTAGCTGTTAGCGTCATTCAATAAACACACCGTGCATTACTGAGCTAAGCTAGCGCTAGCTTACTGCTCTCTCTGTTTAGTATTTAGAAAAGATTTGCACTTGGTGTAAGTTAAATTGTTAGAGTTGGCTTGTTTCTGTGTTTCTTAAATGGTTGGTTGGACACAGTTGACACGTTGCTAGTTAGTGGTAAATTGAATTTGGGACTATTTAGCGTACAGCCAGACGTTAGCCTGCGCTGTTTGGTTTGTGTTGGCCTGAAACCAACACAAAACGCTTAGTGGAGGTCTTTAAAGCATGCACTGCACTGGTACATTATTTGTTCTGCCTAACCAGTGGAAGTGTAGGAATTTTTAGAGAAACTGAAATAAATTACTGAAAGCGATGAGGTAACGTATCAACGTGACATTTGTATATTTTTGATTTTGGGAATAAAACGGAAAATTAATTGAACTAGCTAGCTTTACTTGTCTCTGACGTGACGCTGAAATCTAAAGTCAAACTGTGAGAATGCGTTCCTAGCTGAATCATTAACTACCCTGACTTCGCAAGGTTTGGGTAACGTGATGTTCTAGCATGCTAGCTGTTTGACCCAAACTGCTTGAGGAAGACCGTGTGGCCGTGCTGCCATTTGCGACATCAACAGTTTAGGCTGATGTTGTTCAGTGAGATTTCGTGTGCGTCTGTTTTTTCACGCACATTTATCCTGGTAATTAATGTGAGTGTGTGGGACAACATGAGGCTGTTCTTGCTCATGGTGACTTGAGTACATTCTTGTCCTGTTGGAGAGCAGGGTTGACAGACCGGTAGCTTACGCCAACTACGCATTTCTTCTGCAACTGCTACGTTAGCATACGTAACTTTAGCAAACTGTGTATGTTAAGAACCTCATCATCCTTTCCGTGTCACGTCTCATATTTTGATATTCATATCCTTGTGTAATCCACAAATGGTTCCATTTATAGCTTTATTGGTCTGACAATCCTGCCACACTACTGTCAAGTCTGAGGTGCTAGAAGCTAAAGATGCTAGTCGGCGCTGACTGAACGATTGAAGGCCTCTGTAAATCTTTTGGATTAAAACTCTGCTTAGTTGTAGACTTGTACAGTGGTAGGTAAATGTAACAACTGAGCAAGTTTTCTGCAAAGCTATCTATACTGCACTGTTCTCAAGACGCCGTATCGTTCATCTGTGTAGTTGGCTAGTTGTCAGAATGGACGAATAAACAAAGACTAGCATACACTGTCAGTGCAGGCCTAAAATGGCCCTGTACTTGCCAAATGTGGCGTATTTTATGATCACCGATACAATTGAACCACCTAATATAATGTCTGTTGTAGAATTCACGTCGACATTTGTTACTGGTTTATTGATAACACGTAAGGTGTTTATGTATGCAGCTGCTTACTAAATACTTAGTGCCTGAAACCTTGTTATAACAAAATACCATTAAGATAAGTACGAGGTACGTTATGTAGGAGGTACTTTATACATTCTTTATTATCCATTTGACAAATGTATCATCACTTGAAATAAGTTTAGTGAATAATAAGTGGATAAGTTAATGGCTAAACAAAATTATGTTTTTATGACTAAGCTTTAAGACGGTTGTGGAAGGAGGAATATGCACATGTCAAGTAAATTTGGAGGGCGTTTTCCCATTGAAAATATATAATATTTTGCTTTAAGTTATTAATTGCTATGACAACTGCCCTCATGTTTAATTATGCTGAAATCTCATTATCCCTATTCCCTATTAAAATATGTTTCTTTTCTTACAGTGAATGGTAGTGTCTAGAAAGGGTATGTCCCTTCAGGAGAGAGGTGCCAATGTCCAACCGGCCTAATTCCAATCCAGGGGGGTCACTGCGCCGTTCTCAGAGGAACACTGCTGCGGCTCAGCCACAAGACCAAACAGTCGCGGGAAGGTGAGTGGTCTTGTTAATTCCTTTCTTTGAGACTCCTAACATTTATGATCTAATACACATTATGGGGATTTCCACTACTTATTAAAAAGCCTTGATAACATTTTGGTATGATCTATGCTGCATGCTAACTAATCTAAAGCATAGTTTTTTTCTAGAGGTACTCCGATCAATCGGCTGCCGATCATAATCAGCCGTTAATGGCAATAATTGGATCAGATGCACGATCACACTTTGCATGCTATGCTCTCACATTTACTTTGCTTCAGTTTATTAATTACTGTGTGAGTTATAGCAGTAGCATAATTTAAAGGAGACCCATTATGCAAAATCAACTATTAGGAGCTATTTACCATGTTATAATTGTTTTCCCTTCTCATTTAACCACTCAAAGTTGTAATTAGAGTGAATCATGCACATTTGAGTAATATTTATTCTCCTGCGGACAAGACAACATTTCTCCGTTAGTCCAGGCTACCTAGATTCCCCACCGATATACACCCACTGCTCTTTATTTACTTCGTTTTGAAATTAGATTTTCTTTAATGGTGACATACGTTGGATCATAGCCATTTTTCATGAAACGGAGAAAAAAAATCAGTTGCTCGCTATCAGGAACTGCAGCTCTTCAAAGGGCAAAGTAACTTAAAGGGGCCGGCGCAAATTGTAATGCAGTTTTAGCAGTAACTGGACCTGTTTTTTAGTAAAGTCGCTTTAAATTGATATTGCAATTTAAGATGTCCAAAATCTAAAAAAAATGATCCACTAGTGTCATAGATTAGAACTATATAGCAGACAAAAGCACGATACATCTCCTTTAAGCGTCCTATCAAATGTTCCTTTCCAAATGTTCCTCATTCCCCACTTGACACCTGCTTGCACCCTGCCTGCTCCCGAAGCGGACCACAACAAGGAATAATATTCCTATGAAACACACTGTAAACACTTTTTGTTAAAAGCATATTAGAGGTTCAGACCCTGATGTATCAGATGTCTGTTGTACCGGGAGGAGACGGGTGCTCTGGCTGTGCCAAATGGTTAAATGGTTTCCCACAGAACGTGAGGCCTCACTCTTTTACTCTTACAGGTACGGACATGTTTTAGACTAATTAAACAAAGCTAATTTCATGCGTTTTCTGAAAGCACAATAAGAGCCAGGGGTCTGAGAAACCTGCAGGTCCGTTTTCGTAGTTTGTGGAGAAAATGTGCTCTTTGAGGTTACAAATATACTACATGGCTGCGTATGGAAAGTGAAAATAAAATGCACCTAACAACAAATAATCAGTAATCTGTGATCGGCCTCAAAGTTTTGGATCGGAGCAGTTATATAGTTTCTTATGCAAAGAAGTGCTTGTCTTACTTATCACAAACTTACTGCTATTTGCATTTGTCTCATAGTATTTTAAAAACGTATGATTTAATCAGATGATTGGTCTTTGATCGTGTGGTTTCAGTACCATAATCTATACTCGTTGCTCTTTGATTTTCAACCTTACAGGTTGCAGTCAGAGCAGGTAAAACATAAAGCAAATTCCCCTCCTGAGCATAGAAGACCTAATTCTAAGGCTTCCAAAGCCACAGCCAGCTCAGCCACTGGCCAGTCCAGAGGGCACAGCACAAGAAGGTACCGCTTCTCTCTACTTGGTCCTCACTGTGTGTGCATGCATGTAGGGTGGGCACTTTTTTCATGTGTTTCAACCAAACAACTGAATACACCATTGTAAGGGTTTAAAGGGGATGTTTATTATAGTAGTGTTACTTTCCAAGGATGATAAAATGACTTCCCTTCCTTTTTCCCCTGACAGAAGTGGTCTTAGTCTGTCCGTGGCTTCATTTGTGTTACAAGGCGACCCAGAGGCTGCAGGGACATCTGAACAAGAACGACAAGGCCAACCATCAAAAAGTGAAAGCACCCGCTCTTTGAAGCGAAGTGAAGCTTCTGACCAAATTAGTACTTTTGGACCGATTCCTGCAAAAAAATCCAAATCAATCTCGTCACCCATAGAGGATTCCTCAGAGACCAAGAAAGCATCAGCAAAGGCCAAGAAGAGATCAGTTGCTCAAGAAGCACCTGCACCGTCAGGCCGTGGTCAGAGTAAGAAAAGTGGGGCCAGTGCGGCCTCACCAACTCAGAAACGCAAGAAAGCAGACTCTCTCCCTGGGCTGAGTAGCACCACTGGGTCCCTCCCCAACCGTACCGAGGGCAAAACTGCAAAACTTACCAAGCTGGCGTCTAAATCGGCCGCCTCAGCCAAAGCTGGGTGTAGCAACGTGACGGATTCCTCCTCTTCTGCCTCCACCTCATCCTCTTCCTCTACCACAGGAGCCCACACCACTGCCACTCAGGGGGCCCGTGTTAAACAAAGAAAAGACCAGACTAAAGCTCGCCGCTCTCGGTCAGCTTCAAGTCCCTCCCCACGTCGAAGTACCCGGGACAAGGAGCAGGCCAAATCTTCCAGCTCATCAAAGTTTGAGTGGGCAGCACGCTTCAACCCCAAAGTAAATCTGCCAAAACCCAAGCTGTCCCTGCCCGGCTCTTCCAAGACTGAGGCGTCCAAACCTGGGCCATCTGGATTACAAGCTAAACTAGCAAGTAAGTGAAAAAATCATTATGTGGCACAAGCTCTTTTTTATATCAGCATTTATTCAACAATGTTAAAGTTTTAAAAGGTTCATTACAACTAGTTAAGGGTCAGCACATTATCTCTGTGCGCTTGGATGGAGTTCACTCCTTTGGGATTAAATGTCACAGCGCCAGTGATCCAGGCAGCGTCACAGCATCGGTTACAAAACCTCACGCTTCACCCGTGGGACTAGCATGTGGAGTTTGCATTCAAAATACTACAGGCTTGCTTGAGCCTACAGGTAGTGT